>CM056057.1:189184936-189786998 GCA_029574335.1 Rana kukunoris
AATCTCCAGATTTTCCTCTGCCGATTCACTGGCATACTGCTGGACAGGCAACATTCCTCCCTTCAGATCATCCCATGCAGAAACAGGATCATCAAGGTCAGTTGGCACTTGCTGCATCCGCCATAAGACCTCCGCATCCATAGCTGCAGGGGCAGGTTGGAAGAGCACACTGTTACCCTGCCACATGGACGTTTCTTCAGCCAGGATTTCCGCATTGTCCACTGGTATTTTCTGATAGTCCCAGGCAAAGGGAGCCCGGGAGGTCCTGGCGCTGAGCAGAGTCTAGCAGCTGTTTGTAGGCGATCTCAAGGTCCCATTCCCGAGCGGCCAAGAAATTCCAAATCTTCCTGTAGCCAGTGCGCTTCCGAGATATTCATTTTTTCTCTCTGTGCTCCATTATGTCCTCCAAGCGCCACTCCCGATCATCCCCAAAGTCGGGATCACTGGACATCCTCCAATACAACAATCCCAGGCCATCATAGTCATAGCCTTCTGTGGGGCTGTCATCCGCTGACCACGGGCACTCTTGGGCAACATACCACCGGAGGGCTCTGTAGCTCTCATCCAGCTGCATCTCTGCCCGGAACAACGGCAGTCGTACGTCATACTGCGGCCAGTACCTTGCATAGATGTAGGGCAGGACCTCTCCTTGGTGTTGCTGCTCCAGAGCTAGCGCTTCCTTCCAGAGTTGGCACCGGATCACATCCGCCCATCCCAGCAGGACCTCCTCTGATTCTGGTCCTGTGTGCTGTATCCGCATCTCTTGTAACCTTCTTCTGAATTCCTCTTCCATGGTTACTGGTATCTGTACCTCTCCTCGTCTTTCATTTGGTGCTGCTTCTTTAGGCGTTGTCACCGATCGTCGTATTTCTGAAATTCTCAGCTCATGTTGCCACTCTCGTTCTTTCTCATCAAAAGCTTCAAAAGCGCTAAACGGAATCTTCCTGGTGTCTGCTGTGCTGTACTCACTGGAGAATGTGCGGCTGCTTGTTGGACTGCTGCCAGTTTTAACTGTAGCTCTGCGTCTCTTATTTGTTTTAGCCTCCTCCGCTAACAGGGTCATCACTTTCAGCACCACATCCGCCGTTGGGTTCGGACCGAACCATGCTAATTCCTCTCTTATTAGCTTGTTGGCTGGTGATTCCTCATCCTGAATCACTGGTGTCTCCATCTCTTGTACTGCAGGCCTTGCTGCAACCGAGTTCTCCTGGTCTAGCTCCATTAATTCTGCTATGATGACACGCTCGGTTTTGTTGCTAGCAATCCTTCCACGAACTTCTAGTAGTTCTTTCAGTGTATTTCTTTTAAGCCGGGTGTATTGTACCAATCTTCCATTCACTGTTCCCAGTGTCTGCTTGGAATCCTGGTGTAAAGGAAAGTAGAAGGGAAAATCCCGCTGCTGCCAACCAGTTGTGACGGTAGTCGAACATATCTCCGCCATCCATTCCCTTCTTCTCCCATAAAAGAAATCACCCAATATTCCCCGACTAGGAATATCCCTGGAATCGCTGAATAATCCACACATGAGCCATGGCTTAATGCTGAATGTAACAGGACACACTTTATTGAAAGTACACAGCACACTTTATACAAGATTTGGAACATCCCGCCCCCAATAACCGCTTTCCTATTGGTCCATTGTAAAGTATGCAGTCTCCATTCTGGTCCTCCTAAACCATGCAAATGAGGACTTGAAAATGTCTCCGCAGAGATTGGTCCCAATGCTTGAATAGCCTGAATATGTGTGGCCAGGCCTGTGATGTGTTTTCAGACAAAAGCCCCAGGGGGTCAATCAATGTACACAATAGCCAGCCACAGAACAATGGAACTGTCTGGAGACCAGAGACAGGGCAGAAGTCATTTACACCTGATAATAGAAAGGCTTTAGATAGGGTTATCACACAATGGACAATGAGTATTTCTTCTGAGTCTATTGACCTGGCTGAGGTTCAAAATTAAATCTTCTGTAATACATGAATTAGGATTTCAGTATTTCATGGTCCATGACATTACTCCCCTGGGAAATAGTTCAACATCCGCAGTGGGACCCAAACGGGTCACTCGAGGATGTTGGGCAAGTAGTCTTAAGGTTCCAGGACTGTCTGCCAGGATAACCCATCCGCCTTCCTGGTTTGAGGCCCTGGCCCATAATCGGACGGCAAGAGGCTCGCATTCAGTCCTCTCCAAAAGCCCCTGTCCCGGCTAGGCCTGTCACACATCTCCCCTTTTGGCAGGGGACTAACCCAGTAGGAGTCTATTGACCTGGCTGAGGTTCAGAATTAAATCTTCTGTAATACATGAATTAGGATTTCAGTATTTCATGGTCCATGACAGAAAGTCTTTCTGCAAAGCCTTCCCCTCTTTTTTAGTAAGATTGATATTCAGTATTTCTGATTTAATTGGGTTTATCTTAAAGTTAGATAGCATACCATATTCTTTTATTGTTTTAATTATACTAGGCAGGCTTGCCCTTGGGTTTGATACAGTATATAGAATAGAATATCGTCGGCATATGCTGCCACTTTATGTTCCTCCCCTCCCACCATTATCCCCCTGATGTCCACATTTCGCCTTATCTTATTCAGGAGGGGTTCTAATACAAGCGTGAACAGCAGCAGGGACTAGTGATGAGCGGAATACGCCATATTCGATTTCGCGATTATTTTGAAGAATATTCGCGAATATTCGTTACTATCGAATATTCATGATATTTTATAAAAAAAAAAAAAATAGCGAATTTTCGCCAATGCGAAATTTCGCGTTTTTTTTTTTTTTTTTTTTTATAAAATATCACGAATATTCGATATTTACGAATATTCGGTATATTTTATATAAAAAAAAAAAGCGAAATTTCACATATGCGGTCGCGAATATTCGTTAATATCGAATATTCGTGATATTTTATAAAAAAAAAAAAAAAAATTGCGAATTTTCGCCAATGCGAATTTTCGCCAATGCGAAATTTCACTCATGAAAAACAATAGCAGGGACAATGGGCAACCCTGTCGAGTCCCGTTTCTTAATTCAAAAGGATCAGATATCTTCCCGTTGATTTTGATTCTTGCCATCGGTTTGTTATACAGGGCTCCTATCCATTGCCTCATTCTGGGTCCAATTTCCAATGCTTCTAAATTATTCTGCATAAAACCCCAGTCGACTCGATCGAAAGCCTTTTCTGCGTCTACAGACATTAACAGGCCTGGGACTCCACTTTTTTTGATTTCCTCAATAATCAAAAGCGATCGAATTCCGTTATCTCTCCCTTCTCTTCCTATGATAAACCCCACTTGGTCTGTATGTATTACATCTGGCATAATATTTTTCAGCCTAATAGCCAAGATTTTTGAAAAGATTTTTAAGTCTATATTAAGGATCGAGATCGGTCTGTAAATGGCGCATAAACTATTGTCTTTCCCTTCTTTAGGTATTACAGTTATTAATGATTCTAAACTTTCCTTACTCATTTCCCATTTATCTTCTATTCCATTATAGTAACTACAAAGTTTTGGAGTTAATACGTCGGACAGTAATTTATAAATCCATCCGGGCCGGGGCTTTTACCGTTAGATAGTGCTCGGATAGTTTTTATAATTTCTTCCTCTGTTATGGGCGTTTCTAAGGTCTTAGGTTTATGATTTGGTATGCTATTTAACTCTGCCTTTCCCAAGTATGTTTTTGTTTTTTCCTCCCTTAACTTTGTTTCCCCTTTAGTATTGTCCTTATTAATTGAATAGAGGTCTTTATAAAATTTTTGGAAATTATCTATAATCTCTGAGGTTTTAAATCTTATTTCTCCTGTTTCCGTTTTTATTTTCTCTATAAAGTTCCTAGATTTTTTCTTTTTCAGGAGGCTTGCTAAGTGTTTCCCTATCTTGTTACCCCATTGATATCGTTCTTTCTTAATTATGTTAAATTCTACCCGAGTTTCCTGTTCTATAAGTTCTCTAAACTCTTCTCTTTTACTATAAAGTTTCTGGAGTATATCTCTTTGTCCTAATTCTTAATGTAGATGTTCAAGTTCTGATATTTCTTTAATTAAATAGTTTTTTCTATCTTTAATTTTTTTTTTTTTCCTAGATCCTTCTTTTATCAAAATTCCTCAAACAAAAACCTTATGAGTCTCCCAGATTATGGCTTCGGACATGCCCTCAGTACTGTTCTCTCTAAAAAATTGTTGCAACTCCCACCTTATTTTCTTTTCTATTTCCTTGTCTAATAACAGTTCTTCATTTAATCGCCAGTTTACTTTTCGGTTGTCTTGCTCCCCTATTTTAAATTGAAGAGAAATAGGGGCGTGGTCTGAGAAGGTTATGATTTCAATCTTTGTATCCTCTACCCACTCAAGCAGCCGATGTTCTAGCAGAAAATAGTCCATTCTGGTGTACGTCCCATGTACGGGCGAGAAAAATGTATAGTCTCTCTGGTTCATGTGCTTTATTCGCCAGACATCCACCAGCTGATGCATCTTCTTTTTTAGTTTATTTCTCTGACTCATCTCACTCGTCCGTGCCTGGGACGTACTATCAACTTTAGGGTCCAAGCAAAAGTTCAAATCTCCTCCCATCACCGCCTCCCCTTTCTTAAAACTCAAGTCTTCTATTATTCTTGTTAAATATTGGGCTGGTTTCTTATTCGGGCAGTAGATGTTCGCCAGGGAAATCTCATGTCCATTTAAACTTCCGTTAAGGAATAAAAAGCGCCCTCAGGGTCTACTTTTCTTTCAGTGATATTAAACCGAGTGCCCCTGGAAAACCCTACTGCCACTCCTTTAGCTCGTGGGGTGGGAGAATCGGCATAAAACCATAGCGGAAACTCGTCCGTATTAATTCTACGGCATGTACTCAAGGTCAAATGTGTTTCCTGTAGGAATATAACTTCCGTTTTTAAAGAAGCAAGCTCTCTGAGTATATTAGTTTTGATGGGATCGTTTATACCGCGAACATTATAGGAAACTAATTTAACTTTTACCATCGAATACTATTAAATAATTTAAGGCTTTCCTGTAAATATTTTTAGAGGCATTCTCTCCCTGTCCGTCCCACCCCCCTCCCCATCCCTCCCCCATCTCCCTCTCCTCCTCCCCCCCCCCTCACGCCTCCTCCCCTCCCTACCCCCCCACCCCTCTTCCCCCCGTATATGGGGCTATTGGCCTCCCATAGACCTATAGATCCGTGGCCCTACGGTTCTGTCCCCTTGAGGTTGGGGTCAGTATGGGTAGTTGGTGAGAGGTCAGCCCCCTTGAAGGGGTTCCCGTGCCCGTATCATTCCTTTCTTAAGTTATATGTATATATATATATATCAACATGGGGTAAATTACTAAAAATACAAAGCCGTGCTTAAAAATACTTAGCATCCACCAGGCAGCGCTAGTATATATGTCTAATATAACATATATGTAAAAGAATTAATGACCTGGTTTAATCTATGTAATCTACAAATCTCTATAGAGGAAAAATCAAACAAGATAAAACAATAATAATAAATAGTCCGATTAATCCCAAGGAGGAAAAAGACATATGATCTTGTAGTTGCCAGAAGATCCACCACCAATCGTGTGCAGAGAAAGGAGGGGGGGTGTGGATAGCAGCCCCCTCTAAAGAAAGCCTCTTACCAGCAACCAGATAAACAAAAGCCCATAAGATAGCAGGATCCAAGGCGATCTCCTGATATACCTCCTCACTCCAAACGAGTAAATGCCCAATGTTCAGCAGATGTAAACAAAAAGAGCGGACATAGTGTAATAAAATTTTCAGATCAAAACCGGCATGTAGTCACATTCATTGCGGACTTATTGAATCAAATGGACGGCGTCTCTCACCGCTCTGTATTAGGCAGGGGGGTGGGTACAATCCTCTCCACGGATCCTGGCGTCCTTCACTCACGTTACTGGGTTCCGCCCTGACTAGTTTCGTCATTCGACATCATCAAAGGGGTCCCCGACGAAACTACGAACATTGGGCATTTACTCGTTTGGAGTGAGGAGGTATATCAGGAGATCGCCTTGGATCCTGCTATCTTATGGGCTTTTGTTTATCTGGTTGCTGGTAAGAGGCTTTCTTTAGAGGGGGCTGCTATCCACACCCCCCCCTCCTTTCTCTGCACACGATTGGTGGTGGATCTTCTGGCAACTACAAGATCATATGTCTTTTTCCTCCTTGGGATTAATCGGACTATTTATTATTATTGTTTTATCTTGTTTGATTTTTCCTCTATAGAGATTTGTAGATTACATAGATTAAACCAGGTCATTAATTATTTTACATATATGTTATATTAGACATATATACTAGCGCTGCCTGGTGGATGCTAAGTATTTTTAAGCACGGCTTTGTATTTTTAGTAATTTACCCCATGTTGATATTCTTGATACCATTTAGGTATTTTTAGGTAGCAGCTTACCACTGATAAGTGACAATTTAAATAGATTTTAGATTTTGTTGGCTGAATATTCCAAAAGCGCTTGACTGGTCCGTTTTGGGACAGTGTGCCCCGTTTTTTGCTCATTACTGATCACTATTAAGATATATATATATATGTATATATATATATATATATATATATATATATATATATATATATATATATATATATTTTTCCCATTTTCTTTTCTCTTTTCTTTTATAGTGACTATATGCTTCATCTCCTCCCCATATCACCCTATCTCCCCCCTTCACCCTCCCCCCTGAAACCTGTCACCTCCTGTCTGAACCTCCCTATGTTTCAATACGTATTTATTTTTTCTTTGTGATCTGTTGCCATGAGTGTTGTGCTATTATGACATATTTTCCCGCTCCCTCCCACCAGCCCGGTATCTCTATTTCTGGAATATTCAACTTTTTGAAAAAATGTACTGTATCTTTGGGAACTCTTAGGGTAGCAGATCGTCCGTCTTTTCTTCTTGTTTAGTTAAACAAGATGGAAAGCCCCAAAAGTATTGAGTGTCATGTCGTTTTAGCTGTTCCGTTAATGGTTTTAATATTCTTTTCCTGGCTAATGTCTCCACTGACAAGTCTGGAAAGATCTGCAATGTGGATTCCTCCATTTTAGCAGGCCCCTTTGATTTCAAGTATATTTGGATCTGCTCCTTATCCTGAAAATTATGGAATCGCACGATAACATCTCTTGGGAGAGCCTCAGGTATTCCTGCAGGTTTTCTTATTCTATGAACTCGCTCTAGTTTTATTTTCTCCGTTTCTGTTTTGCCTAACATCTGCCCGAAGATTTTATAAATTTTTCCTTGGAGATCCTCTACTTGTTCCTCCGGGAGACCTCTGATCTTCAAATCTTCCGTCTATTTCAAATTTCCTGGTCTTCCAATTTATATTTCAAATCTCTTTGTTCTTTTAGTAGCTTTTTCATCTGTTCTTTTATTTCATTAACTTCTGCAGCCTGTGAATTTATTGTTTCTTCCGTTTCTTCTACTCATCTCAAAATATGGTTCATATCTTCATGTAATGATTCCATTTCTCCTTTGAGAGAGACTTTTGGCTATATTATTTATCTGCCAGGTGGACCCAAATAGCACAATGGCATATTCCAAATTCTAGAATCCCATGGGTTGAATTTGAGAGAGCTTCAATTTTACCATATTCTCTCTAAGGTTTACTATGGGGGAACAAAATTCCGATTCCCTCTTTGGCCGCCCGCAATCAATTAGTTGCACACTCATACCAACTATGGAAACTACACAACCATAAGTTTAACCTTACATCCGAATCCCCCCCACATGTCTCATTCTTGGGCGACCCTAAATTCCCACCTAACGCTCGTGAGCCTATAGATCTTACTTGGTGGATAAACAACAACCTGACCTCACTTTCCAAGCTCATAATGGGCACTAATTTTATCTCCTTCTCCGCCTTGAAATTAAAATATCATGCCCCAGATTCAGAATTCTACAATTTCCTCCTTATTAAGCAGTTCTTCGATACACACTTCCAGACCCTGAACACCCAACCCCCAACCCTTTACGAAAATCTATGTCTAAACTCACCCAGAAAAAGAGGTTTCATATCCGAACTTTACTCTCACTTAATCCACAACTCAGACGTAAACAAACTCCCATACATGATCAAATGGGAACAAGAAGAGAATTTCACATACTCCACAGTTAATTGGAACAATTGTATAAATAATCTACATTTGTGCACTAAATCCATTGCTATCAAAGAAACGGCCTTGAAACTATTTACAAGATGGTACTATACACCCACCAAACTTCATTCAATATTCCCCTTGTCCTCCCGTCTTGCTTCAGAAACTGTGATTCCTTGGGCTCATTTTCCCACACATTTTGGTATTGCGACAAAATTAAAAGTATATGGCTACAGCTAGAGAAATTTGCATCCACAATCTCCGACAAAAACATTTCCCTAACATTACATAACTGCCTTCTTTTTTCCCCAATCACAGGTCTCCCCACTAGTTATATGAGACTGATACACACAATATGCGTAGCCATACATTGGTTGATAGCTTTCCATTGGAAATCTCCTACTATACTTATAGATCCACTCAAATCGAGAATTAATAATATTTGCTTAATGGAAAAAATATTCCATATCCTACAAAATACCAGCCACATATATGACAATAAATGGTCTCCCTGGTTCGAACACTCTTCACAGTTTTTTAATCCCATCTAATCTCTTTAAACGTCATATCCCAGATATTACTGTTTTATTTCTCCATGATGTTTTTGTTACTCCCGGCCCTAAGTTTTCTCCTATCATGTATAACTAGTTATGGTCTTCACGATTTGTCTTAGGCCTTGTACACAGACTGACTTTGTATATGTCTTACATTTCTCTATATATATGCTTTAATTTTTTGGATTTGTACCACCACTTACCTTTCACAATAAAAGTTTGTAAACAAAAAAAAAGAGAGAGGTTTCCATTTTATTCATGACCATTTCCAATCTCGTAAACATTTTAGCAATTTCTCCTTTAGTAGGAAGTTGGTCTTCTGTTGATTCGTCAAGGTCTTCGTCTTCTTCGTCTACTATTGTTGAAGCCCCAGCTCTTTCTAATGCTTCTGATTGTCTTCTTGCTCCTGTTTTCTGCACCTTTTCCGCACCTTTTTTCCTTGTTGTTGCCATTTTATCCGGGCTATCCTTGGCTTGATTTCTTATCAGGTATTTTTTAATTGTGCTAGGGCTATCACTTATTCTAGATGGATTTGCGGATGCACCTCTTTGTGTCCTACCTCTCATCCTTATCTAGCGTCCTAATTTCCTCTGGTTACCCTTTATCATAGACTATTTTGCTATATTCGCTAGTCTGTGTATAAAGGTTCCTTCGACTAAAGGCTTCAGATCCTTATATAGAGCTAATGTTATTTCTAGTATAGGATATTCTAGGGTACTAAAGGCTTCTAGTGATTTAATAATTTTAACTTCACTAGGTTTTGTTAATAATTTTTTATAGATACAGGTGCAGTTTAAGTACTCTTTGTATCAGTAAACATGGAGTATTCGCTTTCTGCGTTTTGTATGCGTCTTACTATCACCCAAGTACAACTAGGAAGAGACTCCCCCTTGCCAGTTTACAAACAATTGCTGGTAGTTAGGAGTTTTTAACTGTTTACAGCAGTTAAGACATACGGTCATAAGACAGTTATCCTCTTTTAACCTTAGACCAATATTACATTGGTTTCAACAATTCGACAGTTCTCTGAGTTTTGCTGTTCAACTTATATGACTACTGGTGTAATTTAAAAAATGGTTACCTTCTGTGTTCATATATACGCCCTGTAATCACCAGAACAACATGAACAGGAGTCTCTCTTTTGTCAGTTTCTAGGCAATTGTTGTTGTTTTAGAGCATTTTACAGTTCACAGTCTACCGCAATCAGAACACCCGGCCATGAGCGGTTCTCCGTTTTAACAGTGGACCAATCTAAGACCAATTTCAACCGAGGATCAGAAGAACAGTTCGTTAAATTTTGCTGCTCATTTTATATAGAGCATTTTGTAGTTCACAGTCTACAGCAATCAGAACATACGGCCATGAGCGGTTCTCCGTTTTAACAGTGAACCAATCTGACCAATTTCAACCACGGATCAGAAGAACAGTTTGTTAGATTTTGCTGCTCATTTTATATAAATGCGGATTTAAATACTCTATGTACTATGTGTATCAGTGCGCCTAAAATAGTCGCTTTCTTTGTTCTTGTATACGTCCTATTGTTACCGGAACAACGGAAAAAAAAAGAGAAAAAAAAAAAATCTCCCCTTTGCTACTTTATAGACAACTGCTGGCAACTGTTGGGTTTTAACTTTTTCTTTTCTCTTTTCTTACTTAAAGCATTTTACAGTTCACAGTTCACAGCAATTAGAGCATACGTCCACAGAGCAGTTATCCACTTTTAACCTTAATTCTTTCTTAATTCTTAGTTCCTAATTCCAACTTCCACTGCTCCAAAGCTACTCACCAAACCAGGGAAACCTTATCTTAAATGTTACTCACGGCACCCACCATTAACGTTTTTTGATGGAGCTGTATAAGGTAGCTGTATGGGCTTTTCCTCAGGAGTCTCCGGGATCTTGTTTTACCAGGTAGCCGGGATAGACGGGAAAAACAGATTAAAGCTGCTTCTGCGGGAGAGCTTGAAGCTGATATTTTAGTCACGTTCCTTAGCACCTGAGAGCAACTATCCAAGTATCTCAAAATGTCTCCCACTCTCAGCCAGGTAACATATCAAAATCAAAAGGCAAAAGACAACCAGTAATGAGTCAAATCCGATTCCCCATCGCATCGCATCGACTGAGCGGCTGGGCGTAAACAGGGGTGGCGAGGGTAGGGAGGGATCCGATCCACATTCGACCCCAAATCTAAAAAGTCATATGATCCGACAGTCCGGCGAACCCCCCCCCCCTCAACTCCTGCGTCCGATCCCTGAATGAATGCACCCAGGCGTCACGAGCCGAGCCGAGCAATCTCAGCAATCCCAGCACCAGAAGGACAGCACCAGACCGGACCAGGGCTCAGGCGCACACACCACCCTCACCTTCAGCAGCGGCAGACCAGCAAGCCAGTAAGCCCCCTTCCTCTCTACTCACTCCACCGCCACCTAGCTTTTTAGGCGTTTCCGGTCCTCAGCCTGACCCCATAGATACGATACTGGGACCCGATACGAGGGAAGGAGCGGGAGCGGGAGAAAGGAGGACAAGAGGAGCCGGGGAGGCGGGGGGGGGAGCGCAGAGGTGAGTGGGTGGACAAGCAGGCGAAGTTTTGGAAGTTTTAGTAGTTTTGGTACGCTCACGGCAGCATAACGGCTCGCGGCAGCATAACAGCAACAACGGCAGCACTACCACCGCGAATGGGCCCTGCAGTAAGACAGGCTGTGGGTTCAGCTCCCGCCATTCCTACGGGCTTACAACCCCACACTCCTCCCCTGCAGCCATACCTCTATGTTAGCCTCTAACACTGCGGGACATACGAGCAGCACGGGAGCGCTGGCTACTCACACACTCCACCCATCAGCAGCCCTTCCCCACTTAGAACATCTGATGGCTGGTCAGAGTTGATGGGAAGATGGATGGAGCCAAATACAGGACAATCTTAAAATAAAACCTGTTAAAGTCTGCAAAGGACTTGAGACCAGGGTGGAGGTTCACCAACAGGATAATGACCCGAAACATACAGCCAGAGCTACAATAGAATGGTTTAGATCAAAGCATATTTATGTGTTAGAATGGCCCAGTGAAAGTCCAGACCTAAATCCAATTGAAAACCTGTGGCAAGACTTTTTTGCAAAGAAGAATGGGCAAACATATCACTGTCTAGATGTGCAAAGCTGGTAGAGACATCCCCAAAAAGACTTGCAGCTGTTATTGCGGTAAAAGATGGTTCAACAAAGTATTAACTGATATTTGTAAACATTTTTAAAACCATTAATCATTTTACTTCCACTTTACAATTATGTGCCACTTTGTGTTGGTCTATCGCATAAAGCCCCAATAAAATACATTTATGTTCTTGAAGGTAACATGGCAAAATGTTGAACATTTTTCAATGGGTATCAATACTTTTTCAAGGCACTGTAATTTACGTGTTCTAAACCCTTCTAATGGAAGTCAGATGTAAGTGACTTTTAATAATGTGGTGTTTATTATAAAATATCCTTTACATTTCAATTGTGTAATTTATTTAATCTAGTAGAGGATGTACATTTAGTATAGTGGATCTGCAAAAATAATTAGTGGTTGGATATTAATAGGCATGTGCATTTCGTTTCGTTCCGAATCGAAATTCGGACGAATTTTCCATTATTCGGACATTCGGATGCATACGAATTCCCGAATTGCAATATTAGCGAATTTACCGAATCAAAACGAACGTTTTCGAATCGAAAACCTGCGGACTAAATTCGAAAAAAATAATATTTTCGAATTTAATTTAAAAAAAATTCTATTCGAAAAGAGACTATTTGTTTTCTAATCTGGTTGAAATATTTTCGATTTCGACCGGATTTTTTCGAAATCAGGTTGAAAACGAACGAATTCCGAAAACGGTCAAAATATTTTCGATTTCGACCGGATTTTTCGAAATTCGGTCGAAAACGAACGAATTCCGAAAACGAATTCAACACATGTAACGAACCTAACTTAACGAAATGTATTAAATGACGAACTGAAATTAAACGAAAAAAAAAGAATTTTTCACTTTTGCACATGCCTAGATATTAGACATGTGCAGACTGGAATATTTTGTTTCCTTTTTGTTTGAAAAATAAATTTATTTAGTTACTCCCGAAAATCGTTTTGATGTATGTTGTTTTCGCCGGGAAAGTTTTCGTCCGAAAACTAAGATTTTCGATGCTTTGTCGAATTGAGTGACGAAAATTCGACGTTCAATTCGACGTTCATTTAGACAAAGCATCGAAAATCGTCGAATTTTCGTCGTCCAATTTCTACCTATTCACTGTATTCAGAACGATGATTTTTGATGCTTTGTCGAATTGAACGACGAAAATTCGACAAAGCATCGAAAATCGTCCGATCTGAACGAAAATAAAGCACTTTTTATGTCGGATCTTTCGGTTTTCGTTTCTTGCGCTTTCGTTTTCGTTTGTTAAAACGATAACGAAAATACCAGATTTTCGGACGAAAATGCATTCTAACGAAAACGAATGCACATGTCTATTGGCTATATATGGAGGATATACTGCTTCTTTTGTCTAGGGAGAATATATTGGAGTCTTCTCCTCCATCCCAGAATGTGAGAAGGCTCTGGATGTCATCACATAGGATCTAGTAACATAAATCCAGGACCTGTTCCATCGGCTTGGGCACAGGAACACCCAAATCACCACATGCGATGCAGGTTCTTCCTGTTGCCCAGGTCACCTCACACATGCTATAGGCATTTTCTGAATGAACACAGTGAGTGATCTGTCCCATTCTCCATCCTGCAGAAGATGCGCTTGGAGCCCACCCAGGTGTGTTACAAAGGCAAATGAATATTCTCTATTGTAACACGGCCAAATCGGAGCCTATTGCCGGCAACGGCACTGTGCGTATCGGTGCCACACCGATTCCCAAAAGTAGTTTCTGAACTACTTTTGATGACTCCGGGGGCAATTTCAGTAGATATCTGTGCATGAAGCCACACAGATGTCTTTCAAACCGCCCCCAAACTCGCACTGAAATGCGGCTTTGAATTTGTGTGAGTTTCGCTGATTTCAAACCCGCCCTTAGTGTGAACGAAGACTTAATGGCAGCACAGTCTTAGTCCTGCCTTGCAGTCTCCGTTCTAATTCGTCCCAAATGGGTTCTATCAGGTTGAGGTCAGGACTCTGACCACTGTCTGGCCCTTGTAAACTCTGAAGGACAGTAAACTGGCCCTTTGCTTAGAAAGTTTGGAGACCCCTGCATTAAAGTGTATGTGCTTGCAAAGGCAGGTGTCCCAATAGTTTTGGTTAGGGGCCGGCTGCAACTAACGATTATTTTCATAATCGATTAGTTGGGCGATTATTGTTTCAATTAATCGCATAATAGCCTTAAAATAAAATAGCATTTTTTAATTCTTTTGGGCCA
Source organism: Rana kukunoris (assembly GCA_029574335.1). Classification (NCBI taxonomy): domain Eukaryota; kingdom Metazoa; phylum Chordata; class Amphibia; order Anura; family Ranidae; genus Rana; species Rana kukunoris. The sequence goes on from CM056057.1 coordinate 189,198,978, forward strand.
ATTTGTTGTTGGGCAGATTACAAATCACAAATTGCCGCAAAAACACATTACATGCTTTTCTGCAGCTTCTCCATTAAAAAACACAGTTTTGCGTTAAAAAGTCCTTGCCCTTTCCAAATACGCAGCAGCTGAAAAAAAATCATGGATGTGAACGTGTCCCATAGGAAAACATGGAAATAAACTGTAATGTGTTAATGCAAAAAGCACCAAAAAACAGAGGTGTGACCCCGGCCTGAGATGTTTAGTAACATAATGGGGTTAAAAAAACAAAAATAAGTACAAAAAGAGCAAATAATCACTACTGTAAGGGGTTCATTTTTTTAACCGTGGGCCGGTGAAAGTAATATTTACAGTAGCGATTTGCTTTTTTGTACTATAAAGGGCTAATTTTTCTTTTGTGTTATGTTACTGCCCGATTAATCGATTATGAAAATTGTAATCGATTAATTTCATAATCAATCAGTTGTTTCGGCCCTACTTTTGGTAATTTAGTGTATGTGGGCAACTCTGATCAGTATTTGTATCCAGTCTTGCACAGCGCCGTAACCTATAGCAACAAAGCTGAATTCTCTTTTCGGGATCTAGCTATAATCTGATTGGTTGCTGTGGATTGCTGCATCGTGAAAGTGTCATTTGACTGAGCCTGCCTGTAGCCGGAGCGCTGATATTGGTGGGAGAAGGAAGTTGGGGGAGAGAGGTTTTGGAAAGTTTTGAACACGAAATCCGAGGACATCCTGGCATTCCCACAACCTCGGCGCAGACCCCCACCAGTATCTGCGAGGACCGAAGAAAGAGATTGGAGAATAGAAGCAGTGAATAGCTGGAGGACACAATGAGCCAGGCAGTGTCAGTGACAGAGGGACCGCTGTGTCTGTAATCTATGCAGAGAGAGGATGAGAACACCAGACAATGAAGGGAAAGGCTTTCATGTATCTTTCTTAAAGGGACAGTAAACGCACAATAAACAAGAGGCCTCCGGTGCATTAATTCTTCCTCTTGATGACGGTCGGCAAAACTTCATCCCAACTTCTTTGGGGAGACGAGATTGTGTGTTGGAGATATTTTCCAGCTGGAAACATTCTGCAACTGAACATACAGGCCGCTTGTGAAGGGCCCTTTAATTATCTGCACATAAATAGCAAACTCTGGTTAACCACTTCAATACCGGGCATTTTCACCCCCTTCCTGCCCAGACCAATTTTACGTTTTCAGCGCTGTCGCACTTTGAATGACAATTGTGCTGTCATGTGACGTGGCTCACAAACAAAATTGACATCCCTTTTTCCCCACAAATAGAACTTGTGTTTGGTATTTCTTTTCAATAATTTTTATTGACAAGTTTTTCAAGTACAAACATAGAAAGGCATAGAAAACATGGAAAAATAGAACAATCCCAGGAGACAACTGGGAAACCAGTACAACATGTACCATCTTGCAGAGATAAGTATTATCACATGTGGCAACAAATAGCAGATATAACCGGTATCAATGCAATAAGAAAAATTTGGCTCAGTATTTACCAGTCGCAGACAGCACCTCATAAGCTCAGAAAGGTGGTCACACTGGGAAAACAAGGGTGAGGGGAGGAAAGGTGGGGGGGGGGGAGGAGAAGAGAAGAGAAGAGAACAAGGAATAGATGGATATCTGCAAGAACATTGGTAACATTGTCATAGCAATATAGTTTGTTTAAAACATATCAAAACAATATACAGGTGAAGACAGGACATCATAGACGCGGTGCCAGCCACTCCACCCAGGGCTTCCATTGGGCATCAAAGGAGGGTTTCCTATCTTCCCTACTTGCCAGCATAGCCTCAAAAGTATAATTGGTCCGGCTGAGCTCAAGAACCTCGGTAACATTAGGCACTGTGGTGGACTTCCAATTCCTCGCCAACAGAAGTCTAGCAGCTAACAGTATATGAGTCACCACAGTTTGAACGCTAGGGGGGAATCCCTCAATCCAAAGGTTTAGCGACGCTAATTCAGGGTTAGGAGGCGTCAAAATACCTGTTATATGCGAGTTGCACCTGAACACACCCCTCCAGAAGCTCGTAAGACTCTTACAGAGCCAAAAGACATGGAGGATGGTACCCACAGCTCCGCATTCCCTCCAGCAAAGCGGGGAGGATGAGGAGCAGAATTTAGCTATGCGGAACGTGGTCAGGTACCATCTCTGGGCTATCTTCTGGGAGAGTTCCCAATGGTTAACACATCTAGAGGCTCTATATATGATTTTGAACGCTAGTTGCCACTGGCGCGGCGTAAACGTTTTACCTAAATCTGTTTCCCATCTGAGAAAGGGAGGTAGTACAGTAAAATTTAGTTTGTCCTGGAAAAGGTTATAAAAGAGGGAAATTCCCTTAGGGGGTGGGATCTCTTTAGTGAAGAATTGCCATACGCTTTCTTGTATTGGGACTTGGTGGGACTTCAGTGTTCTAAGGAAGTGGGAGGCTTGGGCATGTTTGAAACAATCCATGGGAGGTAGGTCGAATTCAGCTGCCAGTGTTTCGAATGGTTTGAGCTCGTTGTAACAGTATAGATCGTTAACCTATAGGATGCCACTAGCGGTCCAGTTGGAGTAGGAAGCGTTTGGGATGGCGCACGACAAAGTCTCGATAGGTATAGGCATATGTACAGTATTAGAGGTGCTAGCTACCAGACTTCGCAGATCCCTCCAGGCCGAAAGGGACGCCTGGAGCGTCAACGGTAGTCGACGTACTGGGAGAGATTGCCATGACTCAAGAATTAAGAGACTACGAAGGTCTGCAAACAGGCAAAGAGCCAGTTCCACCCCGCACCATAGGATATCAGGGGCTGGGGTTATCCAATGTCTAAGTTGGGCAAGTACAGCCGCTCGGTGATAGTCTCTGAGATCAACCAATCCCATGCCACCTACTGACCTATGCTTAACTAGCAGGGATTTAGCACACCTAGGACGTTTGGAGCCCCAAACGTAGCGTTTCAGGATAGTGTTAAGAGACTTAAGATAACAGGGCTTCAATGGGATGGCGGAAGATGTATAAGATCTGGGGAAAAAGGAGCATTTTAAACAAGGCCACACGTCCCGACCACATCAGCTCGACTTTGGTCAGTCGCATAGCCTCTGTAGAAATGTTGTCAATCAGGGGGACATAATTGGCGTCGGCGAGTTTGGATAGATCAGCCGTGATCTGGAGACCCAGATAGGTTATACTAGGAGCAGCCCATGAGTAAGGGAAGGATATTTGCAGGTTAGATTAAAGGCTAGGAGGCCAAGTATATATGATTTTGTAAAGTTAATTTTATAAAAGGATACTAAACTCTGTGGGGATATTGTGCGCCTGGGACAGGGAAGAGTGAGGGGAAGTCAGGAAGAGGATGATGTCATCCGCAAAAAAGACTTATATTATGGGACCTACCTGATAACAGAAAGCCAGGGATTCCAGGATGGGACCTAATCTTTTCAGGTAGGGGCTCAATGATAAGGTTAAAAATAGAAGGGGACAAGGGGCACCCCTACCTAGTCCCGTTTGTTATATGAAAGGGGCGGGAGAGCATATTAGAGGTGTAGACTTGGGCGCATGGGGAGGAGTACAGTGCTAGAATCGCCGATAGGATGGGGCCAGAAAACCCGGACCATATACCCCCAGTGAACCCTTTCGAAAGCCTTCTCCGCATCCAAAGAGAGGAGCAGAGAAGGCGCCCGACAGGCCCCAGCATGATGCACCAGGCCGATGACCCGCCTAGTTGAGTCGGACGCCTGCCTCCCCCGGGTGAACCCCGTCTGGTCTGGGTTAAGCAAAGCTGGCAAGATTGGAAGTAGCTTATGAGCAAGGATCTTGGCATATAGCTTCACGTCCGTGTTCAACAAAGAGATGGGACGGAAATTAGCTGGTGTAGTAGGTGTCTTCCCCGGTTTTGGGATAGTTACAATAAAAGCCTTAAGCATTTTCTCCGGGAAAGAGGCAGAGAGCATTGCTTCTGAGAATACTTTACCAAGCGTCGGGATCAACAGGGGAGCAAAGGTTTTATAGTAGCCGTTGGGCAGCCCATCTGGGCCAGGTGACTTTCCATTGGGCAGAGTTTTAATCACTCGTAGGATCTCAAGCCCAGTTATGGGCATGTTAAGAGAATCCAACTGAGAGTGGGACAATGAGGGAAGTTTGAGGTCAGCTAGGAAGGATTGGATGGCATCTTCCGTAGGCTGAGGGGTAGCGGGGTCCCCTGAGAGATTATAAAGGGAAGAATAAAATTCAGCGAAAGAATTGCCTATGTCTTGAGGATTATAGATTTTACCACCATCAGGGCCCGTACGAGAAAGGGGATGTTAGCCTTAGCTTTGCGGTTTTTCAAACGCTGAACTAGGAATTTACCTGCCCGGTTCCCGGACGCATAATGGGTCACCTTAAGGGACTGGATATGTTTATCATAACGCTCCAACAGTAGTCTCCTGAGGTCTGAGCGCAATGTGAACAGTCTGGTTGCCGTCGGGCCATCAGGAGACTTTTTATTTTGTGATTTCAGGGAGCTAATTTCAGCAAGGATAGAGTCTAATTTTTGTGCTCTCTGCCTCTTTACCCGTTAGCCAAGTTGCAGCAAAAGTCCCCTAACATAGGCCTTATGGGCACACCAAACAGTGAACGGGTTGGAGACCGACAGAATTTACAGAAAATAATTCCTGAAGATGGGTAGACAAATGAGACACATGTGAGGGTTGTTGGAGCAGAGAAGAATTGGCCCTCCAGACAGAAGACAAGGGGACCGGGCCTCCCCCATCCACCACCAACGACACCGGTGCATGGTCGGACCATGTGATGTCGTGGATGGTGGACGAGGACACCCTCTGCAACAGAAACTTATCAACCAAAATCAAGTCTATACGTGAGTACGAGTTATGCCTGGAGGAATGAAAGGAATTGTCCCTTTCGCTCGAATGCTGACATCTCCAGGCATCAAACATGGCCTCAACGTGCAACAGGGGTTGTAGAACAGGCTGGTGGCATTTAGCTTTGGACGTAGTGTCCATCTCAAAGTCAATCGTGAGGTTATAGTCTCCACACATTATCAAAGCGCCCCTCCTAATCTTATTGACCTTGCAAAAAAGTCTCCTCAGGAAACGGAGTTGGTGAGTATTGGGCGCGTAGAGGTTAACTAGAGTACATAAGGTGTTATTAAATTCCCTGACTAGTATCAAAAATCTACCCTCCGGATCCTCCAGCGAATCGAGAAGTGCAAAATTCACAGAGTCCTTGATCGCTATGAGGACACTTTTTTGTTTATCAGCAGAGGCTCGAAAAATGTGCGGGAACCGGTTGTGACAGAAGGCTGGTGCCCAGACGCCAATAGGTGCATTTCCTGGAGGCAAAGGATGTCAGAGTGGAGCTTCAGGGCCTCCTTCCACACAGAGGCCCGCTTGACCGGATGGTTCAAGCCCCTGACGTTAAAAGAGGTTATCTTGAGGGCCATGATGGGTCATACAAAAAAAAAGATAACAGTACCTCATTGTATTGAAGGCAGTCCTCCAGGTCAAACCAAGTCCAGGCTGGTATGTGGGTGGTGAGCTGGCCGTCTTCAGCGAAAGCAGTGCAGTATCCATCTTGTACGAGGCAGAAAGAAACATTACAAGAACAGGGAGTAAGAAAATCAAAACAAAAACAAAAGTTTGTGGAGGTAAAAAGGGAGATCCTGGTTGGAATCTGAGTGCAGAACAACTGCACATTTTCACAAGGGGGAAAATTCGTGGGGAGAGAACTCCATGAAGGTCAGGTGACAAACCATCAGAGAAAGTTATATATCCAAGGCACGGGGCTTCAGAGTTTTTTCTTGCTAGAACGCTTACGCGAGACTAGAGTCCAGTCATCTTGGGCCCGGGTTCTAGAGGTGGAGGGTGTTCCTCCTGGGGATTGCTCAGGGATAATGCCCCACTTGCGCAGGAGTGCTAGCCCCTCCTCCAGGCTTGAGACAACACTGAAGGTACCATCCTTAGAAATATTGAGCTTAGTTGGAGGGCCCCACTTTTAAACAATACTGTGATTACGAAGTGCTTTCGTGATGGGCAGGAGGGACCTGCGTTTCTGCATAGTGTACTGCGAGAGATCCGCGAACACTTGTAGGGTAGAGTAGCGCTCAGGCGGTTGGGCGTTCTGGCGGAACGCCAGCATGAACTGATCTTTAACGTGGTAAAAATGTACCTGCATCAGAACATCCCTGGGCACGTTGTCTGGAAGATGTGCAGGTTTGGGCAGGCGATGACTTCTGTCCACCACTAGCTCCGACTCTGGCGTAGAGGGCAGGAACGAGCCCATGAGCTCCCGGGCGTATTGATGGAGTTGGGCAGGGAGAACAGTCTCAGGAACACCGCGCAACTTGACGTTGTTCCTGCGAGATCTATGTTCAAGATCTGCGACTTTGGCTTTGAGCCATGCGACTTCATCCGACTGATCATTATGAGAGTCCGCTAAAGAGTTATAAGAAGCAGCGTACTCCCCCATCTTTTTCTCCACGTGGTCTACTCTGCCACCTAGCTCCCCCATCTCGGCTTTAAAGTTCCTCATGCAATCCATCAGGTCAGCATGCAGGGAGCTACGCAGAGAGACCAGCATGTCTCTCAGTGTAGTGTCTGAGACAGGCTGGTTGGAAGTGGGGAAAGCATTGATGTTATCAGCCAGCTCACGAGTGTCCTCCATTGAGTGGAGGCTGCTGGTGGTTGCCGGTGTGAGTTGTCCCTCTGTCCAGGGCTCGGATTGCCAGTAGAGGCCTGTGGAGGCCGGAGATTCGTCGCCGGCGCCATCTTGCGACATGCTGCCGCTCCTGGGAGAGAAGAAATCCTCCAACCTCGCCGGCTGAGCGGCATTTTTTCATCATCCCCGGGCACTGAGCGGGATAACAGCCGCCCGGGTGTGTTGTTTAGGGCAGCCCACAGTGCCTGTAATAGCTGGTGTCCCCGACGCTGGAGCGGAGCTCTCGGCTTATGCTGCCATCTAGCCGCGCGGTAGCCACGCCCCCTTTTGTTTGGTATTTGATCACCTCTGCGGTTTTTATTTTTTAAACAAAAGAAGAGCGACAATTTTGAGAAAAAAAAAATTTGCTATAATAAATATCCCTAAAAATTAGGGCTGTGCAAATTAACTTTTAATTAATCGATTAATCTTTAATTTTTTTGATCGATCAAAATCTTTTTGATCGATTAAAATTCTTTTGATTGGTATTCACCTCCCCACCGGCTTCCAGGCCGTTAGGGAGTTCCGTCGGATATCCCGTAACGTCACGGACACCGGCAGGGCTTGCTGTGTCCATCTGAAGTGCTCCTTTGCTGTGCCTTCATATTTGCATGCCGGCGGGACCTTACTATCTGCCACACACAAGGGCTATTACACTTCCCTCTGTCATTTCTCTCTATCAACCTGGGATTCTACATCCATCCACTGGGAGTTGTGATAGTTCCCTTCATGGGACATCTACATGCCGACGGACTGATGTTAACATCTCCTCATCTGGATTCAACAGTGGTATCGTTGTACACATTTTTATACCAGTATCATACTTAGCTACATGTTTTCATGACTCGTTTTGGTACTGTTTGGTATTACTCGCACCATTTTTACAGTTTATGTAGCTACATCGATTTTATCTCCAGTGCAATATTTATTTGGTTACCTACTTGAAGACTATAAAAGTTTTACTGCTATTCCCATCGAGCGCTGCCTTTGCGTGTTTTTTGTATCCTGCTATCCATTTTTCCAGTAGCTGCACTGGGAATCAGCCTGCAAGGAGAGCAGCTAAAAGTAGTTGGATCTGTATGTGCGTTATAATTGAAATTAGTCGATTAATCGATTAAAAAACAAAGCGATTAATCGAACACAAAAATTTTGATCAGTCCTACTAAAAATATATAATAAAACATTTTTTTTTCTAGTTTAGGCCGATACGTATTCTTCTACATATTTTTGGTATAAAAAAATCACAATAAGCGTATATTGATTTGTTTGAGCAAAAGTTATAGTGTCTACAAAATAGGGGATACATTTATGGCATTTTTTTTTATTCATATATTTGTTTTTACTAGTAATATCAGCGATCTGCGTTTTTTTTTTTATTGTGACCGTGACATTGCGACGGACACATCGGACACTTTTGACACATTTTTACGACCATTCACATTTATACAGCAATTAGTGCTCTAAAACTGCACTGATTTGGATTATTTTTACCAAAGAAATGTAGCAGTATACATTTTAGCCTAAATCTATCAAAAAAAAAAAAAAAAAAAAACAGTGGTAATTAAATTCCACCAAAAGGAAACTGTGTGAAAAAAAAAATATATAATTTTAATTTAGATACAGTGCTGCGTGACCACACAATTGCCAGATATATTGGCACAGTGATAAATAGCAAAAATGCCCTGTTTTTTTACCGGGGGTAAAACCTTGCAGAGATGAAGTGGTTAAAAAAAGTCTAAGGCCAGGTTCATATAATGTGCAGCCGCAGTTTTGGGCCTGGGGTCCAGTGCTTTTCTGTTCAGCGGTTCAGGTGTGATTTAGGTCCGAATTTTTGCCTGAATTCCCACCTGAACCCGACACAGGACTCTATTGCAATTCACACTTCGGCCACCCCTGACCTGTGTGAACTGTCTCCATTGAGAGCTCGTCACACAATTATTGGGACACCTGCCTTTACACGCACATGAACTTTAATGACATCCAAGTCTTAGTCCGTAGGGTTAAATATTGCGCTTGCCCAACCCTTTACGGAGACTGCGAGCCAGGCCTTCTCGTCCACATCGGTGTCTGACCTCACAAATGCGCTTCTTGAAGAATAGTCAAACATTCCCATAGACACAATTCTAAACCTTGTGGACAGCCTCCCCAGAAGTAGGCATGTGCAAAAGTGAAAAATTAGTTTTGTTTCGTTTCGTTTCAATTCGTCATTTAATACATTTTGTTAAGTTAGGTTCGTTACATGTGTTGAATTCGTTTTCGGAATTCGTTCGTTTTCGACCGAATTTAGAAAAATCCGGTCGAAATCGAAAATATTTCGCCTGTTTTTCGAATTCGTTCGTTTTCGACTGAATTTCGAAAAAAAACGGTCGAAATCAAAAATATTTCAACCAGATTAGAAAACAAATAGTCTCTTTTCGAATAGAATTTTTTTCGAATTAAATCCGAAAATATATATATATTTTTCGAATTCCGATCGAATTTAGTCCGTGGGTATTCGATTCCGAATTCGAAAAAAAAAAAATATTTTCGAATTTAATTCGAAAAAAATTCTATTCGAAAAGAAACTTCTAATCTGGTTGAAATATTTTCGATTTCGACCATTTTTTTTTTTCGAAATTCGGTCGAAAACGAACGAATTCCGAAAACGGACGAAATATTTCGCTAATATAGCAATTCGGGAATTCGTATGCATCCGAATGTCCGAATAATGGAAAATTCATCCGAATTTCGATTCAGAACGAAACAAAATGCACATGCCTACCCAGAAGGGTTGAAGCTGTTATAGCTGCAAACGGTGGGCCAACTCAATATTAAACCCTACAGACCTTTGCCGCATACACACGATAAGACATTCCGACAACAAAACCGTGGATTTTTTTCCCATGGAATGTTGGCTCAAACTTGTCTTGCATACACACGGTCAAACTCAAATGTTGTCGGAAATTCCGACCACCAAGAAAGCAGTGACGTACAAAACTACGATGAGCCAAGAAAAATTAAATTCATTGATTCCGAGCATGCGTCAAATTGATTTCCGAGCATGCGTAGAATTTTTGTGCAACGGAATTGCATACAGACGATCGGAATTATCGACAGGAACTTCTGCCGTCTGAAAAAATAGAGAACCAGCTCTCAAACATTGTTTTTGGAAATTCCATTAGCAAATGTCTGATGGAGCCTACACACGGTCAGAATATCTGACCCAGTGTCACTTTGGGTATTTTCGGAAGGCGTGACGTGCTTTAGCAGCCCGTCAATCAACTACGCTGGTCTTAGGAGCACCTATACCCGGAAGGAATCCCCGCTCGGAGCCGGATAACAAAGCCTGATATAACTAGAAGTACAAAAAAAAACAGCATACTGCAGATGTCAGCAGTATGCTGGATCTAATGGCAGATAGTTGATTTTTAGGTGAACCTCCGCTTTAAGCTACTTTTTTGTATTAACTATGGGCTTTAACTGCTTGCCGACCAGCGACCGTCTATATACATCGATAGCATGTGTTACGGCCCCTATGGCATCGAATAAATAACAAGAGGAGAGCTTCTGACGGGTGCAGTAGTTTTATTCTTTCGCGACAAAGGTGCGCAGCAGGGTTGAATATTGTTCTCTTTATCTCCTTGAGCACCGTAAACATGAATATCGTAAGCACCGTAGCACCGTGAAAACTGTAAATGACATACAACACACTTATTTACAGTTATCACCACAAAAGGGGGTTACAGGGTTAATTGCAGTTGTCTGCACACACATCTAATTACATTGAACATTCAAAGAAACATGGTTACATGCAAAGTGCTTTGGATTATAGCGTGTTTAAAACCAAACAGCATGAACACGGTTTATCTCTAGAACATATACATCTTTATAACAATGCACACTTTTCTGCATACCTCGATCCGCTTGCCAAGGGGGGTACAAACTTTAAGCTTTAGGGATTTTCTGCAAACATCTGCCATGAAGTCCTATGCATAAAGCTAACATGTGGCCTGTGATACAGGAAAATACTTTCTTTCTAAGACAGGAAGAAAGGAGTGGTTTTGTGATCCTGCTAGTTAAACATTCCCCCCGGGAACTAAAGAGAGGCAGAAAGGTTCCACCCAGCAGCAAGTGCTGAACAAGATCCACAATGACAAGCGGACAGTTACACTCCCACCAAATTATGTTATGATGAATATAACTTAAAAAGTCATACATAATTTACAGAACATAACTAAGGCCGTTATAAAACATGGTACATCATACACAATTTAGCTTTTAGGTACCTCTGTAAATGGCTACTGTCTCGTGTGGTGGTATGCTAGTGTATCACTAAAACTGAACTTATTTGCTTTCTATGAGGACTACTAGCTTTTGAATAGGACGTTCAATAAGTTAAGGTTTTAATACATAGTCTTTCTTATCTTGCAATCTTCTGTCACCTACTAACACCTTGACACGACGAACTAGACCATCCTTTTCTATTGTAGTTTCAATTACACGTCCTAGTTGCTACTGGCATCTGGGAGACATATCTTCTTTGATTATGACAATGTCATTTACTTTGAAGTTACGTCGGGGTGTGTGCCATTTCTGTCTTGTGGAAACACTCATTAGGTATTCTCTTTTCCACCGACTCCAGAATTGTTCTGCTAAATACTGTACTCTACGCCACCGTTTGGCTGCATACACATCTTCCTTTACGAATTTCCCAGGTGGAGGTAATGCAGCCTTGGATTTCATCAGGATGAGGTGGTTTGGAGTTAGAGGTTCTGGTGCCTTGGGGTCATTGATTCCATCGACAGTTAAAGGACGGCTGTTAACAATGGCCATAGCTTCATAAAATAGCGTTCTAAGAGAAGCATCGTCTAGTCTACTTGAACATTGGACTGTTGTAGCATTTAGCACATTACGAATGGTTCTAATTTGACGTTCCTCCACAGACACAAGATTGCTGCAGTGATGCGTCTTCATTTTTATTCTCCTGATTCTTGAAATCACCTTAATGAGCATTAACCAACTGGAGAACCTGCTCAGACGGTTTAGAATATCAGTTTGTTCACTGGCTTGTGATGCAAGGGTTGTAATGGGTTTGACTTCAGGGTCGCCTACAATTAGTTCTGCCGAAGATCTTGAAGATGCGTGCACTTTAGATTTCCAAAGGAAACTAGGCCCAGATAACCAACTTGAGGGGGAGATATCTTCTACATGTAGACCCCTGGATGCATGGTCGGCTGGGTTTTGTGTCGTATCCACATAGTGCCACTGAGTTGGGTCTGTAATCTCTCTTATGAGTTGAACACGATTGGCTACAAACACGTGAAACCTTCTCGCTTCATTATTGATATAGGCTAAGACTACTTGGGAATCTGTCCAGAAGAATTCTTTGTCAATTTCTATCTCAAGTTCTGCCTTTAACATGGCACTCAACCTTGCTGCGGTGACAGCAGCTGAGAGTTCAAGTCTTGGGATGCTCACAATCTTCGTTGGTGCGACTCTTGCTTTAGCCATTATGAGGCTGCAATGGACTTGATCTCTGTCATTCTTGTACCTAAGGTATGAATAAGCACCATATCCTATGTTGCTGGCATCGGAAAAGTGGTGTAGTTCCACTTTCGTTCTGTTACCGAAATCTGGGGGATGGTAACATCTGGGTATCTTGATTTCCCTTAAAGCTTGCAGACTACTCTTCCAAGCCTCCCACTGTGGACATAAGCTCTCAGGAAGTGCTTTATCCCAACTGATGCCCCTGCGGCAAAGCTCTTGGAGAATGCACTTGCCACTCAGTATGAAGGGGGCTATGAAGCCCAGAGGATCATAGGGCGAAGCTACGACTGACAGGATACCACGACGAGTTGAGGGTTGATCCTTTATGTCAACACTGAAACTGAAGGTGTCATTTTCAATTGACCACTGAATGCCCAGTACTTGTCCTTCTGTTGTTGAGTCTGGGTTAAGTTTGACAGGTACACTAGTTGTTGCTCTTTCTGATGGAGCTATACAGGACAGGACGTCCCTTCTATTAGAGTTGAACTTATGCAGTCGTAGGCCAGCATTTTTACTAGGGCTGTGAATGATCAACATTTTTGTGTTCGATTAATCGTTTTTTTTTTTAATCGATTAATCGACTAATTTCGATTAATTATAACGCACATACAGATCCAACTACTTTTAGCTGATCTCCTTGCAGGCTGATTCCCAGTGCAGCTGCCAACAACTGGAAAAATGGATAGCAGGATACAAAAAACACACAAAGGCAGCGCTCGATGGGAAGAGCATTAAAACTTTTATAGTCTTCAAGTAGGTAACAAATTAAATATTGCACTGGAGATAAAATCGATGTAGCTACATAAACTGTAAAAATGGTGCGAGTAATACCAAATGGTACCAAAAGCAGTCATAAAAACCTGTAGCTAAGTATGATACTGGTATAAAAATGTGTACAACGATGCCACTGCTGAATCCAGATGAGGAGGGGTTAACATCAGTCCATCGGCATGTAGATGTCCCATGAAGGGAACTATCACAACTCCCAGTGGATGGTTGTAGAATCCCAGGTTGACAGAGGGAAGTAATAGAGGGAAGTGTAACAGCGCTTGCGTCAGGGCTGTCTTAATGAGAGGGCACACCTGGGCACTGCCCAGGGGCCCCAGCTGCATTGGGGGCCCCTGCAATTTGCCCAAAGCAGCTGGTCCTTGAGCCTACGCTGCCCCGAAATTGGGGGCCCCATGATGGCACTGAGAGTGATAGATACACAGGGGAGGCAGTCTGCCTTCTACCTACTTGATGTCTGTTTACCTGCACTGTCATTATTGTAGGGGCCCCAGAGCATTTCTTTGCCCAGGGGCCCAAGATGCTATTAAAACGGCCCTGGCTTGCGTGTGGCAGATAGTAAGGTCCCGCCGGCATGCAGATATGAAGGCACAGCAAAGGAGCCCTTCAGATGGACACGGCAAGCCCCGCCGGTGTCCATGATGTCACCGGATCTCTGACAGAACTCCCTGAAGGCCCAGAAGCCGGCAGAGAGGTGAGTACCAGTCATAAGAATTTTTTAATCGATCAAAAAGATTTTGATCGATCAAAAAAATTAAAGATTAATCGATCGATTAAAAGTTAATTTGCACAGCCCTAATTTTTACATAATCTTTGAGTTTCAAGGATTAGATTCGAAGCTTCACTGACTGTTGGAACGCTGGTTAGGCCGTCGTCGACATAAAAGTTCTTCTCGATGAAGGCTGATGCTGAGGGATATTCTGACTTGTATTGTCGTGCAAGATACTTAAGGCCGAAATTGGCACATCCTGGAGAGGAACTGGCACCGAAAAGGTGGACTGCCATTCTGAATTCTTTCGGTTCTGTTTCCAACTGACCGTTCTCCCACCAAAGGAACCTTAAGTAATTGCGCATTTCTGTGGGGATGTAGAATTGATGGAACATCTTTTCAATGTCGCATATCACAGCAACTGCTTCCTTCCTGAAGCGACAGAGGACTCCCACTAGAGAATTTATCAGGTCGGGACCTGTCAACAAGGTATCGTTTAGGGAGATGCCTTTGAACTTTGCTGAACAATCAAAGACAACTCTTAACTTGCCTGGCTTCTTGGGGTGATAAACCCCGTGATGTGGGATGTACCACACTGTCTCTTCCTCTGATAATGAAGGGGCTGGTTCTGCATCACCCTTTCTGATTGTTTCTTCCATGAATGCGGTGTAGTGTTCATGGTACTGTCTATTTGCCTTTAGTCTTTTCTTTAGATGATGAAGTCGAATAAGGGCCAGCCTCTTATTGTTTGGTAGAGCCAGTTGACTGTTGTCTTTGAAGGGTAATAGCATCTCGTAGTGTCCATCTTTCCTTTTCGTTATAGTTTCCGAGAGAAATTGCACGAAGCGAACATCATCTTGGGACACGTACTTATCTTCATAATTTCTTTCAATGAAGTCCATTTCTAAAACCTTTAACACATCAGTGACCGTTGGCATTGGCATTTCCTTTACTGCGACTCTGTGTACGAAGCTCTGGCTACCCTGTCTATCAAGATGTGGATTTGCTGATCCTATAATGCTCCAGCCGAGCATAGTCCTTTGAGCGAAGGGTTCATTTTCGGAGCCGATAACAACCTCCAAGGGAGCCAGTGCTGATGGGCAGTCATAACCGATCAGTAGTCCTACTTCGCAGTCTTGAAGTGGCTGTAACTTGTTTGCCAAGTGTTTGAGGTGTGACCACTGGAGTGCGGTCTCCTTAGTGGGGATGTGAGACTTATCTACTGGAATTAAATCTCTTGTATAGGCTTGACGGAGTTGGACTTGAGCTTTAGAGTTGAAGCCACGCACTTGCAGACCGTGAGCAATTTGGCTTGATATAACTGTGTCAACAGCTGTCACTGTGCTGAGCTTTAGCTGTAATGGCTTGGTGCTCACACTTAACTTCGATACCAGGTCTGCCAGAATAAAAGTTGAATCACTCTGTGTGTCAAGTAGGGCATAAGTGAGGATTTCCCTCTGAGGCTCCGTCGTAGCTGACAACAGAACTGGAACAATGCAGGATGTGGCAGAAGTATGTCTTGTCAAAGTATGGGACATAACTTTGGGAACATTGTCATTTGCTTTACCTTCCATGTCTACTGAATCATCGTTTGATGTTTTGACAGGCTCAGTGTTTCTCTATATGTGCAAACAGGTTGGATGACGTCGACTGCATATGCTACATGTGTGCCTTCCTTTGCAGTCTTTTGTAGTGTGGCCCTTTCTTAGGCAACCAAAACAGAGATGGTTTTCGTGAATAAAGGCCTTCTTTTCATCGATGGTCTTTGCAGCAAAGGTCGGACATTTAGCGACACCGTGTGTTTCGTCTTTGCTGACTAGGCAAGGTGGTTTTGGTCTTGAAGCTGAGATCTTTGGAACGTTGAAGGTAGAGGGCTTCATTTGAGTGCTTGTGTTGAGCGCCTTGGCTCTCTTGGGGATTCTCTCATCTGTAGTCTTGTTACTGAGAAGGAAAGGAGAGGCAATGGGGTTGCATGCAATCTTAGCTTCCCTTTGCAGGAACTCTGTGAAACGAGCAAAGGTTGGGTATTCTTGAGACTTGTCAAGCTCGTCCACAACGATGCGACTCCATCTGCGTACGATCCATTCAGGCAGTTTCTTGAGAAGCTTGTGGTTTTCTTCACAATCATTTAGAATAGCTAGGCCTTTAACATGAGGAATGGCCTCCACACAACCTTGAAGGAAATCCGCAAACTCTCTTAATGCTACAGGGTCATTTGCTGATATCTTTGGCCATTTAGCCAACCTTTCTCTGAAGGCTCTTTGCACTATGAATGGACCTCCATACCTGTCCTGTAAGATTCCCCAAGCACCTAGATAAGCGTCTTCTGAATTTCGGTAGAAGAACCCTTCCACTGCCTTACGAGCTTCACCACCGAGATACCTCTTCAAGTACAGCATTTTCTCGCACACAGGGAGTGGTTTCTGATCAATCAGCGCCATAAAGGATATCTTCCAATCTATGAACTTCAAAGGATCACCTGTAAATACAGTCGGTTCAGGTATAGGGAGACGGTTGGAGATAAGCAGACTTGCAAGTCCTGGGGTCAGACTAACTTCTTCTTTTGGTCTTGACACCTCAAGTGGTGTATTTGAAGGTTTAAATGGCACAGCCTTTGGATTCAAAGAGGTTTGAGGTTCATTATTTTGGTAGAGGTATTGCACCTGGTGGTCTGTTTCCTGTTCGTAAATTTCAAGACTATCATAGACGTCATAGGCTTTCACTCTAGCTGCAGCTACCTTGACTTCATTTTCTGCTTGTAGCTGTTGTAGTCTTGTCTTTTCCTCATCCAACTTCAGTTTAATTTCTGCCTCTAGTTTGTTCAGCTTAGCTTGCTCCTCGCGCATCTGTTGCATTGCCTTTGCCTGTTCTATCTTGGCTGCAAGATCTGCTTCTGCGTCTGCGCGTTTGCTAGATCTGGAAGTGGCTCTCGAGCTTGCGTTGGAGTCTGGTAATGACTCTGAGAGGACAGTTTCTGTTTCTGAGTTTCCAAAGACTGACTCATGATCTTCTTTATTAAGCACCATCCTCACCTTTTCCTTCTCAAGTTGATCGTTAAAGATTTCATCTACGTTCTCTAGCCGCTTGCTGATGAGGTTGCAGATTTCAGCCGTTAACGCAGTGCATGCATCCATTCTCTTAACAATGTGCGGGGTAGTGGAATTATTTCGGCACATGGACTCATACTGTTGGTGTACTAACGCTTCTTTGGCTTTAACCTCTTTCAATCTTGTATTAAGGTCTTCAGTTGAGCAGAAATCCTTTAACTTTGTCCTAGATTCCTTTGCTATCTCCTTCCAAGAGTTGTACACCTTGTTGAATGACTTTTCATTTCTCTTAACTGTTTCTTCGTGCATTTCTTTGCCTTCTTCTGTGAGGATTTGCTCTCTGGAGCTGAATCGCACCTGTTGTGACTCTGTGGGTTTGTCTGTTTCTTCAGCAGGTGACAGCATTTTGTTCTAGTGTGCCTGTGCCTTTCAATAGTGTGTGTGCCTGAAACCTAACTTGAATGAGTGTTGGCTCAAACTTGCTCCTAAGGGCTACGACAGAAAACAGGCATTTACCCTTGTAACTAAAGATTAGCAACCAATGCACACAGTATGACAAAATGTTTTAAACAAATATACTGCTGACACTTTCTAACCAGACAATTAACCCTTTACGTGACTAACTGCAGTTTAGTGGATTAGGAACTTGGAAGATAGCATTGCTTTAAATCTGACACTAGGCCTCTAAACACGAATATAATAACTTGATTTAGCAAAATATTAACTATTTGGCTCGCATACTAGTTAAGGGCGGCTTCAGGATCACATATAAAGAGCCCGCTATATTTAAAAGTCCACGTGACAAGTTTTCTTTTTAGTCAAGTCTCTGTCGCCAAGATGGCCTCCGCACGTGTCCTGCGAGGCGTTGGGAAGCCTTACTCACGGTTTGATGAGGACAGCGATGCAGCCGGTGATGTCGAGTCTCCACCGCAGCGACGAGTCTCCACCGCAGCGACGAGTTTTCACTGTTACGGCCCCTATGGCATCGAATAAATAACAAGAGGAGAGCTTCTGATGGGTGCAGTAGTTTTATTCTTTCGCGACAAAGGTGCGCAGCAGGGTTGAATATTGTTCTCTTTATCTCCTTGAGCACCGTAAACATGAATATCGTAAGCACCGTAGCACCGTGAAAACTGTAAATGATATACAACACACTTATTTACAGTTATCACCACAAAAGGGGGTTACAGGGTTAATTGCAGTTGTTTGCACACACATCTAATTACATTGAACATTCAAAGAAACATGGTTACATGCAAAGTGCTTTGGATTATTATAAACCAAACAGCATGAACACGGTTTATCTCTAGAACATATACATCTTTATAACAATGCACACTTTTCTGCATACCTCGATCCGCTTGCCAAGGGGGGAACAAACTTTAAGCTTTAGGGATTTTCTGCAAACATCTGCCATGAAGTCCTATGCATAAAGCTAACATGTGGCCTGTGATACAGGAAAATACTTTTTCTAAGACAGGAAGAAAGGAGTGGTTTTGTGATCCTGCTAGTTAAACATTCCCCCCGGGAACTAAAGGGAGGCAGAAAGGTTCCACCCAGCAGCAAGTGCTGAACAAGATCCACAATGACAAGCGGACAGTTACAGCATGGCTCGGACAGGCAAAAGGACGTACCTGTACGTCCCCTTTAAAATCGCAGCATTGTGTTTCAGCCCCACGCTGGATAGACATCTGGCCATAGGAGCCTTTGCCCTCTCCAGTGGTTATTGCAAGAGGTGGGCTGGGGGTTAAGCAATATATATGTTTTTTTAAGTCTTATGGTAGTTTGTCTAGAATTGACTTGGGGTGGGAAACATACGCATGCTCCAGTATGTATCTAAAATGGAACATTGGCCCCGTAGTGTATCTGATCATTCCCCATTAATAGTGCACTTGGGGGCCTCCCAGCCCACTGAGCTCCCCAGAGCCCCATGTAAATTTAATGCTTTCTCGTTGAAATTGTTTAAATCCCCTGAAGCTATAGAAGAGAGCGTGCGTGGGTTTTTCACTAACCAGGACCCAGAAGGTTCTTGTATGCAGCAGTGGGAAGCTTTTAAAATGTTTTTGAGAGGGGTTCTGATAATGGAGATGACCAAAGTAAAAAAGGCCTCATCTGCCTTTGTGTTGGAGATGGAAGAGAGGGTGGGGGATCTGGAGCGGCAATATGTTTTGGACCCCTCTGACTCGGCCAGGGAGGAGTGGCAGGCAGCTCTGTCAGTTTTATGAGTGGGTGCTTTCCTCCACGGCCGAAAGGAAAAGGTTTTTCGCCAAACAGGCATTTTTTGAGGAGGGGGAGAAAAATGGGCGTATGCTGGCACGAATAGTGAACTCACAGCAGAGGTCCCCAATCATAGGGGCAATAAAATCCAAAGCTGGGCCCACTGTCCACTCACCTGAACTTATCATGCAGGAGTTAGCAGGGTTCTATGAGGAGTTGTACTGCCCTAGCGCTGTTTATGAAGGGGCATATCTGGAGCAGTACTTGCATGGCTTGACATTTTGTAGACTGACGGCAGAGCAGAGGAAGGGGTTGGATGCACCCCTCACAGTAGAGGAACTTCAGGAGGCATTGGGAATGTTTCCTAATTGTAAGGCGCCAGGGGAGGATGGGATCCTCATGGAAGTATATAAGCGAAATGTGGCCGTCTTGCTACCGCGTTTGCTTCGGGTGTTTAACGCAGCTCTGGAGGCTGGAGAGCTTCCGCCCTCCATGGCAAAAGCAGACAGTATACTGCTCCTGTTGACCCAGGGTCTTACAGGCCAATTTCGTTGCTACAATGCGACATAATGATCCTGGCGAAGATGCTAGCAATGCGATTAAATACCATTATAGCTACCCGAATACACGGCGACCAGGCAGGGTTTATGCCGAATAAATCTACTGCCATTAATCTGCGACGGTTGTTTCTGAATATGCAGTCAGATGCGTATAATATAGAAAGCAGGGCTCTGATGTCCTTAGATGCGACTAAGGCATTAAGGCATTTGACAGTATTGATTGGAATTACTTGTGGGCAGTGTTGGAGCGATTAGGGTTTGGTCTTGCATATATAGCGTGGGTTCGCCTACTCTACAGTCGACCGGAGGCTGCTATTAGGGCCTTCGGGTGTCTGTCCCATGACTTTGCACAGAGGAGGGAGACGAGGCAAGGATGCGCGCTGTCCCCTCTTCTCTTCGCATTAGCCATTGAACCCCTGGCCATAGAGATTAGAGCTAATTCGAGTATTGTTGGATTTTGTCATGGCCCCCTGAAGGAGAAGGTGATGCTTTATGCTGATGCTGGGGGATACTGACATGTCCCTGCGGGAGGCCATGACAACCATTACGAAGTTTGGGGCCAACGCTGGCCTGCAGATCAACTGGTCAAAGTCTGCCCTATTGCTGTTAGACGGCGACGCCACACAAACGGCGGCTTTGTCCTGTCCCATACCTGTCACGTCCTCCTTCAAATACCTAGGAAATTATGTTACCTCCAACCCGAGAGATTTTAGCTACTTGAACATTTCCCCCCTGCTCTAGAGGTTTAGAGAACGGGTCAAAACCTAGTGAAGATGATTATAATGCCGCAATTGCTTTCTTCTGTCTTCACAATGCCCCGGTGGCGATCCCTTTAAAAATCTTCCGAATAGTGAACTCCATCTTCCGGTCTTTGATATGGAAAAATAGACCACCCAGGATTAAATTGGAGCATCTTCAACGGCCCAAAGATAATGGCGGATTGGTGCTACCCAACCCGTGGTTGTACTACTTGGCTGCTCAATTACTATACCTGGTGGGGTGTTTTGGGACTGAGCGGGCTGGCTCTTCCCAGGCACTCATGCTCCACACAGTGGGTAAATGTCCCATCCCTATGGCATGGAAAGCTTTAGCTTTTGCCAAACCGAATAAGAAATACCCTACGTACAATCTCATACAAAAAGTGTGGAATAAATGCAGATATATTCAATAGGCTGATGGTATTACTGAATGTAGCCCCATATGGCTTAAAGTGGATGTAAACCCCCAAAAAAAATATTATATCTTGCCACACAGAGTTAATCCAGATCTGAGAAATCCTCTTATGTTCAGTGAAAATGAACAGCCTTCCAGATAAAACCCTGCCTAAATAAAAAGTCAGTTTTCTCTCCTCTTGCTTTGAGTGAGAGGTTATTTACATATCTAGCTAGGACATGTTTATCATATGTTATGTTTTGTTTATCATAACACTAGCTGAATACCCGGCGTTGCCCGGTCTTCCTATCTTAACCTTTTGGGGAGGAAAATCATAGTTATATAAATATAAATAAATCTATATATATAAAACTCAACGTGTGTGTGTGTGTATGTATGTATGTTCCAGCATCACGTCCAAACGGCTAAAGATATTAACATGAAACTTGGCACACATGTGTCTGAGCTGTGATGAAGAGATTGTGGTTGAAGGACCTTTGATGACATCAGTAGCTGTGGCTTAGCTGTGATAAAGAGAGCACAGTCCCATATACTTGCATGGGACTTGAAACAAAAACCGCCGTTTGGAAGTTATGAAGTAACATGTATTTCTCATAGAGTTGAATGGGACTTTAAAGAAAAACCCTTTCCCATAGAGTTGAATGGAACTTTAAAGAAAAACCCCGACCATGGCAAATGGGGGTGGGTAAGGGTTAAACCACCTATCCTATGTTTGTTGCTGACATATAAGTAACATGTGTGCCAAGTTTCATGTTAATATCTTTAGCTGTTTGGACGTGATGCTGGAACATACATACACACACACACACACGTTGAGTTTTATTTATATATATAGAATAGATATAGATGAGGTGATATGACATCATAACACATCCTGGTAATATACAATGAACTTTGGATCACCTCTTGTTATGATAAACATGTCCAAGCTAGATTTGTAAATAACCTGTTACTGAAAGCAATAACAGAGAAACGGACTTTATAATTTGGCAAGTTTTTATCTGGAATTCTGTTAATTTGCACTGAACTTTAAAAGAGGATTACTCAGGGGGTGTGGCCGACCGGAGACCGTGATGGACGCTTGAACTCTCAGTGTTGCAGACAGGGGACACAATCCAGCGATTTGGGCCGCCATCCTCACTCCTTCAACGGACATCCATGTAGCAGACACTCCAGTGACCAAAATGAGCGTCTCCTGGAAAAGATTGACGGACCACATACCCCAGAAACTCACAGAATTTGCCTACAAGCCGGCGGTGAAGAGCTATGGGGGACAAAATGGCGCCGCTCCGTCAGCGCCGCCGAAATCCTACAACGATCTTCCGGACGAATACCCGGTCACATCGCCAGAAGCAGGTACTCCTGAATCGCCCGCATGTCCCCCGAGTACTGACACCCTTCCTAGCAGCCCAGCAAAAGCTAAAATGAGGCTGGACGCGCTGCAGCAGCGGCCGCCACACACGCAAATCGAGGCCCAGATTTTAACCCCCTCCTCTCTAACCAGGCCCTACACTCATCCATGGCGTCCTTCCCCACATCAGGCCAGCCTGTCATGGACACAACCCTAAAGGACATGCTGCTCTCCCTGCAAACTTCCCTCATGACAGACCTTTCCACCCTGTTTGCTAAAATCACCTCAGATATACACTCTTTAGGAGACAGAGTGTCTAATGTTGAATTGGGCCTAACTGACTGTACTTCCACTGTGAATGAGGTCATTGATTGCTTTGAGGACATTAAAGAGGACCATACATGGATGCGCGCCAAGCTGGCAGACCTTGAAGACAGATCCCGCAGACATAACATTAAACTGCGTGGGGTCCCTGAATCAGTGCTGCCAGCAGATCTGAACAACTATGCTAGAGACCTGATGCACGTTATTATTCCTGACGCATCCCCTCAGGAATTACTCATTGATAGGATCCACAGGATCGCAAAACCGCCCCACCTAGCCGCATCAGTACCCAGAGATGTGAAAAATATATATGTACAAATGTGCATAGAACACTGCACTAAACATAAAAAAGCTGCCAACACAACAGAACTGGATAAATTCTGCAACAAAAAACAAATATAGACAAAGAGTAGCGCTAAAATTATGTGAGAAATAAACAATATAATACTGCAAAGCATCATATGTGGCATGAGATAAATTAATAAATATATTACGTGAAGCAACACATAAAACTAATCACCAAGTGTCCTGTCATGGCCAAACTCGGCCACCAGGTGGCAGCAGCGGGCCGTCGGCGCGCACGGGCGCGCGCATTCGCGGCAACGGCGCGCGTGCACGCGTGGCAACGGCGCGCGGGCGCGCGCATTCGCGGTGACGCGCGCGGGCACGTGTGGACGCCATCTTGGCGCCCAGGAGGGGCTATTTAGGTGTGCTGATCCCTTGGCCTCTTGCTGCTGGATCTACAGCGCGTCCCTGGAAACCGACCTGATACCTGTACCTGTTGACCTTCCGTTCCTGAAACCGGCTTGCCTTCCGACTACTCTGATCTCCGCCTGCCCTGACCTACGGCCTGTCTGACCACGCTTCTGCTTGTCCCGCCTGCCTGTCTGCCGCCCGCCAGTTACTGACCCCCGGCTTGTTCACGATCCATCCCTGCTCAACTCCTGCACCAAGACCCGCTCGCTCACATTGTTCCGGCTGGCCTGATCCTGCTATAGACTTCCTGCTATAGACTTGGTACTACAGTACACCTCCCTCTGTGCTGGCCTGATCCTGCTATAAGACTTGGTACTACGGTACACCTCCCTCTGTGCTGGCCTGATCCTGCTATAAGACTTGGTACTACGGAACACCTCCCTCTGTGCTGAACTCTGACCAGTGGTATCATCCTCAGCTCTGTTGATCCCGCCCAGGTGTACAGCGGATCCCTACTCTACCGGCACCAGCGATCCTGCCAGGCGCTTGTGCGACTCTGCACTTTCGGGCTCCCTGTATCCTCTATCAGGGCCTCCGGAGTGGGAGGAGCACGAGCAGCCGTTCCCTGCACATCAGGCTCCACCACCAGGTGCGTGACAGCCCAAAATGATCATATCTGATTGGATATGAAAAAGAGGAAAGAAAATCTAAAAAAATTCTTTTGTTGATTCAAAGTGTCCAAAAACGTGACAACAGATGAAGTGAATTTTGATAGCAGGTCCACCACCAGAGAGAAAATAGGAGGCTTACCAGAAAGCGTGGACTCAACTAAGTATATACCTAATGAGTCAAACAGGCTTAAATTGATGGTATCCGGACATCAACCTTCCATTGGAAACCAGGGATGAGTTGAGGGTGTAAATCAACTTCTCATATGATGGAAAACCAAGCAGGATGTAGCAATACCGGGACCAAAAAACTCATAGGTTCTTTACAGAAAATCAGGGGGAGAAAAGAAATGGATGCAAACATAGTGTAATAACGTATTGGTACGTAAGGTACTTTTATAAAAACATCTAGCAGTAAAGTCTGCTGACTTTACTGCTAGATGTTTTTATATGCCTTGATATGTCTGCTGAAATGTGAGTGCAACCAACTGTATTTTGTGTATTACAGTAAAAGTACCATACGTTATTACACTATGTTTGCATCCATTTCTTTTCTCCCCCTATTGTTGCATCTGAGCATTCCTGATTTTCTGTAAAGAACCTATGAGTTTTTTGGTCCCGGTATTGCTACATCCTGCTTGGTTTTCCATTTACACCCTCAACTCATCCCTGGTTTCCAATGGAAGGTTGATGTCCGGATACCATCAATTTAAGCCTGTTTGACTCATTAGGTATATACTTAGTTGAGTCCACGCTTTCTGGTAAGCCTCCTATTTTCTCTCTGGTGGTGGACCTGCTATCTTCATCTGTTGTCACGTTTTTGGACACTTTGAATCAACAAAATAATTTTTTTAGATTTTCTTTCCTCTTTTTCATATCCAATCAGATATGATCATTTTGGACACTTGGTGATTAGTTGTATGTGTTGCTTCACGTAATATATTTAGTCATTTATCTCATGCCACATATGATGCTTTGCAGTATTATATTGTTTATTTCTCACATAATTTTAGCGCTACACTTTTTTGTCTATATTAGTACCCAGAGATGTGTTGATGAGAATCCACTATTAACCACACCAAGGAAAATCTCATAATGGGCGCAAAAATTAAATCACCTCTCCCAGCTCCATACACGGGGATCCAATTTTTCCCTGACCTCTCCAAGTTTACTCTTCAGCAAGGACGCCAGCTGAGCCCTATTACCAAAGGCCTGCAAAAATCACAAAATTCCCTACAAGTGGCGATATCCAGCTACCATCCTCGTCACCAGGAATTGTCAATCACATGCTGCAAGCGACCTAGACAAAGGCCTACGTCTCCTGCACGCCTGGGGTATTCTACCAGACCCACCCAAACCTGCTCCACTTGAACGACGACCACCTACGTCTCGCCGAACCTCGGATCGCTCCCATACCTGAACGATGTCCTCCTCTCCACCACATGAGGCCTTTTATCACACCGATCTTCAAGTTCCCCTGATCTCTGCAATGGTTACTCTCTCTGATTGATACTTCACTGTGCCGTTTGACTCTTTTTCCCCCCACTTAGAGGACTACGCGGTGCTTGCCACCCCCTCTACACCCTAGACACCCTGTGGGCTCACAGGGCAGTTACGCTACGCCACTAGCTTGCTCAGCACGATTATCTTTTACAGTTTTATTTTTGCTCTGTTTTTTTCCTCCTTGACTCTTTGTTTTTGCTGTTTAAGGTATTGCTCTATTCGCAGACTGCTGAAACGTACTACGCCAAGTCCCTGGCTTGCCACCAGTTTACTACACTTCTTTGTCCTCAACCACCGACTCCTGTAGTCTGCAACGCCTAACTGTAAGTGTTTCTCTTCAATTCGATACCCACACCCCCCCACGATACCATTCACCATTCTATCCCTGAATAACAATGGTTTAAACCACCCAGCAAAACGACACTCTCTGTGTGGCGGTCCGCCACGGATCTTCACAGTGACGTCCTATGTGTACAGGAAACCCATCTGCTGTCCACAGATACCTCCCTCTGCAAGCACAACAAATTCCCCCACATCTTCCATGCCTCTCATTCTACTAAAACCAGAGGAGTTTTGATTGCCATAAGAGACACAGTAGACTTCCAACTTCTTAACCTCACCTCTGACCCTGAAGGCCGCTTTATAGTTCTTACCTCCAACATCAACCGAACCCCCTAAACCATCGTTAACTTATACGCCCCAAACTCCCATCAGATGAGGTTTCTAAGGATGGTTATGCGCAAAGTCAGCTCAATTCGTATAGGCAACCTAGTACTTTGCGGAGACTT
Organism: Rana kukunoris; assembly: GCA_029574335.1. Taxonomy (NCBI): domain Eukaryota; kingdom Metazoa; phylum Chordata; class Amphibia; order Anura; family Ranidae; genus Rana; species Rana kukunoris. The sequence continues at coordinate 189,225,024 of CM056057.1, forward strand.
CAACCTGGTTCCCGACACAAATCTAGACACCACTTCTGCTGCAAAGTGGCATGAGTCACCTTTGAAACATTTTCTTCCCACCCACGACCTGTATGATGTGTGGCGATGCCATCATGGCTCCGAACGGGACTTCACGTTTTTCTCCTCCAGACATGCCACGTACTCCAGAATAGATCTATTTCTGAAGGACAAGTGGTCCTTGCAAAAAATCTGTAATTCAGAAATCCACACCACGACATGGTCGGACCATGCCCACATATCCATTACAATCGAAGACTCCAGTCCACAACGCAACACATATCTGTGGCGGGCAAATAATTATATTATTCAACAAAATGAGTATGCCTCGGAAATCTCTGATCGCATCAACGAGTACTTTAACATAAATGGGGGCTCCGTTCCCGATCCTGCCGTTGTGTGGAGTGCGCACAAAGCGTTTGTGAGAGGTGTAATGATTAAACTCAGTTCCCATCATAAGAAAAAGAGGACGCAGCGTCTAGGCAAACTGACCTCTCAAATTGCTGACCTAGAATTCAAACATAAGGCCAACCCTCGGAAGCCCGTGACAGACCAATTGTTGTCCCTCAGACAAGAGCTTAGAACCCTGCTATTACACTCCTATGAATTCCTCCATAGAAGACTGAAAGCCACTACCTATTCCACTTCCAACAAAGCGGGGAAACAATTGGCTCAATGCCTTAAGAGAAGGCGAATTAAATCTAAAATTACAAGACTACTCCACCCTCATACGCAACAACCCCTGTCCAACCCCCAAGACATCGCTGATGCTTTTTTTTTTTTTAACAGAAACGTTTTTATTAATAAAAAAAAGGAAAGGCAAACAAAACAAGAAGGGTTACAAATAAATCAGCTGAAAAATAAAGATACAAAATAAAAAAAATAAAATAAAAATGGTACAGAGGTTGAATCAACAATACCATGGTACAGTAGAGGTTCAGTACAGAAAGGAGCTGTACTGAAGGAAAATGATGAAGATAAACACTGGTTGATATACAAAAGATCAAAAATCAAAACCTGCCAGGGTCAGGATGGGCAGCTGGGTACGGCAATCCCTATCTATCCATGTGTCGGGCATCGGGGCAAGAAGCATCATTCCCAATTGGGGGGGGGGGAATGTGAGAGGCTGCAAAGGTTTAGAAGGGGCCTTGGGCTCCCACAGTCTCTTGTGGCGTACAGGCAAACAACTGGCCGAAGCCCATTACTAGGAGGGCATTACATTAAACACTCGGGAGGCGGTGGGCATACTAAATATTGTCAGGAGTCACCAGAGCTACTCAGTCACGAGGGTCATCGCAGAGTCCAGATCATCTTAGCCAGCGGCACTAAACAGGGGTCGCCCTAGCCGTCACCCATGACTTCCAGATCTTGTCAAACTTCTGGGGGCACTTACGGCCCATATACGTCAGTCTGTAAAGGGGTAGTACGGAGTCCACCAACGCAAGCCATTGGGCCACCGTAGGGGGAGCCGCCAGCTTCCACTGGCACAGCAGTGCCTTCCTGGCGTAGAAACAGAGGTAGAAAAGTAACAGTCCAGCATGTGTGGATTGAGTCACGCAGTCTGTGAAACCTAAAAGGAGAATTTTAGGGTCCAGTGGCACCTGAAGTCCAGTAGCGGTATTAATTTCTGTCACCACTCCATCCCAGTACCCCTGAATGACCGGGCAATCCCAAACGACATGATAGAACGATCCCACAGCACCCCGGCATTTAGGACACAGGTCTGATTGAGTGTGGAAAATTCTGGCGAGCCGCTGAGGGGTGTAATAGGCCCTATGGATAAATTTAAGCTGTATAAATCTGTCTCTAGCTGATATTACTGTCGGTATGTAATGGGACAGGACCCCTTCCCAGTCGTCCACTGAGAGGTCAGGAATGTCCGTCCTCCAAACCCGGAGAAGGGGGGACTCCCCTTCTGAGTCTTCACATGTTATGCGAAGGTAAATGGAGGATACCATCCTGTCCACCCCACGCGAAATAAGGAACCTCTCTATCCTATGTGGCTCGACTGAAATCACCCTGGGGAATTGCGCTTGCGCCGCATGCTTCAACTGTAGGTACCGAAACAGCATCCATGAGGGGAGCCGAAACTTTGTACGCAGTTCTGGGAAAGGGAGCAGCAACCCATCCGGCATAATGTGTTGTATTTTTACTATTTCAAACCTGGCCCAGACACTGGGGTCCGGGATAGATCTAAAGTGCGACAGCCTCGGGTTACCCCACAGTGGGGCATGAGGCGAGACGGATTTAGGGACTGCAATCATCTCAGCAACCTTGTCCCACACTTGTAGCGTAGTACGCATTGGGAGGGTTGCCTGTGGAGCAGCTCTGGGTCCTCTGTAAACTAAATTGGTAAGAGCTGAATAGGAACCCATAACAGCAGCCTCAAGGTTCACCGCAGGGTTGGACCTAGTCTGCCGGAACCACCAGCGTACTGTGACCAAGACTGCTGCCCAGTAATACTTCCTAAAAGAGGGCAGAGCCAGCCCCCCCCAGAGACAAAGGAAGTTGAAGCTTGTGCTGTGCTATTCTGGGGGCCCTCCCACCCCAGATAAAGGAGGAAACTACACCATCTAGCTTGCGGAAAAAGGAAGCAGGGATTGGGACAGGGGTATTCCAAAATATATATAGCAATTTAGGAAGAAACATCATTTTCAGCAAATTCACCCGTCCCACAGGCGTCAGGGGGAGCGCTTTCCAGGCCTGACACTTCACAGTCAGGGCTTGTAGCACCGGGTATAGGTTATCAGCCAAATAGTGTTCTAAATTATTACTAATATCAATCCCAAGATACCTAAATTTAGAGACCCTGCGCAGTGGCGTCAAGTCCACCGAAGAGGGTGGAGGACTAGAAAGGCGAAACAAACTGGATTTATCCCAATTGATACGAATTCCTAAGAACCTACCGAAATCATTAATGAGCTGGAGGGCCGTGACCAGTGATTGGGAGTCATCACCGAGATATAAAAGGGTGTCGTCAGCATATAGCGACACCCGTTCAATCAGCGGACCCACCTCCAGGCCCCTCACGTCTGGCGTCGAGCGGAGCATAATGGCCATGGGCTCGATTGCCAGGGCGAAAAGGCCCGGAGACAGCGGGCAACCCTGTCGCGTCCCCCTGCGCAGCTGAAAGGGGAGGGAGACGTTACCGCCAGTGCGTATCCTGGCCACTGGAGACCCATAGAGCATCTTAATCCAGGCAATGAACCGACAGCCAAACCCGAATTTAGCCAGCACTCGCCACAGAAAGTCCCACTCAACGGAGTTGAAAGCTTTTTCCGAGTCGAGTGAGGCCACTGCTCCATCAGTATTCCGCTCGCGGAAGAGCGCTATGTTGGTGTGGGGTCTGCGGATATTTATATCCGTGCCCTTTCCCGGCATAAACCCTGACTGATCACCATGGACCAATGAAAGGATCACTGTGTTCAACCGATTGGCCAAGATCTTAGTCAGGATTTTCGCATCCACATTGAGTAGAGATATAGGCCGATAGGACGAACACAACTCTGGGTCCTTCCCAGGTTTAGGTATTACAACAATCACCGCCTCCGACATGGAAGGCTGTGGTGAGTGTAGAATGGAGATACGGGTCCACCACCTCCATATTGGTCCTGTAGAACTCCGTAGGGAGTCCATCAGGACCGGGAGTCTTGCCTGCCTGTAGAGACTTAATAGCCCCCTGGACCTTTAGCGTGATGGGGGCCTCAAGAGCTTGGCTAGCCATGGGGGTCAGGGAGGGGAAATCTAGGGAGTGCAAGAACGCGTCTAGCTCATCTAGAGTGTATGAGGCCTTGGATGTGTAGAGTTCCTGATAATATCGCTCGAATCTGGCATTTATCAGTGCGGGATCCGAAATCAAGGTACCGTCCTCACCCCTTATGTTGGCTATGCACGAGCTCCCCGATCGCTCAGTCGACAGCCAAGCCAACAGTCTACCTGATCGTTCGCCCTGCTCGAAAATCCGCTGGGTCTGAGCGAGGAGGAAGCGGCGGCATGAGGCAGCACGGATGAGTGCCAACTCCCTGTATGCAGTAAGCATATCTGCGTGGGAACTCCGATCGGGGGACTCCGCGTATCTATTCTCAAGTCTCATGGCTCGCTTCTCTGCCTCCGACAATTCTAACCTGGACTCTTTCCTAACCTTAGATATATGAAATTGATAGCTACCTCTGGCATAGGCTTTAAAGGTGTCCCAAACCACCTCAGGGGGAGCCGAACGGTCATTGTGGGTCCAGTAATCCCCAAGCTCCGAGATCATCAGCGGCTCCAACTTTTCATCCGTGATCCAGTATCTGGAGAGTCTCCACAGCCCCAGCGCAGCGGCCGAATCCGTGGAGAGATCCACCAGAACCGGTGCATGATCTGATATACCCCGTGGCAGATGGGACACCGCCAGTACCCTGGACAGGAGGGGGTCAGTAGCGTAGACCAGGTCTATGCGCGACAGTGTCGCGTGTGTTGCAGAGTGGCATGTAAACTGTCTGTTGGTCGGGTGCTTCCAACGCCACACGTCGCGCAGACCATACACTTCAGCCCAGCGAGATAACGCCGAGTCGGCCGAGAGGCCAGGGGTCAGTCTGTCCAAATTAGGTTCAGGGGCCATATTAAAGTCACCCGCCCAGATAATATTAGAGGAGGGAGAGTCCGCCACAGCAGCCTGTGCCTTACGCAGTACCGACATACCTGTCGAGGGGGGTAGGTACAAACCCACGATCACTATTTCAAGCCTATCACATATAGCATGGATAATTACATATTGACCATTAGGGTCTAGGCGGAGGTCCAACAAAACAAAAGGGAGCGCTTTATGGATTAGAACACTAACCCCTCGGGAGTGAGAGGAGTGGTTGGAGTGGAAATACGATCCCACCCAGGGTTTTTTGAGTGAGAGGACTCTGGAACCCGTGAGGTGGGTCTCTTGGAGTATACAAATGTGCGGGTGATATCTCCTCAAATAGGAGAACACCAGGGATCTCTTAAATTTAGAGTTCAACCCCCTCACATTCCAAGAAAGTATTTTTAGGGGGGCCATAGTGTCGAGGGAAGAATAGGCAGCGCTCCTTCATCAGCCGGACCCCCGCCTAATCCCACACACAGATAAGGAATCCTTTCAGCACGCATTCACAGCACATTGAGCAGCAATATCAGGAATGAGCAAGTCATGTAGTCACGTCCAGTGTCAAAGAAACCAAGGCTGTACCAATAACTGAGAAAAGAAAAAAAAAAAAGAAAAATGAGAACCCCACCCCGTGCAACCCTGAGAAAAAAATGGGCGCGCTTCGTAACCCAAACAATGCATGACTAAAAGTCCTTGGGAGGCAGTGCACCAACAGGGCGCCTAGGAGGCCCAAGCGAGAGAGCTCACAGTTCGGACCAACAACCGTGCCTCCTGCTATGTCAGATAGGAGCAGGATAGTCCAAAAAAAAAAGAAAAAACCATAGAAAAAAAGAAGAATGTAAAAGTTATAAGTAGCGTTTTTCCCTGCGAGGAGAGTCAATCACCCAGTTAGGACTGGGGGCACATTCTTAGAACAGTTAATAACGTGGAACCAAACAGTTGGAGTAACAGAATGTGGAGGAGTCCTTCTCTGTCTGCCAGCCCGGGAGGGGGGGGAAGAGTCACTGCACACACCTCCATACATCTCCCCCCCACTTACAGGACAGTCGCCGGCTAGGTCCCTGGGGGTCGAGGGTGGCACCCCCACCACCAAGTTTTCGCCACAATTCATGTCTTCAGCTGGCCTCCCATCAAGCCCAGGGGCAGTAAAAAAGAACAGGGACAACAGTGCTCACCTGGGGAGAAGGAATGGGTAGGTCCACGAATAATGGCAGGGAACATAGACCGGGCGAGACAGGGGTCCATCCAACAGGTCAGGAAAAAGTAGCAGGATCTCATTCTCCAGGGTCAATGCTGCGGAAGGGTCTCCAACCAGGTAGCAGCGTCCTCGGGGACTGTGAAGAAGCGGAGGGATTCCCCATGCTGGACCCGCAGCCGGGCAGGGAACATCATGCTGTATTTCAATCCTCTCTGACGCAAAGCCTGCTTCACCTGGTCGAATGACTTCCGCTGTTTCTGCGTTTCCACGGAGAAGTCAGGAAAAATCATCAAGCGGGCTCCTTCGAAACGCAGGGTCTCCATTTTCCTGCTTTCTCGCAACACCGCATCTCTGTCACGGAAGTTCAGGAGGCGAAGGATAAACGTGCGAGGGGGGGCCCCGGGAGGACCCCGAGCTGCCGGCATCCTGTGTGCTCGTTCCAAAGCAAAGTAGGGAGAGAATGCAGCCTGCGGGAGCAGCTGGCGGAGGAGGCGCTCGGTAAAGGCAGTGGGGTCAGGATCCTCCGCCCGCTCCGGGAGACCAATTACCCCGTAAATTATTCCTTTTGCTGCGGTTCTCCGCATCTTCCGTGCGATGTTCCAGGGCTCTAACTTTAGTAGTGAGGGTGCGGAGGGAGGAGGTATGGTCTCGGAGCACATCTTCAGTGTCACCCACCCGGCGTTCGGCCTCCGTCAACCGGGTCCTGACCTTGTCCATATCCTTCCTGAGAAAGCCCATCTCCAGTTGGACGGAATCTATCTTCTCCGTCAGCATGGTCTGGCAGGTCGAAATAGCCTGCATCAAGGCAGTAAACTGGTCATGTTCCAGCGCCGCTGGGTCCGCGTCTTCAGTCTGGGACGCCATGTTGGACACCACGAGGGGGTCGGTCTTCCCGCCGCTAGGATGTACACGGGCCGGGGACGGCTTCTGGTAAGTATGTTTCCTTCGTCTATAGGACATACCAGTCCAGGGGGCATTCAGCCACACCCCTAGGCTGTCCAAGGCAGGATAATTCGCAGGGAAACAGGGTGATTAGCAGGGATAGCAGCGGAGCTTCTCTACTATGCGTCCAGTCCGGTCGCCATCTTGGACACGCCCCATCGCTGATGCTTTTAGCGCCTACTATAGAGACCTATACAACCTGAAACAGGACCCCCTTACCCCACAACCTGCGCAAATAGACATTGACCGATTCCTCTCTGACCTTAACCTACCTAAATTGACAACTTCCCAACTTGACACCCTTAATGCCCCATTTACAGTCCAAGACATTAAGTCTGCCATTGACTCCCTGCCTAATAGTAAAGCGCCTGGACCCGACGGCCTAACTGGAGAATACTATAAATGATTCTCTGACATCCTAGCCCCACACCTGACAGAGGTGTTTAATAGAGCTGCCTCCTCTTCCTCTTTTCCGACTGAATATTTGAAAGCATTGGTTGTAACGATTCCACAGCCAGGTAAGGAGCCGGATCTCCCCCAAAACTTTCGCCTGATATCCCTTCTTAACCTCGATCTCAAGGTTTACGCCAAAACAATAGCCACACGCCATAGAGACCAGACTGGCTTCACGAAAGGTAGACAATACTCAGATGCCACCAGAAGACTGGTTGACCTCATTCACCACGCCGAGACCAGCGGAACGCTTTCTCTGCTTTTCTCTTTGGATGCAGAGAAGGCGTTCGACTGAGTCCATTGGTCGTAACTTAGAGCAGTACTCAGTAAATTCGGTTTTCAGGGCCACATACTCTCCGCCATTATGGCACTATACTCCGATCCCTCTGCCCAAGTATTCGCTGAAGGTATGCTTTCTCGCCCCTTCAACATCACCAACGGCACGCGGCAAGGCTGTCCGTTGTCCCCTCTAATCTTCAACATGGTTATGGAACCATTAGCGGAACATGTTCGGTCTCACCCAAACATCTTGGGCATGCGAGTAGGTCCAACGTCACATAAAATCAGCCTATTCGCTAATGACGTCATATTGATTCTCACAGATCCGGCCTCTTCCCTGGCAACAGTACAAAAATTGCTTGACTGGTTTAGTGCAGTCTCATACTACAAAGTGAATGCAACCAAATCCTTCATACTAGACATCAACATAGACGCTACAATGAAGAATCTACTCCAGCTACAGTACCCATTTAAATGGGCAGACACTGACATATCCTACCTAGGCATCCAGCTGCCAAGATCCCTTAAAAATCTCTACTCACACAACTTCCTTCCTCTACTTAAGGACATGCAAACGTACACCTCCCAATTGGCCAAACACGAACTGTCATGGTCAGGTAGACTGGCAGCATTCAAAATTATATGCCTCCCTCGAATATTATATTTCTTTAGAACGCTTCCAATACCCTTGCCGGCATCCTTTTTTAGAGCTCTCCAAACGCTCCTAAATAGATATTTATGGAAAGACAAACGTCCTAGATGTGCACATATACAACTGACTAAGCACAAACGAGTGGGTGGCGCTGGATCCATAGATTTTGGTGACTATCACTTAGCAGCAGTGCTAACACAACTCCCCATCTGGTTTCAATTCCAACCGAGCGATCCCTGGGGCCAACTGGAAGCCCTCACTCTCACGCTCTCCCACCCCAATTTACAAAACTGGCTCTTGAGTACTCCCCTCGGGACCCCCATCCCATCAACTATATCCCCACCCATGAGGGCTTCAGTTCTCGCATGGAAGAAAATGCTCAAAATAATGGACTATACACCAAACACCCCACAGTACCTTATACCTCTAGAAGTCCTCCACTACCTATCTCCGGACTTACCACTCACCGCATGGAAACACAAAGGGATTCATTCACTCCAGCACTTACTTCAAAACGCCCACCTTAAACCCTTTTCCGTCCTACAATCTGAATTCCAACTGTCTCCCACTGACCGCTTTACCTTCCTTCGCATACGTCACTGTTTGGAATCTCTTGAAACCCCCCTATACGGTATTCATCCGAAGACATGGAGATACCTCACCGACCCCACGTCTGGGATCAGAGGTATATCCTACTTCTATAACACCTTACACCACAAATGTACCTTCACCAAGTCACGCCAACACCAGAAGTGGGAAACTGATTTAGGTCTCACCTTTGATGTTACCCAATGGCAACGAGCGCTCGAAGCAGTCTACAAATCCACCAAGTGCTCGACCCTCTGAAAACTCAAACAAAAGATTTCTCTTAGATGGTATATGACTCCATCCCGGATAGCATCCTTTGGCACTCATGTCTCCAGCGTGTGTTGGAGATGTGGTACTGCACTGGGAGATATGTTACATATCTTCTGGACTTGCCCCGCCATTCAAAAATACTGGAGCGACATCTTTGGATTAATTTCACAAATTACTAAAACCCTGATCCCTCCAACGCCTGCACTTGCACTTCTAAACCTGACCATTGATGATATACCCTTCCCTGTTAGGCATATTACCACTCATATATTACTTGCAGCCAGGCTTTCCATAACAAGACTCTGGAAGTCCACCGACATCCCAAACCTGACCCAGACTAAGGACCTGGTGGCCCTATATTACAGCTACGAGACATTGACCACCTCCACTGGACAACAAAGCACAAAACACCATACTGGTTGGCAACCATGGTCCGACTGGCTTAAAGCCACATTTAGCAGTGCTTAAGAGACCTATAGACCGTATGACCCTTATTCTTGACCGAGCAATGCGTTGGATTGCTCACTGTTTTTTGTTTGAAACTTATAACTTCTGATTTCTTGTATAACCCACTGAAGGTTAGGCATGTGCATTTCGTTTCGTTCCGAATCGAAATTCGGACGAATTTTCCATTATTCGGACATTCGGATGCATACGAATTCCCGAATTGCTATATTAGCGAAAAATTTCGACCGTTTTCGGAATTCGTTCATTTTCGACCGAATTTCGAAAAAAAAAAATGGTCGAAATCGAATTTTTTTTTTCGAATTCCGAATCGAATACCCGCGGACTAAATTCGATCGGAATTCGAAAAAAAAAAAAAAAATTCGAATTTTATTCGAAAAAAAAAAATTCCAAAAGAGACTATTTGTTTTCTAATCTGGTTGAAATATTTTCGATTTCGACCGTTTTTTTTCGAAATTCGGTCGAAAACGAACGAATTCGAAAAACGGTCGAAATATTTTCGATTTCGACCGTATTTTTCGAAATTCGGTCGAAAACGAATGAATTCCGAAAACGAATTCAACACATGTAACGAACCTAACTTAACGAAATTTATTAAATGACGAATTGAAACGAAACGAAACGAAACAAATTTTTCACTTTTGCACATGCCTACTGAAGGTTGGACACCACAGACGAGGTCCTCCCGCCCTGGCGACACTAAAGTTCCCCTTAGGGGTGCCGCTTCGGTGGAAGGGTCTACTTGGACTATGTAATTCTGTTATTGTTATCTGACCAAACTTTTGTTTATTCCGTTATTATATTACAATACTATTTGCTAGTGACCATGCTATGGCTTTTATATTCCAATGTTCAATGTTGTTATTTGACGTACAATATTTAATTGTACACAGTATTCTGTGTATTATCTGTAAAATCCATTAAAATACTTGTTTAAAAAAAAAAAAGAGGATTACTCAGCGCTGGATTAACTCTGTGTGGCAATACGGCACAGATGATAGGAAATCTTATACTCTACATTGTGACATAAAAAAAAAAAAAAATTGGGGTTTACATCCACTTTAATGATACTTACACGGAACTGGCTAAACTACAGGTAGGGGCTAGTTGGAAACCTTATGGGATTACACATGTCAAACATGTTTTTAGTCATGGGACGCTCAAGCCATTTTCAGATCTGCAGACGGAGTATAACCTTCCATCCTCAATGCTCTTCCAGTATCTGCAGCTACAACACGCAGTTAGGGCTCAGAGTAGGTCTTCGGAGTGGCATCTGTCGCCAACCCTGGTATTTAGCCTCATTGGGGATGCTGTGCCTACTTAAACTACTTAAATATTGGGCCGGGTGGTGAGTACTGTCAACTTGGTGTTCAAGGTTTCTACACCTGTAGACCCCAGGGTATGCCTCCTGGGTGTCCTGGAGGAGTTTTAGATGGAGAAGTACACCAGGGAGGCTGTTCATAGAGTGCTATTTCAAGCCAGAAAGTTGATTATGGTCTACTGGAAATCAGAGGACCCTCTGACCTCGAGGGAATGGGGAATGGATTTGGAAGATAGGAGATATATGTTATGCATGGAGAAACACAGGGGAGTACTTGGAAGTATGAGAATCTTTGGGCTCCGTGGCTGGATACTCTGGAGGTTTCCCCGGTGGATCTGGTCATGGACGGGTTGTTGGTACTGAATGTGGGGTGAATAACTCTGCATAGAAATGTAGGGGTAGTGGAAGTGGTGACATTGTCGTAACGATGGCACTGTTGTACTATGTTTCTGATGATTGTACTTTGTATGGATATATTGGTCAATGTATCGCTCTTAATGGCTGTATACCACCTTTTCATCAATAAAAAGCCTTTTGTTAAATAGAAAAGATTGCGGCATTGTGGACGTGCGCGACCACGGGTCCCACGGACTCAATCGCCGCAGGGATACCCGAGATTATCTCACGGTGAGTTCAAACGGGGAGATGCTGATTTAAACAAGCATCTCCCCGCTCTGCCTAGTGACAATGACAGTAATCACCGCTTCCTGTATAATCGAAAGCTGTCTTGTTATGTGTAGCCCATCCCCCCTACAGTAAGAATCACTCACTAGGTACACTTAACCCCTACAGCGCCACCTAATGGTTAACCCCTTCACTGCCAGTGGCATTTTCACAGTAATCAATGCATTTTTATAGCACCGATCGCTTTGAAAATGACAATGGTCCCAAAAATTTGCCAACAGTGTCCAATGTGTCTGCCATAATGTCAGTCACAATAAAAATTGCTGTTCACCGCCATTACTAGTAAAAAAAAAAAAATTAATAGAAATGCAATAAAACTATCCCCTATTTTGTAAACGGTATGACTTTTGCGCAAACCGATCAATAAACGCTTTTGCGTTTTTTTATCAAAAATATGTATAAGAATATGTATCGGCCTAAACTGAGGAAAAAATAAATTCTTATATATATTTTTGGGGATATTTATTATAGCAGAAAGTAAAAAATATAGTTTTTTTTCAAAATTGTCGCTCTATTTTTGTTTATAGCGCAAAAAATAAAGTGATCAGATACCACCAAAAGAAAGGTCTATTTGTGTGAAAAAAAGGACGTAAATTTTGTTTGGGAGCCACGTCGCACGACCGTGCAATTGTCAATTAAAGCGACGCAGTGCCAAATTGTAAAAAGACCTCCGGTCTTTAAACTGAGAAATGGTCCAGGGCTGAATTAGTTAATATGCTCTTTCTGTATCTCCACATCTGATTACGATTCCGCCCTGAGCGAGTTAAACCCAATATAGAGCGGTGTGACTTTTCTGCCAATCTGATAAGAGCGCACTGTTTATATAACATACAGTAAATGTCACCTTTCCTTTACAACTGGATTATATGGTGTGTCCGTTCATATGATTTCATTCATATTCACTGCTGATTAAAGAGCTATTTATGGAGGATGGAGGATGCCACTTCAAAGAACATAGACTATATAAAAGACAGAGCACAGCTTTACAAGTGCTTGTATTATTAATGCTCACCCGGCACTTAACATTAATGTATACACTCTTGGGAATAGTTATGCTTATCTGACCATTTAACATACAGCCATGTTATTTTCCTCAAGTGCAAGTCAGAAAATTAGAGAAGCTTTTTATTTTCCACTTAAACCTAAACTCGGTATAAGGAGACGCCACAGAGAGGTCCTCCATCCTCCATCAAACTGTGACTAGAGAGGCCTCCATCTTCTGCAGTAATGTTGGTCATACACAGGCCCGGGATTTCCACAAGGCCAGGCCTCGGGGCGGCAGGGTGCCAAGGGCAGCAGAATGGAGTCCCCCGACGGCCAGTTAAGAGCGGTAAGTTGCTTTCTGGAATCCGCTCGCTCGTTAACAAGCGATTGCGGTAATGTCTCCAAAATAATCTTGTAAAATGTGTGCTATCATCCGTCCTCCCCTCCCCCCCACATACCTCTCTCTACTACTGGCCCTGTCTTCAGACTCTGTCCTCCCCCAGGCCGCCGAGTCTGTCTCCTGTGACTGTCCCTGCCGTCGATGTACACAGTGAGAGGGGTGAGCTGTGCTCTTACCATCTCAGCTGTGACAGGAGTTTTAGCACAGTGCTAGGACTCCTATTTTGGAGGTGACAGGGTCAATAAAGAGAACCTGTCACCTCCAATTGCTATCACACAGGAAATTGTTTTCTCCTGTGTGATAGCAATAAAGTTAAGTGAAAAAAATATATAAAAAAATAAGAAATAATAAATTATATTATTAAAATAAAAAAGTAATTAAAAAGTAAGGAATAAGAAAAATAATTTTAAAAATAATAAGACGATACAAAAAAAAAGTAAAAAAAAAAAAAGAAACAAAAAACATTTGAACTAAATGTACCGCCCCTGCCATCCGGTTGCCATTCTCCATTGATTTAAGGGGGGTGGTTCAGTTGGCGGAACCTGGCCTTGGGGCGGCAGGGAGAGAAAAATCCGGCCCTGGTCATACAGACATGATAGGGTCCATTTGAAAATATTTTTTTACTCCAGTTAAGTGAAATCTGGTTGTTTCAGCATACTGAGCTTTGGACATCACCTTTAAGTTGCCTTGCTGAATATGTCTGGATGTATATAATAAGCTGGCAGTGGCACTTTAAAGTAGTTGTAAACCTCTGAAATTAAAAATGAACTGACATATCCTTCTATAGTGTATACTTGACTCAGTGTATTGCACATGTGTGGATCTCGGTTGCTTTCTCCTTCCTCTGCTATCTGAATTGGTCACTGCTGACAGTTTTCCCTGAAACCAGCCAATCCATGGTGATGGCCTCGCACTAAACAGCTGGATAACTGCAGCAACATGTCACCCTGGCAGATGACGCAGACTCACCCAAGGAGCGGGGAGTCTGAGTGCTAACCGGTATTTACCATAGCTTCTGATGGTGGAGATGGGTTTTACTGCATGCTGGTGCCAGGTTGCGGTCCTCGGGATCACCCCACCAGGAGGTGAGCAAGCCAGAGTCCAGTAGTAGATATAGTAGGTAAGGATTAAGCAGAACCATAGTTTAGTAAACAAGCCAAAGGTCAGTAACAAGTGGTGGCATAATGAGAGCAAGCAAAGGCGTAGTGAAGGAACAGGCCCAAGGTCAGTAATAAGTGATTGCAGGTTGGAATAAAGCAGAACAATAGTCAATAAATAAGCCAATGGTCAGTAACAATAGGTTGCAGATTGTTATCAAGCAGAAGCATAGTGGAGGAACAAGATAAAGGTCAGTAACAAGTGGTTGCCGGTTGAAATCAAGCAGAAACATAGTCAGTAAACAAGCCAAAGGTCGGTAACAAGTGGTTACAGGTTGGGATTAAGCAGAAGCGTAGCGGAAGGACAAGCCAAAGGTTGGTAACAAGTGGTCACAGGTTGGGATCACGTAGAAGCGTAGTGGAGAAACAAGCCAAAGATCAGTAATAAGTGGTTGCATAGAACAAAGAAAGACTATCGGCTGCACTCCCACACGATGCAATGTCGGCTTTATTGTGTCAAAAGTTGTAGAAACAAACAAACATGGGCAGATGAGGCAAAAAGGAATAAAGCGTTTCACACAGAGATCGTGCTTGGTCAAAAGGAGATGAGGGTGGCAACAAGAGTGACAAAGAGAGCACAATAATCTTGCAAACAGTGCAATGTCATGGCTTGTAGGAAAAATATGGTATATACCTAAGTATGTACGCTCACCTCGCTACTAAACAAAATAGCAGCTAACACAACTAAATGATCAATTTAGCAAACATAGAAAATACAAAAGGAATATGTAGCGCTTAACCACTTCCATACCAGGCACTTACGCACCTTCCCGCCCAAGCCAATTTTCAGCTTTCAGCACTGTCGCAATTTGAATGACAATTGCGCGGTCATGCTACACTGCACCTAAACAAAATTGGCGTCCTTTTTTCCCCACAAATAGAGCTTTCTTTTGGTGGTATTTGATCACCTCTGCGATTTTTTTTTTTTGCGCAACAACTAAAAATAGAGCAAAGATTTTGAAAAAAAAAAAAAGTTTTTATTTTTTTCTGTTAATTTTTTTGTAAATGAGTATGTTTTCTCTTTCAATTACGGGCACTGATATGGTGGCACTGATGGGCACCAATGAGGTGGCACTGATGGGCACCGATTAGGTAGCACTGATGGGCACTGATAGGCGGCGCTGGTATGGGGCACTGATGGGCACTCATGGGCGGCACTGATGGGCACTCATGGGCGGCACTGATGGGCACTCATGGGCGGCACTGATGGGCACTCATAGGCAGCACTGGGCACTCATAGGCGGCACAGGTGGGCACTCATAGGTGGCACAGGTGGGCACTCATAGGTGGCACAGGTGGGCACTCAAAGGTGGCACAGGTGGGCACTGATTGGTGGCACAGGTGGGCACTGATAGGTGTCACAGGTGGGCACTGATAGGTGGGCACTGGGCATGGATTGGCACTGTGGGGTGGCACTGACAGACACTGGGGTGGCACTGATGATCACTGAGGGGTGGCACTGATGGATCAATGTTGCCAATCAGTGCCCATGTGTGGGCACTGATTGGCATCATTTTTTTTTACTGACCCTTTTTTTTTTTCTTGCTGATTTTTTTTTTTGTCCTTTTTTTTTGTCCTTTTTTTATTTATTTTTTAAGTTCCCTGGTGGTCTAGTGTGGGCACTCCCTGGTGGTCCGTGTGGCGATCCGAGGGGGGGCTGCGCTGATAAACAATCAGCGCGAACCCCCCCTGTCAGGAGAGCCGCTGATCGGCTCTCCTGTACTCGCGTCTGTCAGACGCGAGTGAGGAAGAGCCGTCGGCGGCTCTTCCTGTTTACATCGTGATCAGCCGTAAATCGGCTATTGGCCGGGCGGGAAGTGGTTAAATAAAATAACAATAGTGAATAGCAAATAATAACATAAGCTGAACATTAGACACCATAGGTGCACATTGAAGTGTCTCTGAAATAGTGCTAAAGTCCAAAAAATCAATATATAGTGACTGGGTGCAAGTGAGGTCTGAAAGGTCCACCACCATAGATGAAGCTGAGGAGGCTTACCAGATGGATAGCGACCACAATAAGTATACAGCTAAAGTCAGCTAAAGCTTAAACTTATACCAGGAACTGCTCACAAGACGACTCCAGTAGGAGGAGGAGTGGTAGAGGTATCCAATCGGTTGAAAGATCAAATCCAAAAATATTATTTTCCTTTCTCTTTACAATATACTCAGCCGGCAAGGTGACTCGGAAGGCCCAATAGTGAGGAGGAAGAAAAATAAAGCAAACATAGCGTAACTCTGATAAACAAGTTTACTAAGATAAAAGAAAGTAATACACTCACATTGGTATGAACAATCATGGGCATATAAATGTACAGGCAGTAGGGTCAATCGGTACCCGACGCGTTTCGTTTCACAAACATCTTCATGGGAGTTGTCCTACTGCATAGAAAGACCCTTAAATATATAGTGAGCCCCCACAGGTAATCAGCAATGACGCTCATCACCCAGTAGGCCTTCCGAGTCACCTTGCCGGCTGAGTATATTGTAAAGAGAAAGGAAAATAATATTTTTGGATTTGATCTTGCAACCGATTGGATACCTCTACCACTTTTCCTCCTACTGGAGTCGTCTTGTGAGCAGTTCCTGGTATAAGTTTAAGCTTTAGCTGACCAAATAGGTGTATACATATTGTGGTCGCTATCCATCTGGTAAGCCACCTCAGCTTCATCTATGGTGGTGGACCTTTCAGACCTCACTTGCACCCAGTCACTATATATTGATTTTTTGGACTTTAGCACTATTTCAGAGACACTTCAATGTGCACCTATGGTGTCTAATGTTCAGCTTATGTTATTATTTGCTATTCACTATTGTTATTTTATTTAAGCGCTACATATTCCTTTTGTATTTTCAATGTCATGGCTTAAATATAAAATTCATGGGAGGAGCAAAGGAATTGTTCAGGAAGCTGTCCAGCATACCAGGTTGCTCAGCAAGAAGAGTCGCCTCCAGGCACAGCATAGGTTAAAGGTTCAGTCCTGACAAAGCCCTCCCCCAGGACACTGGAGATGTTTGACAGTCTCAGATGTGCATGCTGCCCAAGGAGGCTGTGTAGAGGAAGGTGTCTATGCCCTCTACTCAGGTCTCAGATTACTCTCAGATCTCTTTGCTAAACTGTGCAGTTTGTGACCTCAGATCCCCGCCCCTTGCCTTCTGGAGCTCAGAAATATCATTTGATCTGTGTATTTGTATTGGCTCCGAAGAAGAAGGGACTGCAGTTAAAGAGGCACGGCATTTGTACAAGGATTTAGTTGATCACTGTGTATTACCTGAGGCTTGTCACTTCAGTGGGCTTATGTAAGTGTGTGTTATCACTTTAACAGACAAATCTCAATTGCATTTCCTGTCTTTCAGGAATTCCTGTCAGATGAAAAGTACTATGACATTGAGGACATAGAGGAAAAACTGGAGTCCTGTAAAAGTAAGTCTATCTTCTCATTTTAAATGGTGTTAGGTGGGCCACGATTGTGCATTAACACTATTTTGTTTAAAAAAGTTCTGATGTCACAAATAGTTTCTACTAATATGTCAATGCTGTGATGCTTGGCAGGGTGGAAGGGGGTTGAGTTTGAAATGTACTGCACAGGGTACAGAATAGGGCATTCTGCAATATGTCCAACACAGAGTAGGGAAGCCTGAGAGATCTTAAGAACTGAGGCTTGTCTATGCTCCCCATCTCAGCAGTTGGAAAAAGAGAGGAGGACAGAACTCCTCCTACAGATCCTGCACCTTCCTGTGTAGTTGTAGCACCCCCTCATCTCCATTTCTCCTTGTCTCCGCATGTAGCAGACTCTAGCAGCTGACTTCAGTCCTCCACTAGAGGTGGGCAACCATAATGCTGATGCAGCCCAAGATGAAATTGAATTTGGTGCCCCTGCTCTATGTGCTTGGCTGTATGTGAACATATTTATCACAGATCAGCATTCTTTTTCCCCTGAATCTTCCCAGATTTCACCTCTCTTGCCTGGAACTCAAAGGGCTGCTTTCAGTGTCGGATGCTCATTGAGCAGGGGCTCTGTCCCCTAATCCATGCACCCGGCCCTAATCTACATGCAGGGTGCTGGGCGCATTGTTTTCGCATTTATTTTATTTTTTTAGCACGTGATTAGAGCCTGTGGCTCTAATTGGCTTTAATACGTTTCGGCAGAGCACTGCCCCCCGAGCCCACCCAGCTGTGTGACATTAGCAAATTAATATTCGCTAATGTCTTCCTGTTTTTCCTCCCGGCCAATCAGGAAGTGGGTCCTGAAACCCGATTGGCCGGGAGTCCTATAACCAGTTTGGGTGTGAGTCCTAAGTCCTAATTGGAGAGAAGTGACTGCCAGGACTCAGGAGGAGACACAGGGGTGGAAGCCGTGACCTGGATGGGGTAAGTTTGGGCCTGACAGGAGAGCGAAGCATTGATCGAGCGACGGGGGGGTTGGGAAGCAGCGACTTGTCTATCGAGTGGGTTGGTTGGAGCCGCAGCCCACCCCCCAACAAAATGGAGCACCAGCCGCCACTGGCTGCTTTTTACTAATAAGATTCAACTTCTTCTTTTTTTTTATACATGATACTGTGGTTATGTATTGTGACATGTCGATTCTGAGAAGTCCCTGTATGTGAATTTCCACTACAATGTTGGAAATAAAAATTGATGATGTGCAACTGCTGATGACTCAACAGCAGCAGCATAGACATACTGTAAATCAGTGGTCTCCAACCTTTTTGGCACCGGGGACCGGCTGCGTGAAAGAAAATTTTGTCAAGGCCCGGTTGGGGGAGGTTGGGGATGACATGCGGGGGGTAAGCGATTTTTCGCGGGCAATTTGTCAGCGCATTATTTCTATTACATTGTAGTAATAAATGAAATGGTTAAACCCACCATAATGCAGAATCAGTGGCAGCCTACCCTCCACATTACATTCCCAAATTCCACTTTAATATCCTCAGCCCCCCTCACATGACAGTTCTTGGTCACCCCAATTTAACTTCTTCAGGCCCCCCCACATTACAGTCCTCAGTCCCCACACTCCAGTCTCGGTCCCCCCACATTACAGTCCTCAGTCCCCCCCACACACTCCAGTCCTTAGTCCCCCCCCACACACTTCAGTCCTCAGTCCCCCCCACACACACTCCAGTCTCGGTCCTCCCACATTACAGTCCTCAGTCCCCCCCACACTCCAGTCCTTAGTCCCCCCCCACACACTCCAGTCCTCAGTCCCCCCACACACTCCAGTCCTCAGTTTCCCCCCCCCCCACACACTCCAGTCCTCAGTTCCCCCCCACACACTCCAGTCCTCAGTCCCCCCCCACACACTCCAGTCCTCAGTCCCCCCCACACACTCCAGTCCTCAGTCCCCCCCACACACACCAGTGCTCAGCTCCTCCTCTTTGATGTCCTCAGCCCCTCCCCCCACATCACTGCAATCCTGAGGCTCGGAATCCTCCCCCCACATTCAGATATTAGCGCTTTACTTGCACAGCATGTCTGGATAGGGTCAGCAGAGGCGTTGCAGGGAGGGAGGCGGGACAGTTCTGGATGGAGGGCCGAAGTGACAAACAGGTGATTGGCTGCTAGGAAGGACAGTCCTAGCAGCCAATCGCCTGTTTGATAACCTCGGGCAGCTCCGCCCTCCACCCAGAATTGTTCCGCCTCCCGCTGTCGGCTCTGTGAGGATTACGGAGCTATGGCAGGAGGAAGAAAAGTCTCATGCCGCCTGCTCGCACCCACGGCCCCGGCTGCAGAAGGGCTGCAGCCCGGTAGTGGACCGCAGACCGGGGTTGACGACCCCTGCTGTAAATGACTTCTACATTGTTTCCTAATGCTATAATAGCCTTTCTCAAGCTTTTAAACACAGAGCAACCCTTAAATAACTTTCTGGTCTCCGAAGAACCCCTGCTACAAATTACTATATCTAAAATGTATGGTACACTGTTGTGATGGTCCCTGGAAAGAATACCCCTTACATTGGTGATCATTGGGAACAATTACCTCCTTACAGATAGCTAAAAAGATGCCTGGTGTCGGTGGAAACTTATCTGAGAGGCAGAAATTTCTCATTGCTCAAGGAACCCCTAGCAACCTCTGAAAAGAACCCTGGTTAAAGCGGTTGTATACCCCGCTTGGACATTTTTACGTTTAGGAGATATTCATTTTACCTAAAGGTGAGCCTTATTATAGGCTTACTTGTAGGTAAAATTAATATCTCCTAAATGTGCACCATTTAGGAGATATTCACTTTGCATGCAGCCAGTGACATCATCTGGATATAATTTGCCGGAACTTCAGAGCTTCGTGCCGGAAACTAGGGCTTCCACGCACGTGCACGGGAGTGACTTCATCGCGGCTGCGGCCAATCACATAGCGATACTAGCACATTATGCCATTGCCTTGCAGGTTTTTTTTTTTTTTTTTAATCCTCAGTTTACACACGCTTTAGGAAACTCTACAACATTGTCTTCTCTAAAGGTAGAACTAATATAATTTCCCCACACTGTCATATTTGTATTCGGAGTATGAGATGAGTTATGAGCTTCTACATATCTGCAGAAACTATGGAGAGTCCGTCATATTCAGTGATATACAACTTGCCTGGTAGACATCTAGTATGATCAGCAAAGCATTCTTCACAACTAAGGACTCGTGCACACACAAAGTTTTTACAGCTGCTTTTAGGGGCGTCTGGCATTTTTTTGTTACTCCCTCTGAACTATTATCTATGTTAACCTATGTGTCCATGCACATACAACCTTTCAGAGGAGTTTGGAGGCATAAGCGTTTAGGGCAGTAAAAAAATAAAAAATTACTGTCTGTGGGTCCAGGAGCAGATGTGAAAAGTAACATTTTGGTGCAGCGCGCCAAAAATTTAAATACATATGTAGCGCCTGGTTACTTTATAGTACCGTTGCTATTTAAATTTAGAGGAGGATCAGAGTGTAGTTAAACTCTAATCCAAATTGTTATGTTCAAAACAGGATCTCTGTCTCAGCTTGCCTGTGCTTTGGGCTCATTCTGTTGTGCTGGGGTGTTCTTACCACCCCTGTGCAGTAGATGGCAGCAGTGGAGTCAAGGTTTAGGTGCTCTTCCCAAGCAGCCAATCAGGAGGGTTGAGCCTCGCTGTACATGCTGGGGGAGGGTATTTATGGGGCAGACGCCATTGGTCTGGGTTCCTTTTCTTCGCCTAGTGTGGTACCCACCTTTAGGGTGGCCATATCACAGTGCCCCGACGTTCTGGCCTACCTGGCTGAGGCGTGCGTGCCACGCGGTGTTCCTGGTTCCGGGATTATATCGGCCTGGAGCATCTGAACAGCGACGGGGACCCAGTGAATGACTGGGTTCCCACCTTTGAGGATCCCAAGTGGTATTGCTGTTCAGTGGGGAGTCCGTCTGAGGAGCGCCAATGAGAGGCTGGCAGTCCAATAGGATTTCGACAAACCACCGGGGATCAAGGTAGCCAGACACTGAGGGATTGATCACCTGTCAGTCACATAGTGTGAATCCATGTAAACGTAAAAATGTATTAAAAGAAAATTGGAACACTCACATTTAGAAAGTGGCTCAAGCGCTCAAAATTGAGGTTTGTGGGGCTTGTCCAGACGCGCTTCGTCTAAGGAGACATCATCATCTTGAGGGTTGTTGCCCACAAACCTAAATTTTAAATGCTTGATACACTTTCTAAATGCGAGTGTTTCCAATTTTCTTTTACATTTTTTTTTAGGTTTTATATGGATTCACACTATGTGGAGTATTTTCTTTTTTGGTCATGCCATTTTGAATACGAGAGGATTTGGTCTGACAAGTTGGCTGCTTCTGAAGACTGCTTCTCGTGACATCTTTTAAACAATTGGATTGTCTTACAAATTGATCTGGAGCCCAGATATGGAGGTCCCATATTTTGGTGGTTGCACCTTAAGCCTTGTTGACTCACTGAGCATACGGCCATTTGAGTACTCTTACTCCAGTAAGTCTCCTCACTAACCAGTGGTGGGTCTATTGTCTGTGTCTTCACTTCAACATTAATGTTGCGTGGAATCCCACTTCTATTTACACCATTTGTTTTCATCGCTAATTCAAAGACTGTTATGTTTATTTTTTAAAACAACCTTTATATGATGGCACATGGACTTTAGTTTGGGTGTGAATTTCACATCTCTTTTTCATTATTATGTCTTGGACATGTAAACAGACTTCCCTCCCAATCTGGGGCGCTAACAAAAAAAAAAAAAAACAGAAGGGCATACATCCTCTTCCGTTTAGGCAGAAAGGATTGGAGGTAGCTGAGTCCATTAACCCCCGAACACCCATAGAGCAGAACGGCTCTGTCTGTGTCTGTCCTTCAGAAACTGAGCAGACCTGGACCTGTCATCTGCCCACTCTGCTCCGATCAGCAGGGGATCTGTGAGTTGATCGGAAAAAAATCTGCACGGAATCCACCCCAAAGGGCCTTATGCCGTGTACACATGGTCGTTTTTTGAGATGAAAAAAAACGTCGTTTTTTAAAACGTCATTTAAATTGATCGTGTGTGGGCAAAACGTCGTTTTTTGTCTTAAAAAAAAGACCAAAAAAAAATTCCAACATGCTTGAATTTTTTGTGTCGTTGGGATATCCTGCTGGCTGTGTTGGGATACGAGTGAGGGAAAAATCGCCCCCACCCGTCCCCCACAGCTCTGCTGGGCAGTCCCGCCCAGCGTCTTAAAGAAACATTTTTTTTTTCTGAAATTTGAAAAATTACATTTTTTTTTTTTCTTTTTTTGCATTTAAGCCTAAATATGAGATCTGAGGTCTTTTTGACCCCAGATCTCATATTTAAGAGGACCTGTCATGCTTTTTTCTATTACAAGGGATGTTTACATTCCTTGTAATAGGAATAAAAGTGATAATTTTTTTTTTTTTATTTATTTCGATGTATAAAATTATAAACTAATTAAAAATAAATAAGAAAACAAAAAAAAAAAAAATGTAAAACGCCCCGTCCCGACGAGCTCGCGCACAGAAGCGAACGCATACGCGAGTAGCGCCCGCATATGAAAACGGTGTTCAAACCACACAAGTGAGGTATCGCCGCGATCGTTAGAGCGAGAGCAATAATTCTAGCCCTAGACCTCCTCTGTATCTCAAAAAATGCAACCTGTAGAATTTTTTAAACGTTGCCTATCGAGATTTTTAAGGGTAAAAGTTTGACGCCATGCCACGAGCGGGCGCAATTTTTAAGTGTGACATGTTGGGTATCATTTTACTCGGCGTAACATTATCTATCACAATATATAAAAAAATTGGGCCAAATTTATTGTTGTCTTATTTTTTTATTCAAAAAAGTGTTTTTTTTTTCAAAAAAAGTGCGCTTGTAAGACCGCTGCGCAAATACGGTGTGACAAAAAGTATTGCAATGACTGCCATTTTATTCTCTAGGGTGTTAGAAAAAAAAATATATAATGTTTGGGGGGTTTAAGTAATTTTCTAGCAAAAAAAACAGTTTTAGTCTCGTAAACACCGAATCTGAAAAACAAACCCGGTGGGCAAGTGGTTAAAACGACGTTTTTCAACCCGCGCATGCCCAGAAGCTAGTTATGAAGCGAGCTTCAATGGAAAAGTGTGGTGAACGTAACCTCGTTTTTTGTGAAAAAAACGATGGTGTGTATGCAACATCGTCTTTGAAAGTGACGTTTCAAAAACGTAGTTTTTTACTTCACAAAAAACGTTTTTTTTCATCGCAAAAAACGACCGTGTGTACGCGGCATAAGTTTTTTGAATTTTTTTCATAGGGCAATTGAAAGCCAGTGGAGGAATTGTCAGAGAGGGGTGGTGGACGCTGAGCGATTGGGGAATAATTAGTTTAAAGTATGCTTGTCATGAGACTGTGACTGAAGTCAGAGAGAGAAATGCCATCTAACATCTTAGACTTTTGACGGGCCAAAATCACATCGGAATTCTGACGGAATTCCATCGGAGTAAAAAAGAACACGTTCTCTATCTAAACTCCGACAGAATTCCTCTTAATTTCCGATGAAAAAAGTCTGATGGGGCATACACACGGTCAGAATTTCTGATGAAAAAGTCTGGGGCATACACACGGTCGGAATTTTGGATGGAAAAAGTCCGCCTGACTTTTTCCATCGGAAATTCCGATCGTGTGTACGGGGCATCAGGCCTGCATTTGCATCCCCCATACTCCCTCTCATGAAAGTCTTACTAAAGGTTAAAGCCCTTATCTGCCTCTTATGGGTTTAGGCAACCCCTGATAACCAGGCCTGTCGTGACCAGGCAAGCAAACCAAGCAATTGCTTGGGGCCCCAAGCTGCCCTGGGGCCCCAAGCAGGGCCCTTTACGAGCTTCCTATAAATACTGCAGCTGCCTGAGCGCTCTATAGAGACCCTCTGGCGGGAACTGTTGCCTTTCTCATCACTTCTCCCCCTTCCCTGTAGCTTTGCCGAGCTCCTCTTCCTTCCTCCTGTCAGTCCGACTGGGTACCGCGCGGTACAGGAGATTCAGTTTCCTGTTCCTGGCCGGACTGACAGGAAGTGCACACTGAGTGAACTTCCTGTCAGTCTGGCCGGGAACAGGAAACTGAATCTCCTGCTGCGAGGTACGTTAGGGGAGGGAGTAAAAAGAACACAGGGGAGTAAAAAAAACACAACTTCCATGTTCATTTTGCTTGGGGCCTCCAAATTCTTTCAAACGGTTCTGCTGATGACTTGACAGTTTTTCTCCCCTGGCTGTGATTGGGCTTCAGCAGCCTCCTTGGATATGTGAAGAGGTCATCCCAGGTTCCACAATGACTTTATCAAAATGGTCACTCCAACAATAAAAGGATACTATTTTATGATAATTTGGAATGACACCAGCACTTGAGTCTCCCCATGCGGACAGATCACAAGGCCAGTACCAAAAGTTAGGTCATACTGTCTGAGCTGTGCATTCTTCCTATCGGCAGAAACGATGTGATCTGTGCTCCATTATTAAATATATGACCTGCCATCGGGTTGAGAACAGAGTGCTAATTTCTCACAAAATATGCATTTTTTTATTTTCCTTTACACCTTTCTTCTCAGACCTACCAGCTCAATTAAAATTCAGCTAGTTAAAAATTTAAGTATAGGTCTGCTTTTAATATCATATCAGAATATTTCTAATAAAAAGAAAGCAGGTTCTGTGATACATCATTAGAAAAGAGGACTTTTAAGGGTCTGAATGGAACTCTATGAGCCCTTTCTATTCCAAAAAATGGTGAGAACACGTTTTCCCCAAGGGTCTCTCTAAACCAGTTCTCAAGAAAAAGTATTGGGTGGGTACCCTCACTCTGTTCCGGGAGGCCTACTACCCGTATATTGTTTCTTCGCAGTCTGTTCTCAATTTCGTCGAGTTCAGATGCCTGCCATCCTATTTGCTCCTTCATTACTTGCATCTGTTGTTTCAATGGGTGCACTTCATCTTCTACTTGGCTTACTCTCTCCTCTACTGCCGTTACTCTTTGTACTGTTCTCTGTAGCTCTTGGCTCATTGTCCTAAGCTCCTCCTTTATTTCTTTAACCTGTACTGATAGATCGCATAGTGAATCCTTACAGGCATTTATAGCGAGGAGTATTTCTTTCAGAGAGGGCTCCCCCTTACCTGCTAAGCCATCTGCTGTTTGAGCTTCTATAGTGGTTACTGTGGTTACAGACTCGCCCCCTGGAGGTTCAACCATAGGGTCTTTTTTAGTTGTTAGCTTTGGGCCCAGTGGTCCATGACCCTGGCTTTTCCTGTCTGCCGATGTGCCCCCATGGTTTTTGGCCTGTGTTTGTTGACTCAGAGCCCCTTTACCTGGAGAACTTGCAGAGGTATGTGAGTACTGCTCCAATTTAGCTGCTGCTGCCTGCAATGCTTTCTCCTTTGCCCTAGTTGCTTGAGGCCCCCCACTCTCAATGTTATGCTGCCCTCTTTTTGCTGCGGTTGCTGCCATTTTGTAACTGGGGATGTTAGCTCTATTTTGCGTTTTATTCAGTCAGCAATGGGTGAGGGGGCACAGGTGAAGAAAAACGAACATAGAAAAAGAGCACAAAAAAAAAAATTACAGAACAAGGGCCGAGAGCACACCATCGCTTCCTATATATATATTTATTGTCCTTCCAACAAATAAAGACAAGTATGCATCAGGTCCAAAGAGCAACCAGCGGATCTATACATTTATATGTAAGAGTCAGTGTATCCTTCTTATGGTGCCGGTAGCGTTTCCCACCAGAGTACAACAGCAAAGATAGATAAGCTCAGCCCTAGCTATACATAGCAGTTAGTAGCAAACAGCCGTGCAAAGCGGTTAGCCGCACTTAAATAGCAGTCATTAGCAGCACCGTAGGGTCAGCAAACCGATATATCTGAACAAAAAGGGGGGTAAGACAGATGAAAAAAAAAGGACATCCCAGTAACCAAACAGTCCTCGATAGTGCATAAACCACAGTGCAGGTTTTCTCTTTCTTTCTTCTATGAAAGCAAAAAGATCAGCATGAAAGTGTAGCCTTGGAGAGGGTATAGGGGGGTGTAGGATCCCACCAGTGCCTCTATAAACTATTATGGCCTCAGAGAAAGCATTCAGTAAAGCACAGTAAGGTCACAGCCGTACAATGGTGATAGCAATCCGATAAAGCTCTTGCACAGCAGCCTAATATAGTCTATTATAAGCCGTTGCTCATGAGACCCGTATAAGCCTTATGTTTACTTTCTCTTAGGAAGGCACAGGGATTTTTGTTTATATATATATATATATATATATATATATATATTATATATATATATATATATATATATATATATATATATATTATATATATATATATATATATATATATATTATATATATATATATATATATATATATATATATATATATTATATATATATATATATATATTATATATATATAATTTATTTTTTTAATTTAAGAGGGCTCAATCGCTCTCTCTCCTAACAATTTCTACAAAGCAGGTAAGGAAGCGTAAGGAAGCAGGCATAAAGCTCATAAAGTGAATCATACAGGTTTTTAGTCTTGATTTGCACCATAAATGTCCTTTTACTTATAAAAAAACACTGTCACTTTTGACTACGTTTATCAGCTCTGCGGCAACCGGGTACTATGCACTCTTCCTACTGTCCTGTCCATATTTTTCCCAGTTACCACAGTTAACACCTTAGGCAGTGTCACCGCTACTATTGCACATTTGCAGTGTCCTATGACTTATGGGGGTATTACTCACTCAGTCTGTGTCACTGCCCTGCAACTTTACTTCTCTGTTGCTCCGTCTGCTGTACTGTTGGTCCATCCGACCCTCTAACCTCCAGTCACCTTGCCCCACTCGTTGATAGAGGAAGGGGGGGCCACTGATCCCAGCTGTGCCGTCCTCGAGCCTAGGCTTCAGCACCCTGGTATTCGCCGTTCCCGGTCAGGTGCTCGCTCTCAGCTGTCAGCTGTCTGCAATCCTCAGCTGCAGGCTCCATGGGAGACCAACGCCGTACCACCGCAGAAGAGATGGCGGGGCATCCAGCTCCAGGGGATCCGTGCACCCGTCCACTTATCCCTCGGCTCTTCCCTCGGCAGCCAGCACGTCCCGCAAAAGCATCAGCAAGTCGGGAGACCAGGCGCACATTCAGAGAGACAGGCTGGTTTTCAACAGGCTGGTTTTGGCTGCATATTCGGAGCAGGGGTCAGGGGTGGCGGGAGGAACACCCTGCCCAGCCAGCGTCTCACATGCCTTGCTCACTTCTCACATCACACACCTCTCACACCTGCGTCCGGTCACGCCCCCCGTTGCAGCCCCATTCAGACCCTTAAAGAATGACCACCCTCGGCCTCTACTATTGAAACTTCTCAACTATAACGACAAGGTGACACCATTACAGAAGGCGAGAGAGAAGGGGGAGATCTTTTACAACGGTTCGCGAATCTCTCTGTATCTAGACTTCTCCCCTGAATTAAGTAAACGCAGAGCGGAGTTCACGCCTATCAAACATAGTCTTTTAAAAAATAAAATTACATACGCACTATTGTACCCAGCACGTTTACGGATAACGACTCCAAAAGGCCCTCAATTTTTTGATTCTCCAGGAAAAGCAGCTCAGTGGCTGGAAGAGAACAAAACGCAAGTAAAACATGCTGACTGACTGAACATTGATAGAGGAGTAAAACAGCGGGTCCTTTGGCCTCCATCCCTCGTTCACTGAGATGAGGAACTATTTTTTTTGGGGGGGGGGGGGGGGTTCCCCCCCCCCCCCTCATATGTTTTGTTTTTTGTAGGGGGGGTTTCAGGTTTGTCAAGTTTTAAAATTTAAATTTTTAAATTTAAATCCATCAAAATAATTAAGTGCACGAAGGTATGGAAAGTTGTAACACGTGTTATTACAATATAATATATGCACTGACTAGAAAGAGGGGGCTATACTTTAGTAAATATGCATTGTAGAAAGGAACGGGGGTATGGTAGGAGGGAACACTTGGGTTCACAGGTTGGAATGGATGTTGTAGAGTATGCAAGGGAGGGATGGCAGATGATGGTCACAAGCACAGCCCCAGGGGAGGACCTAGATAGGCAAGGGAAAAGGGAGGGAGGGAGGAGGGGTGGTTTTAGGGGAGGGAGGGAGGGAGGGTTAAAACCGTATAAAAGCACGAATACCACATTTAACACCATAATCACAGAACAAGGTAAAGGGAAGGTTGAGTTTATGAGTTTTGGGAGTTACACATATTTTTTGAAAAGCATAGTTAAAGGGGTTGTAAAGACAAAAATATTTTCCTCTTAAATTAAAGTCTGACAGTAGCTGATAAAGTAAAAAGTAATGTTTTGCATTATAACTAGTTTGATACCTGTTGAAATCAAGCCGTTTTTTTCACCTCCGTCACTCCTGAATCATTATTCTCACTGACTTCCTGGTTTGCGGTGCGCATTCATTCTTGCTACATCACGGCCTAATGGGAACTACAGTTCCCATTATGCTTAGCCTCCATGCCTGTGAGGGATAAGAGAGCATCTTCACGCAGGGCTGTAGTCATAGGGAGGGGCTGAGCACATTCTGCTTTCCACCATGCAAAACAGCTCAGATGCTGGTGGAAAGCAAGAAGAGGAGAGACAGGAAATGGCATTTTCAAACCTGGATTACTGTATTTTGGAGGTCAAAAGGAAAAACGAGGTAAGTGATATTTAAATGCTCTAGCTTACAGCAATCAAATGATGTAATAAAAAACAAACCTTTATTGTTCCTTTAAGAAAGATAATTTGTTGATGGTTTCTCTGACGGGGAACGAAGACGAAGGAGTAAATTTGTCTCCTTGGCCTTTTCGCTCTATCTCTTCCCCTCTCCCAGACATGGTGGAAATATCATTTATCTGCCCCGCAGGATGCTGCCTTGTAGGACTCCCTTTCTGCTTCGATTGGAGGTGGCACTCACTCCCATGCGTATTGTTAAGCGGTCCTCTCCTATATATGGATACCTCTTTTGGCCCAGGGCCACACTTGTTATTTTTATTAAGTTTGTTCTGGTGACATGAGGCCGAAAACACTCAAAATCAGCTCCTGGAATGTTCGGGGGATGGGCGACCCGGTTAAAAGAGCTGTAATCTTTTCCACGCTTGAGTGGCATGGAGTGGAGCTAATATGCCTGCAAGAGACTCACCTAACAAAGGAGTATAATGGTGAAAAAAGGGGTGTCTTTTGCATGCAGAGAGCTCAAAATAGATGAACTGGGTCATTATATCTTCATGCACTGCATGAAGAATGCACCTTATGTATTGGCTAACATCTATATTCCTCCACCATTTAAAATGGAGGTCCTGTATAAATTAATGGAATTTGTAACAAATAAGGAAAATATTCCTGTAATAGCGGTAGGGGACTTTAACGTGATATTGAACAGAACAAGGGGCAGATTCCCACCAGGGGCCTGTGGTGACAGTAGGGGGGAAGGACATCTAAACCAGTTTTTGGAGGAAGTTGGATGGCGCGATATGTGGAGAACAAAATATCCAGATACGCGTCAGTACTCCTGTTTTTCAAGCTCATACCACACTTTGTCCAGAATAGACATGGCCCTGGGGAACTGGGAGAGTCTGCAGTTAATGGGCGAAATAGTTTATTATCCAAGGGGGGTGTCGGACCACTCCCCATTGGTGCTGACACTGAATATAGGGAGGCAGAGGCCTACAAACAATTGGAAAATAAGTCCATTCTGGCTGGAACTGATGGGAAAATCGGAGGAGACAAGTTGTAAATTAAGAGAATTTTAACTCAGGAACAGCACCGGTGGGAGTGGTTTGGGACACCCTGAAGGCCTTCCTTAGGGGATTATTGATTCAGCAGGTTGCCAGGATTAAGAAAAACTCCAGGGATTGGGAAGAGAAAATTAGGAAAGAAGCTTTGGAAGCAGAAAAACAATATGTAGAAGACCCCTCATTGATTAAACAAAAAAAATGGCTCGAGAAACAGCAGGAGTATAAGGTGGCAATCAATAGGAAAGTAGAGAATAAACGTCTATTTCAGAGTCAGAGTCTTTTTGCGGAAGGGGAGAGTGTAGGCCAGACACTGGCACTTCTAGCTAAAACTAACTCGCCCCCCTCCAATATACCCGCAATTAGGACAGTGGGAGGTGAGATATCCTCACAAACGCCAGTAATTTTGGATACATTTGTGGCATATTATCAGGAGTTATATAAATCAAAAAGAAGGGATGAGTTGCCACAAATGAATGAGTTCCTAAGGGGAATAGAAATTCTATAGAACTTCCAATAACCTTAGAGGAACTACAACAGGCCCTGGGGGGGGATGACCAATCAGAAGTCCCCTGGACCTGATGGTCTACCAGTAGAAATTTATAAACAGTACAGTGAGGTGTTGCTCCCAGAACTACTTAAGGCGTTAAATTGGGCACTGGAAAGGGGGAGACTGCCTACCTCAATGTCAGAAGCCACAATAATAGTGTTGCAGAAACAAGGGAAGGATCAATTAGATACAGCATCTTATAGGCCAATATCCTCTTCACAACAGTGCTCCGATGTGAAGATATTGGCCAGGGTGCTGGCGGCCAGGATAAACAAATGTATTCAGAAATTATTACACCCAGACCAGGCCGGTTTTATACCGAACCGATCAACTAGTTTCAACATCAGAAGGTTGTATCTTAACCTACAAACGCCAACTGAAAACGAGGGTGACAAATCTATCTTGTCCCTGGACGCCACCAAGGCATTTGATAGTCTAGAGTGGGACTACCTTTGGCTTGCCCTGGAAAAATTTGGATTCGGCCCTACTTTCATTGGGTGGATAAAAACGCTCTACAACTCCCCAAGCGCGAAGATAAAAATCAACAACGTACAGTCGCGGACGTTCAAGTTAGAAAGGGCTACTAGGCAGGGTTGTCCCCTGTCACCCCTCCTTTTTGCTCTAGCAGTAGAGCCACTGGCCATTGCGATTAGAAATAGTCAGGACATCCAGGGGTTCCAGAGAAGGGCAGGAGAGGAAAAAACTGCACTTTATGCAGATGACATCCTGTTCTTCCTGGGGGACTCAACAAAGTCCTTAAAAAAGGCATTAGAGTTAGTGGAGGCATTCGGACAACTCTTGGGCTTAGTGATCAACTGGGAAAAATCAGTACTTTTACCGGTGGACCTAGTAGGCAATACGACATGTACAGAAATTCCCCAGCTGAAAATAGTGGAAAAAATGGACTATCTGGGGATAGTCGTAACCCACGACCCAGAACAGTACATTAGTAATAACCTTGAGCCACTCTTGGTCAAATTCAAACGGAAAGCGGATATCTGGGGAAGACTTCCTTTATCGGTAGCCGGACAAAGTAATCTTATAAAGATGATCTGGATGCCACAACTGCTTTACGTATTCCATAACTCACCTGTGTGGATAGGAAAGGCATTGTTTAAAAAAATAGAGACCCTTTTTATTGATCTAATTTGGAAGAAGAGGAATGGCCAGGATCAGTCTACAGACATTGCAACTGCCAACAAATAGGGGAGGCCTGGCAGTTCCACACCCCCGTAGCTATTTCTTAGAGGCCCAACTACAGCATCTGGGGGGATGCGGTTCCGAAGGAGGAGGGAATTCTAGTGGGAAAATTATGTTAATGGGGTCTCCACATAGATCTATAATAGAAACCCTGGAGGCTGATTCTTTCCCGGATATAAACCCGACACTGTGTCTGGTCAAAAGAACATGGCAGGCAGGGAAGGCAGCTTTGGGGTACAAGGGGCTAACAGAATACTCCCCACTATGGGAAAATAAAAACCTGCAGGAGATTGTAAAAATGGGAAAAGTGAAAGAATGGGAAAAGTTAGGAATAACTAGGCTGGCACAATTATATACAGGGGAAACACTGAAATCTTTTGCAACATTAAGGGAATAATATGATATACCAAACTGCCTATTTTATACGTACCTGCAGGTCAGACATGCCCTACAGGCCCAATTCAAGACCGACCAGGCAAGAGGGCAAAAAATCCCCCATTTCCAACGACTAATTAAATCCGAGATTACCAAGGGAATTATATCAGACCTATATGCACAGATTAGGGAGGGGTCGATTGGGGGAGAAAGTCCGGGAAAAAACAAACAAAGATGGGAGGAGGATATAGGCCACATAACAGCTGCGCAATGGGAACAGATCCTCGAGATGGGGAAATTGGTGTCACTAGCCCAATCACAGAGAGCTTCCCACTTGTTTTTACTTCACAGAGTTTATTACACCCCAAAGAGATTATACAATTTTGGTAGAAAAGCAGATGACAAATGTCCCAGGTGCCAAAACACTGGTGACCTTTTACACATGATGTGGAAATGCCCGAAATTACAACTTTTGGGATAGACCTGGAACTGGAGGCTAGGGTTTGCTTGTTGAGATGTATGGAGGTGAGGTTTGAGCAAAGGGGCAGTGCGGTAGCGGCTGTGAGATGCTTGTTTCAGGCCAGGAAACTGATAGCACAAAAGTGGCAATCCAGAGAAAGCGCCTACAACCGCAGAATGGGTAAACACGATTAATGCTACAGTATGGAAGGAGAAAGTAACTTTAACTAGACAGGGCAACTTTAATAAATTTAAAATGTTGTGGGAGCCCTGGCTGAGAAGAATGGGATGTCCACCTTAGAGCGGGGTGAGGAACCGAGCCAGGCTGATGGGGAGAGGTCCGAGTCGAAGCGAGAGGCAATAGCAAGAGAGAGAGAGAAAACCCGCAGAGAAAATACGGTGATAGTCACGCAAAAAGAGATGGGAGAAAAGCGAAAGCCATAGTATAGAGTGCATTAATGAGGCATAAACAAGAAGGGTGGGGGGGAAGGGGTACGGGTAAAAGGGGTACAACCAAGGTCTGAAGACGTGCCACATTTATAATGATGTATGTAAAGCAAATAAATGTATGTTCTTTTTTGTACCACAGAAACTCAATAAAGAATATTAAAAGAAAAAAGAAAAGAGGACTTTTACAAATGACCTGATTTGCGGGAATATATAAAAAATGGATCAACTACATAATCATTAAGGGTGTTCTTTTCATTGCGTATAATGTGCGCCAGAGCGTTGCGATTTTATTCATATTGAACCTTATACACCACAATTTACCACCACACGCTATAATGCATGTTTGTATGTTTTAGTGCACTGTTATTTCACTAAACTGCAATTGATAAAGCAAAAAAGTGTGGTGGAAAATTATCGGCCAAACAGTGACTGCAGCCAACCAGTTATAGCCATTGTTTAGGTTTTCTGACAGCTGCGGGTGCCGTCTGTCAAAATACAATAGCCGGGGGGGCAGAGGGTGCAAGGTCAGCAGGGTATTGTTTAGGATAGCATACAAAAGATGTTCGTAGGGCAGTGTACAGAGGCCATTAGTTTGTAGGGAAGTGTGTTATAAGGGCAGTGTACAGGGGGCTGCAGGGAAGTGTGCAAGGGGTTAGTAGAACAGAGAATGAGAGAGGTCAACAGGACAGTGTACAAGAGTGAGTAGGACAGTGTACATGTGGTCAGCAGGACAGAGGATAGGGGTGAGATGGGTGGAGAACAGGGGTTATTAGGGCAGAGGACATGGGGTTAGCTGGATGGAGAGCAGGGGTTATCAGGGCAGAATACTGGGGTCAGCAGGGTTAATAACAGGGCTTAGCGGGATGGAGGACAGGGGTCAGTGATGTGGAAGACAGGGGTCAGCAGAATTGAGGACAGGTGATCAGTAAGGCAGTGTACAGGGGTCAGCATAATGCAGAGGTTAGCAGGATGGAGGACAGGGGGTCAGGAAAAAGAAGAACAGGGGTCAGCATGAAGGACAGGGGTCATCAGGACAGAGGTCAGCAGAACAGGCTACAGGAGTCAGTAGGGCAGGGTACAGAGGGACAACCCCCCCTTTCCCCCAATTAAACAAAACCCCCACCCTCTCCTAGCACAAATGAGCAGAGCACTGTCTAAACCTCCTCTCTGCTAAATCTCTCTGGACTTTACACTTTATTTCTCTGCACCAGGCTGCCCTCCCCTTGTCCCGACCCTGAGTGCAGGGATGGGGAGAGGATCTCAGCCACCAGGCACAATGTCCATGGAGTGGCCGGCCTTGGGGGGGGGGGGGTGCAGCTCCCCCCTTGATCCGGCTATGTCCACCCACGCTTTTTAGCATGGATGGGGGAATTGGGTAATGAGAACAATCTAACTCTGTATGGCCAGCAACACAGGGAGAGGGAGGGTTCATGCTCTAAACCAATCAGGTCTGCTTCATGCTCATATTCTTAGAAGAGAGAGCAGAAGGATGAGCTTATCAGTCTGCTGCAATACTCAATTTTATAATTCCCCGGCTTGGGGCAGGAAGATGTCCCTTTCATACTGGGGAGGTGGGTGCGTCGGCGGTAAAGCGCCGCTATTTTTAGTGGCGCTTTACCGTCAATTTCGCGAAACTATTCTGCCACTGGTGGGGCGCTTTTGACCCCCCGCTAGCGGCCGAGAAAGGGTTAAAACCACGGCAAAGTGCCTCTGCATTTTGCCGGCAGTATAGCCGTAGTGCCCATTGATTTCAATGGGCAGGAGCAGTGGAGGAGCGGTAAACACACTGCTCCTTCACCGCTTCAAAGATGCTGCTAGCCACAGGGATCTTCCAACTACGGTCCTCCAGCTGTGTTGGAACTACACTTCCCATGAGGCATTGTAAAAATCAGACATTCACAGACATGACTAGGCATGATTGGAATTGTAGTTCCTGAACAACTGCAGGGCCATAGTTTGAAGACCCCTGTGCTTCCGGGGCTTTCACACTGGAGAGACAGCAGAGGCTTTTTCAGGTCGGTTTGCAGGCACTCTTTTTAGAGTTATAGTGCCTACAAAGCGCCCCAGTGTGAAAGGGGTCTAAAAGTTATTGTAAAGGATCACTTTTATTTTTTTTAAATAATAAACATGTCATATTTTATTGCTCTGTGCATTGGTTTTTCACAGAGCAGCCCCGATTCACCTCCTATGCCCCCCCCCCCCCCCATCGGCGCTCCTGGCTCCACTGCCACACTAACTGCCCCCATAGCACTTGTACTTGCTTGCTCCTAAACCTGCTCGTAGCCACCCCCCTCCCCCCTCTTAACTGACTATTATTGGCAGCATAACAGCAGCTTTAGCCAATGACTCCCACTTTCTGAGCCAGTGAGAAAGGAGAGAGCCACTGCTCTTGTGTACAGCGCTGGATCAAGATTGGGTTCAGGAAATTACAAGGGTGTATGGGGAGAGCTGCATACAGGAAAAAAATCTGTCCATTAATTGCAGGTCACCAAGCTGTGTAAAACTCAGGACTGGATGGACACAAGTACAACATTTTTGACATATACTGTAAACTGCTCCAATAGATGCAGTTCTGATGAGTATTTAGATATTTGCCTTGGAATTCATCTTTAAGGGATTTGGGAATATGTAGACAAGGAATTATCTATAATAGGGTTATAGAAGTGGACCTTTTCTTTAATACTTCCCTAAAGACTTCGACAAGAGCTGCATCCAAATTACACTGAAAAAGACTCCACATAATCCTATTAG
Organism: Rana kukunoris; assembly: GCA_029574335.1. NCBI lineage: Eukaryota > Metazoa > Chordata > Amphibia > Anura > Ranidae > Rana > Rana kukunoris. The sequence continues at coordinate 189,261,053 of CM056057.1, forward strand.
ATGGTTTCGGAGCCAGATAATAGCTATTTTTCCCTGCACATCATAGGACTGGGCTCTCTGTTAACATTATGACTGTAGGTGGAAAGCTATGTGCTGTCACACACTGGAGGCCTTCAATAGAGTTGCCTCCTCCCTCCCACTTCCATTTGTCCATCTCAAGATTTCCCCAGCGAGGTCCCACAGAGCCCTCATTGTGTGTGTGGCAGCATTCCCAGCAGTGGTGGAACGTTCAGCTGTTCTATATGATACTTCTACATGGCCGATGTCACAGCAGAGCCTCCTTCTGCAGCCACTTGAGATTCTGAGAAGGAAAGGCGGACGTTGGACTGGTGTCCGGCTCAATCCAAGTGTTGTTTCAGCTGCACATCTGTCCTGTAACCTCAGCTAACTTCACTTTGAAGGATGAGTATCCCAGATAATTCTGTCAATGGAGCTTTTTCATTTTTTTTTAACCGCTTCAAAACACGACACTTTTACCCCCTTCCTGCCCACGCCAAATTTAAATCATAAATGCATGGTTATGCAACGCTGTACCCAAAATGTAATTGTTATAATTTTCTTCCCACAAATAGAGCTTTATTTTGGTGATATTTATTTTTACAATTTTTTTTTTTGCAAAAAAATAATAATTTAGTCTTACTTTAGGTGGCACTAATATGCCGCACTGATAGGTGGCACTAATATGCAGCACTGATAGCTGGAACTGATAGGTGGCACTTATAGGAGACACAAATAGGGTGGGCTTTGGGCAGCACTGATGGGCACTGAAAGGCAGCACTGACTGGTATCACTGATGTCATTGGCTTTTTTTACCGGGATCATGTAGTGACATGGGGTATACTGGTTGTGTGTCTTGGGGGGAAGGGCCGGGGTGGGAAGACATCATATGACATTGTCCCAGAATAATAGATCCACCCTGCCGCAGTCATTTCACTATACAGTGGGCGGGAGGTGGTTAAAGCATATCTGTAGTTACTTTAGGGTACATTCACACCTGTGAATGCACCCGATACCGGTTACATGCAAGCACACCAGAAGGGGTTCCCGGAAATTAGCGGTGGGAGGTAGGGTGCCCACAAGTTCCGGATTGACATGTCTGTCCCTGGTCTTCATTCTGAGACAATACCATGTCCCGGAATGAACTGGAGGATGCAGCCACCCACTACTAAATAATGTAGCGCCCCCTTTGCTTTCAGCATGGGCACTACACTAAAGTTAGTTGGACTGGAAGAGTTACATTGCTCCCAGTCATGATTTGCTTAAATTGTGACCTCTGTCATGCTGAAAAGGTCCACTGAGTCAGTTTGCATTCTAGGGATGTGGTATCATCTCTGGTCGACAGTTGGTGCCAGAGGGGTTTCTGGCAGAGCAAGTCTTCCCCAGCAGCCAATTGGAGGAGTTTTTCCCTCGCAGGGCATGCTGGGGAGGGGTATATCTGGGACAGAGGTCATGTGTTCTGAATCTTTACGGGGTCCCGATTCCAGGTGCGGCATCCACCTTTAGGGTGAGCGCATCCATGGACCCCGCCGGCGTGGTCCTCCTGGCCAAGCTTACAGGCTTCACTGAGCCTCAACCGGAGGCAAAAGGGGACCCCGGTGACCTACTGGGTTCCCAGTCCTATTAAAGGGATCCCAGGCTGGGTGCCGTGCGATTGGGGGATCGGCTTGAGGGGAACCTGGAGGCAGGTTGTCCAACAAGGCTTGAACGAACCAATCGGGGATCTGGTGACCGGGATGCTGATAGGTACGCTTTATTGTCTCCCGGTGACCTGTGCTAGAATCTACTGGGAGGATTCGCTCTGTTCATCCACCTAATCTTGGTTAAAGTAATTGGCCTGTGGCAGAGGCTCTAGAGCCAGGTCTGTGTTAAGAGCTGTTCCTCCCAGAAAATCTAAAGTGACACCTCGGCTGCCAGGCTCGCGCAGGAGACCTGTCCGCGGGCACTTCACCCACTCAGACAAGAGTGGCAACGAGCTTAAAAATTAGTACTACTGGGGGCAGGCATGCCTGTTCATATACAGGCCTGACACCGCAAGTTCTCCTCTTCTTTCATCAATCCTTTTCCTTCCTAACTGAAGTTGATGTTGGCTGTGTTGGCCTGGAAATAAAGCATTGGACCTCCGCTCACTACTCTGTTCCTGCATCACACCCCTAGACAACGCTAGGGTAACTTAAAGGATCACTAAAGGATTTTTTTTTTTAGCTAAATAGCTTCCTTTACCCTACTGCAGTACTGGTTTCATGTCCTTATTGTTCGCTTTTGCTTTGAAGTTGCAGTAATCCTGCTCTGTTCTCCACACTTCCTGCCTGTCTGTTTCCTTATAACCACAGTGCTGGGAGCTTTCTCACGGTGGTCTAAGCTGTCATTACTGTGTGTCTAAAACTTCCCAGAACCAATCAGATTCATTTTAAAAACAAAACACTGCCCTGGATTTGTTTGTTTTTGTTCTGTGTGTCTATTTCTACTTCACAGAAACATGAAGCCAGTTCAAAAGTGAAACTAACCTGCAGGCACATTATATGATTCATTTTCAAAATGATTAAAAATAGATAAAAATCAATCAGTTAACTTTTATGTCTCTATACCCTGTAAACAGTCATTTCAGCAGTCCTTTAGTGACCCTTTAATGTGCCGATCCCAACAACCAATCAGCGACTGCTTCGGGGGTAGCGCTACACTAATAACTACATTTCCGGAACTGGTTGCTAGGGCCGGCACTGTCTGGAATCTTGTGCCCAGTGCTAGGGTCTGCACCTAGTGCAGCACTGCAGTCCCCACCCCGGCACCTTCTCCTTCTCCGGCACCCAGCGGCAAGCAGCAGGGACTGGTGTGATCTTCACTCTCCAGATAGTGACGCCACTCCTGTCCTTCTATGCACGCGGCTCATGCAGAGGGAGTGACAGCAGCACTGCATCTGGTGACAGGCTATGGGTGGCAAGCGGCACTGCATCTGGTGGCAAGTGGCACATTCACCTGACAAATGACCCGCCATCAAATTCCCCATCAACCCCGAAGACTACATTTCCCCCTTCCCCCCTTATATTTTTTTGGGGAATGTGAGAGAGGGAGGTGTCCCTGAATGGAAGTTTGGAAATGTAGTTACCCTATAGGGTTGCCACCTCATCCCTTTAAACCCGAACACATATGAATTACACAGGTTCTGAGGCTAATTTAATGCAGGTAAAGTACCAAGTGAGTTTAATTACCACCTTAATTAGCCACAGAACCTGTGTAATTCATATGTGTTCGGTTTTAAAGGGATGAGGTGGCAACTCTATTACCCTAGTGGGAGGCAGCTCCATTGAAAGTGATGGAAGGCTGCCGGCTCCCACAGCTAATCATGACCAATCACATGTTATCACTCATGCAGTGATCACATGCAAATGATCAGTCCTGGACACAGACTGCCTGCATCTAGGGCCGATCACCCACATGTGATTGCTGCATGAGCAATTACTGTTGAGTGGCCGTGATTAGCTGTAGGAGTTGGCAGCCTCCCATTACTGTTAATAGGGCTGCTTCCTACTGGGGTTCTTATAATTAATCAGTGTTGGGTGGATTTGCAGGTGTGATTGCACCCTAAAAGCATTGTTAACTGTACCTGCACCTTTTTTATTCAAATGCTTTAGATGTGCATTGATTATTTAGTTTTGTGGTGGCATTTGTTATTCTGTACACACAGCCTATAGTAGAGTAAATCTTCACATTCTTGTGTCAGAAGTTTCTGTTTGTGTTCAAACATGAGGCATAGGGCATGGCACTGCAAAGGTTAATTTTTTTTTAAAATAACAAACATATCATACTTGCCTGTGGAGGCAGTTGATTTTGCACAGAATGTTCCCGATCCTCCTCTTCTGGGGTCCCCCAGCGGCGCGGCGTAACGGAATGACCCGTGACGCCCAAAGACTTTTGAGGGATGGGGGATATTCCTGTGCCAGCGTCACTAATGACTCTTGGGTCTAAGGTCACCCTGTGCCCCTTTTGGGCATAGGGTGACTGATAAATGAAAATTCATGTTTTGCAGGAGATCTGGACATATTACAAGCTGTAAAGGTCAATGTTTTATTCACATGCTTTTGAGGTGTTAATTGCGTCTGCTCCTAGACATTCCAGTGTGAGATGCTAATAACACTGTTGAAAGCCTATTGATGATCAGGTGTGAATAGCTTATTGTCGGAACAAGCGTGCTGTCCTTCTGCTGCATGAATAACTGGAAATGATGCAAGTGAACTGAAACCCAGAAATTACGCTTGTCGGTCGTATCCAGAACCATGAACATATATACCCCATCCTACAAATGCAGGCCAGTCTTCTCACGTGTGTCCTTCTCAAAACTTGTGCCCACGGTTGTAGTCCTCAGAGCTACAGTACCTAAGAACAATGTATTTGATAACAGAGCAGGAAGTGTATATTTAATGGTACAAAAGTAAACATTGCATTCCAATCCACTGGAGATCTTGTGATCCAAAAACTGCTTTGTAAATACAATTGTTTGCACCCTAATCATATGACAGGTGCTGCATGGTTGTTCTTATCATCTGACAGCATCTTTCTGTTAATGACCTTCAGGTGCCGAATCCTCTCAACATCATTCGCTGTCCATGTGGCTCTCGTGGCATTATAGGGAAAATACTGTGTTGCATTATGTGCTGAAAAACTCTACTCTTGTGTAACATCCATTGCAGCAGGAAATTTGGCAGCTACTGTGTCTTATTTCCGCAAGCCATCCATAACGTTAGCAGGAGGGTGCCAGCAGTGGGAACATCATTGGAACACTTGCAAGATGTGGGAACTACTGGGGGGGGGGGGGGGGCGTGAAGCTGATACAAAGCCATTGTTTGGCAATTTTCCAAATGGTGACATAGTGGGTACATTCCTGACACTGGTACAGCGCAACCTCCAGCAAAGAGCAGATTTCACAAATGCAAAGGACGGACAGAACTGGGCCTTTTCTCAGATGTGGAAGAGGAAAGCCTGACACTTTCTGACCTCTGATGTAATCTGGAAAAAGGCTGTCCGCACATGAACTACAGAACTGGATATCAGAAAGCGTAATCGGTATTCTGTATGCAGGGGGCAGGGAGGGGGGATGCCTGCTGCGGTGGACCTAGGGCTCGTTGGAGACAGTCTACATGTTTCAAGACACTTTCAGTGAATGTTGACATCTTCCAAGATACAATCAATGACTGCCGACATGTTTCAACAGACTACCCGAGACAGCTGACTGGCATTGTAGAACATATTGAGAGCAAACACTAAAGCTGGCCATACGTGGATAAAAAATTAAATAAAAATGTGTACAAAAGTCAAAACGCTCTTTCACTCTAACATTCCATGGCCCAAATATTGTATCGGAGATTTTCCTGCAAATTTCAAAAAAATTCTGGTCAATTACTACTACTAATGCACATTTCTCCTAATTAATTTTTTAATGTTGTTAAGAAATGATTGATCTACAAATGATTAGAACATTTTTTCCAACGTGTTTATTCGTTTTTAATCTTAAAAACACTTTCATACCCGGCCTATTCTGCCACTCCTCTCCTACATGTAAAAATCATAATTTTATTGCTAGAAAATTACTCAGAACCCCTAAACATTATGCACGTTTTTTTTTTGTTTTTTTTAGCAAAGATCCTAGGAAATAAAATGGTGGTTGTTGTGGTTAGAATGACATATTGCTGTCGCAGTAAGCACACTAATACACAACTCAAATGATTAGTCTACCAAGTCGATTTTATATTAAATTTTCTATCCATGTATGGCTAGCTTCAAAGTGGAATTCCAGATTTACCCTAACGACTTTTAAAACTGTCCCCTCCCCCCAGGGCCACTGATAAGACAGTACTGCTGCGCCCTCCTGTACTGGGCTCGGGCCCCATCAGCTCAAAAGTGGAGCCCAAGCACTTGTTGATCAGGAGGTCTGTACTTTCTTATTGCAGACACCAATCCTCTTCTGTCTCCCACTGCAACGCTATTGACTTCTCCTTCTCTCCCTCTCTCCGCTGCACCACTGCAGGGGGATTGCTTCTAGCACATGTGCCCTGTCTATCTGCTGTTCGGGCATCCCCCCCCCCCCCCCCCCCGTGTGCCACTTTCCACAACAGCATTTTCAGCTTCTCTCCTCTCCCAACGGCAGCTGCTTCTGGAAACAGTGGCAAACACTGTAAATGTGGGGTAAGTATTTCCGGTGAGTGCAATACATATAGGGGACACCATAAGAGCACTTGTCACTTTTTGCAAAAAAGACTTTGTGTTTACAAAAGGACTGCGTTTATCAACTTGTTCACTATAGCACTAGTCATTTTAAATAACATTGTATTTTTTGTCACATTTATGAATTATCACATTGTTACCTATTAGCTGTATTTAGCACCAGTCACTTTACTTTATTTACTTCAATTTCGCACATTAGATGGTACAGTTTCATATACAAGTCCTGGTTGGAGTGCATTATTGGAGCACTCAGATCCTTGGTATAGAATTGTCTTCATCATGGGACATGTAGTTTGGGATAAGGAAGGGATGCTCTCAGCAGGATTAATCTGGACCACTGGTAACAGAATGCTGTGCGCACAGAACAGCCTGCTGGGAGAGGAATTCAAAAAGCGAGTGTGGCCTGAATTCTCTCTCTGGACGCCATTCTAAACCTGCCAGCAGGAGGTCTGTGTGACGGGGAGTGCTAAGAATCTGTGGCCTACACAGCGTGAAGCCGGATAGCCAGCCCCAGAGGGATCTCTAGGGACAGCATCACTATTCCAGTACAGCGGACCAGAGTGTGTTCCAGACCATCCGGAGGTACCCGCAATCCAGTCCACCGGGAGCTGTATTGTGGTGCCGTGCCGCCATTTCCACAGGAAAAGGATACAGAGACCAGGAATTCCGACTGGAACCCCCTATGCATCTGATCTATACATCTGGTGGTCGTAGTGGTGAGTGGGCACAGCCCAAGTGTTAATTAACAACAGTATTTCTGAGTAACATTTATACAGACTGGCTGGTGATACTTGTAGTTCTACGGGTGTGAATCTACTTTTACACAGGCCTCACACAGCAGGCTCCTTGGGCCTATATACCCTTTGTGCTTTTAAGTCAGCATTGTGAACACTTCTTTGTCACAGTAAAAGAGGAGCATACACTGGTTATCATTTATTCAGACAAATTGCAGTCTTGTTCACTCCTTTTCTCCATTTTGTATTACAATTAACTGCAGTATAAAGAACACAGGCTAGCTGAAGATAACTGGAACCAAGGAACATTTCTTATTTCCTCTCTATTGTGCCCAATTTCTTTAAATACATTTGCATACTGCATTGATTCACTTTAGGGAGCCACCCTATAGGAGATTGTGTGAGTTTTATTGTAATTGTTATGTTGCATTTTTGCTGGTCAGTGTGTTGAGGACACAGAGGGGAGAAATCCATGGCACATGGTACAGTATTGGGTATTTATACATCTCTCTATCCTGTCCACATAGGTCTTGTATCAGATTTATGTCAAGTGCGTAATAACGTATGGAGCACCTTTTACTGTTGATCTAAACTGAGTTTACTTATGCAATTCTTTGTGTTTCTTTACTTCAGTAACTTATCTGATTTGTTCATTGACATTGTGTGAGTCTCTATATACTATCACAGCTGTGACTGGATGTAACCCAAGGTGTCAGAGGTAAGGGAGGATTTGCAGAGACAATGTAACAATTGGGGTACAGAGTCTACTAGCAGCCCTCACAGGGGTACTGCTACACCCCACTTAGGTGGCTGTATTAGTAGGGGTAGCAGTTCAAATGATATATTCAGCCATCTGTGCGGGACTACCCACAATCTCTTCTAAATCACTGTCACAGTTAGTGATTGTAATAGTTATTCACAACTACAATGACCCTTTACCATGTAATTAGCTGTGTCCAGTCAAAGCTGATCACATGTAAACAGATTTTCCAATTATCGTCAGTCTTTCCTCAAACTCTGTGTGACAAAAGGTTTGCTGATAATTGCTGTCAGTGCACTGATAATCAGTGCAACCCTATCAGTGCCAAACAGTGCACATCATTTCTGATCAGTACCGCCTATCAGCGCCTCCATATTATTGCCCATCAGTGCAGCCTCCTCATCAGTGCCCATCAGTGCAGCCTCCTCATCAGCTCACAGAAGTAAAGAAGAAAAATTACTCATTTGCAAAATTTTATACAAATTTCACAATTTTCTGTATTTTTTTGTTTGTTTAGCAAATAATAAAAAACCCAGTGGTGATTAAATGCTACCAAAAGAAAGCTCTATTTGTCTAAAAAAAATGATAAAAACCAGCGCTGAGAATTGTCTTGGGCAGGAAGGGGGTGAAATTGATCAGTACTGAAGTGGTTAATCACCCCTGCCAGTGTTAGGTGGTTTGTCTCATCCATGTAAACTGATACATTCTGCAAGGAAACTTGTGCTTTTGGAAAACAGCAGACTTGCTGACTGGATCACCACATGAAAATAAATAAAACCCTAAAGAAAGGTGATTTATACAACCATCACATCTAAGAATAGGGAAGCTGCAATGTAATGTTTGCTTTTGGGTTCAATACTGCTTTACCAAAGAAATTTTAAAGTGGTAATGTTTAAGAATCCAACACATCCCTCTACGTCTTTTAATTTTTATTTTAGAATGTATTATTCCACGTTATGTTTGTCAATCATATGATATTTTAATAACATTAATCAAACAGAACATAGCCATCCACACACTATTCCAAATACTACTGACAGAGCAAGCATTATGGGTGTGCCACTTACTAGGAACACCCATATACATCAGGTTAGAACTGGGAGAAACAACAGAGACATGCTGTGCTTTTGAGAGTGAAGGAGCAAGAGAGACATGCCCACAATGTGGTATGATATACCATGATACAATATCATTTTAACTTTGGAGCCAGGTGTTACTAAAAAAAATCAAGAGGGTTTGTTGGAAAGGAGGCCAACTCACAAGACCATAGCTATCTAGCAAGCCGGAAAAAATTGTATCATTTTTTTTTCATTCTACCTCTATGCTGGTTTGGTTATAGTTGTGTTTCCTAAAGTAAGGGGCAGTTGCATCACTTCTGGACAGTCACCAATCGATGTTGGGGTGTTTGCCACCCATGCCATGTATGGATTGAAATTTGGCCTGTTCAGCAAGAGGGTCGATCTTCCAATTAACCTCTGTTCAACCACCCTGTTGGATTAAAGCCACTCGATCAGCGCTGCAGGTAATAGGCTGTAGTGCTGATCTGTGTATTCTATCAGTGGGGAAGTCTCCGGACCGCAGGTCAGAATACAATAGCGCAGCTGGGAGAATTCCCCCATCCAACTTAAATATGGGGAATCAGTTCAGTTTTTTTCAGTCGGACCACTACCTGAACCAAAAAAACGTTGTTGTGGCAATCTGGGGGTGTGCAAAGCACACCACCATCTTGCCTTGTGCTCTAAAGCACATCCCCGATCTTAAATGAAATAATGCCATGTTTAAACTAAAAGATTTACTCACCATCCATTCCATGCCCATCCATACCAATCAAGAGACATTACAACAGCTTGCTCTCATCCATCGCTCCCCAGCATCTCTGCTGCCGACGCCCTCTACAGGAAGTTTTATTAAGACAATAGATTTCACAGACCACCTCTGATTGGACGAGATCACAGCATGTGACCACAGGAAGTCATGTCACAGCATGTGACCTCCTCCACAGGAAGTGATGTCACAGCACAGATAAACCCTTCTAACAGGGATTCATTACAGTAATAACACAATATGATAGTACAATAACACAGTATGATACAGAAATAATACAATAACTAATGAACACAGTTCCTGATAAGGGGAGCCTTTATGCAGCTGTATGCTCATACCATCATACTCATGTTGATCAGACAGAGATGACAAAAGCACACATCCGCTAAACCAATAGTGTGCCTGCAGAGTGATGCGTCACACAGGCGAATATCTGTGCATCACACAGGGGCCCTTGCGCCGGCGGCACTCACTCTTCAAACACCTGTCTCCAAGTCAGGAAGTGCATCTCAACCAGCCTCAGACTGCCCCAATCCGTTCTAATTATTGCGGGTTGGGGAAGTGTCAAGACTGGGTGCCAATATGGCAACAATACATATTAAATACATCTTCAAATTTCCACCACAGTCCTCCCTTTTTGTCATATTGCTCCCACTTGTCCTTCAGATCTTGATAGTCTTCTTACACCTAGAAACTAATCAGTCCTTACAGTCCATAAAAAGGAAAACACGGCTTGACATGTAGACTCTGTTCTTCAGGAGACATGACATAAGGAGGACACAACTTGGTGAGCTGTAGTAATCGCAGATTGGGTAGGGATCCTCTGTGTCTTGTCCGTGGGTCCGGCTCCAGGGGCGTCTCATCTGGTACGAGGTCATCTGCTCCGGGGCGTCTCATCTGGTACGTGGTCATCTGCTCCGGGGCATCTCATCTGGTACGTGGTCATCTGCTCCGGCTCTGGTCACGCGTCCAAACAGGCAACAGGAGTGCTCATCACGACATAGAAAGAATAGAAATAAAAACGACATGAGTACATATATTCCCATTTCAATCAACCGCGATCCGCTGAAAAATAAGAATTAAATCCCCTCAGATTCCCAGACCCTTCAAAGGACTCCCAATCTCCACTCAGTTACGGCTCTGCCTTGTAGGGACCCAAACCTTATCCATATGGGCCTGAACTCCAATTCCCAGTATCCCCCGAACCAGATATAACAATATTTACTTGTAAATTCCCAGAAACCCCCCCTTGGACTGTCATAACTTCCTTGTAGATTCAACAGTTACATGAAACATTCCATCCTCAATAGGTGTGAATTGTTCAAACGTATCATAAGCTCAAGCCCCCCCACCTTGTATATGCAGGGAACCGTGCCATATACAAGGTGGCCTTATAGCTGTCCCCGCCATTCCCAATTTCTCTTGCGCCTCAGATCCTCGCAATTGCCCGCGACATAGGACAGGGACAGCTTCACCACCACGCATGAACCTCTTGCATTGGGGGAATTACCTTATAAGCTGTAGATCTGCATAAACACCAAACTAAAGTTACACACTTGTGGACTACCCCGTCCTGATACCCAACCGACAAGAGGCGGAGCCATAAAAACAATAATCATTTTTACCCTCTAAAAACATATTAATAAATTCCATTGACAGGTGTCTGTTTGGAGTCTTCACTAGTCTGTCAATAATCCTCATAATTTAGCATGTACCACTGTCATCGCTGGGGACTAAAGCTCAACGGAGACTCAGAACAGACCCAGCAATCGGTCCCGTTCATCTTCTTAATTAGTCATAGAATACACTTTAAATAATAACTTGGGATGCTTTTCATTGTTACCCTTGCTAAAATTTACTAAACAAACAAATACAAAATAAACAAAGATACTCCTCATTTCTTTGATGAGGTTGAGCCGCTTCTTGCAGTGGCTGGCGTGGTCTCGTCCATCAAGCTTCTTTACAAATGAACCAGTCACCTGGTTGGGGAAAAATGAAAACCAATTACCGTGTCGGGGTCCAGGAGAGACTCCTGAACCCTGTGAAGTCCATATTACAGTGATCGCACCCACCCCATCACCCAAGAATGAGAGTGACAGTTGCGGGAGTACGACCCTGGTTTTGGTTGACCTTTAATGACAACAACCCAGACCTCGTAACTGTGGTCGCTGCTTAACCTGTGCGTGGCTTACCGTCGCCTGTAATCGCTTACCATCTCCTGTAATCGCTTACCATTGCCTGTAATCGCTTACCAGCGCCTGTAATACCCAGAACCATTGACAGGTTCTTAGCAACTAAAATGGGAACCTACTTCACCAGACTGCTGCTTGCCGATTCAAATTCTATCAAAGAAAGACAATCTTGGCACAAACTTGATTAAAATTAGAAAGATTAGTGTTATTAGTTCGGAGAAATGTCACCTTTACATTTTATTTACCACCCCTCCCCCCTTTTCTTCCTCATTACAGACTGGAGGAAGAAATGTGTGGTGAAGATAAAAAGAAACAATGAAATAGCCTATGATACTTTCACCTCCTTAGACCCGTAATTATCCGTGTGTACAGCTGTCTACATACACCTGCTCTCTATGTACAAACACTTCCAGAAACTCTTTGGACCTGAAAAATACTTATAAGCAGAAATCATTACTCCATCCTTCATATTTATCCTGCAGAGTATGGCAAACAAAAATGACATTCCTGTACATTGTCAATGACATTCTTCCCAAAACCGATTCAAACAAAAACCCTTTGTAACCCTTAACCCTTAGTTTTCCTGTTCCTACAAAAATACAAAAGCCGCGATGCGTCAGAAGATCGCCACGGTAAGTTCTAAAAAAACATTCGAGTTACTACATACAAACTTTCAAATACAAATGTGGGGGAGATATTCATAGTTTTCAAAACAAAAATGAAAAAACAAAAACCAGCCGGAATTCTGCCTTCACTCTTTCCGCAATACAAGAAAATACAATGGAAAAATACGAGAACAGCGCGAGAAACTTGCATAGACCAGCTATACAAAGTTCTCCTGAGGCGCGTACCACACCTCCATCCACACTCATCATTACAGATTTCTGAAACCACATCAGATCTACATCCAAGATATCTTTATTCTGAGGTCTCATACCTCCATCCAGAGTACCTTCCAAAGGAGTACACCTTACTGTACCCTCTGACCACCTATGACATTATTTAAGGGGTCTCATGTCCGGAGCCCCTAACCCAAACCTCATGTGCGGTGCAGCTGTCTGACTGGTGCACTGCATGGGCGGCACATCTCATGACGATTCGAATCGCTTTTTTTAGTGAGCTCTGCGTCCAGAACACACCGCACTTTGTTTTCGGAGCGGTTCTGACTTGCGCCTTTATCATCAAAACCGATGCCTGCATTCCGACTATTCTACACGGCCTGAGCAGGACACTAGCGTACTACTCCTACACATTTATGCTAATATAATCGCTAATAAGATCTCCGACTATCATACACGGCCTGATCTGTATCACGATATAAAGCCTCCTAAAATGTGTTCGTCAGACAACCTACAAAGCACCATGAAATCCTCCACTTTTCAAAACAATATTATGGCTTCTTTCTACCTGCGTCTACATGATACAACAATAATGGTGACGCCCCTCTGTTCTCACATACCCAAAACTGTATTTACGGTATAAAACTTCACAAAAACAACTGAAATTAAACTTTAAAACACTCTTTCAAAATGCCAAAATATTTCTGTTGTCCCTTCAGGACACAAATCTCATTGCTCATCTTTCAGAAGACTTCAAAACTCCTCCCACTGACTTCCTGCTTATATATAAATGCTGAAAAAGGACATCCTGTTGTATGCTCAGCTCTTAAAACCCAAATCTGATTTATTTACATAATGACAGGAAGATGGAGAGAGAGGGAAGTCTGTCTTCACTGCCTCGTCTCAACACATCAAAAAACTCCATGGAGCACATATATCCCCTGGAAGTATTATAAAGTAGTAAACAAAGCCAAAACTCAAATCTCCTGCGTTTTTTTCTCTTAAAAACAAAACACCTTTGGTTCAGGGAACGTAAAACCATCTCCTCCCATCTGCAGAATGGGAGTTGATCCCCCCTGACCCAACCATTATTCAAAAACAATGAACAACTCCCAAACATTTAAACAACAACAACCGCACATTGCTGTGCCAAAAATGCAGTCAGGGCCAGTAACATATTCAAAAACGAAATGTTTCCACTTTTACACTGCAAAGTCAGCCAACAGGTTAGTCAGATCCTGTATATATTGGCCCTAGCATCCGCAAACGCTACTCAAAAGATAGCGCTTTACACTGAGTCACAAAATGGCCGACAACAAACCAAGCAACAATGGCGCCATTTACACTTGTAGTAAAACAATTTAACTCCTCTTCCAAATCACCTGTTTATCACAGGACATACCATACTACACACACATAAAGGAAAACAAAAATGTTCTCCATCCGATCCTAACACAGAAAAGAGCGCGCTAATCAAGTCGCACTAAACATCGAAATCTGCCCCAAAGGCTGCTAAAATCCACCAGCAAAATAGCCAGAGAAATACCACACCGAAATGGAAGGTGGCTGCCCCTTCCCCCTAGGGTGACCCACAGTGCAAACAGACTACGCCCCCAAAATGGCCACTGATGACCAAAATGACCGCCATATGCAGTTTTTTTAAAACCTGCCTTCTCCACAAAGACAAAACATGGATCATCAAAAACAAACAATAAAAACATTTTCTAACAACAACCAACCTAAAAGGCACACACACTTTAGGTTCCTTCAAATCTGACCTTTTTATGGTGTGAACCCCTCATAATGAGCGCAGCACAGGGGTGGTGGGAACCCCTCATAATGACCGCAGCACAGGGATGGTGGGAACCCCTCATAATGAGCGCAGCACAGGGATGGTGGGAACCCCTCATAATGAGCGCAGCACAGGGATGGTGGGAACCCCTCATAATGAGCGCAGGGATGGTGGGAACCCCTCATGAGCCGCATTTTAGGCTGCTTCAAATTGGACCTTTTGCCAATTAAAACAGCACATTCAAATAAAATGTTGGTTATATGTAACATAAAACAAAAAACTCTTTTCTCAAAGCTCCTCTAACAAACCATTTAAAAAAAATATATATAGAGTGAGGTAATATCATTTAAAACCTTCCAAAATAAAAACCTGTATGCTATTGTTTACAGAGGGTTACCAACTTTGACTGAGTCATGGGACCGCCATGCTGGTTGCCCATCCCCCCCAAGCCGCATGGCCAGAGAAGCCATCTTTAAAAGCCATGCCTGGCTGCACAAACTGTACACAAAAGGTAACTTTTCCAAGCAGTTTCAATCTGGTCAAACAATCAAGTCAATCACTTACTTACAAACTGTTACAAACAAACAAATCGCCCTTCTCCCCAAGCCGCATGGCCAGAGGAGCCATCTTACACAATAGCTCTTTCAAACAGCTTCACTCTTACTCTCAAACAGCATTCAAGCATACACACGATCAAAATCACACATACATACACGATCAAAATCCACTCGATTTAACAAACTCACGCAATCACACACATGCATCCAATCGCTTTCACAAATGCACGCGATCACATACATACATCCAATCGCTTTCACAAATGCACGCAATCACACACATACATCCAATCGCTTTCACAAATGCACGCAATCACACACACGGTCACACACATTCAATCGCTTTCGCAAATGCACGCAATCACACACACACGGTCACACACATAAACACACAGTCATACACAACTATCATCACACACACACACAAACTCTATCACACAACAGTCATACAATCAGAATCACACACACAATCATACATCTATCAAATTCAGACATACAATCAGGATTTCACATGTGCACACACACACACAATCTTACTCAATCAAACTTCAGCATTATTTCAAAAAGATGGCAAACGTTAGTGTAGCCCTGTTGTGATTTTCAGCCATCTAAGAGGAAATATATATATATATATATATATTGCAGCAGGTGGAGCCAGAGAGCACAGATTGTGGAGACTGCAGTACAGAGCAGATATATCGATACATTCCTACTGAGAGGGGCTGGAGGACTGTATTTCCCAGGAGGCTGTGGGAAAGGAAACAGAAGATGGATGGGTGGGATCTGCAGGGCAGCTGGAGCTGGGACAGTGATCCAGGGAAGACAGATCTGCATCACAGGGTGATTTAAGACTGCTTGTGTCAGAGCTGTGTGTTTGCCACTGAGACACAGGCTCTATGCAGTAGTGCTTGGAGAGACTGATGTTCGTCTACTGAAACAGGGAGAGACTGTGTTTTGAGCGATCGAACTGAGACCTGGTCGCAGGGCCGATCCAGCCACCGGAGTAACCCAGCCTGCCCAACTGAGTGAGTGGAGCCTACGGAACTGATGGAGATTATTGCCAGTTTCCCAGACGGCCCTAGACGATCTGAGATGTCCTGCCAGAGGCTTTAAAAGACTGCATTCATTTCAGATGTCGGTCTGAGGAGAGGGGGTCATTCGCTTCCGCAGACAATCATCCTCCTTTCCCAAAGAGACACTGGAAGTGGTGAGTGGCCTTTGGCCATTGCAACAAGTGTATTTCCTACATCTGCCATACAGCAAGGGCCCCAGCGCCGGCTAGCCTAGGACAGTACTACTGGCCAGTAGTTTAGGGTGGGATAGATACTGCTAAGTATATATATACCTGTATATATATATATATATATATATATATATATTTTTATATATATGTATATTACTGTTCATTGCATTCAATCTAAACGTATTATCTCATCCTGTTATTAGTTGTATTATATTAGAGTGGGGAGACGTTAAGGGCTTTTGTTCTACCCCACAGTCATTAAATCTGTTATAAAGCTTCACAAGGTGTGCTGGTGTGCTGTGGATTCATTGCTTGTGGTGTGTCACAGAGGTGAGACAGAAGACCCTAAAATTCAGCAGCTCCTTTGGGGGTGAGCGCTACATTAGTCTTCACAGTAGCATGATCAAGAGTATGAAAGTATCCTGATATGGGAGTAAGAGGTCTGTATTCTTAACTGCTTATGGAATGGCTAGTTAATGTACATTGCTTTCTTTTTAGCTAAGGGGGAACTCCTAGTTCATTTCAGGCCTCAGTGGTGGCTAGTGTTTTTTTTTTTTTGATCCTCTGCTACCTGAGCCCACGCTATTTTGAAATCCTATTGGAGCTTCTGGCCCTCATCAGGTGCTTAAATTTTTTTTTTAATTTTCCCTGAAAGATACATGAATAGGGTCAGCCGTGGATAGAATTATGCTATGCCTGAATCTATAACTTGCACGTAAGGGTTGAAGAGGAGAGAGGATGCGGCGCCCGGGCAACCCTAATGGACTCAGGCTAACCATGGGTATATGTAGGAGGCCTGCCAATCCTAGTTGGGAGTTGGTCAGAGCTCCTCACATGTACTCCATGCCACTCCAACCCTCAGCTCTGCCCCTCTTCCAGAACATTGTCACTGGAAGCAGGGGAGGCACCCAAAAGCTGAAGCACATGTCAGTCACCTACTGCTACACTAACCACTCCCTGCCCCAGATCAAAACGAACAGGCCTAGCTTGCAGCATAGGCCTGCTTAAATGTACCTGTCTGGCAGCTAACACCCAAAACACCCTGCACTCAGCACCTACCTATGGTAGAGGGTGCTACATTTATACCGTGAATTACCCTCTTTAGCATCAATGACAGCTTGCAGTCTTTTCTAACCATTGTTTATGAGGCTCTGAATTCATGCTTGTGGTATAGCTGCCCAATTGTGTTAGCTAAAACCTTCCAGGTCATGCACATTTTTGGTCATCTTGCATGAACTGCAGGTTTGAGATCTTCCCAGAATGCGTCGATAATATTAAGGTCAGGAGACTGTGATGGCACATTTCAGAACCATCACCTTTTTCTGATGTAACCACTGGAGGGTCAACATGGCCTTGTTCTTTGTCATTATCATGCTGGAAAGTACAAGAGCTTTCCATGCTCTGCTTTTGTGAAGAATGCAAGCTGTCTGCCAGTATTTTCTGATAGAATGCTGCATTTATCTTGCCACCTCCATGCTTCACAGTGAGGTCACTATAGGGCTTGTTGACCCCTCTCCAACCCCCTGTGACCATAAAGCTCACAGTGTGACAGAAGCTGAGAGGAGTGTTGTATGGCGTTGCTTTTTTTGTGGCATTGGTGCAGTAAAGGCTTAGTAGGTAGGTGAGGTTGAAAAAAGACACAAGTTGTCAGGGGGCTGTCTACACAGACACCCAATACTAGAGGACAGGTCAGTGGGCTGCACTAAGGAAATAGGCAGAAGGTAAGTGAACAATATGAATTCATTGAGGACAAGGCACACGTGAAAAAAACAAGACACCCACAAACAAGCACGCCAACTAAACATACAATAAACGTCAAAACCACCAAAACTAGTGAACATAAATATGTACAATAAATCAGAACGTAACCAGCAGGGATAAGAAACAAGCAAGTCCAGGATCAAAGCCGGGGTCAAGGATCGGAGACGGCAGCGAAGTCCAGAAGTACAAGCCAAGGTCAAGGGAGCAGATCAAGAGACAGACTGATATCAGGACGGACAGGAACAGGGCTTAACAGACAAAATACTGCAGCACTGGACTGAAGTGCAGGGCGGGCTTATATACAAGTGCAGCTGCAACTTGGGAGACACCTGCTGGTGGCCACCAAAACTGCACCCCTGTTACTAGAGGGAACAATGCCACCAGCAGGCGACCCATGTCATCACACCGATCATGATACAAGTCCATCAAGTCCAACCTTTGTGTGTGATTCTTTCTGGCAATTCGACTATGCAGCTCGTTTTTGTTTGTCGTAAGTAGCGTCATATTGTGCTCTACACCATCTTTTTACAGAGCAGCCTGTATTTCTCCTGAGGTTACCTGTGGGTTTCTCTTTGTATCCTGAACATTTCTTCTGGCAGTTGTGGCTGAAATCTTTCTTGGTCTACCTAAGCATGGCTTGGTCTGCAAAGATCCCTGAATTTTCCACTCCTTAATAAGCGATTGAACAATATTAACTTGCATATTCAAGGCTTTGGATATCTTTTTATCTCCCTTTCCGTCTTTATAAAGTTATATTGCCTTGTTACGCATGTCTTTGACAGTTCTTTTCTGGTCCCTATTGCTCAGTATCCAGCCTGCTGAGTGCATCCACGTGAGAGCTAACAAACCCACTGAATATTTATACACATACATCAATTGCAATTTAAAAAGCCACAGATGTGGGAAATTAGCCTATAATTGCAATTTTAACCTGTGTGTGTCACCTTGTGTGTCCGTACCAAGATCAAACATTCTAGGGTATGGAAACTTTTCATCAAAGCCATTTGGGTGGTTTCTGTTATTATGGTTGAAAAAGGAGCCAAACAACTATGTGAAAATAAATGGCTTTGTATGATCACTATCCTTAAAGGGACACTAAAGGTTCCCGTTCAAAAAAATAAAATAAAATAACAAACATGCTATACTTACCTCCACTGTGCAGTTAGTTTTACACACAGTGGCCCTGATCCTGGTCTTTTGGGGTCCCTTGGCGGCTGTCTCGGCTCCTCCCCGCAAGAACTAACCTCCTTCATGGGAGCTCTCTCCCATGGGGGTTAGTTCTTGTGGGTGCGCTCCCGTGATACAGACGGCGACTATAGCTGTAGACTGTATCATTCGGCCCAGCCCCGGGCGCGCCGCCTCATTTGTTGTAATTGACAGCAGTGCGAGCCAATGGCTGCGCTGCTATCAATCCATCCAATCTAGCCAATCACCTGCCAGACTGAGTGGAGAAGAGGACATCGGGGGCGAGCGCAGCAGGTGAACGGGCTCAGGTAGGTAAAACTAGGGCTGGGGAGGCCGTCATTGCCAGATTTTTCTCACCTTAATGCATAGGATGCATTAAATTGAAAAAAAAAAAAATGAACCTTTACAACCCCTTTAAATAAAATACATTTTTTTTGGCATGATTAGTCATATTGTCAATACCAATGCCAAAATGTCAGGATTTCTGACAGGGTATGCTAATTTTTGAGCTCAACTGTATGCGCAGTCTATGTTCGTGCCATCGCCACACCTGCCTTGCTGTGTACGCAAACTGTTTTATGGTAACTTGACGCTTTTTTTTGATCCTATATGCTTCACTAAGGCCCCTTTAACACCAAGGAGTTTTTTAGGCATTTTAGCGCTAAAAATAGCACCTAAATAACGCCTACAAATCTTTTTAATCATCTCATACCCCAGCTGTCACTGTTTTATTCCTCCATTGTGTTTTTGTTACCCCTGCCCCTCAGTTTTTTCCTATCATGTATAACTATCTATGGTCCTCACAAGTTATCTTAGGCCTTGTACACAGACTGACTCTGTATATGTATTACATTCCTTTATATATATATGCTTCAATTTCCTGGATATGTACCACCATCTACCTTTACAATAAAAGTTTGTAAACAAAAAAAAAATCCTGCCCTGCAGTCTTCATTCCTGCTAGCCGCATCTTTGGAGCGGTGTGTTTACCGCTCCTCTACCGCTGCTGCCCATTGAAATCAGCAGCGCATCGCGGGCGGTTTTAACCCTTTCTCAGCCGGTAGCGGGGGTTAAATCTGCACTGCTAGCGGCCAAATATCGTGGCAAAAACGACAGTATAATGGCGCTAAAAATAGCATCGCTTTATCACCAGTGAACCTCCCGTGCCCAGTGTGAAAGGGGCCTTATTCAGTGACATTGTGAGTACCTCCAACTTTCTGTTTTAATAAAGTGTTCTTTTACGGACTTGCGCTATGTGGATGCTTTGGTGCAGGTTGGTGCAAATGATTTACATTTTTTTTTTTTTTACAACAAGCACTTTTGTTGTCCCTGTGGTCCATGGAAGCCACTCGTTACCCACTAATTTCAGGAGAGTGTCAGCAATATCTAACATTTTCCAGGAGACTGTTGGATGCAGCCAGGATGCCCCAAGGGACTTCAAGAATAGTTGATATGCCTCCATAAATTAGCGTGTAAGGGTAGCGTGCGTGTTGTAATAGGCAGGTAACACCTCATCCATGTGTTTCCCATTAACTCATTGGGCGCCCAGTGTGGGTTTGCACAGGGTAATTTCTTCTGGGCTACGCCAGGCGCAAGAAGATCCAGTTGTCCCAACACCAGGATTACACCTTACCCGAAGGCGTACTCATCAGTACCTGGACCAGACCAAGGATGTGTTCATGTGAAAGTCAAACATTAAGGCAGTAATCTAAGGCAGAGGTGAGTTCTTTCAAGGATTTTGTCCCATACCCTGCACACTTCAACAGGTGCTTGTGTTGCATTAGAAAGGGACACACAGGCCATGTTGACTCCACCAGTCAGCATACCTCTGTTACCTCACTCCCGGTAACAAAATGAAACCCAGACGAGCACATAGCGCGCACCTCATACATGCTCACTTAACTTTTGCTACTCCGTACCCAGTAATTAGGCCATAACTCTCATGCTAATTTACTGCCAAATACCAACGGAGACAGACAGCTAGAAGGGAGCTATAAGCCTGGACCCCTTTGCTACCTGTTACCAGGAACTTCATCAACGAGGCAGTTAACCTTCTGTTGCTGTGATGTTTCTAGAACTTTTTCTGTGCAGTGGTGTACTCAGATTCTTGTGTGTATGCGCCAGGACCCCCTGTGCTCCCCTTGAGTAATTTCAGGCCAGGCTTTGTGTGGTATGATGACCATAACATGGCAGAAGGTCCTTCCCCTATCTAATGCCAACAGTGGCTGCCCCAGAGTACCTGCAAAGGCAAAGTCCTTGTGGGTGAAGTCCATAGCTGGCACAACTTGATGGGAGAAGTTCATGACTTGGGTTTATTCCGAAGGTTGGTGTTCCGTAGAGCAGTGGTCACCAACCCTGTCTTCAGGGCCCACTAACAGGCCAGGTTTTATGTATTACCATTGGGGAGATGCAGACTAGAATACTGCAATCACTGAGCAGCAAATTATATCACCTGTTATGTATTTCAGTTATCTTGCAAACCTGGCCTGTTAGTGGGCCCTGAGGACAAGGTTGATGACCACTGCCGCAGAGGGACTACATCTCTCAGGACGTCCCGTCAGGTTCCCGTGATTTATCCCGCTGACCCCCGCGTCATCGAGACCCAAACCACTGACTTTTTTTTTTTTATATCTCACAGGACAGCAGACTAGGCCCCCAAAAGCCAGCAAATGTGTTCAGGAAAGCATGGCATTTTTGGTAGAATCGAATTTGGTAATGCTGATTTGGCAGCACCTGATTGATTTCTGAGAATTTTAATAACAAGTCCACTTTACCTACTGGCTTACAGTTTTGTTGCAGCCTCAGAAGGCAGAGAAACCTTTGTTTTTCTTATTATTTCCTTACTTAAGAATTTAATATATAACAAAGTAGGTGTATGCAAAAAGGTGGCCCTTGGCAGCTTTGGCCCCAGCAGAACCCAGTCATTATACAAACACATCCAAGTTTCTTATTTCAAGTTAATAAAGCATAAGGACACAGTGGGTGAAAACACAATGTAATAGCGCACAGAGCCAAAGGGAGATTGTAAAATACGACAACGGAAGAAAAGTGAAACTAAAAAAATAAATGAATAAAAAAGTAGCAAAGCAGGTGTGAGAAAAGCAATAGTTAATTTAAATGTGATAAATGTATGTGACAAAGTAGAAAGGCAAAAGGAAACTGAGTAATAAGGAGATACAAGCAGAAATGTGTACATTGCTACATATAGAAACACAAAAAACACAATCAAAAGCTACATAAATACTATGGGCCAGATTCAGGTAGATCAGAGCATCTTTGCTCTGGAGTAACGCTTCTCATTTGCGTTACTCTGCCGAAATTTTAGGAGCAAGTGCTGTTATTCAGGAAGCACTTGCTCCTAAAGTTGCGGCAGCGCATCGCAAATGAGCCAGCGGAATTCAAATTGGGCGGGTACGGGGCGTGTAGTATTCTAACTATGCGCGATCCCGCGGCGAACGTACTGCGCATGCGTCGAGTGTCAATGCATCCCAGTGCGCATGCTCCAAATTCTGTCAGTGAACGTCAATGACGTCACATTCCCATTCATGAATGTTTTACGCAAGCGACGCGATTTGTTTTTTTTCCGACGCGATGACGACGCCTATACTTAACATAGGATACTCCACTAGGGGGCTGCTTTATCTATACGCCGCCTATCGCTTCCGGAAACGTCGTAAAGTCACTGCGTCGCGCCCGAAAAAGATCGTGAATTGCCGATTCCCGCTCATTAACATATTTTTTGAGCGTAAATCGGCGGGAACGCCCCCGGCGCCATTTTTAAGTTGAAGTAACGATGCGATGGCGAAATTCAATTACGCCGATCGCATCGGAACTCCAACCCGGCGTTTCTTGTTTTCTGGTTATAGAAAACAGAAACGCCGGCTTAAAGTGACAGTTAGGCTGGCGGATCACTGGATCCGCCAGCCTAACTCTTCATGAATGTGTGTGTGTGTGTGTGTGTGTATATATACTGTGTGTGTATGTATATATATATATATATATATATATATATATACTGCAAAAGAGAGTGGCACTCACGGGGCTTGAAAGATGAATGCGTAATGAAGGTTTTGTTTCAACGAGGTGCAACCTCGTCTTTCTCAGGACCTGAGAAAGAACGAGCTTGTGCCTCTTCAAAACATCGAAATAAAACCTTCATTGTGCATTCTCCTTTCAAGACCAGTGAGTGCCACTCTCGCTTTTGGATTATGTACACTACAGTCTTTGCTGCACACCCGGGCCCATTTTCTGTCTCTGATACGTGTGCAGTGGCAACCATTGTTTATTTATAGATATAATGGGGCAGATTCACAAAACAATTACGCCTGTCTAACTGGTGTTAGACAGGAGTAATTTCAAATTTCCCGCGGCGTATCACTAGTTTGAATCCTCAAACCATGATACGCCGGCTTCGGGCTTCGATCCGAGAGGCTTACGTCTTCGTAAGCCTTCGGATCTACGCTGCCATCTATTTGCGGCCGCTGGGAGGAGTTTGCGTCGTTTTAATGCGGCGGGATATGCAAATGTGTTTTTACGGGGATTCACGAACAAACGAGCGAGCGGCGCAATCGTTTTCGTCTATTTTTTTATACGTAATGTTAGAGCAGCTTTTTGCTGCTCTAACTTTACGTAGCCCATGTTAAGTATGGCCGTCGTTCCCGCTTCGAATTTATTTAAAAAATTTTTTATTTACGTAACTCGTCGGGACGTGGATCGCCCGTAAAGTACGCTACATAAACAACGAATGACGTCACGACGTGATTTCGCGCAATGCACGGCGGGAAATTTGCGAACGGAGCATGCGCAGATCGATCGCCGCGGGAACGCGCCTAATTTAAATGTTTCACGCCCCCTACTCGTCTATATGGATTGCGACGGGAGAAATACACTACGCCGCCGTCGTTTACCGTAGAAAATCTACCTGAATTCCACGTAGAGCAAGGTAAAAAACGGCGGCGTAGTGTATTTCTGATACGCTACGATAATCCATTTCTCTGTGAATCTGCCCCAATGTGTGTGTGTGTATAGTTACATATACATACACACACACCATATTACTGGTGGCAATTGAACCCATGATCACAGTGATGCAATCTAAAGGTGCCTAAAGGCTATGCTACAGTATGTCCCTTTGGTTTTGCTGCAGCTTTTTTGTTTCCTTTGCTCCATAACTGGGGAATGGGTTGGACTCATACCAAGTTGGAAAATCAATGTTGTAGAACTCCAGCCAAGCATTGCTTATAGTTATTGGTCCTTCTGTGGCCATGCATCTCTCTTTTAACTACTTCCTTACCGAGTCATAGTAAAATGACGTCAGCAGGAACCCTCCCTCCCTCCGGGTGGACATCATATGATGTCCTGAGCTTCTCGGGCCGCTAGGGGGCAGGTGCGCGCCCGCCGCATCACCCGGGACCCGGAGCACGTGCCCAGCGGCCATGTATTGAAGCGGTTAAAGAACCCAACTTTCTTCAGTTCATTTTTTATTGACAATTTAAAGGACTTTATTGGCCTTTTACAAAAACAATCCTCAAACTTCCCTCTATGACCTCATAGTAGCAGCTCACAAAGAACTCATGCCAAACAAGTTCATAAGAAGAGGAAAAGGCCTTGTGCAGAGAGGATAGCATGCCAGCAATTGTTGTCACATGGGAAGAACACAATCATGATTCACTGGATGAGTATTTTCATATATATCCCAAAAATCAAACACACCCAATGTGACATTAGATTTACTAATGGAGTCATATTTATCCAAGTCAATGTCCACTTCAACAATGCCAACAATGCCAAATCAGCTTCAAGGAATTATAACAAAAACAGACCTTCCCTGTGTGCACAAAATTTATTGTTTTCACCTTTACAGAAAAAATGTAATGATGAACACTGGACACATTCCCAACCCCCCTGGTCCTAGCTGTACTTACAGGGTTGCTGAGCTGTCATTACCCCCGTGTCCAGTCCAGGGATTTGACATCCCCACTCTTCTTCATACAGCACTTCCAGTACAGGCCAAATAATTTCACTGTGATGGGGCTGGCCAATCAGAATTGAATCGATTTGGTCCACCCCAGAATTCATTGAAAACTACAAGCCGACAGCCGCAGAGGCAGACTTTGTCATTTTCTATTCACAGAGCACCATAAATGCATGGCACGACCAGGGAGGTGGAACCCCACACAGCCACGTTTTTTTGAGAGTTATTGGGGGGGGGGGTGATCCTGGCTAGCTGTCACAGCAGGGGATCGGGGGGATGCAGAGGTCAGTCAGTTTATAACATGTTGCACCCTGAAACATGCTATGAAAGATCAACTTATCCTTATCTTTCAATAACAAGCTGAAGTTAGAAGCTGATTGGCTACCATGCACAGCTGCACCAGATTTTGCACTCTCCAGTTTTAGTAAATGAACCCCTTTTGCATCTGTTATGGAGCAGGGCTTCTCAACCAGATGTTGCTAGGGGTTCCATGAGCTAGGGGTTCCATGAGCAATGAGCATTAATCTTTTTAGCGATCTGCATTCTTCTCAATGACCACACGTGTAAGGAGCATTCTTCCCACTGACCATCACACTAATGTATCATGAGTTGTAGATATAGTAATTTTAGCAGGGGTTTTCACTGAGGCTAGAAAGTTATTTCAAGGGGGTTCATCTGTGTTGAAAAGGTTGAACAAGGCTGTCATGCAAAATAGGATGAGGCAGAGAGTTTGAGTAGTTTAGCAAAATACAATGGGCAGGTCTGACACCACTCAGTGCACAAAACTGATGTGTGTTGTCGGCTTACACCAGGATTTAGAATATGAGAACATTTCTATCATTTCATACCCGTGTCCTACTGCACTCCCTGAGACTAAATAGTTTCCTACCTACACTGAAATTACCATTGAGATATTTGTATGTCTTTATCATGTCTCCTCTCAAGCATCTCTTCTCCAGGGAGAATACATTTTGCGCTTGTAGCGGTTACTTGTATTTAAGGTCCTTCAGACTCCATTATTAATTTTGTTGCCCTTCTCTGGACTCTGTCCAGTTCCAGCACATACTTTCTGAAGATTTGTGACCAGAACTGGATGGAATACTCCAGATGTGGCTGAGCCAGAGTTTTATAAAGTGGTAGAATTATCGTTTTTATCTCTGGAGTAAATCCTTTTTTTTTAATGAGTAAACTTCCCTTCCAAAACAATAGAAGAACTATAGAAATAATGATATTGCTGTTTTTGCTTCTCCCACAACCCTTGCTTAAATGTTGGTCAAAGTCAAAATTTCAAAAAATAAATACACAATTATTTGTTATGTGTGCAAATACAATATAGGGCCAGATTCAGGTAGATGGGAGCTCTGGAGTAACGCTTCTCATTTACGTTACTCTGACGACCCTTTCAGCGCAAGTACTGTTATTCACATAGCAGTTGCGCGTAAACTTGCGCCAGAGTAACGATAATGCGCTGGAAGTGGGTGTGATCACATGTAAATGATGGGCGGAGCCCAGCGCAGAGGCTTACGTTCAGCGCATCATCCACGGAGCATGCGCAGTGAGTGCGGCTCCACTCGCCCCCTTGTGCGCATGCTCACAACTTCAGTCGGCACCACTTCCCGGGAAACGTCAGCGCAATGCCTTCCGTTGGGCGCTTAAAAGCGCAGGCGGAAACGCCATTCCGGCGCAAAAGTATTTCCGTTTCCCCCCACCCCAGGGAAGATACTTTTGTGCTGTGATGGCTGCTCCCGCTACCCCCAGAGAGAGGAGGAACCTCAACTTTAATTCACAGGAGGTGTCTGTGATCATATCCGCTATGGAGACTTTTAATCATTTTCTCCATGGTAAAAAAAGCCGTAAGACCAGCCGGAAGAGGAAGCAGGGCATCCTGGACACCATTGCTGGCCGGGTCAATATTTTGGGGTACTCCACCCGGACTGCTGGTGACATTCAAAAAAAAAAAATGATCTGCGGCGCAAGGTCGCATCAGGAGGCATGAGAGGGGCACAGGTGGTGGTCCCCCATGTCCGGTCACCCTGACCGCGGAGGAGGAGGTGGTCTCTCGCTGCCTGGAGAGGGAGCAGGTGGAGGGGGTCCCTGGCTATGACTCCATGGATGAAGGCTCCAGGACAGGTAAGTGTTTTTTATCCCCTATTTGATGTGTTGCATTTGGGGGGGAGAGGGTACATGTGCCAAGTGTGTGGGACCACCAACATGTGTCTGCTTTGTGTCATCCACAGATGACGGAGCTGGGCCATCATCTGTCAGCGGCCAGTCCACCCCATCCCCCCAACGCCATCGTGTGCCCGAGCCCCTGGGTGGTGAAGAGGTGGAGGAGGAGAGTGCCCACACCACACCTGCCGAGGTGGTTGTGGAGGATCCTGCTGTGGCAGAGCAGGACTTTTCTTTACTGTTGGAGGACTCCTCCCCTTCTCCAGGGCCGTTTGTCACCCCCATCCTTGGAAGCCCCTCAAGGGCGACTCCATCCCCCCGGGGACAACCATCTTCTGGCCCCAGGAAGGCGACCCAGAAGACCAGGGGGGTGTCGGATGTTGTCCAGGGCCAGTTGGCGAGGGATCACGCCAGACAGACCCAACAAATGGGGGAACTAGTTGGGCACTTGGAGAAAGTGGCTGACAGCCTGGGCTCCGTTGCCCAGATAAGCAACGCAGTGCAGGATGTCAGCTGCAACTGCGCTGCAGTGGTGACCAGTTTGGGGAGGTGCAGGGGGATATTAGGCACCTCACTGCAGCCGTCCAGGCCAACACTGCTGCCATCCATGGAAACAGTGCTGCCATCCGGGACCAGGGGAGGCTGAGTCGGCGTGCCCAACACTACCAAGTGACCCGTTAGCTCAGGATGCAGGCCCAGCAGCTGAGGATGCAGGGCCAGACAAACAATTTCCTCGGCCGGATAGCCATGGCCTTGGAGGGCATGCAGGCCACACCTGCCAGGAGTGGCCCACCCGGAGATCAGCCACCTCCAGATGCCCCCCCACCCCCACCCATTCCATCCAGGCAGCTGAGGAGCCAGAGAGGTTCGGCAAGAAGGAGCCCCCGGCATCCCCGATGATTTTTTTATTTTTTGTTCTGATTTATACTCAGGTTATGAGATTTTTATTTTTTGTTCTGATTTATACTCAGGTTATGAGATTTTTATTTTTTGTTCTGATTTATACTCCGGTTATGAGATATTTTATTTTTTGATACTGCACACGTTGCAGTGTGAATGGTGTGTGAATGTGAGGGGGTGGCACTCCTGACAGTAAGGGGTGTCACCCTCGGCCGTGGTGGTGAAGTTAACCCCACGGCTGTATGAATGACGTGTGAAAGGTGTATGAATGGACAGTGACATCATTGGGGCCTTGACGCTGGCGTTGCTGCTCCCAAGTCCTACATGCTGGACTTGGGCTAATCCAATGCGATGTGCATGTGGTGTATGTGATCTAGGGACATCAGTGGTGTACACGCGTGCATTGTCTGTGTGATTAATGTTTTGGTTTAGTGTCCAAAGATGCCTACGGCAAGGACCCTCCTGACTGCTCTTCCATCAGCAGACTGGTTCTCCTCTGGCAGGTGGGGACTGTGTGGGTCGGGGGTCAGGTCATCACGTATGTCAATCTGCAGGCCTTTTCTCATAGCAAAGTTGTGCAGAATGCAACATGCACCGATGATCTGACACACAAAGGTAGGGGAATACAATAGTGTCCCCCCGGACTTATCCAGGCAGCGGAAACGGGACTTCAGGAGCCCGAATGTTTGCTCCACCACTGCACGGGTTTTGATGTGTGCTTCATTGTATTATCTCTCTCCTCTGGTTTGGGGGTTCCGGAAAGGAGTCATGAGATGGGGTCCCAGTGCATATGCAGAGTCACCTGGAAGGGAAAAGACAGGAGGATGTTAGTCATGCATGTGCCACTTCTGTTGTGCATCACGGGAGGGGATAGTCATGCCTG
This sequence comes from Rana kukunoris, assembly GCA_029574335.1. Classification (NCBI taxonomy): domain Eukaryota; kingdom Metazoa; phylum Chordata; class Amphibia; order Anura; family Ranidae; genus Rana; species Rana kukunoris. Next base: position 189,290,082 of record CM056057.1, read on the forward strand.
CCACCCATGTCACTCACCAACCAGCCAGCTGTCCCCATACATGTTCTGGTCGAATTCTGCTGGGATGGGACTCTGATTGTATATGAAGCTGTCTAGGCTGGACCCGGGGTGTTTGGCACGGACGTGCCATATGAGGCGTTGGGCATCGGCTATCACCTGTACATTGATGGAATGCCAATGCTTCTGATTGCGGTATATGTGCTCTGTGGCACTGGGGGGCTGGAGTGCCATAGGTGCAATCAATGGCCCCCACAGTGCGTGGGAATCTGGCAATGCTGTAGAAATCTGTCATTGCCTTCAGCCGCAGCTCCTTAGTGGTTGGTCTGATGAACTGGTTGGACATGCGTCTGAGGATTACAGGGACAACCTGGTGCACACATCTGCTCACGGAGGATTGTGACATCCCAGCCACCACTCCACTTGTACGCTGGAATGATACACTTGCAAGGAAATGAAGTGTTGCCAGTACCTTCACCAGTGGCTGCACTGCTTGTGAGCGGTGTGTCTTGCTGGTGATGTCACCCTGCAGGGTTGTGGTTAGTTCAAGTATTGCATCAGGGCTGAATCTGAAGAGGCGATACACCTCCTCATCCCCCATGCCAAAGAGGCTCATGCGTGTGCGGTATATCCTCTCACGTGCCCGCCTCCTTCGTTCCGGGGGACCCATCAGTAGTTCTAGGACCACGATTGCCCCTGGCATGTTGGCACACAGAGGTGTTGTCCTTGCAAGTGTGGTTGGTCAGCTAGCTCTTATCGTCGGTAACGCTGCTGTAGCTGCTCTCCTGCTGACCTGTGACCGTCTGGAGTAAAGATAAAGCAGCCTTTTGTAGAAATAACTTTGCGCCGGACGGACGAGATACGCGCGGCGCATGTAGCCAAACGAAATTATGCGCTGACGGGACTCTGGCGCCGGAAAGTTAAGCCGATCGGAAATGGCCCGTTTTCGGGCGCATCTAATTTGGTGGGTACGGCCACATAGAAACGACGGCGCATCTTCACAGTTACGCGGCGCATATCGAAATACTCCAGCGCAAGTCTTGCTGAATCTGGCCCTAAATCTCCAATAAAAGACTTAAATGTGTTGTATAGGTTTTTTTTTTTTTTTTTTTTTTTTTTAACCACTTGGCGCCCAGGGTACGTTATGACGTCCTGGGCTTTGTGGTGGTATATCTGAATGATGCCTGCAGATACAGGCATCATGCAGATATTGCAGGTTTTAGCCAGCGATTCCCTGCACCATAAGAATGATCGTTCTTCCAGGCAGCGGAAGGGGACGTCCTCCCTCCTGCCGCCCTCTGGTGCTTCTCCCGACTCATCGCTGCGACCGGTGAGATGGAGAACTGATCGGCCAGCCCCAGATGATTATCCCAGAGATTTGCGGCAGACCAGATGGTCGCCGGAGTCTCTATGATCGTCTGAGGCTGAGCGCGATGTTATGACGTCTGATGGCTGTGAAGCAGTGATCGTTTTTTTTAGGCTTCCCAGCCTAGAGGTAAGATGTGGGGTCTTATTGACCCCATATCTCACTGTATAGAGGTCCGGTCATGTCATATTCCTGTTACAAGGGATGTTTAAAGTGATTAATGTCCCCGTGTGTTCCCACGCAGAAGTGAACGCATACGTAAGTTCAAACCACACATGTGAGGTGTCACCGCGAACTCAAAAAATGTAGTCAGTAAAAATCTTTCAAGCGTCGCCTATGGGGATTTTTAAGTACCAAAGTTTGCCGCGATTCCACGAGCGTGTGCAATTTTGAAGCGTGACATGTTAGGTATTTATTTACTTGGCGTAACTTCATCTTTCACATTATGCAAAGTAATTGTGCCAGTTTTACTGTGTGTTTTTTTTTTTTTTCCCAAAAAAAAACGCGTTTGAAAAATTGCTGGGCAAATACCGTGCGAGATAAAAAGTTGCAATGACTGCCATTGTATTCTCTAGGGTCTTTGCTAAAAATATATATATATATATATATATATATATATATATATATATATATATATATATAGGGCCAGATTCACGTACATCGGCGCATTTTTGGACCGGCGTAGTGCAACTCCTTTAAGTTAGACCGGCTTAATTTCGAGGCGCAAGTACCGTATCCTCGTAGTATTTTCGGCCAAATTTGCACCGGTGCAATGTAAATTCCGAGGCGTAAGGCGGTGTAATTCAAAGTGGGAAGGACGTGGGCGTGTTCCATTGAAATGAGCCGTGACCCCATGCAAATGAAGGGCCGGCCAGACTGGGCATGTGCACATGAAGCAGACTATGGTCAGCACCTCTCTGAGCATGCTCAGAACTCGGCACGGTGCAATCAGTTAAATAGGAACTAGGCCCGTCAGACTTAGTGAGCTATGCACAGTGCTTAAATAGACCGAGAGAAATGCCCTTCCATTGCAAAAGTACATCCATTTTTTTTCCCTTCCTGAAGAAAGGTGCTTTTATTCCGTTGTCTGTTGCTGTTTGGAGGTTTGTGTCGTGTCGGTGTATATATATACTGTATGGGCCAGATTCAGGTAGTCCAGAGCATCTTTGCTCTGGAGTAACGCTTCTCATTTGCGTTGCGCTGCAGAAATTTTAGGAGCAAGTGCTGTCATTCACGAAGCACTTGCTCCTAAAGTTGCGGCAGCGCATCGCAAATGAGCCGGCGGAATTCAAATTGGGCGGGTACGGGGCGTGTAGTATGCTAACTACGCGCGATCCCGCCACCAACGTACTGCGCATGCGTCGAGTGTCAAAACATCCCCGTGCGCATGCTCCAAAATCTGTGAATGAACGTCAATGACGTCACATTCCCATTCATGACCGTTTTACGCAAGCGACGTTTTTTTTTTTTTTTCCCGACGCGATGACGACGCCTATACCTAACATAGGATACTCCAACCCCATGTAGGTATATCTATGCGCCGCGTATCCCGTCCGGAAACGTCGTATCGTCATTGCGTCGCGCCGGAATTCGATCGTGAATTGCCGATTTCCGCTCATTAACATATTTTTTGAGCGTAAATCGGCGGGAACGCCCCCGGCGCCATTTTTAAGTTGAAGTAACGATGCGATGGCGAAACTCAGTTACGCTGCTCGCATCGGAACTTCAACCCGGCGTTTCTTGTTTTCTGGTTACAGAAAACAGAAACGCCGGCTCAAAGTCACAGTTAGGCTGGCGGATCACTCGATCCGCCAGCCTAACTGTTCGTGAATCTGGCCCTATATATATATATATATATATATATATATATATATAAAAATATTAAATAAGATAATTATAATAATATTACAATGAGTAAATTTATATTAGTTAAAAAAAAATATATATATATTTATTATATTAATTATTATAAAATATATACTAAACAGAAAAAAATGTATATAAAATATATATTTACCCATTAGGGTGAAGAGAGCCACTGGCAAGGAAATGGAGTGTTGCCAGTACCTTGCCCAGTGGCGGTCAGCAGATCCCCTCCCGTGTAAGAACAGGATTGGAGAAAGGGAAATGGTGCTGCTAAATTAATACCTTTGTCGGGTATATCCGTGGGGTGAGCCCAATGGTAATAGGCCCCTCTTTTGGCTGGAATTAGGGTGCAATTGGAGAGATACCCTGTGTTAATAGGAGGGTAGATGTTGGTTCCTCAGCTTCCACTAATTTCAGTGAAATTGAGTAAAGGTGGATTAATTAGGTCAGGAGCCTGTGCAGGCCAGCAGGCCCAAAGATTGCTAAAGTAAAATGATCCTATGCTGCTATAAGGATGCCAGTTGTGACCGATGCACCCTAAACTATAGAAAAAAATGTGTCTCTAGAGTCTAATAGGTAGGAATCCCTACTAGTGTGGTTACTAGTGTAATCAATCTCACTAGTAGGGATTCTCAGCCCTAATGGTGTTGCTTTTGCTGACATGTAGACCGAGGGCCAGATTCTCAGAGGCGTTACGACGGAGTATCTCAGATACCCCGTCGTATCGCCTTTTTTTTTGGCTCGTATCTATGCGTGTGATGCTGAGCATCACTTTTGCATAGATACGCTTCTACATCCGACAAGCGTAATACAATTACACTTTCGGATCGTAGATGTAATGACAACTCCGGCCACTAGGTGGCCTTTACGTTGTTTTTTCATTTGCATATGCAAATGAAGTAGTACGCCGATTCTCGATCGCTTAATTTAAATACAAGCTGCCCCATTTGAATTGCGCGGGTTTACGCTGCGCGATTTACGCGACGTAAGCGAAACCTCGGGAGCAAGTGCTTAGAGAATCAAGCACTTGCTCCAGCAAGCAGCGGCGGCGTAGTGTAACTGGCTTACGCTACGCCGCCGGAATTCTATGAGAATCTGGCCCCGATTGTCTAATTTTAAGCAAGCTTTTACATGGTCTAATTTTAGACCGGCCGTGCAGCTGATAAGCACATCGTGTAGACTGCACCGCACAAACTTACTTTTGTGGATCGGCGTATCTCCCTCATTTGCATATTTGCATAGCAAATCAATGGTGTGTCTAGTGCAGTTTTGCAGGCACGCTGCGCCGGTCTATCCAAATTACGTCGGTCTAAAAAATGTGGATTTCAGGCGTATATCGTTTTGGGGATACGGTGCATAGATAAGCGTGTGCATTTTTAGACTTACGCGTGCCTAACTCGTGATACTCCGGAGTAAGTGCTTTGTGAATCTGGCCCATAGTGTTTGGGGGTTCTATATAATTTTCTAGCAAAAAAATTATGATTTTTACATGGAGGAGCGAAGTATCAGAATTGGCCCGGTCCTGAAGTGGTTAAATACAGCAGCTGTCTCTGCTCCTCCCCACAAGAGCTATACCGTGTGATACAGTCGGTGGCCATAGCCGCCAAGTGTATCACATGGCCACGCCCCCCGGCACACCGTGTCATTGATTTGATTGACAGCAGCGGGAGCCAATAGCTGCGCTGCTGTCAATCCAATAAAGAGCCGCCTCAAGCTGGGAGGAAAGCATCACGGGATCTCGCCCACGGAGATCGGGGCTCAGGTAAGTAAAGCATAGGATGCATTAAGGTGAAAAAACATGAACCCATACAACCCCTTTAATAAATAATATTTCTAGGCTCAAAATTGTGTATGCTGGTAAAATAGTGATAAACAAAAATACCTCAATACCTCAATTTGTAAATAGATGACACATTAACCACTTAAGACCCGGACCAATACGCTGGCAAATGACCCAAGGGGTTTTTGCGATTCGGCACTGCGTCGCTTTAACAGACAATTGCGCGGTTGTGCGACGTGGCTCCCAAACAAAATTTGCGTCCTTTTTTTCCCACAAATAGAGCTTTCTTTTGGTGGTATTTGATCACCTCTGCGGTTTTTATTTTTTGCGCTATAAACAAAAATAGAGCGACAATTTAAAAAAAAATGCAATATTTTTTACTTTTTGCTATAATAAATATCCCCCAAAAATATATAAAAAAAACATTTTTTTTTCCTCAGTTTAGGCCGATACGTATTCTTCTACATATTTTTGGTAAAAAAAATCGCAATAAGCGTTTATCGGTTGGTTTTCGCAAAATTTATAGCGTTTACAAAATAAGGGATAGTTTTATTGCATTTTTATTAATTATTTTTTTTTTACTACTAATAGCGGCGATCAGCGATTTTTTTCGTGACTGCGACAATATGGCGGACACTTCGGACAATTTTGACACATTTTTGGGACAATTGTCATTTTCACAGCAAAAAATGCATTTAAATTGCATTGTTTACTGTGGAAATGACAGTTGCAGTTTGGGAGTTAACCACAGGTGGCGCTGTAGGGAATGTGTGCCCTAATGTGTGTGTTTACAACTGTAGGGGGGTGTGGCTGTAGGTGTGACGTCATCGATCGCGTCCCCCTATTACAGGGATGACGCGATCGATGCTCCGGCCACAGAGAAGCTCGGGGAAGCCGTGTGTACACACGGCTCTCCCCGTTCTTCCGCTCCAGGGACGGATCGCCGCACTGCAGCGGCGATCGGGTCCCCGAATCCCGCGGTCCCGGAGCTTTGGACCGGGTCGCGGGCGCGCGCCCGCGGGCGCGCGCCCGCGACCCACGGCTGGGTACTAAAACCAACGTATATATACGTTGATGTGCCCAGCCGTGCCATTCTGCCGACGTAAATGTGCAGTAGGCGGTCCTTAAGTGGTTAAAATCCATAAGGACCATTGATACAATGAAGTGGCATTGTTTTTGAAACGCATCCCAACTCACAAAGGCAACGCGCTGCAACTCATAGCAATGTACCATAGCACATTGTGGAGCTTTGCGGCAAACATTTTGTGACATGTCCAATAATTGGGATGTTTATGTGCATCAGAAGCTAATTGATTTTAGTGGGCCACCTTAATGAAACACAAGTTAATGCCTGATGTACTCTTGTACTTAATTACTGTCATAAGGAAGGGAAGTGACATTCCCCCAGAAGCTTCGGCATCTAACAAAAACGTCCTACTGGGCTGACTCCCTGAAAATAGTGTTACATGGCATGTTTAATAGACAATCATCTCTAAACTATTTGTGTTGTTTTGTCTTTCAAGTAATTATAGAAGTCCTTTGTCATGACTGTAGAGTTCTTCTAAATACGTAGTGAAGGTCACGTTTTGCCCTCAGTGTTTGTGAGGGAGTGACTGATACAAACCTGAAAATGTGCATAGCTAAATAGTTTCAGCTTTACATGTTGTGTTGCAATGTCATTGTTCCAATAAAGTGATTCATTTTCATGTATTTATTGACTCCTATTATTTCTTCTAGGCAAATTCATGGATTTTGACCTGAATGATCAAGGAGAGATTGGTAAGTAATTTTAACAGAATGAATACCCAAAATCATAGGCATGCGCAAGGGGTGTGCCTGGTGTGCCTGGGCACACCCTAATCCTGGGTTGGCAACCTGTCAATGGTGGGCAGGTGATAGGTAAACCACAATATTTCCTTGCCAACCCTCAGAACTTGGACAGGAGAGGTGGTGGGTGGAATTTGATGGAACCGATCTGTATTTTCCTCCTGCAGCAGCTGAAAGTTGGCTTCTCCTCCTTTCCCTTTTGTCAACATTCTGCTGCCACAGGTAGAAAATACAGGGGATCGGTACTCATATATGGCACTCCTCCTTTCCCTGTTCCATTTCCTTCTGTTGCCCGGGTCCCCCATGTGCTCCCTTGTTTCAGAATGGAGAGCAGGGAAGAGGCCGGTTAATATGGCAAACGCATATGTGTTGGAGGTTTGGGGTGCACCCCCTAATGCAATAGGCCCAAAATACTTGAGTATTTAGAAAATATTTTACAAATGGTATCAAATGATCAATTCAGAAGCTTGTGGCACTGGGATCAGGGCAGTCTTAAATATGGTTTGGGCCCTGGGCAAACATTTTTTTTGGGCCCCCCTCCAGCTTATTTTGGGCCTGGCTGGTTCACATGTATGTGTTTTGGCAGCCCTCATTTGTGCAGGCACAGCATTGATTTGAATGGGCTGTCATGCCTTTGTTTCCTGCAGAAAAAAGGTGCATTCAGCATTTTAAAAATCAGTTGCCTTGAAATCCATTCTGCTTTTGCACCATGCTACTTACCTGCAGTTCTTGCACCATGCTACTTACCTGCAGTTCTTGCACACACAAACGCACTGTGTTTTTAAAAGCATGACCTAAAAGTCTAAAAATGCAGCAAGTTTGACAGTGCAGGAACTGCAGATAAGTCAAAGCAGACTGCAGAATGGACAGACAGTGATGTATTTAGTTGCTTGATGGGCATAGGTGTGCCGTGTGCGCAGCCTATTACATGAGGCATGTGCTTTTCTTTGCAGGAAACGCAGGCATGGTGGCCCATTCAAATGAATGCAGGCTGTTGTGCCGCCAAAACACATACATGTGAACCAGCATGGCCCAAAATAAGCCCATGAAGCAGTTAAATACAGACAGTAATGCCATGTGCTCTGAGGCCTTACTCAGCCTGGACTGCAGGTCTGGTCTGTGATTTAAAGAGTTTCTCTATTTTACACATGGCATGGCATGGGGTCCCATTGTGCTAAAGCAGAATGGACAGACGGTGCTATGACCCCCCATGCCATGCCATGTGTAAAATACAGGAACTTTTTAAAACACTGACCAGACCTGCAGTGAATCATCAAATATTATAAAGACTTTGGGAACACTCTACAGAAAACTTCTATTTACAATATAGCAAACAGTGACAAACCTTGAGGAGCAGGACATGAAGAAGTCACCCTCGGGAAGAGCAAACTGGGGATATTATAAAATCACATTCTAATTCACTTTTATATACAAGCAGCACCCAGTGGCAGGAAGGGAGAAGTGCACATCTAAAGGGAAGCCAGGGGTGCTGTACATTTTAAAAAACTGGGAAGGGAAGCAGTACTGTCACTGGCTGCGTGCCGCTGATGATTTTCAGCCTGATTTGTGGGCAGCACAGGGGCTTAACGGGCGGCAGGGCCGCCATCAGGAATTATGGGGCCCCTTACACAGCTTCAGGCATGGGCCCCCTGGCAGAGAACGGGGGGGGGGGGTGCTGCCCCCTTAAATTGAGAAGCGGGGGGGGGGGGGGGGTGCCGCGAATTTAGAAGCGGGAGGCCCTTTACAAAAAAAAGAGGAAATAAAGAAAAATATATATAAAAAAAAGGGGTGTAGCCATCCAGGGCCCTGGGGACCTCTGGGCCCTTTAATAAAAAGAAAAACAGAAATAAAAAATATATATAAAAAATATATTATTTTTTTTTCTTTAAAAGGGGGTTGCCATCTGGGGACCTCTGGGCCCTTTAACCACTTGTCATCTGCCCACCGCAGACGACTCCATTATCCTTTATGACGTGATGTACCTTTAAAGCCGCGGGCGGGCGCGCGCGCGTCGCCGGCGGCGCGCCGCGCGCACCCGCCGCTCTGCGGGGATCCCGTGCGAGTGCCCGGCGGCAACGATCGCCGCCGGGCACATGCGATTGCTCAGTAACTGAGCTGGGACATGCAGCTCTGTATGTAAACACAGAGCTGCACGTCCCTGTCAGGGAGAGAGGAGATCGATTGTGTCCCTTGTACATAGGGACACAATCGGTCACCTCCCCCAGTCACCCCCCCCTCCCCCCACAGTTAGAACACTCATTTAACCCCTTCCCCGCCCCCTAGTGGTTAATCCCTTCACTGCCAGTCGCATTTATACAGTAATCAATGCATATTTATAGCATTGTTCACTGTATAAATGTAAATGGTCCCAAAAATGTCAGAAAAGTGTCCGAAATGTCCGCCATAACTTCGCAGTCCCAATAAAAAAATCGCAGATCGCCGCCATTAATAGTAAAAAAAAAAAAAAAAAAAATGCCATAAACTATCCCCTATTTTGTAAACGCTGTAAATTTTGCGCAAACCAATCGATAAACGCTTATTGCATTTTTTTTTTACCAAAAATATGTAGAAGAATACGTATCTGCCTAAACTGAGGGAAAAAAAATGTTTTTATATATTTTTTGGGTTATTTATTATAGCAAAAAGGAAAAAGTATTGCATTTTTTTAAAAATTGACGCTCTATTTTTGTTTATAGCGCAAAAAATAAAAACCGCAGAGGTGATCAAATACCACCAAAAGAAAGCTCTATTTGTGGGAAAAAAAGGACACCAATTTTGTTTGGGAGCCACGTCGCACGACCGCGCAATTGTCAGTTAAAGCGACGCAGTGCCGGAAGCTTATATTTTGTCTGGGCAGGAAGGGGGTGTAGGTGCACAGTAGGCAAGTGGTTAATAAAAAAATAAAATAAAAAAATATATTAAAAATAAACATTTATATAAAAAAGGGGGGTTGCCATCCAGGGCCCTGGGGACTTCTGGGCCCTTTAATAAAAAAATAAAAAATATATATATATATACAAAAATAAAAAAATAAACATTTAAAAAAAAAAAAAGGGTGTTTGCCACATGGGGCCCTGGGGACCTCTGGCCCTTTAATAAAAAAAATATATGTATAAAAAAGAAATAAAAAGAAAAAAAGAAATAAAATATAAAAAAATATATAAAAAAGGGGGGTTGCCATCCAGGGGGCCCTGGGGACCTCTGGGTCCTTTAATAATAATATTTATATTATATAATATGTATATATATATATATATATATATAAAAGAAATATATAAAAAAAGTTTTTTTATAAAAAAAGGGGGGTTGTCATCCGGGGCCCTGGGGAACTACGGGCCCCTGGGGAACCACTAAAAAAAATTGGCCCTTTAATAAAAAATAAAATAAAAATATATAAAATAAATATATTTTTTATTTAAAAATAAATAAAAAAAGGGGGTTGCCATCTGGGGCCCTGTGAGCCTCCGAGTCCCTGGGGACCCCTAAAAAAAATTGGCCCTTTAATAAAAAATAAAAATATATAAAAAAAATTGTCCCTTTAATAAAAAATAAAATAAAAATATATAAAATATATTTTTTTTTATTTAAAAATAAATAAAAAAAGGGGGGGGGGTTGCCATCTGGGGACCTCTGGGCCCTTTAATATTTTTTTTATATAAAAATAAATTACAAAAAATGGGGGGTTGCCAATCCGGGACCTCTGGACCCTTTAATAAAAAATAAAATAAAAAAAATATATTAAAAATAAACATTTATAAAAAAAGGGGGGTTGGCATCCAGGGCCCTGTGGACCTCTGAGCCCTTTAAAATATATATTAAATATATATAAAGAAAAAGAAAAAAAAAAGAGATAAAATATAAAAAAATGTATAAAAAAAGGGGGGTTGCCATCCAGTGCCCTGGGGACCTCTGGGTCCTTTAATAATAATAACATTTATATTATATAATAATATATATATATTAAAAGAAATGTATAAAAAAAAAAAATTATAAAAAAAGGGGGGGTTGTCATCCGGAGCCCTGGGGAACTACAGGCCCCTGGGGAACTCCAGACCTCTAAAAAAAATTGGCCCTTTAATAAAAAATATAATAAAAATATATAAAATAAATATATTTTTTTATTTAAAAATAAATAAAAAAAAGGGGGTTGTCATCTGGGGCCCTGGGGACCCCTAAAAAAAATTGGCCCTTTAATAAAAAATAAAAATATATTTAAAAAAATTGTCCCTTTAATAAAAAATAAAATAATAATAAATAAAATAAATATATTTTTTAATTTAAAAATAAATAAAAATAAGGGGGGTTGCCATCTGGGGCCCTGGGGACCTCCGGACCCCTAAAAAAAAAAAAACATTTTTTTTCAAAGGTGGTTGCTTTGGGCCCCCAACAGTGACAGGGCCCTGGGCAGCTGCCCCTGTTTGCCCTATGGTAGAGACGGCCCTGACTGGGATCTTGGAACTGTGCGGGAACAGGACTGCTCACTGCGAAGGATGAGTATGATGCAGAAGAGGAGACTGATCCCTCGTACACACAACCATTTTTCTCGGCAGGAGAAAAAACAAAGTTTTTCCCGACGGGATTCCTCTCAAGCCTGCCTTGCATTCACACGTTCAGACCAAATACCGCCCGTCCAAAGTTCGGTGACTTACAATGCCCACGACGGGACTATCGAGGGGAATTTCCATTCAAACAGCAACACCCTTTGGGCTGCTTTTGCTGATCCTCGTGTTAGTAAAAGTTTGAGAGATGATTCGCACTTTTCAGTTTTCGTGTTTTTCAGTCCGTTACAGAGTGACGAATGTGCTATCTCCATTCCGAACCCTGGTTTTACCAGAACGAGCGCTCCCGTCTCGTACTTGATTCTGAGCATGCACGTTTTTTTCCCCCCTTTGGGAAAGCATACATACGACCAGTTTTCCAGACGGTAAAAAAGAAAACATGTTCTTTTTTTTTTTCACAGTTTTCTCGTCGGTGACGGAGCATACACACGGCCGGTTTTCCCGGCCAAAAGCTGTCATGGCAGTTTTCCCGACAGGAAAACCGGTCTTGTGTACGAGGCATTAGAGGTCTCTTTATAATGGAGAGCAGATAACACTTTCTGCTACACCCTGCAGTATTACTCCATACCACCTCTGCATGTGGCCATCATTTTGCAGCCCATTCATACATTTCATTATGTTACAGCCTTTATTCCAAAATGGATTAAATTCATTATTTTCCTCAAAATTCTAAAAACAATACCCTATAATGACAATGTGAAAGAATATTGTTTGAAATCTATACAAATTTATTAAAAATGGAAAATGAAAAAAATCACATGTACATAAGTATATTCACAGCCTTTCCTCAATACTTTGTTGAAGCACCTTTGGCATCAATTACAGCCTCAAGTCTTTTTTTAGTATGATGCTACAAATTGGCACACCTATTTTTGGGCAGTTTCTCCCATTCTTCTTTACAGGACCTCTCAAGCGCCATCAGATTGGATGGGGAGCGTCAGTGTGCCACCATTTTCAGATCTCTCCACAGATGTTCAATCGGGTTCAAGTCTGACTGGGCCACTCAATGACATTCATAGTTGTTCCGTAGGCACTCCTTTTGTTATCTTGGCTGTGTGCTTATGGTTGTTGTCCTCTTGGAAGATGAACCTTCGCACCAGTCTGAGGTCCAGAGCGCTCTGGAGCAGGTTTTCATTAAAGCGGATCTCCACCCTAAAGTGAAGATCCGCTGATCGGAACCCTCCCCCCCTCCGGTGTCACATTTGACACCTTTCAGGGGGGAGGGGGGTGCAGATACCTGTCTAAAGACAGGTATCTGCAACCACTTCCGGCCCGCAGTCTCGGGCAAAAGTCGGGTTTTTTGGCGACATCCCGTCGCCCCCCCATTGTGTGCTGGGAACGCTCGGCTCCCAGCACACAGCGGGAGCCAATCGGCGGGCGCATCGCGACTCGCGCATGCGCCGTAGGGAACCGGGCAGTTAAGCCACAGCGCTTCACTTCCTGGTTCCCTCACCGTGGATGGAGGGGGGGAGCAGCAGGGTGACGAGCGATCGCTCGTCCTCTGCTGCGGACGCCGCTGGACTCCAGGATAGGTAAGTGTCCTAATATTAAAAGTCAGCAGCTGCAGTATTTGTTGCTGCTGGCTTTTAATATTTTTTTTTTGCTGAACCATCCGCTTTAAGGATGTCCCTGTACATTGTTGCATTTATCTTATCCTCGATTCTGACTGATCTCCCAGTTCCTGCCGCTGAAAAACATCTCTGCAGCATGATGCTGCCACCGCCATGCTTCACTGTAGGGATGGTATTGCCTGGGTGATGAGCGATGCCTGGTTTCCTCCAGACATGACTCTTACCATTCAGGACAAAGAGTTCAATCTTTGTTTTATCAGGCAAGAGAATTTTGTTTCTCATGGTCTGAGAGTCCTTCAGGTACCTTTTGGTAAAATCTTGGTGGGCTGTCAGGTGCCTTTTACTTAGGAGTGGCTTCTGTCTGGCCACTCTACCATAAAGGCCTGATTGGTGGAGTGCTGCAGAGATGGTTGTTCTTCTGGAAGGTTCCCCTCTCTCGCTCTCTACAAAGAAACGCTGGAGCTCTGTCAGAGTGACCATTTTCGTTCTTGGTTACCTCCCTGACTAAAGCCCTTCTCCACCAATCTCAGTTTGGCTGGGCGGCCCACTCTTGTTAGAAACATCATCCATTTACGGTGATGGAGGCCACTGTGCTCATTGGGACCTTCAGTGCTGCAAAACATTTTTTTACACCCTTCCCCAGATCTGTGCCTGGATACAATCCTATCTTGAAGGTCTACAGAAAATTTCTTGGGCTTCATGGCTTGGTTTGTGCTCCGACATGCACTGCTAATTGTGAGACCTTATATAGACAGGTGTGTGCCTTTCCAAATCATGTCCAATCAACTGAATTTACCACAGGTGCATACTTGCCAACTGTCCCGTTTTTAACGGGACAGTCCCGTCAAATAGGACCTAGTCCCGGCTAATTTAGCCTGCCGGGACTTGTCCCAGCTAGTGCAGGGCCGTCTTACTGAGCGGACTGTTTCCGATATAGGGGGATGTAGTATGTACTGCACATGTGTAGTTTCCGGCCGGAGCCGACAGAGACCGAGAGTCTGATGATCTGAGTGAGTGCAGTTACTTGTACCCTCCCCCTTTCTCTCAGCGCGCCTTATTCAAGTTCCTCACAGGAGACGCTGAGAGGGGGAGGAGTGGAGTCATGCAGCCTGCAGTGAAGGACGGAGTTCAGCCTAGCCTAAGGTAATCTAGCTGAACAACATGCAGACAGTCCTGGTGGCTTATATTAGTGGGCAGGAGGAGGATGAGCTCGGTGTAGCAGGCTCCTGTCTCATGCTGTAAAGTAGATCGTTTTTCTGTGTTGCTGTGAACTGGTCTTCTAAAGGGAGCATGTTTTCTGATCCCCCCCCCCCCCAATCTCTAGTACGCCTTCCTGTCTCTACCCATTATCTGCTCACCAGGCACAGCCTCTTCTCCTGTATGACCACCTCATGTGTCAAGCTGTGGCACTACAAATTCCAGCATGCCAGGAGAGGGGAGGCAGGAGCAATATCACAGATCAGGCTGGTTTTGTAGATGAAAAATGCTGGTGTTGTATAGTGTGTTTTATGAAATGTATAATTATATATATTTGATTATTTTGCTTGATGGTCCTAAGGTGTTTATTCATATATTTGTTTTGTAAGTAGTGAGCAGATTTGGTGTGGAAGTGCATTGGAGTCTTTTAATTTGTTTATAATGGAAAGAGTAGTGGAGTGATGGAGGAGGTGGATGGAAAGAGAGAGGAGTGAGTTAGGGTCCTTTCACACATACACGTTCAGGTCTGTCTGACAGTTTTTCAGGCGGACCTGATCAGACGCTCCATTCACCTCTATGGAGTGACGGATGTCAGTGGTGACATGTCTGCTGGCATCCAATCTACTAATCCAGGTGGATGGAAACCCTATTTTGCATTCGTCTGGCAGATGGGATGAAAACGGACAGGTGGATCTGTTTTCATCCCATCCCCCATAGAGGAGTGCGGAGCTCTAAAAGGTCCATTTCTCCATTGTGAGCAGAGATGGACCTGTCATCTGTCGGCAAAGCAGGGCTCAACGGAGCAATCCCTTTGTGATTGTGATGAGAATTTTAAACTTTAAAGCGGAGCTCCAGCCACGGGAATTTTTTTTTTTAAAGTCAGCAGCTACTAACAGTGTAGCTGCTGACTTTAAATAAGGACACTTACCTGTCCTAGGCGCCCGCGCTGACGGCCCCCCCCCCCCCGTTGCCGGTCCCACGATCGCTCCGGGTCCCGCGCCGCCATTCACACTATGGGGAACAGGCAGTGAAGCCGTACGGCTTCACTGCCCATTTCCTAGTGCGCCTGCGTGAGTCTCACGCTGGCTTGTGAATGGGCGCGCTGCTCTCTGAGAACACACACAGTTCCCAGGAAGCAGCGCGCCCCATTCACAAGGAGAAGAACAAGAAGAAAACACACCGCGGTTCAGGAAGAGGCAGATTACGGACTTCCGCATAGCAACAGCTATTTCAATTTCCTGTAATTCTCTCTTTATTGAGTAGACCCTATAATCTGATAAGTAGGTGAAGATTATGCAGAGTGGGTGGAGCTTCGGGGAAGTGAGTGTAGTAATTAATTAATAGCTGTGCTGCAAAGTGTCCCTGGATTTTTTTTTTCAAATGTTGGCAACTATGCAGGTGGACTTTGTAGAAACATTTTAAGGATGATCAGTGGAAACAGGATGCACCTGAGCTCAATTTTGAGTGGCATGGCAAAGGCTGTGAAAACTTATGTACATGTGATTTTAAATTTTCATTTTTAATAAATTTGCAAAGATTTTAACCACTTGCCTACCAAGGACGTCATATGACGTCCTCCAATTTGTGCGGGGATATCTGAAAGATGCCTGCAGCTGCAGGCATCATTCAGATATCGCCGTCTTCAGCCGGGATTCTGTGCACCATAAGAACAATCAAAGCGGCGGAACCGCCGCTTGATCGTTCTTCTAGGCAGCGGGAGGGGATGTCCCCCCCCCCCCCTCCCGCTGCCATCCGGTGCTTCTCTGGGCTCTTCCGTGCCATCAGAGGCCCAGGGAGCGAATCGGGCGGCGCTTGTAGCAGATCCATAGAGGTGACTGGTGACCAGACGGTCACAGTCATCTCTATGACGTCACGCCCGATACCCGGAAGTAAACAAAGCGGCTTTAGGCATGTAATCGGTGATTTATTTTTACCGATTTCATGCTTGTAAGCCTGGAGGAGAGATGTGGGGTCTTATTGACCCCACATCTCTCCATAAAGAGGACCTGTCACACGGATTCCTATTACAAGGGATGTTTACATTCCTTGTAATAGGAATAAAAGTGATCAAAAAAAAAATGTAAAAAAAAAGTGTAAAAAAAAAAAATATTAAGTAAAAAAAAAAAAAATTCAAAAGCCCCTGTCCCTGTTACCTCACGCGCAGAAGCGAACACGCATACAAGTCCCGCCCACATATGTAAACGCCGTTCAAACCCCACATGTGAGGTATCGTCGCGTGCGTTAGATCGTATGCAACAATTCTAGCACTAGATGTCCTCTGTAACGTGAAAATAGTAACCTGTAAAAAAAATGTAAGCGTCGCCTATGGAGATTTTTTAAGTACCAAAGTTTGGCGCCATTCCATGAGTGCACGCATTTTTAAAGCGTGACATGTTAGGTATCTATTTACTCGGCGTAACTTCATCTTTCACAGTATACAAAAAAATTGGGCTAACTTTACTGTTATTATTTTTTTCCCCC
The DNA here is from genome assembly GCA_029574335.1 of Rana kukunoris. Taxonomy (NCBI): domain Eukaryota; kingdom Metazoa; phylum Chordata; class Amphibia; order Anura; family Ranidae; genus Rana; species Rana kukunoris. The sequence continues at coordinate 189,306,726 of CM056057.1, forward strand.
AAAAAAGGCGGTTGAAAAATGATTGCGCAAATACCGTGCGAGAAAAAAAGTTTCAATGACAGCCATTTTATTCCTTAGAGTGTCTGCTAAAAAAAATATATAATGTTTGGGGGTTCTGATTAATTTTCTAGCAAAAAAAATTGATTTTTACATGAAGGACAGAAGTGTCAAAATAGGCCCGGTGGACAAGTGGTTAAACAAACTTCTTTCACGTCGTCATTATGGAGTATTGTTTGTAGAATTTTGAGGAAAGCAATTATTTTATTCCATTTTTGGAATAAAGTTGTAACATAACAAAATGTGGAAAAAGTGAAGTGCTGTGAATACTTTTCGGATGCACTATGTCATAGGAAAGAGAATGCCATGATTGGAGGGAAGGCCAGTCACATGACTAAGAAAGCACAGGAAATGTGCATGAATTGCAGAGATGTGCTGGAATTTTTTCACTTTGACAAATGCTTTGAAAAAAATGCAAGTTTTGTGTGGCTAATAACTTATGTCCACAGTTGTTAAAGGTGAACACTGGTCAACCCTATGGCCCCTTCCACACAGGGTGGGTACTGTTGGAGTCTGCCTGCTCAGCGGGGAATCTGTCCATTGATCCCTGCAGAGCAGACAAAGCCTGCTCTCTTCTATGGACGGTCGGATGTAAATGGACTGCCTGTCCGTTTACACACGACTGACACCAGGATCTCCCTCCACCAAATGATTTGGACGAGTACACTAAGCAAGGGTCATAAAGACATGGATGAGCAAGTTTGGGATCGAGGACCCTGACTGGCCTGTACAGAGTCCTTACCTCAACACAGTAGAACACCTTTGGGATAAATTAAAGCGAAGACTGCGAACCAGGCCTTCTCATCCTCCATCAGTGCCTGACCTCACAAATATGCTTCTGGAAAAATGGTTATACATTCCTATAGACACACTCCTAAACCTTGTAGACAGCCTTCCCAGAAGAGTTGAAGCTGTTATAGCTGGAAAGGGTGGGCCAACTCAATATTGAACCCCATGGACGCTGAGATTCCATTAAAGTTCATGTGTGTGTAAAGGCAGGCGTCCCAATACCTTTGGTAATATAGCGTGTGTGTGTGTGGGTAAATATATACATGCACACAGTGCCTTAAAAAAATATTCATACCCCTTGGAATTTTATGTGATAGACCAACACAAAGTGGCACATAATTGTGAAGTGGAAGGAAAATGATATATGATTTTCAAAATTGTTTACAAATATGTGAAAAGTGTTGCGTGCATTTCAGCCACCCTGAGTCAATGCTTTGTAGAATCATCACTCGCTGCATTTACAGATGCACAATAGGGATAAAACGTTTTCGCGGATGGGAGTTTAACAAGACATGTGGCCACTCATTAATATGAGAAGAAAATAGGTTTAACCTTATACTACGTAGAGGGTTCTTTATTGTAAGAGCGGCACGGATGTGGAAATCCCTTCCACAGGCGGTGGTCTCAGCGGGGAGCATCAATAATTTCAAGAAGCTATTAGATAAGCACCCGAACGACCACAACATACAGGGATTTACAAGGTAATACTGACATATAATCACACACATAGGTTGGATTTGATGGACGTGTGTCTTTTTTCAACCTTGCCTATTATGTAAGTCTTTTTGGGGATGTATGTACCAACTTTGCACATCTAGAGAGTGACATTTTTTAAAAATATCTCAAGCTTTGTCAGATTGGATGGAGAGTGTCTGTGAACAGCAATTTTCAAGCCTTGCCACAGATTCTCAATTGGATTTACTGCAGGTCTGGACTTTGACTGGGTCATTCTAACACATAAATATGTTTTGATCTAAACCACAAGTGTCAAGAATTTGGCCCTCCAGGCCATTTTATGTGGCTGCAGTAGAGCTCCAGACCCCTACTTTTAAGCAATGTATCCAGCTTCTTCCCAGCAGCAGCATAAGGAAAGGGAGAGTAGGGGACTCATGATGGTGGGGTGGCTCTTGACATTTAATGTAAGGGGAGGGGTTGCGCTGGACATCTAATCTTACAGATACAATCGGCCCTTTTGAGGACAATCATAATGCTAATGCGGCGCACGGTGAAATTGAGTTTGACACCCCTTGTCTAAACCATTCCATTGTAGCTCTGGCTGTATGTTTAGGGTCGTTGTCCTGCTGGAAGGTGAACCTCCACCCCAGTCTCAAGTTATTTGCCAGCTTCCCTGTCCCTGCTGAAGAAAATCATCCTCACAACATGATGCTGCCACCACCATGTTTCACGGGTATGGATGGTGTGTTCAGGGTGATGTGCAATGTTAGTTTTTCACCACACATAGGGCCAGATTCAGCAAGACTTGCGCTCTAGTATATCGATATGCACCGCGTAACTGTCAAGATGCGCCGTAGTATCTATGCAGCCGTACCCACCAAACTAGATGCGACAGAAAACGGGCTTTTTCCGATCGGCTTAACTTTCCCTCGCCAGAGTATCGTAAGCGCATATTTTCGCTTGTCGCATCCGTCGCGCCTATTGATTTCCCATTCAAATATGCAAATGAGGGAGATTTCCCAATTCGCGAACGGATTAGCACCAGACGCTGGCTACATGCGCCGCGCGTATGTGGAACGGCTAGCGCAAAGATATTCCTACAAATAGCTGCTTTATCTTTACTCCAGATGGCCACAGGTCAGCAGGAGAGCAGCTACAGCAGCAGCGTTAGCGACGAAAATAGCAAGCTGAACAACCACACTTGCAAGGACAACACCTCTGTGTGCCAACATGCCAGGGGCAGTCGCGGTCCTAGCACTACTAATGGGTCCTCCGGAACGGAGGAGGCGGGCACGTGAGAGGATATACCGCACGCGCATGAGCCTCTTTGGCATGGGGGATGAGGAGGTGTATCGCCTCTTCAGATTCAGCCCTGATGCAATACTTGAACTAACCACAACCCTGCAGGGTGACATCACCAGCCCAACACACCGCTCACAAGCAGTGCAGCCACTGGTGAAGGTACTGGCAACACTTAATTTCCTTGCAAGTGGATCATTCCAGCGTACAAGTGGAGTGGTGGCTGGGATGTCACAGTCCTCCATGAGCAGATGTGTGCACCAGGTTATCCCTGCAATCCTCAGACGCATTTCCCACCACTTCATCAGACCCACCACTGAGGAGCTGCGGCTGAAGGCAATGACAGATTTCTACAGCATTGCCAGATTCCCACGCACCGTGGGGGCCATTGATTGCACACATGTGGCCCTACAGCCCCCCAGTGCCACAGAGCACATATACCGCAATCGGAAGCATTGGCATTCCATCAACGTACAGGTGATAGCCGATGCTCAACACCTCATATGGCACGTCCGTGCCAAACACCCTGGATCCAGCCATGACAGATTCATATACAATCAGAGCCCCATTCCAACGGAATTCGAACAGAACATGTATGGGGACAGCTGGCTGGTTGGTGAGTGACATGGGTGGCAGGCATGACTGTCCCCCCCCATGATGCTGACATCACAAGGGGCACATGCATGACTAACATCCTCCTGTCTTTTCCCTTACAGGTGACTCTGCATATGCACTGGGACCCCATCTAATGACTCCTTTCCGGAACCCCCAAACCAGAGGAGAGAGAAGATACAATGAAGCCCACATCAAAACCTGTGCAGTGGTGGAGCAAACATTTGGGCTCCTGAAGTCCAGTTTCCGCTGCCTGGATAGGTCTGGGGGGGCCCTCTTGTATTCCCCTACCTTCGTGTGTCAGATCATCGGTGCATGTTGCATTCTGCAAACTTTGCCATGAGAAAAGGCAGAGCAGTCAGGAGGGTCCTAGCCGTAGGCATCTTTGGACACTAAACAAATACATTGATCACACGGACAATGCACGCATGCACACCACTGATGTCCCTAGATCACACACACCACATGCACATCACATTGGATTAGCCCAAGTCCAACATGCAGGACTTGGGAGCAGCAATGCCAGCGTCAAGGCCCCAATGATGTCGCTGTCCATTCATACACCATTCACACAGCCGTGGGGATAACTTCTCCACCGCGGCCGAGGGTGACACCCCTTACTGGCAGGAGTGCCACCCCCTCACATTCACACACCATTCACACTGCAACGTGTGCAGTATCAATTAAAATAAAAAAAAGCTCATAACCTGAGCAAAATAACAAAGAAAATAAAAAGCTCATAACCTGAGCAAAATAACAAAGAAAATAAAAAGCTCATAACCTGAGCAAAATAACAAAGAAAATAAAAAGCTCATAACCTGAGCAAAATAACAAGGAAAATAAAAAGCTCATAACCTGAGCATTAATGTAAAAAAAATAAAAAATAAAAAACATCATCTGGGATGACGGGGGCTCTTTCTGGTGGCCCCTCTCTGGCTCCTCAGCTGCCTGGAGGGAGTGGGTGGGGGTGGAGTAGCATCTGGAGGTGGCTGATCCCCGGGTGGGCCACTCCTAGCAGGTGTGGCCTGCCTCCCCTCCAAGGCCATGGCTATCCGGCCGCGGTATGAGTTTGTCTGGGCCTGCATCCTGAGCTGCCGGGTGACCTGATAATGCTGGGCCCGCTGACTCTGCCTCCCCTGGTCCCGGATGGCAGCTGTGTTTGCCTGGACGGCTGCAGTGAGGTGCCTCATATCAGCCTGCACCTCCCCCAGACTGGTCACCACTGCAGCGCAGTTGCAGCTGACATCCTGCACTGCATTGGATATCTGGGCCACAGAGCACAGGTTGTCAGCCAGTCCAGGTGCCCAACTATGTCCCCCATTTGCTGGGTCTGCCTGGCGTGGTCCCTCGCCACCTGGTCCTGGACCAGATCAGACACCCCCCTGGTCTTACGGGTGGCCTTCCTGGGGCCAGTAGATGGTTGTCCCCGGGGAGATGGAGTCGCCCTTGAGGGGCTTGAGGGGATTACTAGGATGGGGAGGGGATTAGAGAGCGCCCTGCCGAAGGGGAGGACTCCTCCAACAATAAAATAAAGTCCTGCTCTGCCACAACAGGCTCCTCCTCAACCACCTCTGCAGGTGAGGTGTGGGCACTCCCCTCCATCTCTGTGTCTTCACCACCCAGGGGGTCGGCCTCAGGATCCTGTTGGGGGGTTGGGGTGGACTGGCCGCCGACAGATGATGGCCCAGCTCCGTCATCTGTGGATGACACAAAGCAGACACATGTTGGGTGGTCCCACACACTTGGCACACGGAATCATATCCCGGGACCCCCTCCAACTGCTCCCTCTCCAGGCAGCGGGCGACCACCTCCTCCTCCGTGGTCAGGCTGACCGCACATGGGGGTTCACCCCCCGTGCCCCTCTCATGCCTTCTAATGGTGGCCACCTTGCCCCAGACTTTGCGCGTTAATCATTGATCTTCTTGCCAATATCGGCAGCAGTTCGGGTGGAGTAGCCCAGGGTATTGACCCTGCCAGCAATGCTTTCCAGGATGGCCTGCTTCCTATCCCGGCTGGTCTTTCTACTTTTCCTGCCATGGAGGACATCGTTGTAGGTCTCCATAGCCAATATTACAACAGAGACCTCCTGGGCATTAAAATTGAGGTTCCTCCTCTCTTTGGGGGGAATGGGAGCAGCCATTACAGAGCAAATGTAACTTCCCTGGGGTGGGGGGAACCGGATATACTTTTGCGCCGGAATGGCGCTTCCTCTGGCGCTTTTATATGCGCAACGGAACACATTGCGCTGACGTTTCCCGTGAAGTGGTGCCGACGGAAGTTGTGAGCATGCGCACAGGGGGGCGAGTGGAGCCTCACTGCGCATGCTCCATGGATGATGCGCTGAACGTAAGCCTCTGCGATGGGCTCCGCCCATCATTTACATATGATCACACCCACTTCCACTTGCGTTGGGTTGCGCCAGCGCATTTTCGTTACTCTGACGCAAAGTAACGGACATGCACTTGGTGAATACTGTACTTCTCTCACTAGTTTGCGTCAGTGCAACGTATATGCGCTGCGATACGCTGGCAAAAATATGCGCGCATCTACCTGAATCTGGCCCATAGTGTTTTGCTTTTAGGCCAAAAAGTTCAATTTTGGTCTCATCTGACCAGAGCACCTTCTTCCACATGTTTGCTGTGTCCACCACATGGCTTCTCACAAACTGTAAACAGGACTTCTCACGGCTTTCTTTCAAAAATGGCTTTCTTTTCTTGCCACTCTTCCATAAAGGCCAGATTTGTGGAGTGCACAACTAATAGTTGTCCTGTGGACAGATTCTCCCACCTGAGCTGTCAGTTTAGGTGGAAGGCCTTGTCCCAGGGCCGTCTTTAATATGGTTTGGGCCCTGGGCAAACATTTTTTTTGGGCCCCCCTCAAGCTTATTTTGGCTGGTTCACATGTATGTGTTTTGGCGGCCCTCATTTGTGCAGGCACAATATATTGATTTGAATGGGCTGCTGCCATGCCTTTGTTTCCTGCAGAAAAAAGATGCATTCAGCATTTTAAAATTACAGTTGCCTTGAAATCCATTCTGCTTTTGCACCATGCTCTTGCACACACAAACGCACTGTGTTTTTAAAAGCATGACCTTAACGTCTAAAAATGCAGCAAGTTTGACAGTGCAGGAACTGCAGATACGTCACAGCAGAATGGACAGACAGTGATGTATTTCATTGCTTGATGGGCATAGGTGTGCCGTGTGCGCAGCCTATTACATGAGGCATGCGCTTTTCTTTGCAGGAAACCCAGGCATGGTGGCCCATTCAAATGAATGGGCTGCTGTGCCTGCGCAAATGTGGGCCGCCAAAACACATACATGTGAACCAGCATGGCCCAAAATAAGCCCATGAAGCAGTTAAATACAGACAGTAATGCCATGTGCTCTGAGGCCTTACTCAGCCCGGACTGCAGGTCTGGTCTGTGATTTAAAGAGTTTCTCTATTTTACACATGGCATGGCATGGGGTCCCATTGTGCTAAAGCAGAATGGACAGACGGTGCTGTGACCCCTCATGCCATGCCATGTGTAAAATACAGGAACTTTTTAAAACACTGACCAGGCCTGCAGTGAATCATCAAATATTATAAAGACTTTGGGAACACTCTACAGAAAGCTTCTATTTACAATATAGATTAGCAAATAGTGACATACCTTGAGGAGCAGGACATGAAGAAGTAGTCACCCTCGGGAAGATCAAACTGGGGGTGCTATAAAATCACATTCTAATTCACTTTTATATACAAGCAGCACCCAGTGGCAGAAAGGGAGAAGTGCACATCTAAAGGGAAGCCAGGGGTGCTGTACATTTTAAAACACTGGGAAGGGAAGAAGTACTACGTGCCGTTGATGATTTTCAGTTCTGATTTGTGGGCAGCACAGGGGCTTAACGGGTGGCTCTGCTTTGGGCCCCCAACAGTGACAGGGCCCTGGGCAGCTGCCCTTGTTTGCCCTATGGTAAAGACGGCCCTGCTTGGTAGGTTTGCAGTTGTACCATACTCTTCATTTTCGGATAATAGATTGAACAGTGCTTCGTGAGATGTTCAAAGCTTGGGATATTTTCTATAACCTAACCCTGCTTTAAACTTCTCCATAACTTTATCCCTGACCTGTCTTGTGTGTTCTTGGGCCTTAATTATGCTGTTTGTTCACAGGTGGACTCTATTTATCAATAAGGTGACTTCGGAAGACAATTGGTTACACTAGATTTTAGTTAAGGGTATAAAAGTAAAGAAGGCTGAATACAAATGCACGCCACACTTTTCAGATATTTGTAAAAAGTTTTGAAAAACATTCATCATTTTCATTCACTTCACATTTATGTGCCACTTTGTGTTGGTCTATTACATAAAATCCCAATTTTTTTGGTGCCAAAACTGATACCGAAAAGTACACTAGGCCTAAAACCAAAACCGATACCAAATATATATATTTTTAAAATATTTATTTTGTATACTACAGTTGTAGTATATTCGACTTTTTAATTAATATCATCAATTTAAATTAATATGAATTTATTGTTATCCATTATTGGCACGTTGTCAGTAGTGCAAGAAAAGCTCAAGAAAAATGCAGTCTGCAGTCTCTAACCATTTCTTGTAACATGTCCCAAGTCTCTAACCATCTGATACAGGAGGTGATCAGAGACTGGAGACATGATACAGGAGGTGATCGGAGACTGCGGACATGATACAGGAAGTGGTCAGAGACTGCAGACATGATACATGAGGTGGTCAGAGACTGCAGACATGATACAGGATGTGGTCATAGACTACGGACATGATACAGGAGGTGGTCGGAGACTGCAAACATGCAGCCTCACCAGTGCCTGTCAGATACAGCCTGCCTGTGCCCATAAGATGCAGCCTGCGTGTGCCCGTCATGCAGCTTGCCAGTGCCTGTCATGCAACTTGCCAGTGCCCATCATGTAATCTCCCAGTGCCAAAATCAGAGCGGCGACCTCCGTTTGTGTCACAGAGCTAAATTTGAATTGCCCGGGTCGCAGTAAGAATGTTCTGCCTCCTGTGATCACGTCACACTGATTCAATGTCCCACCACTGGATCAGTGTGCCGCCTGTCACAGGAGGTGGGACATTGTTACTGCGGTCTGTGCACTTCAGTTCTGATCGCGAGGAGGGAGGATGGGGGGGGAAGACAGAGGACTGCAGCACGCCAGAATGGCACCCCACAATTGGCGGCACCAGGGGCGGGGCCCCGTCTCCACCCAGCGGGGCCTGCCCACACCTGGAGGGTTCCGCCCCGGCCCACGGCCCCACCTCATTGTCATCAATTTTTATCTTTTGACAATGTGCCGAAAACACAATTTTGGGTTGATATGTTTCGGCGGCTGAAATTTCGGTGCATCCCTAACCAATACCATACTTAAATTTGTAATCAAAGTCTTCGAGTAAGGAATGCGATAACCCTAATAACCAAGGCCTGGAGTGTGCCTTTGGCTGGCTGGTAGGTACGCCTGAAAGAGGGCATACCCTGAATAAGAAAAGTACAATGAGAATGTATGAAAGCTGGGGGAATGGGTGGGTGGGAACCCAGAAACCGACGCCGAACCCAGCCCTGACAGGGAGGGAGTCTTAAGTACTCTTTAGACTTCTCCCACAAACTCAGGCTGGCCTACCGCCAGCCTTCTAACTTGTAATCAGAGTCTTCGAGTAAGGAATGCGATAACCCTAATAACCTAATAAAGGCCTGGAGTGTGCGTTTGGCCGGCTGGTAGGTACGCCTGAAAGAGGGCAAAAGACACATGTTTAGGTGAAGAGGGGAAGATAAGCGACCAAGAAGTAAATCGGCACGCACCCGGCTGGCAACCGTATGTATACCCGATGAGTAGCCGTTATGACCTGAGAAGCTATTGACTCATGACCTGTGATGGAAGGAAGCCCCTGCCGAACGCATGAAGCAGCCCTGAACTTGACCAATGCCCCGAGAAAGATTGATTCCAGCCTGCTGCCTGCGACAACCCAGACGAGAGCCGGCCCAAAAAGCCCCTGCAATAATGCCTAACAAACAAATGCTACAACCGGACACCAGAGACGTAGCCCCGTGAGGAAACCGCCCAACCCCTGGCCTACCCCATACTTGATATAGGGAAATGAGAGGGTGAGTTGCAAAAATTAACAACTGGCAGGAGCCTGCTGAATACCTGATGGATAATGCTGACGGAGCAGATGGACGAGGCCCATGCGCTAAGGCAACAACAACCTTAACTTGACCATACCGACACACAGAACCCGTTCCTACCTGAAAGACTTGGTTACCAGGTTACAGGCAGAAACATGACCCAATAATGATGCACAAAATAAGCTTACCTTGCCACCGGCAGGATTGACGAAATTGAGCATAAGGATAGTTGATATCGGTATGGACGCTAACGCAAACCCACCCCCACCCCCCAACTGAAACGCCAGACCACGGACAAGTACCTAATGACAAGTTTTACAGGAGAGAGCAGCCCCTAGTAACAATGCTACCAAACTTGCCACTAGGTACCCAAGAGGCCCAGCCCCCCCACCTACAGCATGAAGGTAGAGAAACCAGACCAACCACCCCTGGAAAAGCTGCCTCCAGAACTTGATTGGTAACGAAAGCATGACTGACAGCTGAAGCCACAACACTATGAAAAACCTGATGATGCAGCGATGAGCCCCGAAAGCAGGTCTGAAAGTACCCACAGTAGGGATGTCAGAATCAGGGATGGGTGATTCCACCACCTCTGACAAGGAACACCCATAGCTTAGTCATGAACCAGAAGGCCTGATAGACTGGACCCAAAGAGATGATGACATGGCCGGCAGAAATGGAAGAGCAGGAACTGGGGGTGCGCTGACACAACCTAGACAAGACAGAAAACACACATGAAACAACAACGCCCTCTGTGCCTACCTAAGACCGCTGTGCATGAATGCACCCGATGACACCCCAGCCCAGTGGCACTGGCACGTGAGCCTGAGTAACCTGCCGCGCAGAGACAGGCAATTTAACTGAACACTCAGGGTTGGTGTACCCACGGACTGCTGTGGGTAATCGTGTAGGTGTACTGAATGCACGTGCAACGTATGACGTATGTAAACAGGCGAGAAGATTGTGGTCAACAATCAATTAAAAACGAAACCTCAGCCCGTAAGAATCTGTAGACGTGACAGATCCTGAGATGTGAGCACTAGCTAAACAACCCAGATGCAACGTGGACAAAGTACAATGAGACATGGTAACCACGAAGACGACAACGCCAAGACAAACCAACACAGACAGGATTCGTGGGGGCAGCAAAGCTATGACAGAAATCGTGGGGGCAGCAATGCTATGACAGAAATTGAGGGGACAGAAATCGTGGGGGCAGCAGAACTGCTGAGACTGAAAACTTATGGCAAAACTTGGGGCAGAAACGGTATGGGAGACCCGCTGAACTTGAATGCTGAGGCAAAAATATAGGACAGAAACCTGGGGCAGAAATGGTATGAGAGTAACGCTGAGGCAAAAATAAAATGACAAAACCTGGGGCATAAATGGTATGAGAGCAACACTGAGCCTGAAATTCCGAGGCAGAAATGCAATGACAGACAGAAATGACAAAAACGTGGGGGCCATAGTGCCCAGACAGAAAACGTGGGGGCCGAAGTGCCCAGACAGAAAACGTGGGGGCCGTAGTGCCCAGACAAAAAACGTGGGCAGAAAAGCTATGGAAGAAACGCTATGACAGAAAACCTGGGGCAGAAACGCTATGACATAAAACCTGGGGCAGAAACGCTATGACAGAAAACCTGGGGCAGAAACGCTATGACAGAAAAACCCGGGGCAGAACCTGCCGGTATGAGAGAAAACGCTGAGGCAAATGTAATGACAGAAACCTGAGGCAGAATGGTATGATAAAATCACCGAGCCTGAAATGCTGAGGCAAAATCTGGCAGAAACCTGGGGCAGATATGCAATGACAAACGTTATGACAGAAATCGTGTGGGCCGAAACGCTAAGACAGAAAACCTGGGGGCAGAAACGCATGATACTATAGCTATGGCCAATGCAAGGATAGAACCTGAGACAGAATTGTGTGAGACAAACACTGCGCCTGACACGCTGAGGCAGAAATAAGACAGAAAACGTGGGGGCAGAAACGCTAAGACGGAAAACCTGGGTGCAGAAACGCTATGACAGAAAAACCTGGGGGCAGAAACGCTATGACGGCAAACGTGGGGGCAGAACGCTACGACGGCAAACGTGGGGGCAGAACGCTACGACGGCAAACGTGGGGGCAGAACGCTACGACGGCAAATGTGGGGGCAGAACGCTACGACGGCAAACGTGGGGGGCAGAACGCTACGACGGCAAACGTGGGGGGCAGAACGCTACGACGGCAAACGTGGGGGCAGAACGCTACGACGGCAAACGTGGGGGCAGAACGCTACGACGGCAAACGTGGGGGCAGAACGCTACGACGGCAAACGTGGGGGCAGGACGCTACGACGGCAAACGTGGGGGCAGGACGCTACGACGGCAAACGTGGGGGCAGGACGCTACGACGGCAAACGTGGGGGCAGGACGCTACGACAGAAAACCTGGGGCCAGAAACGCTATGACGGAAAACCTGGGGACAGAAACGCTATGACGGAAAACCCTGGGGGCAGAAACCCCGGTGGCAGAAACAACATGGCAGCAAACCTGGGGGCAGAAACAACATGGCAGCAAACCTGGGGGCAGAACATTATGACAGAAAACCAGGGGCAGAAACGCTATGACAGAAAACGCTATGATAGAAAAACGCGGGGCAGAAACGATATGACAGAAAACCTGGGGCAGAAACGCTATGACAGAAACGTGGGGCAGAAACGCTATGACAGAAAACGTGGGGCAGAAACGCTATGACAGAAAACCTGGGGCAGAAACGCTAACAGAAAACCTGGGGCAGAAATGCTAAGACAGAACCATGAGCGGAACGCTGCCAAACACCCGGGGGCAACGCTAAGACCGACACCCAGGGGCGAACGAATGCTAGCCAAATGCTTACCAGTAATTTGCATGTGTCGCAAGGAACGCGGAAGAAACGAAATGACAGACCACTGCGACTGACAGCGCTGAACGAGAATAGCATGCACAGCAAAGACACGCTACCAGCGTGACCCACGGAGGCCTGGGTGAACAGCACCCCCCCATACCTCCCCAGAAAAAAGGACTGCACCCCCCCCCCCATCCTGCCGGCGTCAGCACAGGAGAAACAGCCAGGCGGACCCCCGTGACCCCTAAAGAATAGTGGACAACCCCTCCCATGCTGCCAGTGTAACCTGGAGATGCAGCTGACGTGACCCTGGCCTAGGTATAACTGAACCTGCAGAGGCGCTGCAGGGGTGGTGAATGGACGGACGAACGACCCCCCCCCCAGAGGAGTGCGCGATGCATGGATGGCCCCCCCCACCAGTGAGAGGCTAAAGGAGGCGTGGCTACCGGGAGGCGAGCCCCAACCCCCCCCCCCCATGGAGCTGGCACAAGACACAAGCGGTGACAGCTCCCCCTCCCCCTGTTTACCAGCGGGCTGACTCCGGGAGCAGAGGTGGCGGCCTCGGGCAAAGAAGATGGCGGCCAGTCCCCCTCCCCCAGTCAGGAGAGGTGGCGGGCGGCCATCACCCTGCCTGGATGGCGCAACAAAGTGGTGGATTTCCCCCCCCCCCCGGTGTGAAGCGGCGGCCGACTCCCCTCACGCTGAAGCAACACAGCGGGCGGCTCAAGCTCCCCCCCCCCGGCCTGAACACCGGGAGAAGCGGCGGGCGGGCGGCAGCTTCCAACTAGCTGGCGCAAAACAGTGGGCGGATGATCCCACTCCCCCTAGAGTGACACCAAGAGTGGGCGGGACAAGATCCACGGGAGAAGCCGGTGGCGGTTCCCCAAGCCAGATGAAGCCCTGAAGATGAGCGGGTGGGCGGATGGGCTCCCTACTTGCCAAACAGACCCTGGTAACATGGGTGGAAGGAACCCGAGGCGGCTGCTGCTGCTGACCGCCCTCTCCAGGAAGCCGGAAGTGACGTGCTTCGGCCGCGCCCCCCTACCCAGAAACCGACGCCGAACCCAGCCCTGACAGGGAGGGAGTCTTAAGTACTCTTTAGACTCCTCCCACAAACTCAGGCTGGCCTACGGCCAGCCTTCTAACGTATCTTTTAAATTAAATATTGTGTAGCGATACCCTCTCAAGGGCCGCTGATTGATTTGGGATTGGCGTATTAAGTTACCCTTGTGTGTTGTCTAGGGGTGATTTCTGTGAGCAGAGCAATAAGAGAATAAGCAGAGCAATAAGAGAATGTCCAAACCTGTCGCTGAAGTTTTCTGAATGCTTTATTTCCTGGTCCAACACGAGCAACATCAACATGAGGTAGATAGAAAAGGTTGATGAAAGGAGAGAACGTTGCTGTATTAGGCTTTAGATGAAGAAGGAAAGCAGTCCTGCTTTCTTTATCGTACATCACGGGACACAGAGCGCATAGCCATTACATATGGGGTTATATGGGTACCTTCAGGTGTAGACACTGGTGTAATCAACTTCACAGGAAGTTCCTCCCTATATAACCCCCTCCCACTGAGAGTGCTTCAGTTTTTTCGCCAGTGTCTTAGGTGTTGGTCACGTCTAGCTGTCCCTCGGAGGTCTCGGGACCCAGGATAGCTAGCCGGATCCGTCCGAAGTGCTTCAAAGCCAAGGTGTACGGTACCCGGGCCCTGCTGGAGTGGGGTTTTGCCTATAATGCCTCTCCTTGGAGGGCTGGATTCTGGGCTCCAGTGCCCTGGTCTCTTCCAGGACTAAACGCTACTGATGCCAGGATGCTATATAGGTCCAGGGGTGTGGGTTCCTTAAACACAGGACCCCGGTCCCTGAAGGTCCGAGACAATACCCACGGAGATGGGGGAAGATTGGGCCTCTTGCAGTTTGCAATACCCTGCGGCGTGGAGCAGGTAAGAGGGAACCTGCGGGACTTGGTTCGACAGTAGGTATCCCCCTGGGGGTTCTGGGTTGGCTAACAGTATGCTTGTGCATCAGCCACTATCTCCACTATGTCTGTGTGGGCAGGATGGGATACTAATGTTTACCCAGATAACATGTAGATATATGTATACTTGTGTAAGATATATATTTGCTACTCACCCCAGGTCTGCCTGTTAGCATTGATACTGCAACCCCACATGTTTTAAAGAGGAAATTGCTGGTGAAAACTCCTGTTTCTTAGGAAGCCCATGGGGACAGCTTCCTCTCTGTGTGTGCACTACAATAAGATTAGTGCTTACCTGGTGTCTGTTGGTGCTGCCTGGCGCTGGTCCATGTTGTTTCCTCTGCTCTGCTTCCTCCATATGGTTTTCAGCGTGGGGGGGTGCGCGCGCGTGTGCGCGTGCGCGTGCACGCCGCCTTTTATAGCGTCGGCGTGCGTCGGGGGGGCGGGCCAGCAGCGTCAGGGTCTGTTTAAAGGAAAAACTTTTCCTCTGGCTGGTCTTTCCCTCCTGGAGGCAGAGGAAGAAAGGATACAGAGCGTGCAGCTGGGTCTTTTGGCCACACCTAGTGGTGGTTTTGTGGATCTTCAGGTCTAGGACTTAGGTCCACTATTGACCAGAAAAAAAAAAAAAAGGAAGTTTTTTGCTTAAAGGGACTCAGCCTTAGATCCAGCAGTATCTGAGTCTACCTTGGACTCCGGCTAACGGGCATTGGTGTGTCAATACTCACAGGTTTCCTCAGTATTGCCACCTCCCAGGCGGGTAAAAAAAAAAAAAAAAAAAAAATTTTTTTTTTGAAAAAAAAAAAAAAAAAAAAGAAATTTAGTTTTTTTTCATTTTCCTCATACCTGTCCTCATATTGGTTACTCCTAGCTGCAACAGTCAGGTGTTGGCTATAGGGGTGACTCAAGGTTGTACAATGGCTCCAAAGGGATCTGGACCAGCCAAGGCTGCTAAAGGTGCCAAGAAGCAAAAGGGGTCTCCATCGGGGTCAGAGGATTTGGGCCAGGCTTCAACGGCCCCACCCTCGCCAGTTAGAACACCGAGTGGCATAGTACAAGAGCCATTGGGGGAGCTGGGGGCAGAGGCGGCCCCCGATCCACCCATTCCCGTTTACGTGACGGAAGAAAGGCTAGCAGCCACCATGAGTGGGCTAGAGAAAAGGTTAACTGCGTTGTTTGCCCGTCCTTGGCCAAGTAGCAAGCGGGCTAGATCCCCCTCACCCAGTGTGGGGTTTTCAGATGCGGAGGTCTCCTCTTCAGAGGAACGGGACCCACAAGGGGATCAGGCAGACCCAAGTCCCGACGGTTCAGACAGGGAAGATTCCACTATAGATGAATATTTCTCGGCCTCTCAAGCGGAGAGCCTGTGGATCCAGTCTTTGACAGATATGGTTCGCACTGCCTTTAAACTTCCAGTGCCAGAACTAGTAGCCCCGGAGGTTTCCTCATTGGGTTCTTTAAAGGCTCCATTAACTTGTGCGTCTTTTCCAATGCACCCCCTTCTGCGGAACGTGATTTACCAGGATTGGGCTCGACCTGATAGAATCTTTGTCCCTCCTAAAAGATTCTCCATTCTCTATCCTATGGAAGAGGAATATTTAAAGAAATGGGCACTCCCCACAGTGGACGCGGCCATTTCCTGCGTGAATAAATCCCTGACCTGTCCGGTTGAAAATGTCCAGATGTTCAAGGATCCGGTCGACAAGAAATTCGAGACCCTACTGAAAGCCGCTTTCACCTCAGTAGGTGCCATGGTTCAGCCAGCAGTAGCAGCCATTGGTGTTTGTCAGGCCTTGAAGGATCAGGCAAAACATATATTAAAGGACATGCCGGCTCAGCATACTCATGAATTAGCAGAATTCCCTAGGGCTCTCTGCTTTGCAGTAGATGCTATTAAGGACTCCATCCAACAGGCATCCCGTTCATCTCTACTGATGGTTCACATGCGTCGTCTTTTGTGGCTAAAGAACTGGTCAGCAGAGGCACCCTGCAAAAAGCTTTTAGCAGGATTTCCCTTTCATGGGGGAAGACTATTCGGGGAAGACCTAGATAAATATATCCACACCATATCAAGTGGAAAAAGTACTTCCTTACCGGTCAAGAAAAGATCGCGTGGGCCTACGTTTAAACGACAGGCCATTGTAGGCTCGGCCCCTTCGACTTCTCGTCAGTATCGACGGCCTCCCGGGCGTCCAGCGGTTAATAGCCGTCCACAGGGTCAAGCCGCGGCAAACAAGAGACCCTGGTCTCGCAAACCGGCTAAACCAGGCATCAAATCAGATTCATGAAGGGGCGCCCCCACTCTCTCGGGTGGGGGAAGACTCCGGTTTTTCTCCGAAGTCTGGAAGGCCAGAATTCCCGACTCTTGGGTTCGGTCCGTGGTAGCCACGGGATACAAACTAGAGTTTCGAGAAATCCCCCCTCCTCATTTTCAGGGGTCAAGGCTTCCAAGCGACCCATTAAAAAGGGCCTCTCTCGTAAAGGCGTTGGATCGCCTATTGCTCCAAGGGGTAATTGTAGAAGTACCAACCCAAGAATGGGGTCGGGGATTCTACTCCAACCTTTTTGTTATACCAAAACCCAATGGCGACGTCAGGCCTATATTAGACCTCAAACGCCTAAATCGCTTTCTAAAGATTCAGACCTTTCATATGGACTCCATACGTTCAGTGACAGCCAGCCTGCATCAGGGCGACTTTCTAGCATCTATAGACATAAAGGATGCATATCTGCATGTGCCGATTTACCCAGCACATCACAAGTTTCTTCGTTTTACGATAAATCAAAGTCATTACCAGTTCGTAGCCCTCCCTTTCGGGTTGGCAACAGCTCCGCGGGTATTCACAAAGGTGTTAGCCCCGGTGCTAGCCGTCCTAAGGACAGAAGGCATCTTGGTCCTGGCATACCTGGACGATCTCCTGGTTATCGACAGATCAGCTTCCAACCTCAATCATGCAGTAGTCCGCACAGTGCGGCATCTAGAAGAATTCGGGTGGATTGTGAACCAAGAAAAATCAAGGTTACAACCCACAAGACAGTTGGAATATCTAGGCTTTCGGTTAGATACAGAATGCCAGAGGGTATTTTTACCTCAAGAGAAGATCAGGTCGTTGATTCAAACGATTCAAATAGTCTTAGGCAAAAAGAAGCCGACTATTCGCCTATGCATGCGACTGCTGGGAAAGATGGTGGCCGCCTTCGAAGCGGCGCCCTATGCCCAGATCCATACCAGAGTTCTTCAGGCAGCTATTCTCTCTGCTTGGAACAAGTCCATACAGGCATTAGACCGTCCATTAGTTCTTTCCCCAGGGGTCAAGCGCAGCCTGTACTGGTGGCTGATCCCTCAAAAATTGTCAAAAGGGAAAACCTTTTGCCCCATCACGTGGAAAATAGTAACCACAGATGCCAGCCTAACAGGTTGGGGGGGCAATCTTAGGAAAACGGACCCAGCAGGGACAGTGGTCAGAGGCAGAAAGTCTGCTTCCCATCAATGTCCTAGAGATCAGAGCTGCCCGGTTGGCCCTGGTCGCCTGGACTCTCCCCCTGCAGGGTCTGCCAGTAAGGATACAGTCCGACAATGCCACGGCGGTGGCATACATAAACCACCAGGGGGGCACAAGGAGCCTAGCGGCTCAAAAGGAAGTAAACCTGATTTTCTCATGGGCCGAAGCCCATGTACCCTGCATCTCAGC
The DNA here is from genome assembly GCA_029574335.1 of Rana kukunoris. Taxonomy (NCBI): domain Eukaryota; kingdom Metazoa; phylum Chordata; class Amphibia; order Anura; family Ranidae; genus Rana; species Rana kukunoris. The sequence continues at coordinate 189,324,829 of CM056057.1, forward strand.
AGTGTTCATCCCAGGGATAGACAATTCTCAAGCAGATTTTTTGAGTCGTCAACAGTTACTCCCGGGAGAGTGGTCTCTTCACCCCCAGGTATTCCAAGAGATTTGCCAAAGATTCGGAATTCCCGATGTGGACATCATGGCAACAAGATTCAACAAGAAATTGGACAAATTCGTATCCCGAGCCAGGGACCCCTCGGCCTACGGGACCGATGCGTTGGTTTGCCCCTGGCACCAGTTTTCTCTCCTGTATGCGTTCCCTCCACTACAGATGATTCCCCGCCTTCTACGAAGGATCAGGGTGGAGCGCAGGCCGGTGATCCTGGTGGCCCCAGCCTGGCCCAGAAGGGCTTGGTACGCACTCATCGTGAGGATGTCAGTAGGGGCACCGTGGCCGCTCCCCCTGCGCCCAGATCTGCTGTCTCAGGGCCCGATCTACCACCCTGCTTAAATTTGATGGCTTGGCGGCTGAATCCCTAATTCTTAAGGGCAGAGGCCTCTCAGCCCAAGTCATATCTACGTTAATTCAGGCTAGAAAGCCAGTCTCTAGAAATATCTATTACAGAGTCTGGAGGACCTATGTGGAGTGGTGCGAGTCTCAAGGAGGGCATCCTCGCAAGTTTTTTATTGACAGGATCTTGCGATTCCTCCAGGTTGGCGTTGACAAGGGGTTGGCTCTTAGTACTCTAAAGGGGCAGGTGTCTGCCTTATCGATATGGTTTCAAAGGCCTTTGGCCACGCATTCGCTTGTGAAAACCTTCTTGCAGGGGGTCTTGCATGTGAATCCCCCTATTAGAGCTCCCCTCTGCCCCTGGAATTTAAATCTGGTCTTGTCAGCTTTACAAAGGCAGCCGTTTGAACCTCTGACAGAAATCCCTCTTGTGCTGCTAACCCGAAAGTTGGTTTTCTTGGTGGCTATGGCTTCGGCCAGAAGGGTCTCCGAGCTGGCAGCCTTGTCTTGCAGGGAACCGTACCTGATTCTGCATAAGGACAGAGTGGTTCTGCGGCCTCAGCCTTCTTTCCTGCCTAAGGTCATATCCAGTTTTCACTTGAATCAGGACCTAGTCCTACCATCCTTCTTTCCTACTCCCCAGTCCAGAGAGGAAAGATTGCTTCATACTTTGGACGTGGTCCGAGCCATGAGGGTTTATCTCAAGGCTACAGAAAAGATTCGGAAAACAGATGTGCTTTTCATTCTCCCGGATGGCCCCAAGAAGGGTCAGCCGGCTGCCAAGTCTTCCTTGGCTAGGTGGATTAAACAGCTGATTTTTCAGGCCTATGGTCTGAAGCGCGTTCCACCTCCCTTATCAGTTAAGGCCCATTCTACGAGGGCCATGAGTGCCTCTTGGGCGGCACACCATCAGATCTCCATGGCACAGGTTTGCAAAGCGGCAACCTGGTCTTCCGTACATACGTTTACTAAATTTTATAAGTTGGACGTCACAAAAGCTACGGACGCAGCATTTGGGCAGGCGGTCCTACGGGCAGCAGTATAGAATCCTCTGGCCCGGATTACGCCCCTTTTTTCTGTTGGTGGAGCTAGTTTTTACCTCCTGATATATTTTCTGTTTGGCTAATTTTGGCCTTACGGTCTCCCTCCCCTCATGGAGCATTGCTTTGGGACATGCCATATGTAATGGCTATGCGCTCTGTGTCCCGTGATGTACGATAAAGAAAAAAGGATTTTTAATAAACAGCTTACCTGTAAAATCCTTTTCTTGAAGTACATCACGGGACACAGAGCTCCCACCCCTCTTTTGGGGAACATTGTGTAACCTCAGAGAAATTGCTTGCTACAAAACTGAAGCACTCTCAGTGGGAGGGGGTTATATAGGGAGGAACTTCCTGTGAAGTTGATTACACCAGTGTCCACACCTGAAGGTACCCATATAACCCCATATGTAATGGCTATGCGCTCTGTGTCCCGTGATGTACTTCAAGAAAAGGATTTTACAGGTAAGCTGTTTATTAAAAATCCTTTTTTCTGCAATAGTACAGTTCGTCGCCACTCTAGCCAGAGTGGATAAAGTGCCTCCGGACAGACTTCTGCCACAAGCCTGGCACCCGGAATGTCAGGTTGCTGGCAGGAACAAGTCTCTCTCACTGACTTGGCTCTAGCTGAATTTAAAGTTCAAGATGAAGACTTCTGCCACAGGCCCAATGTTGGACTGTAGAGCGAATCCTCCAAGAAAGTTCTCTTTTCGATAGTGGTCACCAGTGGACAGTTTATGGTTATCTGTCAGTTCCTGGTGGCCAGATCCCCAATGGTTCGTTCAAGCCCTTTTGATCACCTGCCTCCTGGTTCACCTGCCAAGCTGATCCCCCACCTAACAGCATACAGCTTAGGATCTCTTCAATAGGAATGGACCCCCAGCAAGTCGCTAGGGCCCCTTTCAGCATCAGCAGGGAACTCCGCGTAGCATGCGACCCCAGCCTGGTAGGCCAAGTCGCTGGGGTCAGTTGGGTGCGCACACCCTGAAGGTGGGTGCCGCAGCGAAGAACCCCAAAAAATGGCGTCTGCCACAGATATACCCCTCCCCAGCATGCTCCGCGAGGGGAAAATCCTCCAATTGGCTGCTGGGGAAAAGTGGCTATGCCTTAACCCCTCTGGCGCCACCTGCCACCTAGAGATGGAATTACATCTCTGGAGCACAGAATGACCCACAGGACAATTCAGGGCTGACAGCAGCCCAATTTAGCAAAATTAAGAGTGGGAGCTAACTAACTCTCCCACTAACTTTAGCGTAGCGCCTTTTCTGAAAGAAAGGGGGCTCTACAATTGTATATGCCTTTTTTTATGTCTAGGTAGTTGCCCTTTAGTTTTTCAAGTAAGGGGATTTCTCATCTTGTGAAAATATCAGTAAAACAGTCTTCTAGAAGAGTATTGTTTGATTTTATTTTTGAACTTCTATCTTTGCTAACCATAATGAGAACAGACAAATTCACATCTTTTCAAAGCAACATTTCTTATGTATAGTATTGTCACACTAGAGTAATAAATGTTAAATGTGCAAAAGAATTGATATTTGAACACCGATTGTATGTCACGTTGTTCCGTATAGCATCTCGGTGGGATACTGGTTGCTCACTTACTGTATAATTCCAGTATTTTTATACTTATCCTTTTCTTCCAGACATGATGGGCCTAAAAATGATGATGGAGAAAGTTGGGGTCCCAAAAACTCACCTAGAAGTGAAAAAGATGATCGCAGAAGTGACGGGTGGAAACAGTGAATGCATTTGCTACCGGGACTTTATTAAAATGCTGCTTGGGAAGCGATCATCTATTCTGAAAATGTGAGTAACTATAAACATTAATGACAAAATCAAGAAGGTACATGGACCTCCAAGGCCCAACGGTGACAGGGGTGCCCCTCAGTTTTTTATTCAAGCTGAACTTTTAGCAGATATTTAAACAATAAATACAAATATATTGCATTGTGTAATAATTGCTAAACTCTGGGCAAATAATATTTTTTCCTATGTAGTGGAGCTGTGCCCTTAACTGCGGGTCAACTGCTCCTTTTTGTCTAGGGGATTGGAAACCCAAGATATACTCACCTAATCCTCTGTTCTTCCAGTCTGTGTGGCTCCTGTTCGCCCCGTCTTGTTAGCAGTCTTGTATGGTGGGCTGTTCCTAACGTCATCATGTCCTAAGACCTGCTTTGGATTGTGGGGGAGCGCTGTTTGCAGGTGGAGCAGAGGATCGTTTGAGTATTTCTCCAATCCCTTGGACAAAAACGGAGCAGTTGACCCGTGTAAAGCAGGTACAGCCCAGAGTTGGGCTTTCAAAATGTAATTCATGTTTACATACAACTAACATAAGTATTTGAATCTGTCTTGATATTAGCCAACTTACATCACAGCCATAGGCATTGCCAGGGGGAGTGCCTGGGCACACCCTAATCACCCAGTGCGCCAGGGCCCTGATAAGGCAAAAAAATGGTCCTACTGTGCCGGGGCTGGGCCCTATCAGTTCAAAAGCGGGGCCCAGGCATCTGCCAATCAGGATGACCGGCTGTACTGCCCTGTTGCAGACATCAATCCTCTTGTTCCTTCCCCTGCAGAACTTCTGGCTTCTCTTCCTCTCCCTCCTGCGCTGCAGGAGGGAGAGGTTCTAGTATCTGCACCCGCTTCCCCTTGCTGTTTGCCCCTCCCTAATATGCCTCCCATTGCTGCAGTGCTGCTGGCTTTCCCCCTCTCCTCTGTCAATCGAAGCTTTTGCGGGCACATAGGGGAACATTTCAGTTTGGAGAGTAAGGGAATATGTCCTTTTCTGAATGAACACAGTGGGCCAGATTCTCTAAGAAATTCGCCGGCGTAGCGTAAGCCATTTACACTACGCCGCCGCATCGTACTAGAGCAAGTGCCGTATTCTCCATGCACTTGCTCCGTAGTTTGCGGAGGCGTAGAGTAAATCGCCCAGCGTAAGCCCGCGTAATTCAAATGGGGCGGCTTGTATTTAAATTAAGCGCGCCCCCGCGTCGAACGAACTGCGCATGCGCCGGCCGGGGAAAAAGCCCAGTGCGCATGCTCCAGCTCACGTCGGAAAGCGCCGTTGAAACCGACGTCAAAACTACGTGATCGTCACTACGCAATGCCCTATTCGCGAACGAGTTAGTAAAACGACGTAAGCGTCGGAAAAAGCCGACGCTGACCCGACTCCATACTTAACATGGCACCTGACGGCATCCGACGGGACTTCGTAAGGTTACTCCTCATAGCAGCAGGGGTAACCTTACGAGTTCGTAAACGACGTACACGACGACGGGGCGACGTAAAAGCGATCGGGAATCGGCGTAGTAGCCTCATTTGCATAGGCAAATGAGAAAACAACGTAAAGGCCACCTAGTGGCCGGAGTTGTCATTACAACTACGATCCGCAAGTGTAATGGTATTACACTTGTCGGATGTTCAAGCGTATCTATGCCAAAGTGATGCTAAGCATCACTCGCATAGATACGAGCCAAAAAATACCGCGATACGACAGGGTATCTGAGATACTCCGTCATAGCGCCGCTGAGAATCTGGCCCAGTGAGCGATCGGAACCGATTACAGGGAAAGGGACTGATGAATTTATGTCCTCCATCCATTTCTTAAAGGTAAAACATCAGGTTCTGTTTAGACCCCTGATATTTCACCAAAGCGATAAGACAGCTGAAAAATGTAAATACATAAAAATATATATATATATATATATATATATATATATATATATATATATATTAAGGACTGATTCACAGTGCTTCTATGACTTCTGCCATGGCTGCAACGCATAGCATCACAGCTGTGGCATGTGTACACCTCTAGCCACTGCCTGTTGTTTTATTTTTAAGTTTTGGGGTGCACACCCTAATGTAATGGGCTCCGCACACCTATGATCCTGCAGAACTCAGACTGGGTAAGGGAAGGACAACACTGGGAACAAGTCGGGCTCGGATGCGTGACCATTTTCTGACAAGGAACATGCTGACAGGAGAAGAAAGCAGAGTTGATGACTTATCAGCGTGTTGCTGCTCTTTCATTGGCCCATCAGTAGACTGTAGGCGAGGAAGTCTATTTTTATTAGTTATATTTTCCAAACACCATGACATGTCACTTAAGATTTCGCTCTCTCTGAACATTTGTTACAAACAGATTGCACTTTTCTTTTTGGGGTCATAAATGTGTATATAAGAACAATCCTTTCCATAATGAGTCTTCAGCCTTACAGAAAACTGCGAACACCTGTTCTGTACATTGGGGCATCATAATCCAGTTCCTGTTTCTATGTTGATAGCCATTAGGGCAGACTTGCTGGAAAATATCAAGTCGTGATCCCTTGAGAGCAGCAGAGTAAAGCAGCACCTGTCTGTGATGTATCAGATCGACATGTTTTGCAGTAATTTTCCTTTGTTTGAAGTAAACCACAATGTCCATCTGTTGGGGACGGTAGCACACTAATGTGATACATGTTTACAAAGGATATATTCTGCTTGTGATCTATCCAAACTTAGAGAACCGCTCATGACTGGGCTCATGCAGGAATCTGAATATTCAGTTTTTAGTTATTATACAGTAGGGGTGTAACGGATCAAAAAACTCACCGTTCGGATCATTCCTCGGATCATTTTTCGGATCGGCAAAAATAATAATAACCCCCACTGTAATATCCACGCCCCCACTGTAATATCCACCCCCCACTGTAATATCCACATCCCCCACTGTAATATCCACATCCCCCCACTGTAATATCCACACCCCCCACTGTAATATCCACATCTCCCCCACTGCAGTGGCTTCACTAGGGTTGGTGTCACCCAGTGCAGAATAAAATGATGTCACCCCCTCCACCAACTATAGTCCCCCCTCAGTAAAGAATCCCCTCGGTGCAGACACCCACATCAGTACAGAGACCCCCCTTCTCTCAATACAGAGACCCCCCCTTCTCTCAATACAGAGACCCCCCCTTCTCTCAATACAGAGACCCCCCCTTCTCTCAGTACAGAGACCCCCCCTTCTCTCAGTACAGAGACCCCCCTTCTCTCAGTACAGAGACCCCCCTTCTCTCAGTACAGAGACCCCCCTTCTCTCAGTACAGAGACCCCCCTTCTCTCTGTACAGAGACCCCCCCTCCTCTCTGTACAGAGACCCCCCCTCCTCTCTGTACAGAGACCCCCCCTCCTCTCAGTACAGAGACCCCCCCTCCAGGTAGTACCAACATGCACCCCCCTCAGGCAAGACAACCCCCCCCCCCGGCAAGACAACCCCCTGGGGCAAGACATGGGCCTTCTCCGCTCCTGTGGCTGGCTGTCACTTTTGCTGTGTGTCTTTCCCACCTTCTCCTCTCCTGTGGTTGGCTGTCACTTTTGCCGTGTGTCTTCCCCGCCTTCTCCTCTCCTGTGGCCAGCTATAATTTTTGCTGTGTGCCTTCCCCGCCTTCTCCTCTCCTGCCATTGACATTTTAATTTTTAACATAACACTATTGATTTATGCAGCGCCTTACATACTATACATTCATATTATTCCCTGCCCTCAAGAAGCTTACAATCTAAGGTGCATCTGTCTCAATTTATAGAGAGAGGGGGGGGGGCGGGGTGGGCTATCTCCACAAGGACACTGTCACTTGGTCCTAAGAGGGTAAGGTGACAGTGTTAGTACAGTGATCTCCTTACTGAGCTATTGTGTTCTGACAATTGGACTGCTCCCCCGCCAGAACACACCAGTCAGTGTTCACAACCATTGGCTGCCAGCACTGATCGGATGCCAATCCGATGCTGGTTTTCCAGCATGCTGTTCGACAGACTGGTCTACATATGGGTCGAATGTCAGCTGGTTGCTGTTTAACCAGCCGATACCAGACAATATTTGGTCCGTGTGTATGAGGCATTAGGCTTTCATTAGATTAGGATGATTAAATAGAACCTGTTCCCTCATATATCATATTTTCCTATAAGAATCTCACCTTGCATTAGGTGTCCCTGACAAAGTCTCCTCTACATCAGGGTCCCCATCAGAGTCTCCCCTACATTAGGGTCTCCACCATACAACAGGTGTTCCTATCAGAGTCCCTCCTCATATCATGTACCCATCAGAGTTCCTCCCTACTGTACATCAATTGTCCTCATCAGATTGGCTCATGCACTCCCAGAGACCTAGGGGGTTTATAGTTGAAATCTGGGGGGGGGGGGGCATGGCCCACCCCAGCACCCCTTAGATCTGAGTCTGGCATCCTCACTGGTCCTTGACAGGCAGTCCTGAGCTAGGCTAAAGCTGAGCATACATGGATGGGAATTTGGGCCAGTTCAACAGGGACCAGCAGGGCAGGGAATTTCCATCTAGGTATGGGCAGGGTGGTTCTAGATCGATGTCTGTACAACTGCCCTGTTGGATCTTTGATGCTCAATCAGCACCGCGGCTATAACCTCTTGTACTTCCTTTAAAAGTAGAATTCAGACTGGGAAAGGGAGGGCCATCATAAGAGGCCACTAAGGTGTGTGATTTAACAAGAAACTATAATGCCGCGTAAAGACAATGGTTGCAAAGTAGGGAAAGTTATACATAATGCCGTGTACACACAACCGTTTTTCATGAAGAGAAAAATGCAATTTTTTCAATTGGTCGTTAAAAACGATCGTGTGTAGGCTCCAGTGTATTTTCTCGACAAGAAAAATTGCCATTAATTGCTCTATTTTTTCTCGTCGTTTTTCTCGTGTGAAGGCTTTAACCACTTAACCCCCGGACCATATTTCTGCCCAATGACCAGAGCACTTTTTGTGATTCGGCACTGCGTCGCTTTAACTGACAATTGTGCGGTCGTGCGACATGGCTCCCAAACAAAATTGGCGTCCTTTTTTCCCACAAATAGAGCTTTCTTTTGGTGGTATTTGATCATCTCTGCGGTTTTTATTTTTTGCGCTATAAACAAAAATAGAGCTGCAATTTTGAAAAAAATGCAATATTTTTTTCCTCAGTTTAGGCCGATACGTATTCTTCTACATATTTTTCATAAAAAAATAAAATCATATTAAGCGTTTATTGATTGGTTTGCGCAAAAGTTATAGCGTTTACAAAATAGGGGGTAGTTTTATGGCATTTTTATTAATATTTTTTTTTTACACACAAAGCTCCCGGTCCCCGCTCTGTAACGAACGAGCGCGCGTGCCCGGCGGCGATCGTGCCCGCCGGGCACGCGCACGGGACTCGGGGGCGAGCGGGGGGCACGCGCACCGATGGCGCGCGCGCCCCCTAGTGGCTGCTTAAAAGCGGACGTATAGCTACGGGCTCTCGCCCAGGAGAGCCGACCTGCCGCCGTAAAATGACGGCGGCAGGTCGGCAAGCAGTTAAAAAAACGATCATGCTCAGAAGCAAGTTATGAGAAGGAAAATTTGCATAATCAGCCCAAAGGGTGGCGCCATTTGAATGGAACTTCCCCTTTATAGTGCCGTTGTACGTGTTGTACGTCACCGCGCTTTGCTTAAGCATTTTTTCACGATTGTGTGTATGCAAGGCAAACTTGAGAGGAATCGCGTCGAGAATTTTTTTTTTTCCATGACATAAAAAATGATCGTGTGTACGAGGCATAATTTTTGTTAATTTTTTTTGGTATAAAATTGAAAGTGTTGACTAATGTAAATAAATACTTTATATCATCGTGTATGACATGTTTTAAAAATCTTTATAATTTACATTTACAGTTTACAGCTATCTGTGAATATGAGGGCCGTCATATTTGCTTATTACAGCCATTTAACAAAGAGGTATCGATGGCTGGCACGTGCCTGTTAGCGGTTTTTATGGCCTGCAGGTATCTCCGTACCCTCCATCATGTAGGATGGCTGGATGGTCATTTGGAATGCTGTGGGTCATGTGACTCACATTACTAAGCAGCTGCATGCAGCTGCTCTCCTTGCTCCCTACACGCTGCCCCTATTGGACTGCTAAACTAAGCACAGAGGAAGCCGGTGCCAGGCGGGTCATTTGACTTGAACTGTGACACCCAGCTGCCTTCAGCCTTTAGCTGGAAGCAGGCAAAGCAAATTCATTAAAGAAGATCTGTCAAATGAGGACTGAAACAAGACAGAAATTTTTTTTTCTTTCATTTTGCTATGTACAGGCAGTCAGTAGAAAGGCAGTTGTTCGATACTTTTCATTTAAATTTATGACACCAAAGCAGAAAGCATCTGGCCTCTATACAGTACACATAATTATTCACCATGGTCAGGCCCCCACGCAGGATTACTAATGACAGACTTGGAAGAAAACAACTTCCCTTTAAAGCAATGGTCTCCAAACTGTGGCCCATGGGCCAGATGCAGACCTTTACCTGTCACTGATACCTATGGTGCCTTTACCTGTCATTGACACCCATCTATTCCTCCTACTGATACCCATGATAGGGCACTATTCCTCCTATTTCCACTCATGATGGGGCACTATTGCTCCCACTGACACCAATGATGGAGCATTATTCCTTCCACTGATACCAATAACGTGGCACTATTCCTCCTACTGACACTCATGATGGAGCACTATTCCTCCTACTGACAGTAATGGTGGAACACTATTCCTCCCACTGACACCAATGATGGAGCACTATTCCTCCCACTGACACCAATGATGGAGCACTATTCCTCCCACTGACACCAATGATGGAGCACTATTCCTCCCACTGACACCAATGATGGAGCACTATTCCTCCCACTGACACCAATGATGGAGCACTATTCCTCCCACTGACACTAATGATGGAGCACTATTCCTCCCACTGACACTAATGATGGAGCGCTATTCCTCCCACTGACACTAATGATGAAGCGCTATTCCTCCCACTGACACTAATGATGGAGCACTATTCCTCCTCCTGACACCAATGATGGAGCACTTTCTTTATCGTACATCACGGGACACAGAGCGGCAATCCATTACTATGTGGGTTATAGAGTCTACCTTCAGGTGTGGACACTGGTGTAATTAACTACACAGGAAGTTCCCTCCCTATATAACCTCTCCCATACTGGGAGCTCCTCAGTTTTTTCATCAGTGTCTAAGGTGTTGGTCACGAATGAACATGTGCTCTTAGGAGCTCCACTGGAGGGATCCATGCTGGATGTAAAAAACCTCCATAAATCCGGATCCGTCCAAGGTGCTTCATAGCCAAAGTGGACGGTACCCGGGCCTCGGTACGAAGAACGAGGTTTAGCCTATAATGCATCTCTGCGGAGGGCTGGATCCTGGGTTCCAGAACTTTGTGCCTTCCAAGGACCAAATGTTTTTTCTGCTGCCAGGATGCTATATAGGTCCAGGGGAGTTGGTGTTCCTGCCATGGACCCCGGTCCCTGAAGGTCTAGGACAATACCCACGGTGAAGGGGGAAGATTGGGCCTCTTGCTTGGCAATACCCTGCAGCGTGGAGAAGGTAAGAGGAGGGCCTACGGGACTTGGTTCGACAGTAGGTCCTCCGTGGGGGACTTGGGTCTCGCCTATATTATGCTTCTATGCATGGGCAATGTAAACCACTATGTCTTCTGAGACAGGATGGCTCAGGGCACCCATATACCTCCCCTAGCCGGCATGCAGCCTGGCCCACAATGTCTGTTAGACAGGATGGCTGCAGTACCTATATATCTCCCCTTGAAGGGGCCGGTACATAAAAAATAAATAAAAAAAAATATGCCCTTAATCCTATACAAAGGATTGTCTTCCGTGAGTAGCTGCAAGTCTTATCTGTGTTTCCACTACTATGGGCAGTAGAAGACATGCCTGATGTTTTTGCTTACCATGCTTTCCAAAAACGGAAGCTTAAGTGTTAGCTGATCTATTGTGTCCCACTTCCTCCGCTTCAGGCTCTACCATGTTGCACGTGCACACCGGCTCAGTGCAGTCGCAGAGAAGGCTCTTCAAAGGGCCCGGACGTCAGAGCTCTGTAAAGCTAGGGGGACACAAGCGTAAGCACCTTGTGTGAGTTGGATACAGATTCATCTAAGACGCCTACTCGCATCTAGCTGTGCAGATGAGCAGGCATTGTGTCAGACTAAATTCAGCTATTTGATGCACCTGGGTTAAGTGCCTCTGCTTATAGCTTAGGACTTGGTCTCCCCATTGAATAAGGTCAGGGGTAGGAATATAAAGAGGGATCGCCACCTGAACCTGGTGGACCCTTATTCTCCTCTGTAGAGACTTAAACAGCTCATAGATTGAGCCATCAGACCTATCAGGCAATGCAGCCTTCCCCCAACATTGCAATCACTCTGCATGTGTTTTGTGTTTTGCAAGAAAAAAAAAAAAAGAGGGGGGTGTCCCCCTTTTCCTGCTTTAATCCTGAAACAAAGGGATTAGAAGGCTTGGGGATAAAAGCTTCACTGTCAGAGGACAGGAGACAGGAGCTGCAGCCTAACAAGGAGAAGCTATCAAAAGCCCTACAGGTTCTGATTACACCTCTATCTTCTCCTTGGAGTGTAAAGAGAGGTTTTCCTATAGGTGGCTAGTAAGACCTCCATATAATCCTCAGCCTGGTGTCGGCTTCAGGCTAACCAAATGCATCGGAGGGATGCACACTTGCGGGCACACATTGCTAATGTCTCTTAATTGAGGAAACACACATCTGCAGAGGATAATTTCCTCTTTACCAGTCCGCATGTTGCATAACATGAGTTTAGAATGCATGTGGGATAAAAACAAGTAACAGAGCAGATTCTATTGTGGATCGCATAAGCATACATGTCTCTGTTTTTTTTTTTTTTTTTTTTTTTCTGATTTAAGTCTTTTTTTATTTGAAAATAAAATAATAGTACATGTACAGGTAAATACAACTGAACCTATAATATACAACAATACGGTACATACTGTCATGTGCCCCTTTAAACCTTGGTCATCATCGTCCTTGCTTCCCAGCCCTATTTAGGCCCTCCCTCCACCTGGTTATCTGGGGGGAGCAACAGCATTACCTAAAACCTGAAACACGCACTACATAAAGAAAAAGAAAGGGACAAAAAGCAAAAGAGGACCACAAAACAAAAAACAAGGGGGGAGGAGAGAAAAAAAAAAAAAAGATATATAAATAAATAAATAAAGGGGGATGGAAAGGGAAACTCCCTCCCCTCCCTATTGTCTCCCTTTATACCTATCCCTCTCTATAGTAGTTACCCTTATGTCACTACCCTAGATACCAGGAAGGTTTCCCAGGAAGACCATATTTTAAAGAATCTTTCTTGTTGGTGTCGTGCTGTCAATACAAGTTCTTCTAGCTTACTAATTTCTTTCACCTTATTTATCCACATCTCTATAGTTGGTGGGGCTGGTGATTTCCACCTCTTTGTTATACAGGCTTTTGCCGCATCTAGTAGGTGGCGTATACTTATCTCTCTATATACTTTTTCTGGGATTTGGTTCATATGTAGGAGGTAAAATTCTGGATCTTCAGGTATCTCATATTCTGAACAGAATTGGAGGGCCCTTTTGATCTCTAACCAAAAACCCTTTAACAAGGGGCAGTCCCAGAATATATGCAACATCGTTCCTTTACTTCCTTGGCACCTCCAACCAGGGCTGGACTGGGACAACAATTTGGCCCTGGATTTCATCCAGACTGGCCCACTTTGTCAGGTCTCTCCCATGGCAGCCGGACAACTCTCGCCCCCCCGGCCACCCAAGCCCCCTCTCCCCCTTCACTAGCCACTAGCCGTTGTACTTTATTAGAGTAGAACGGCTGGTACTGGTACTCTTATAGGCAGTACCAGTGGGGTAGTTAGACATTATTTCACCCGGGGGAAAGAATCAGTTCGGTTCCCCCCCCCCCCATGGGACAAGATAAGGCAGAAGTGAGAAACTCCCAGGCCATAGCTGTTGAGTAATCTGTCTGTCCCCTCCCCCATGCTCCTCTGTTGTCCCCCCTGCTCCTCTGGTCCCCCCCTGCTCCTCTGTTCCCCCCCAGGTGAGCGCTGCGGGGATGGGAGAGGAGGTGAGCGACAAAGGAGCGGAGGGGGGCGGCGGTCCGCTGTCACTGAAGCCGGCCCACTGAGCCATCGGCCCACCGGGAAACTCCCTGTAGTCCCAATAGCCAGTCCATCCCTGCCTCCAACATTTATCTGACACTTCTGGGAAGATTTTATTTAGGCTTTCTGGTGTCCTGTACCATCTTGCAAAAATCGTATAATTTGTCTCTTGGGTCCGCGCGCAAATTGAAGTTTCGTGCGTTCGTTTGTATATACGTTGCCGTTGTTCCGTATTGAATGTCTTTTTTAGTTCCCGTTCCCAGTCTTGGACACACTTCGGGGGGCAGTTCCCTGATCGTACTAATATTTCATAACTCCTCGATAGGGTATGTGACAGTGTTCCCCTCTCACTACACATTTTCTCAAATCTCGTGAGTGGTCTCTCAAAAACCCCCGGGTTTGGTAATGTGTTCAAGAAATGAGCCATCTGGAGTGCGTTCCAAAACTTTAGACAAAATACATTCCCTTGTTCCATCAGGTCGACTATGGTGACCCATTTTCCCCTTTGGATAAAGTCAGCCGCCTGCGTGTGTTCTCTGTCCCGTAGGTGTCGAAAGGCCCCATCTTGATATCCCGTTGGAAACAACGGGTTACCTATTACCGGGTATAGTGGGGAGGTCGAAAGGCCCCATCTTGATATCCCATTGTCCAAGTCGCACCATCTTGTTGTCCACTTGTCCCTGGGTTCACCCAGGGACGTCGCCAGCGTGTCGGGATCCTCCAGGGTAATTGACCACGCTATAGAAAGTGCACCTCAACTCAACTCAACTCATTGGAAATAACAGGTTACCTATTACTGGGTATAGTGGGGAGGTCCTGGGGTCAATGCCAATCATAGGAAGCGCTACTGCGCATATCTTCACTGTATTTCCCCATATTGGGTTCTTATTTATTTCTTTAGGTAGTGAGGCAAACCACCATGGTGCTCTTTCTAATGGTACTTTGGATTGGGACAGTTCTATTTGTACCCATAATTTTGTACCTGAGTGCCTGTTCCAGTCTATTAGCCTACTCAGGTGTACAGCATAGTAGTACTTCCTTATGTCTGGGACCCCCAGTCCTCCCTGTTGTTTGGTATACATTAATTGTCTCCTTCGTATCCTGGGATTTTTGTGTGCCCATACAAACTCAAAGATAACTCTCTGACATTGTTTAAAATACTGTACTGGGATGTGTATTGGTAGTGTTTGTAGTAAGTAGAGAATTTTCGGGAGTATACTCATCTTAAAGATATTGCATCTGCCCAGCCAGGTATGGAACCCTTGGTTCCATTTGTCAAGCAGTAACTTCACCTTTTGCAATAATGGTGGGAAGTTTAGATCGAAAATTTTGTCCACTTTCCCTGGTAGTTGTATGCCAAGATATGTCAGTGCTCTCTCTGTCCATTTGAACTTAAATGTTTTCTTTAGGTGAGTTATAGATGTTTGTGGGACATTGACTCCCATTGCTTCTGACTTATTAAAATTAATGCTTAAGTTCGAAAGATATCCATAGTTCTCAAATTCCTTCATCAAATTCGGGATTGAGATCAACGGATTAGTGAGGGTAAACAGCATATCGTCTGCATATGCTGAAATTTTGCAGTGGTTCTTCCCTATTTGTATTCCTGAGATATCTTGGTTCCGACGCAGAGTACACAAAAATGGCTCTAGTGACAGGGCGAAGAGGAGTGGGGATAGGGGGCAGCCCTGTCTAGTTCCATTCGAAATCTGTAGAGGCTCAGATAATATTCCGTTGGCCCTTACCTGGGCCGTTAGGCCTGTATACATGGAGAATATCCATTTTATTATTTTATTTCCAAAGCCTCCGTGTTGTAGGACTGCCTGCATGAACCTCCAATTCACCCTGTCAAAGGCCTTCTCTGCGTCTGTATTTAGGAACACACATTGCGTCTGAGTTCTGTTTGCTATCTGTACCAGGTTAATGGCTTTAATAGTATTGTCGCGTGCCTCCCGTGTAGGGACGAATCCCACCTGGTCCAGATGTATCAGGTCTGGGATATGCTGTTGTATCCTATTTGCCAGGACCTTGGCGAAAATCTTCACATCTAAGTTTAGCAAGGAGATCGGCCGGTAGCTTCCGCATACTTCCAGATCTTTCCCCTCTTTTGGTATAACCGAGATGTAAGCTAATAAAGTTTCTTTCATTAAGTTAGCCGCCGTCCCCAGCGCATTAAATAATTTAGTCATGTATTTCGATAGCGAGGGGAACAGAATTGTATAATATTGACACGTGTAGCCATCTGGTCCCGGAGCTTTCCCCATTTTAATTGAACTTACTGCCTTTTTTTAGTTCTTCTTCAGTTATGGGGGCATCTAAGCTGTCTTTGTCTGATTCTGATAGTCTTGGGATATCTGATTCTTTCAGGTACCGATCAATCTGTTCTAGGGTCGGGTGTTTACTCTGTATATTGTAAAGGGAGCAGTAATATTCTTGAAACTCTTTAGCTATTTCATTTGGCTTAGTGACCTTCGGTTTCTTTGGTGGCTTAATCTGTGGGATATAATAACTCATTTTTTGTTCTCTTAGTAGTCTGGCAAGTCTTTTCCCGCATTTATCACCTGATTCGTATGTAAACTTCTTGCATCTCTGTATTGCTGCTTTAGCTTTGTAGTACAGTAGATCTGTAATTTCCTTTCTCTTCCTAACCATCTCTTCTTCAACTCTAGTTGATCTTATTTGCTTATGTCTGCTCTCTAGTATGGCTAATTCTTCTAAAAGCCTTTTTAATTTTTCAGTACGTTTCCTTTTTATTCTAGATCCATGCTTAATTAGTACCCCTCTGATTACCGCCTTATGAGCCTCCCAGACGACGCCTGGGTCGCATTCTGGGGTGTCATTACTGCTGAAGTAAAACTCCAGCTCTTGGATTACATCTTCTAGCACCGCTTTGTCCTGCAGCAAGCTTTTGTTTAATCTCCATTGATTTGGTCTAGTCTGTCTTAGATCTTGTATCTCATACTCCAGGAAGATCGGTGCGTGATCTGACCATGTAGTATGTCCTATTTACATGTTTCTGTCTGTATGGTGCTGCATGTTTCCACAAAAGAGGTTGCATAAAAGATGCTTGTATGCATAAAAATGCTGAATCGCATAAAGACGTTTGTAGGCATAAAAATGCTGAATCACACATGATTACCTGATCACCCAAGTCCTTGTTTCCCCCAAGGATGTTTGGTTACACAGAAGAGGTTTGTTTCCACAGGAAGGCCTAAAATCGCATTAAGTTGCTTGGATGCAAAAAAGATGCTGGATCACACATGGTTACCTGATCATCAGCGTCCTGGATTACCCAAGGATGTTTGGTCACACAAATAGGCTTGTTTCCACAAAAGTACCTAAAGTCGCATAAAGATGCTTGTATGCATAAAAATGCTGAATCGCATAAAGGATGCTTGTATGCATTAAGGGGTTGAATCACACAGGATTACATGATCACCCAAGTCCTTGATTCCCCAAGGATATTTGGTCACGCAAAGAGGCTTGTTCCCACAGAAATGCCTAGAATCACATAAAGAGGCCTAAAGGCATAAAAATGCTGAATCACACAGGATTACATGATCACCCAAGTCCTTGATTCCCCAAGGATATTTGGTCATGCAAAGAGGCTTGTTCCCACGGAAATGCCTAGAATCGCATAAAGAGGCCTGAAGGCATAAAAAGTCTGAATCACACAGGATTACCCAATCACCCAAGTCCTGGATTACTCAAGGCCTAAAGGGATCGCTTAAAGATGTTTGAATGCAAAAAGAAGCTGGATCACACATGGTTGTTGGATCAACAGAGTCCTGGATTACCCAGGGATACTTGATCACATAGAGAGGCTTGTTTCACAGAAATGCCTAAAGTCGCATTAAAATGCTTGGGTGCATAAGGATGCTGGAACGCACAGGGGTGCTTGGTCACACAAGGGTTCTTGTCCGCACAGTAGTGCTTAAAATGCATAAGATGTTGATCGCATGGAAGATGCTGAATCGCATGCATGGTTACTTTAAAGTTGCACATGGTGGCTTAATTAAGCAATACAGGATGCCTTGTGTTTGCATAGAGATACGTGTCTGCATGGGTTCATGTTGCACATTGTTGCATAACACGTTTATAGCACATGCTTGCTTGCTTGCAAAGATGCTCGTTCCAGAACACACATGCTATATGCATGTTTGGCGTGAGACATATTTATATGATTTCATGCTTCCATGAACACACACTGCCATGTACACACGCCTCCATTGAGGCATATGGCTTTAACACTTGCCACATACACATATGGGGAGCCAGTTGCATATGTGTTTATTTACTTGGGACTGCAGAGGTTGTCTGCGTTTTGCAGGGGAACAGCACTGTCTCCAGTTGGTGGTCTTGCCCTTTTGGGTTAGCCTCCGTGTCTGGGTTGTCGGGGCGCTAGGGCCCGCCTCTAGCAGGTCTGTAGGCCCAGGGTATAGCAGTAATGGCATACCGAAGCAGACTCCTGCTGATGGATCAGTCAGCAGCATGGCTGGACCTAAGGGTGTCCAGCATGGTCAGGTATCTGGATCTCCTGGGTTAGGATTCCAGTCTAAAGATACATTCTTCATTGACCAAAAGCTGGGTATGTTTTGCACCAGGAGAGTCCTTTTGGCCTAAGACAAGACCATCGCTATGAGAAAGCTGGTCTAGGTGGTTACGGCAAGGAACAGTTCCTTACTTTTTGCCTTCTGCTTAAGGCACTAGAGAAGATGCTGCTTCATTCAAGACAGTTCCCTATACTTTTATTCAGGACTGTTATAAACAGTATTGTGTTGGCCTAGAAGGAGTGGATCTTGACCTAGCATTATCCAAAGAACCCGGTCCCAGAGATATGCTGGAATTCCTCTTGGTGGTTCTTAACTAAAGGGTTTGCCAGGTCAGGAAGAGACCTTGGCCCAGGGGAAGTAGTCCAGCTCCAAGGGAGCCTTATCGGTCAGCTAGAGCTACCGATGGAGCATCTGGCTTAGGGGCCTGAACGTTCAGGTGGCTGGTTGGTTCGGTCAGAGTTCAATCAGACTATACCATATTATGTGATTTACTTCATTTACCAAGGAGGAGCTTGTGCCTTGCCTATTGACATTCGTCATTTCATGAAATGCAGAATTGGCAGGCGATTCGCTGTAGCCGTCAACAAGTGTCTCCGGGAGAATGACCTCTACACCCCGACTGTTTTCCTGACCAAGGGCCACAGAAATGGTACCCTGTACATAAGATGTATTGGCGTCCAGCCTCAACAAGAAATTGAACAGCTTGAGGTCAAGGACAAGGGATCCACCCGCATGCGGGGCAGATGTGTTAGTAATCTGGTGGGACCAGTGGTCACTGGTTATGTCTCTCCCCCCAGTGCCGCGGCGTTTGTGGCTTCTATGAAACATTAGAGGATGGCGGAAGCTGGCCTGATTACTCTGGCATAGCCCTGACAACCTTTTCTGTGCAGGGACAGTAGGGGTGGTAGTAGAGGACCCACGGTCCCTTACATCTTGTCCAGGCTTACTTCGAAGGGGGTATTACATCCTGTCGTGCGCCAGGTGAATTAATGGTCTGGCTATTTTAGCCCACATTCTTCAGGATCAGGGTTTTTAGAATCAACGGCACTTCCTTGATTCATACAGGAAGGCTGGCCTCCAGGACCAGATATCCCAGGATCGGGAGAGCCCATGTTCCTGGTATGAAACAGATGGTGGCATCCTTGGAAGTTTGTCAAAGATAAAATTCCTTCCTTCCTGCATTTGGAAAGGAGACGGAGCTAGCCTTAAGTTACATCAAGGATCCGATCTCGGCCTTGCCTCCAAAGGTCGCTTGCTTCACACTCTTTGTTCCGAGCCATTATACAAGGGGTGACGCGCATAAGTCCACCAGTTTAGTCGCCCTTGTGCTTGGAGGATTGGCTCTAGTTTTGTTGGCTTACAGGGTCAGCTCCGTGGGCCGATGCACCATATTTCCCTTCAGCCTTTAACAAGGGAATTGGTGTTCTTGGTTGTGGTAGCCTCCAAGAGAGTTTCAGTATTGGCAACCTCTTGGTATAAAACCATACTTATTCTTACAAGTAGGGTGATGTTAATCCTCACCCAGCCTTATTTACTAGAAGGATCTAGTGTTCATTTGAATCTAGATATTCTTACCTCCCCCTTTTTCAAAACCTTGTTTTCGGAAGGAAAGGTTATTGCTTTCTCTCAGTAGAGATGAGAGCAGTTAAATATCTATCTGAAGGTTCAGATATAGAAAGCTGAAGTTTTTTGTGCTGCCAGAAGACCCTAGATGTGGGCAGGCAGTGTTCAGTTCAGCTATTAAAATGGTTACACTCTCTCTCCTTTGGAGTAGAAGGGTCAAGGCCTATCTGAAGCGGCTGCTCGGATACGGAAAACTGATGTTGTTGTTGCGCTACCAGGAGGCCCCAGGAAGGGGCAGGCAGTGCCTAAAATCAACTGTTTTCAAGATTGATTCATCAGGGTATTATTCAGGCTTGTGGTTCGGAGAGTGGGACTCCCCCTGTTTCTTGGGGGGGGGGTGCTCCGTACCAGGATAGTAAGCGCTTTATGCGCGATGCTTTAATTGAAGTTTTGTGCGTTCGTTTGTATATACGTTGCCGTTGTTCCGTATTGAATGTCTTTTTTAGTTCCCGTTCCCAGTCTTGGACACACTTCGGGGGGCAGTTCCCTGATCGTACTAATTTCTTTATCGTACATCACGGGACACAGAGCGCATAGCCATTACACTTGGGTTATATGGGTACCTTCAGGTGTTGACACTGGTGTAATCAATTTCACAGGAAGTTTCCTCCCTATATAACCCCCTCCCACTGGGAGTGCTTCAGTTTTTTCGCCAGTGTCTTAGGTGTTGGTCACGTCTAGCTGTCCCTCGGAGGTCTCGGGACCCAGGATAGCTAGCCGGATCCGTCCGAAGTGCTTCAAAGCCAAGGTGTACGGTACCCGGGCCCTGCTGGAGTGGGGTTTTGCCTATAATGCCTCTCCTTGGAGGGCTGGATTCTGGGCTCCAGTGCCTTAGTCTCTTCCAAGAACTAAACGCTACTGATGCCATCATGCTATATAGGTCCAGGGGTGTGGGTTCCTTAACACAGGACCCCGGTCCCTGAAGGTCCAAGACAATACCCACGGAGATGGGGGAAGGCTGGGCCTCTTGCATTTTGCAATACCCTGCGGCGTGGAGCAGGTAAGAGGGAACCTGCGGGACTTGGTTCGACAGTAGGTATCCCCCTGGGGGTTCTGGGTTGGCTAATGGTATGCTTGTGCATCAGCCACTATCTCCACTATGTCTTTTGAGGCAGGATGGGATGTACTAATGTTTACCCAGATAACATGTAGATATATATATGCTTTTAAAGATATGTATTTTGCTACTCCCCCCAGACTTGCCTGTTAGCATGATACTGCAGCCCCACGTGTTATAGGGAGGAAATGCTGACAAAACTCCTGTTTCCTAGGAAGCCTATGGGGACAGCTTCCTCTATGTGTGCACTACAAAGATTAGTGACTTACCGGGTGTCTGTTGGGTTGCTAGCGCTGGTCCAGGCTTCTCCTCTGCTCTCTGCTTCCTCCATGTTGGTTTCAGCGTGGGGGGGGCGGGGGCGCGCGCGTGCGCGCCGCCTTTTACAGCGTCAGCGTGCGTGGGGGGGGCGGGCCAGCAGCGTCAGGTCTCACATAAAGCAAAAAAGCATTTCCTGGCTGGTCATTCCCTCCTGAGAGCAGTGGAGGCTGAGGACATAGAGCGCGCAGCTGAGCCAATTCTGGCTAACAGTGACACCCAGTGGTGGTTTGTGGATCTTCAGGTCTGGACTTAGTCCACACTGACCAGAAAAAAAAAAAAAAAAAAAAAAAAAGTTTTTTTCTTAAAGGGACTCAGCCTTAGATCTGGCCATAAGATGTATGGTGTGGCAATACTCACAGGACTTTCCTCGGTATTGCCGCCTTCCCAGGCGTATGAAAATTTAGATTTTTTTTTACCATAGCCTGTCCTTATTAATGTTTCACTTCTAGCTACAACAGTTGGGTGTTGGCTGTAGGGGTGTCTCAAGGTTGTGCAATGGCTCCCAAGGGATCAGGACCAGCTAAGGCTGCAAAAGGTACCAAAAAAGTAAAGGGGTCTCCATCGGGGTCAGAGGATTTGGGCCAGGCTCCAGTGGTCCCACCCTCACCAGATAGACCACCGAACAGCATGTTGCAGGAGCCATTGAGGGTGCTAGGGGCAGAGGCGGCCCCCAATCAACCCATTCCCGTTTATGTTACGGAAGAAATGCTAGAATCCACCCTGGGTGGGCTAGAGAAAAGGTTAACTGCTTTAATTGCCCGCTCTTTGCCGGGTGGCAAACGGGCTAGATCCCCATCACCTAGAGCGGTGTGTTCGGATGCAGAGGTCCTCTCTTCGGAGGAATTGGACCCACAGGGGAATCAAGCGGACCTGAGTCCCGACGGGTCAGACATTGAAGATTCCACTATAGATGACATTTTTTCGGCCCCCGCGGTATCCTCTTTAGGTTCCTTGAAGGCACCGTTGAGTGGTGCGTCTTTCCCGGTTCACCCCCTTCTGGAGAGCGTGATTTTTCAGGATTGGGCTCGACCTGATAGGATTTTTATCCCTCCTAAAAGGTTCACCATTCTCTATCCTATGGAAGAAGAATTTGCAAAGAAATGGGCACTCCCTACCGTGGACGCAGCCATTTCCTGCATAAATAAATCCCTGACCTGTCCGGTGGAAAATGTCCAGATGTTTAAAGATCCAGTCGACAAAAAATTGGAGACCCTACTGAAGGCTTCTTTTACCACAGTAGGTGCCGTGGTTCAGCCAGCGGTGGCAGCCATTGGCGTTTGTCAGGCTTTAAAGGATCAGACTAAACAGATATTAAGGGACATACCGGCTCAGCAAGCTCGTGAATTGGCTGACCTCCCAAGAGCTCTCTGCTTTGCAGTAGATGCTATTAAGGACTCCGTTCAACAGGCGTCCCGTTTATCTCTGCTGTTGGTTCATATGCGTCGCCTTTTGTGGCTGAAAAACTGGTCAGCAGAGACACCCTGCAAAAGGCTTTTAGCAGGATTTCCCTTTCATGGTGGGAGACTATTCGGTGAAGACCTAGATAAATATATCCAGACCATATCAAGTGGTAAAAGTTCTTTCTTGCCTGTCAAGAAAAGATCGCGTGGGCCCGCGTTTAAGCGACAGGCCTTCGCAGGCTCGGCCCCTTCAACTTCCCGTCAGTATCGACGGCCTCCCGGGCGTTCAGCATTTAATAGCCGCCCACAAGGACAAGCCACGGCAGGCAAGAGGCCATGGTCTCGCAAGCCGGTTAAACCAGTCCTCAAGTCAGATTCATGAAGGGGCGCCCCCACTCTCTTGGGTGGGGGGAAAGCTTCGGTTTTTCTCCGAAGTGTGGAAGGCCAGAATTCCCGACTCTTGGGTAATGTCCGTGGTAGCCACGGGCTACAAGCTAGAGTTTCGGGAAGTCCCCCCTCCTCATTTTCAGGGGTCAAGTCTTCCAAGCGACCTATTAAAGAGGGCCTCTCTTGTAAAAGCATTGGATCGTCTCTTACTCCAAGGAGTAATTGTAGAAGTACCAACCCAGGAATGGGGTCTGGGATTCTACTCCAACCTTTTCATAATACCAAAGCCCAATGGCGACGTCAGGCCTATCTTAGACCTCAAACGCCTAAATCGCTTTCTAAAGATTCAGACCTTTCGTATGGAGTCCATACGTTCGGTGGCAGCCAGCCTACATCAAGACGACTTTTTAGAATCTATAGACATAAAGGATGCGTATCTGCACGTGCCGATCTACCCGGCACATCACAAGTTTCTTCGTTTTATGATAAATCACCGCCATTACCAGTTCGTAGCCCTCCCTTTCGGGTTGGCAACAGCTCCGCGGGTATTCACAAAGGTGTTAGCCCCGGTGCTAGCCGTCCTAAGGACAGAAGGCATTTTTGTCTTGGCATACCTGGACGATCTTCTGGTTATCGACAGCTCAGCTTCCAGCCTCAATCAGGCAGTAGGTCGCACAGTTCAGCATCTAGAGGAATTCGGGTGGATTGTGAACCTAGAAAAATCAATATTAAAACCCACAAAGCAGTTGGAATATCTAGGCCTTCGGCTAGATACAGACTGCCAGAGGATAATTTTACCTCAAGCAAAGGTCAGATCAATAGCTCAAGCAGTTCAAGTGATCTTAGGCAAGAAGAGGCCGACTATTCGCCTATATATGCGACTGCTGGGGAAGATGGTGGCCGCCTTCGAGGCAGTACCCTACGCCCAGATCCATACCAGATATCTTCAGGCAGCCATTCTCTCTGCTTGGAACAAGTCCATTCAGGCGTTGGATCGTCCGTTAGTGCTCTCCCCGAAGGTCCGGCGCAGCCTGTTTTGGTGGCTGGTCCCTCAAAATTTGTCAAAGGGGAAATCCTTTTGCCCCATCACGTGGAAGATAGTATCCACGGATGCCAGCCTGTCAGGTTGGGGGGCAGTTCTAGAAGGACAGACCCAGCAAGGGCAGTGGTCGGAGGCAGAAAAACTGCTTCCCATCAATATCCTGGAGATCAGAGCTGCTCGGCTGGCCCTGATCGCTTGGACTCTCCCCCTTCAGGGTCTGCCAGTAAGGATACAGTCCGACAACGCCACGGCGGTGGCATACATAAACCACCAGGGGGGCACGAGGAGCCCAGCAGCCCAAAGAGAAGTAAACCTGATTTTCTCATGGGCCGAAGCCCATGTACCCTGCATCTCGGCGGTGTTCATCCCAGGGATAGACAATTCTCAAGCAGATTTTTTGAGTCGTCAACAGTTGCTCCCGGGGGAGTGGTCTCTTCACCCCCAGGTATTCCAAGAGATTTGCCAAAGATTCGGAGTCCCAGATGTGGACATTATGGCAACGAGATCCAACAAAAAGTTGGACAAATTCAAATCCCGAGCCAGGGATCCCTCGGCCTACGGGACCGCTGCGTTGGTTTGCCCTTGGCACCAGTTTTCTCTCCTGTATGCGTTCCCTCCACTGCAGATGATTCCCCGCCTTCTACGGAGGATCAGGGTGGAGCGCAGGCCTGTGATCCTGGTGGCCCCAGCCTGGCCCAGGAGGGCTTGGTACGCACTCATCGTGAAGATGTCAGTCGGGGCACCGTGGCCGCTCCCCCTGCGCCCAGATCTGCTGTCTCAGGGCCCAATCTGCCACCCTGCTTCACAGCAGCTAAATTTGATGGCTTGGCGGCTGAATCCCTAATTCTTAAGGGCAGAGGCCTCTCAGATCAGGTCATATCTACGTTGATTCAGGCTAGGAAACCGGTCTCCAGAAATATTTATTACAGAGTCTGGAGAACCTATGTGGAGTGGTGCGAGTCTCAAAAATGGCATCCTCGAAAGTTTTTTATTGACAGGATCTTGCGATTCCTCCAGGTTGGCGTTGACAAGGGGTTGGCTCTTAGTACTCTAAAGGGGCAGGTGTCGGCTTTATCAATATGGTTTCAAAGACCCTTGGCCACCCATTCGCTTATGAAAACCTTCTTGCAGGGGGTCTTGCATGTGAATCCCCCTATTAGAGCTCCCCTCTGCCCCTGGAATTTAAATCTGGTCTTGTCAGCTTTACAAAGGCAGCCGTTTGAACCTCTGACAGAAATCCCTCTTGTGCTACTAACCCGGAAGTTGGTTTTCTTGGTGGCTATGGCTTCGGCCAGAAGGGTGTCCGAGCTGGCAGCCTTGTCATGCAGGGAGCCATACCTTATTCTGCATAAGGACAGAGTGGTTCTGCGGCCTCAACCTTCTTTCCTTCCTAAGGTCATATCCAGTTTTCACTTGAATCAGGACCTAGTCCTACCATCCTTCTTTCCTACTCCCCAGTCCAGAGAGGAAAGACTGCTTCATACTTTGGACGTGGTTCGAGCCATGAGGGTCTATCTCAAGGCTACAGAGAAGATTCGGAAAACAGATGTGCTTTTTGTTCTTCCGGATGGCCCCAAGAAGGGTCAGCCGGCTGCCAAGTCTTCCTTGGCTAGGTGGATTAAGCAACTGATTTTTCAGGCCTATGGTCTGAAGCGCGTTCCACCTCCCTTATCAGTTAAAGCCCATTCTACGAGGGCCATGAGTGCCTCCTGGGCGGCACACCATCAGATCTCTATGGCACAGGTTTGCAAGGCGGCAACCTGGTCTTCCGTACATACGTTTACTAAATTTTATAAGTTGGACGTTGCAAAGGGTACGGACGCAGCATTTGGGCAAGCGGTCCTACGGGCAGCAGTATAGAATCCTCTGGTCCGGGTCACGCCCCCTTTTTTCTGTTGGTGGAGTTACTTTACTTCCTGATAATTTTTTATTTGGCTATTCTTGGCCTTACGGTCTCCCTCCCTTCATAGAGCATTGCTTTAGGACATCCCAAGTGTAATGGCTATGCGCTCTGTGTCCCGTGATGTACGATAAAGAAAAAAGGATTTTTAATAAACAGCTTACCTGTAAAATCCTTTTCTTGAAGTACATCACGGGACACAGAGCTCCCACCCCTCTTCTGGGGAACATTGTGTAACTTCGGAGGAATTGCTTGCTACAAAACTGAAGCACTCCCAGTGGGAGGGGGTTATATAGGGAGGAAACTTCCTGTGAAATTGATTACACCAGTGTCCACACCTGAAGGTACCCATATAACCCAAGTGTAATGGCTATGCGCTCTGTGTCCCGTGATGTACTTCAAGAAAAGGATTTTACAGGTAAGCTGTTTATTAAAAATCCTTTTATTTCATAACTCCTCGATAGGGTATGTGACAGTGTTCCCCTCTCACTACACATTTTCTCAAATCTCGTGAGTGGTCTCTCAAAAACCCCCGGGTTTGGTAATGTGTTCAAGAAATGAGCCATCTGGAGTGCGTTCCAAAACTTTAGACAAAATACATTCCCTTGTTCCATCAGGTCGACTATGGTGACCCATTTTCCCCTTTGGATAAAGTCAGCCGCCTGCGTGTGTTCTCTGTCCCGTAGGTGTCGAAAGGCCCCATCTTGATATCCCGTTGGAAACAACGGGTTACCTATTACCGGGTATAGTGGGGAGGTCCTGGGGTCAATGCTAATCATAGGAAGCGCTACTGCGCATATCTTCACTGTATTTCCCCATATTGGGTTCTTATTTATTTCTTTAGGTAGTGAGGCAAACCACCATGGTGCTCTTTCTAATGGTACTTTGGATTGGGACAGTTCTATTTGTACCCATAATTTTGTACCTGAGTGCCTGTTCCAGTCTATTAGCCTACTCAGGTGTACAGCATAGTAGTACTTCCTTATGTCTGGGACCCCCAGTCCTCCCTGTTGTTTGGTATACATTAATTGTCTCCTTCGTATCCTGGGATTTTTGTGTGCCCATACAAACTCAAAGATAACTCTCTGACATTGTTTAAAATACTGTACTGGGATGTGTATTGGTAGTGTTTGTAGTAAGTAGAGAATTTTCGGGAGTATACTCATCTTAATGATATTGCATCTGCCCAGCCAGGTATGGAACCCTTGGTTCCATTTGTCAAGCAGTAACTTCACCTTTTGCAATAATGGTGGGAAGTTTAGATCGAAAATTTTGTCCACTTTCCCTGGTAGTTGTATGCCAAGATATGTCAGTGCTCTATCTGTCCATTTGAACTTAAATGTTTTCTTTAGGTGAGTTATAGATGTTTGTGGGACATTGACTCCCATTGCTTCTGACTTATTAAAATTAATGCTTAAGTTCGAAAGATATCCATAGTTCTCAAATTCCTTCATCAAATTCGGGATTGAGATCAACGGATTAGTGAGGGTAAACAGCATATCGTCTGCATATGCTGTAATTTTGCAGTGGTTCTTCCCTATTTGTATTCCTGAGATATCTTGGTTCCGACGCAGAGTACACAAAAATGGCTCTAGTGACAGGGCGAAGAGGAGTGGGGATAGGGGGCAGCCCTGTCTAGTTCCATTCGAAATCTGTAGAGGTTCAGATAATATTCCGTTGGCCCTTACCTGGGCCGTTAGGCCTGTATACATGGAGAATATCCTTCTCTGCGTCTGTATTTAGGAACACACATTGCGTCTGAGTTCTGTTTGCTATCTGTACCAGGTTAATGGCTTTAATAGTATTGTTGCGTGCCTCCCGTGTAGGGACGAATCCCACCTGGTCCAGATGTATCAGGTCTGGGATATGCTGTTGTATCCTATTTGCCAGGACCTTGGCGAAAATCTTCACATCTAAGTTTAGCAAGGAGATCGGCCGGTAGCTTCCGCATACTTCCAGATCTTTCCCCTCTTTTGGTATAACCGAGATGTAAGCTAATAAAGTTTCTTTCATTAAGTTAGCCGCCGTCCCCAGCGCATTAAATAATTTAGTCATGTATTTCGATAGCGAGGGGAACAGAATTGTATAATATTGACACGTGTAGCCATCTGGTCCCGGAGCTTTCCCCATTTTAATTGAACTTACTGCCTTTTTTTAGTTCTTCTTCAGTTATGGGGGCATCTAAGCTGTCTTTGTCTGATTCTGATAGTCTTGGGATATCTGATTCTTTCAGGTACCGATCTATCTGTTCTAGGGTCGGGTGTTTACTTTGTATATTGTAAAGGGAGCAGTAATATTCTTGAAACTCTTTAGCTATTTCATTTGGCTTAGTGACCTTCGGTTTCTTTGGTGGCTTAATCTGTGGGATATAATTACTCATTTTTTGATCTCTTAGTAGTCTGGCAAGTCTTTTCCCGCATTTATCACCTGATTCGTATGTAAACTTCTTGCATCTCTGTATTGCTGCTTTAGCTTTGTAGTACAGTAGATCTGTAATTTCCTTTCTCTTCCTAACCATCTCTTCTTCAACTCTAGTTGATCTTATTTGCTTATGTCTGCTCTCTAGTATGGCTAATTCTTCTAAAAGCCTTTTTAATTTTTCAGTACATTTCCTTTTTATTCTAGATCCATGCTTAATTAGTACCCCTCTGATTACCGCCGTATGAGCCTCCCAGACGACGCCTGGGTCGCATTCTGGGGTGTCATTACTGCTGAAGTAAAACTCCAGCTCTTGGATTACATCTTCTAGCACCGCTTTGTCCTGCAGCAAGCTTTCGTTTAATCTCCATTGATTTGGTCTAGTCTGTCTTAGATCTTGTATCTCATACTCCAGGAAGATCGGTGCGTGATCTGACCATGTAGTATGTCCTATTTACATGTTTCTGTCTGTATGGTGCTGCATGTTTCCACAAAAGAGGTTGCATAAAAGATGCTTGTATGCATAAAAATGCTGAATCGCATAAAGACGTTTGTAGGCATAAAAATGCTGAATCACACATGATTACCTGATCACCCAAGTCCTTGTTTCCCCCAAGGATGTTTGGTTACACAGAAGAGGTTTGTTTCCACAGGAAGGCCTAAAATCGCATAAAGTTGCTTGGATGCAAAAAAGATGCTGGATCACACATGGTTACCTGATCATCAGCGTCCTGGATTACCCAAGGATGTTTGGTCACACAAATAGGCGTGTTTCCACAAAAGTACCTAAAGTCGCATAAAGATGCTTGTATGCATAAAAATGCTGAATCGCATAAAGGATGCTTGTATGCATAAAGGGGTTGAATCACACAGGATTACATGATCACCCAAGTCCTTGATTCCCCAAGGATATTTGGTCACGCAAAGAGGCTTGTTCCCACAGAAATGCCTAGAATCACATAAAGAGGCCTGAAGGCATAAAAATGCTGAATCACACAGGATTACATGATCACCCAAGTCCTTGATTCCCCAAGGATATTTGGTCATGCAAAGAGGCTTGTTCCCACGGAAATGCCTAGAATCGCATAAAGAGGCCTGAAGGCATAAAAAGTCTGAATCACACAGGATTACCCAATCACCCAAGTCCTGGATTACTCAAGGCCTAAAGGGATCGCTTAAAGATCCTTGAATGCAAAAAGAAGCTGGATCACACATGGTGGTTGGATCAACAGAGTCCTGGATTACCCAGGGATACTTGATCACATAGAGAGGCTTGTTTCACAGAAATGCCTAAAGTTGCATTAAGATGCTTGGGTGCATAAGGATGCTGGAACGCACAGGGGTGCTTGGTCACACAAGGGTTCTTGTCCGCACAGTAGTGCTTAAAATGCATAAGATGTTGATCGCATGGAAGATGCTGAATCGCATGCATGGTTACTTTAAAGTTGCACATGGCGGCTTAATTAAGCAATACAGGATGCCTTGTGTTTGCATAGAGATACGTGTCTGCATGGGTTCATGTTGCACATTGTTGCATAACACGTTTATAGCACATGCTTGCTTGCTTGCAAAGATGCTCGTTCCAGAACACACATGCTATATGCATGTTTGGCGTGAGACATATTTATATGATTTCATGCTTCCATGAACACACACTGCCATGTACACACGCCTCCATTGAGGCATATGGCTTTAACACTTGCCACATACACATATGGGGAGCCAGTTGCATATGTGTTTATTTACTTGGGACTGCAGAGGTTGTCTGCGTTTTGCAGGGGAACAGCACTGTCTCCAGTTGGTGGTCTTGCCCTTTTGGGTTAGCCTCCGTCTCTGGGTTGTCAGGGCGCTAGGGCCCGCCTCTAGCAGGTCTGTAGGCCCAGGGTATAGCAGTAATGGCATACTGAAGCAGACTCCTGCTGATGGATCAGTCAGCAGCATGGCTGGACCTAAGGGTGTCCAGCATGGTCAGATATCTGGATCTCCTGGGTTAGGATTCCAGTCTAAAGATACATTCTTCATTGACAAGAAGCTGGGTATGTTTTGCACCAGGAGAGTCCTTTTGGCCTAAGACAAGACCATCGCTATGAGAAAGCTGGTCTAGGTGGTTACGGCAAGGAACAGTTCCTTACTTTTTGCCTTCTGCTTAAGGCACTAGAGAAGATGCTGCTTCATTCAAGACAGTTCCCTATACTTTTATTCAGGACTGTTATAAACAGTATTGTGTTGGCCTAGAAGGAGTGGATCTTGACCTAGCATTATCCAAAGAACCCGGTCCCAGAGATATGCTGGAATTCCTCTTGGTGGTTCTTAACTAAAGGGTTTGCCAGGTCAGGAAGAGACCTTGGCCCAGGGGAAGTAGTCCAGCTCCAAGGGAGCCTTATCGGTCAGCTAGAGCTACCGATGGAGCATCTGGCTTAGGGGCCTGAACGTTCAGGTGGCTGGTTGGTTCGGTCAGAGTTCAATCAGACTATACCATATTATGTGATTTACTTCATTTACCAAGGAGGAGCTTGTGCCTTGCCTATTGACATTCGTCATTTCATGAAATGCAGAATTGGCAGGCGATTCGCTGTAGCCGTCAACAAGTGTCTCCGGGAGAATGACCTCTACACCCCGACTGTTTTCCTGACCAAGGGCCACAGAAATGGTACCCTGTACATAAGATGTATTGGCGTCCAGGCTCAACAAGAAATTGAACAGCTTGAGGTCAAGGACAAGGGATCCACCCGCATGCGGGGCAGATGTGTTAGTAATCTGGTGGGACCAGTGGTCACTGGTTATGACTCTCCCCCCAGTGCCGCGGCGTTTGTGGCTTCTATGCAACATTAGAGGATGGCGGAAGCTGGCCTGATTACTCCGGCATAGCCCTGACGACCTTTTCTGTGCAGGGACAGTAGGGGTGGTAGTAGAGGACCCACGGTCCCTTACATCTTGTCCAGGCCTACTTCGAAGGGGGTATTACATCCTGTCGTGCAACAGGTGAATTAATGGTCTGGCTATTTTAGCCCACATTCTTCAGGATCAGGGTTTTTAGAATCAACGGCACTTCCTTGATTCATACAGGAAGGCTGGCCTCCAGGACCAGATATCCCAGGATCGGGAGAGCCCATGTTCCTGGTATGAAACAGATGGTGGCATCCTTGGAAGTTTGTCAAAGATAAAATTCCTTCCTTCCTGCATTTGGAAAGGAGACGGAGCTAGCCTTAAGTTACATCAAGGATCCGATCTTGGCCTTGCCTCCAAAGGTCGCTTGCTTCACACTCTTTGTTCCGAGCCATTATACAAGGGGTGACGCGCATAAGTCCACCAGTTTAGTCGCCCTTGTGCTTGGAGGATTGGCTCTAGTTTTGTTGGCTTACAGGGTCAGCTCCGTGGGCCGATGCACCATATTTCCCTTCAGCCTTTAACAAGGGAATTGGTGTTCTTGGTTGTGGTAGCCTCCAAGAGAGTTTCAGTATTGGCAACCTCTTGGTATAAAACCATACTTATTCTTACAAGTAGGGTGATGTTAATCCTCACCCAGCCTTATTTACTAGAAGGATCTAGTGTTCATTTGAATCTAGATATTCTTACCTCCCCCTTTTTCAAAACCTTGTTTTCGGAAGGAAAGGTTATTGCTTTCTCTCAGTAGAGATGAGAGCAGTTAAATATCTATCTGAAGGTTCAGATATAGAAAGCTGAAGTTTTTTGTGCTGCCAGAAGACCCTAGATGTGGGCAGGCAGTGTTCAGTTCAGCTATTAAAATGGTTACACTCTCTCTCCTTTGGAGTAGAAGGGTCAAGGCCTATCTGAAGCGGCTGCTCGGATACGAAAAGCTGATGTTGTTGTTGCGCTACCAGGAGGCCCCAAGAAGGGGCAGGCAGCGCCTAAAATCAACTGTTTTCAAGATTGATTCATCAGGGTATTATTCAGGCTTGTGGTTCGGAGAGTGGGACTCCCCCTGTTTCTTGGGGGGGGGGTGCTCCGTACCAGGATAGTAAGCGCTTCATGCGCGATGCTTTACCGAGCCTTTATGACGCAGATTTTCAGGGCTGCAACTTGGCGTCTGTGCTTAGGTTCACTGATTCTTGTCAGATGTACATAGGAGGGCAAAAGGATGCAGCTTTTTGGCGCAGTATGCAGCATTATAGATCCTCACATCTGATGGCGGCCTGCGTTGTTTGTGTCTCCCTCCCCTCAGTAAGCATTGCTTTCGGACATCCCACATAGTAATGGATTGCCGCTCTGTGTCCCGTGATGTACGATAAAGAAAATAGGATTTTTTATGACAGCTTACCTGTAAAATCCTTTTCTTGGAGTACATCACGGGACACAGAGCTCCCGCCCCTCTTGTTTGGGGATATTGGGACACTTATTGCTTTGCTACAAAAACTGAGGAGCTCCCAGTATAGGAGGGGTTATATAGGGAGGGAACTTCCTGTGTAGTTAATTACACCAGTGTCCACACCTGAAGGTAGACTCTATAACCCAAATAGTAATGGATTGCCGCTCTGTGTCCCGTGATGTACTCCAAGAAAAGGATTTTACAGGTAAGCTGTCATAAAAAATCCTATTATTCCTCCCACTGACACTAATGATGAAGCACTATTGCTCCCACTGACACCAATGAAGGGCCACTATTCCTTAAACTGACACCAGTGGGAGCTGTAAAAATGTGAAATAGACTCCCAAAAAAGATGGTTCTAGCCAGCTCAGTAGATTGTTTTAAGGAAAGCCTGGATTTTTTCCTAAATGTATATAACATAACTGGGTACTAACATTTATAGGTAAAGTTGATTCAGGGAAAATCCAATTGCCTCTCGGGGGGGGGGGGATCAGGAAGGATTTTTTTTCCCCTGCTGTAGCAAATTGGATCATGCTTTGTTTTTTTTTTTCCTTCCTCTGGATCAACTGTGGGTATAGGATTGTGTATATATATGTAGCACTACTCCCGGAGGAGCTGCTGGTTTGTTTTGAGTGGCACATTTACCTTGTGACTCTGAATTCCTAGGGGTGAATGGTGCATATCGCAATAGTAAAGGAATGTCCGCAACAAGTGTCTTTTTATGTGCTCTTTATTACCCAGCCGGGTAAAAACAACTTGTGGTGAGGAAAATAGAGTTGAAGGAAGAAATAGAGGCCCGGAGCAAAAGAACAAGCCCATAGGCGGAGGGCCGGGCATGACAGCGTTAACAGAAAACCTTACAAGCCAGGGGGGAGTGGTCATGAGAGGTGCAGTGTGGAGGGGAGGAGAGGCTATAAATTCCTCCCCCCTCCTTTTCCCGGGTAACAGACTGGGGAGAAAAGTTTTATCAGGTAGGAATTTTGCTGCTGGGGGATTTTGGCTCTGCCTGAACTTTCTGGGGTTTGAGCCATGCTCGCCCAGCTGCATGTGGGGACCGATTGGCTTGGTGAGGGGTGGCTGCAGTCCACCTGGGGCCGCTCCTCAACCGGGACGGCAACCAGGACTTTTTGCCCGGCGGGGGGGGGGTACCCGCGCGGGGGGGGGGGGTACCCGCGCTATCGCGGGGGGGTACACCGCGATTACGCGGCAATCGCGGGGGGGGGAGGGGGTACCCGCGCGATCTCGGCCCCTGGAGCGGCCCCCCCCATGGGGGCCATCCAGGAGCCAGCACATATGGGATGGGAGCCCAGCTCGGGCCACCTTGGGCCCCCTTAGCAAAATGTACAGCGGCAGGCCCTGTAGGCCCCGCAAGGCGCGGGGGGTGGGGGGGCGTCTATGGCTCCAAGTCGGCGGCCAGGCCTGGCCCGGCCCTGCTTACAGAGAAGGCTGCGGTGGGCTCTCACCCCGGTTGTGCACCGGTGGTGGAGGAGCCTCGGCGAGGGAGATCGGTCGCAGCGGTGGCTAGTCCCTTGCCATACATGGCTAGCCACCTCCAATCCAGCCCGGAGGTGAGGGGGTGTGTGGGAGTGGAAGACAACGGCAGACGTAAGGCACCCAGAAAAGCTTCGGTGAAATCCGTGCACGGGTCCAGAGTGCGCTGAGTGAGTGTTGCCAGCTCTGGGCCCTCGGCTGCCAGGCCCGAGTTGCCTGGTGGGCCATCATCTGAAGGGGACTTCCGGCCCGGAGTTCGTTCGTAGGGGGAGTTCGTGCCCGGGACGGAGTTCGCTGCGAGGGAGACGAGTGCTTCGGCTGGTGGGATTTGCTTCCAGGCAGCCCGGTAAGTCGTTTTCATCAATTTCTACTGTGTTGCAAAATGCTGGTGTGTTGGTAGGGGGACGGGGGGAGGGTCCCCGTAGTCGTTTGGTAGTGCCCGCAGTGGCGGGGGGTAGTGAGGCAAGGCCTAGTGCCAGGGGGAAAAAGGTTGGAGGGAATGCAGGTTTGCATCGGTTGTTTGTAGGGTTGGTATCGTTAGTGAGCCATTGGGGGGGGGGACAATCCCGACATTGGCCCTGCAGCAGCTTGGGTGCCGGCAGGGGGGTATGGCTGGGGCTAGTGACGCTGGGCAATCCAGGGTTAAGGTTGAGGCGGCGGGAGACTCCGCAAAGAAGAGGGATCTGGTCCGGTTGTCGGACGCAAAATGGGGAAGAGTCCAAAAAAAAAAAAGGAGGATGAAGCAAAAGAGGTATACGTTTATACCCAGGACTTTTTGCGAAGTGGTCGCAGTCGTACTAGATCGGGGCGAGCGTGATCAGTGAGAAAAAACTCTGAACACTGTTCAGCGCTTTTCAGTTAACAGGAGGCGATTGGCGAGGCCTATTGTGTTACGGAGGCAGGCAACGCAGGGCGGTGGGACCAGACATGTGGGTGAAGAGACCGAGGGTTTTGGCCTTGGGATGCAGCTCATGTCGGCCCCACGGACGTCTACGACGTTTTCGGGGGGGGGGGCGTTGTAACCTATTCCCTGGGACAGTCGGCCGGAAAGAAAAAGGGGGTCTGCTGGCAGTGTAATGAGGGTAACTGCACGTTTGGGGGGTCCTGCCGGTTCAAGCACGAGGGCTTCGGCTGCGGTGGTAACCATCCCTCTTCCCGGGTTTGTGTTGTGAGCAAGGCAAGGTACGTCCCGGAGATTTTACGAGTAAGAGGGAGGACTTCAGTGATGGTGTAGAAGATGTGACCGTTTCTCGGTAGCACCCCGACAGGGCGGCTGCCCGGTTGGTGGAGGGGGGGGGTTTCAGAGGGTTTCAGCATTCCTCGCAAGCTGGGGGTGCCCCCCCCCCATGCCTAACAATTTGCGCTCTGCGCTACGTCATCCTGAGGTGGTTTGCGGATACACTGCAGTAGGAAGTAGCTCTTGGTCGGATAGGTTGCCCATTCTCCCCGCCCCCCCCCCCTTTATATGAGTTGGTAGTTTTCCCCTTTGGAGTTGTGCCAAACAAGGAGCCGAACAAGTTTGGGCTCATTCATCACCTGTCTTTACAGGGGGGGGGGTCGACGAGGCTATTAGCACGGGGTATTGTACGGTATGTTACGCCTCCGTTGATTAGGCGGTTGATTGGGTCAGGGGTATGGTCGAGGGGCGGTGATGGCCGAGCCTGACATCGAGGCTGCCTTTCGGCTTCTGCCGGTACACCCGGATAGTTTCCGGCTATTGGTCTGTCACTGGGAGGGGGAGTTTAAAAGGGACAAGTGGCTACCGATGGGTTGCTCGGTTCATGTGCCTTGTTGGTACAGTTTAGTTAGTTTCTAGAATGGGTGGGTCGGTATGTGGCTGGAGTGAACTCCGGGGTCCACTATCGGGTCGACTTCTTCAGCGTTTGCCCAGCTGGGTCGCGTATCTGCGCGGTGTTTTGGCCACGATGGAACGCATTGCGGAGCGATTTGGGGTGCCGCTGGCATCCGAGAAAAGGGAGGGGCCGAAGTCGGTCATACAATTTTTGGGCATAGTAATTGGCTCGGAGGCTATGTAGTGCAGATTACCGTTGGACACACTGGAAAGCCTCACGGCAAAAATTGGCGAGATATTGGGTTCACAGAAAGTACAAATCTGAGTGCTGCAGTCGCTCCTGGGAAAACCTATTTTCGTGTGTCTTAGTCTTCCTATGGGGCAAGTCGTTTGCAGGCGCCGCTCTGCAAGCACGGCGGGGGGTTAAGTCACCCAAACACTTCGTGGGTTTGTGAAGGAACACAAGGAAGAGCTGTCGGTTTGGCACTCCGTTTTGGAGTCCTTTAACGGTATGGCTCTGTGGATGTTCGGTCCGGTCGCCAAGGTTGACATGGAACTGTTCACGGATGCGGCCGGGGGTTCAGGTTTTGGTGCATTATTGCAGGGACAGTGTAGGGCGGGCCCTTGGCCCCAGTCCTGGGTGCCAGCAGGGTTCACTAAAAACTTGGTTCGGCTGGAACTGTTTTCCGGCAGTGCTGGCGGTGGAACTATGGGCCCTGCCTTCCGGGACCAGAAGGTCTGTTTTCCATGGTGATAATCTGGGGGTGGTACAGGTGTTCAACAGGGTGACGGCTCCTCTCCCCCGGTCATTCGTCTCTTGCGGCACCTGGAGCTGCGCTGTTTCCAGAGGTATACCGGGAGTGGACAAAGGTTGTGGCGGACGCCTTGTCCCGGTTTGCAGTGGGGACAGGTTCTGGGTTTGGTGCGTTAGGCAGAGTAGCAAGTCGTCCCCTGTCCAGCGTGGGTGTGGAGGATTTCAGTTTGAATCATCTCACAGAAGGTCGGTAAAGTGAGGAAACATGGGCGGCCTAAGAGAAGGTCTGGTTGGTGTGGCAGATGCTGGTTCGGGGGGCGGAGGTGGAGCTGGCGGGTCCAGAGGTATGGGTCCTGATTCGGTATTGTTTGTCCAGGAACATAGAGGCTGGGATGTCACAGTTGGTACTCGATAAGAAAAGTTGTTGAGTCTGGTATTCTCGTTTGAGTGGCTAAGGTGCCTGGAATTTTACTATGGTTTTTGGGTGCGATAAGCGCTCAAGGGATATAGCCAGCAGGAACGGCAGAGGGATGCGCGGCGCCCAGTATCGTTACATCTTAAGAGGTGTTATGGGGAATGTGGGGATATTGTGTTTATTCCGGTATGGGGTTGTGTCGTTTCTGCACAGTGTTTTGGTCTGGCAAATTTTTTGGAGCATTCGGTGTGGGCTTCTAAGCAGATCCAAAACAGATCAGAGGGGGTGAGGTAAGTCAGTGCAGGTGGTCACTGTTGTTGGTTCAGAGCTTTGCCCAGTCGGGCTGGTGGGGAATTCCGGCAGGTACGCCCGAAGGTGGGCGGTTCATTTGGTTACATAAGTAGGGGGCTCCAGGGTCGCGGTATCAGTTCGTGGCAGGGTTTAGGAAAGGTTTGGGGGCTTTGGGCCTAGTGGGGAAGGAATTCTCTGGCGTTCCCTTAGGATTGGGGCAGCGACAGAGGCTGCACGTGATCGTCTTGACGAGGAAACAGTCAAGGGGATAGGCAGGTGGGAGTCGAAGGGGTTTCGACTAGATGTAGGCCACAATGGTTGGTATGCCTGGTGTAGGGGTAATTTGGTGGTTGCATCAATGGTTGTATATGTTGCTTACTGTCTTTCAGGTACAGTGCAAGGATTGGTCTGGATTATGGGCTACTCCTTCGTAGATTCGGCAGGCTGGGAAAGTGTATGTGCGACCGGTGGGTCGTCGGCCGGGGGGTTCCGAGACGGCAGGCTTGTGTACATTGGTTGCGTTTCCCAGGAATGATGTGGAAGTAGACCTGTGCACAGGTTTGCACGTTGGGACCGACCACTGGAGGTACTGGTTCTCCATGTAGGAGAAATGATTTAGGGGATGAGGTCAATGCTGGGGTCGTGAGGTTCCCGGATACGATAGTGGTATGATCGGTCATGGTGGCTGGGACATAGAGGATGGCCAGACAGTGGAGGGGGTGAAAAAGGGCTTGGTGGAAGATGGACAGAGAGGTGGTGGGGGCACTGCGGTCAGTGGTCGTCTCTGAGCCAGCCTGTCGGCTTGAGGCCTATGACCAGAGGTTAGAAAATGCAGTGCCAACCAAATGTGGTTTGTAAGTAGAAACGGGGGCCTGGCGGTCAGGCATCTGGGAGTTGGAGGTGTCTACGTGAAGATACCTTAGGAGTGATGGAGTTTTCGGCACAGATGCTGGTATCGATATGGTGGAGGTTGGGCCCGTAGGACAGGGTACAGCAAGCATTGAGGGTGTGGAGGTGCGCCCAAAGGCAAGGGGTTACCTTTGGGTGCTGGTGGCGGGTGTTTGGACTTTGCAGGAGAAGAAATTACCCCAAATATGGATGCCATTACCCAGAGGTGGTATGGGTTCTGAAGGGGTGTGGTTTCCAGTCTACCAAGGTGTAGCTGGAATGTTGGTTAATGGCCACTGCGGTCAGTGGTCGTCTCTGAGCCAGCTTGTCGGCTTGAGGCCTATGACCAGAGGTGAGGTACCGCAGTGCCAATAAAATTTTATAATTTTAAAAGGTTTTACAAGTCAGTGTTAGTGGTGCCTGCAAAGTCCAGCACTAGTATGAGAAGAACTGTTTTTCTCAGGAATTATATGGTTTATATATGTTATTTATTATTGGATGTTATCTAAAATAAAGGAGGCTGCTATGGCCAGTTTTACTCCAAGTTACAGTGGTGGTCTCATTATTATTAAAGGTTTAAGGGGGAGTATAAATCAGTGGGTCTTAGCAGTAAAGGTTATATCTGGGATACCATAGTCAAGGAGAATAGCAAATTCGGGCGTAGCAATAGGGAAACCGTCCTGCTACCAAGTGTAACACTTCTCTGCGCCACTCCTGCCGGGTGGGAATGACATACCTGGACAGGCCTCTCTCACTGACCTGGCAGCCAGAGTATCGCTTAATCTTTGAGGAAAAGTCTCTGCCACAGACCCTCCTTAGTGAACATCAGGGAGACACGTCTGCCACAGGCCCTCTCTGATTGCAGTTACGGAGGCAATCCTCCTTAGGTGAATTACGCCTGGACCTCCTTCTTAATCACTTGCTTACTGGGCACATAAACCCCCTCGTGCCCAGGCAAAATTTCAGCTTCCGGCACTGCGTCGCTTTAACTGACATTTGCGCGGTCGTGCGACGTGGCTCCCAAACAAAATTGGCATCCTTTTTTCCCCACAAATAAAGCTTTATTTTGGTGGTATTTGATCGCCCGTGCGGTTTTTATTTTTTGCGTTATAATAATATGCGTTATAATATAATTATTTTTTTCTCAGTTAAGGCCGATACGTATTCTTCTACGTATTTTTGTAAAAAAATCGCAATAAGCGACTGCTGTGTGCAAAAGTTATAGCGCCTACAAAATAGGGGACTGAATTATGATTTTTTTTTTACTATTTTTTTTTTTATAGTTTTTTTTTTAAATCTGCCTTTTTTATTGGGACTGCAACATTACGGCGAACACATCGGACACTTTTGACACATTTTTGGGACCATTCACATTTATACAGCGACCAGTGCTATAAATATGCACTAATTACTGTCTAAATGTGACTGGCATTGAAGGGGTTAACACTAGGGGGTGAGGAAGGGGTTAAATGTGTATCCTGGGTGTGTTCTAACTGTGTGGGGGGAGGGGGGTGACTGGGGGGGGAGGTGACCGATGCTGTGTCCCTATGTACAAGGGACACAGATCGGTCTCCTCTCCTCTGACAGCACGTGGAGCTCTGTGTTTACACACAGAGCTCCACGTCCCTGCTCTGTCACCACTGATCGCATGTACCTGGCGGACACCGCGGCCGCCAGGTACACTCATCGAATCCTCGGCGATGCAACGGCACTGTTTTTCCCCGCTGGGAATTACAACAACATTGGCGTCCAAAGACCTGACCCCGGCAGCTCAGGTCTGCGCTGTTGACGTCTTTTGTCAATAGCGCGGATCTGTAGTGGCTAATGTCGCCCAGGTACCGACTGACAGGTGATCAATCCTTCAGTGTCCGGCTACTTTGATCCCCGGTGGTTTGTTGAAATCCTTTATGGGCCGCCAGCCTCTTATTGGTGCTCCTCAGATGGACTCCCCACAGAACAGCTATACCGCTTGGGATGCTCCGAGGTGGGAACCCAGTCGATCACTGGGTCCCCGTCGCTGCTCAAATGTTCTGGACTGGGGCGCCGTGATCTAGTCACCCTAAAGGTGGGTGCCACACTGGACGAAAAAGACCCAGAGCCAATGGCGTCTGCCCTATAAATACCCTCCCCCAGCACCCAAACCTTGACTCCACTGCTGCCATCTACTGCACTGGGGTTAGAAGAACACCCCAGCACGACAGAATGAGCCCACAGCACAGTCAAGCTGAGACAGAGACCCAATTTAAACATCTTAACCAGATCAGAGTTTAACTACACTCTGATCCC
The DNA here is from genome assembly GCA_029574335.1 of Rana kukunoris. Taxonomy (NCBI): domain Eukaryota; kingdom Metazoa; phylum Chordata; class Amphibia; order Anura; family Ranidae; genus Rana; species Rana kukunoris. The sequence continues at coordinate 189,365,240 of CM056057.1, forward strand.
CCTCTAAACGTAAATAGCATCAGTACTTTGAAGTAACCAAGCGCTACATATATATATATATATATATATATATATATATATATATATATATATATGACGATACATGTGTGTGTGTGTGTGTGTGTGTATATGTACACACACATACACATTTTTTTTCTTTGTTTTATTGGTTAAACTAGATGGACTTGTGCCTTTTTTCAGCCAGACTAACTATGTAACCAATGATGGGGCACTATTCCTCCCACTGACACCAATTATGGGGCATGATTTCTCCCACTGACACCAATGATGGGGCACGATTTCTCCCACTGACACCAATGATGGGGTACTATTCTTGTTCCTGACACCATGAATGAAGCACTATTTCTTCCATTGACACCATGGATGGGACACAATTCCTTCCACTGATAGTAACAATGGAACACTATTCCGCCCACTTATACCAACCATGAGGCACTATTCCTCCTACTGACACCATGGATGGGACACTAATTATTCTGCTGACACCAATGATAAGACCCTATTATTTCATCTGATACCAACAATGGGGCACAATTCCTCCCACTAACACCAACGAATAGGGTACTATTTATTTGACTGACACCAATGATGGGGCACTATTCCTTCCAGTGACACCACCGATGGGGCAATATTTCTTCCCCTGATACCAATAATTGGGCACTATTCCTATGCATAATGTTTAATTATATATGCCACCATATATGTTCATTCCACACACAGCTCTGCTTCATGGTTTGCCATACTACATTACTGGTTGTGTTTACTGGTCAATCTGACCAAGTCTTTGAATTAGCCAAGTCAATAAAAACAATGTACTTCCTGTGCGGCTGATAGCTTGTCATACGAGAGGCAGAGTAATTGCACTAAGTGCTCCCTCTAGTGGCGAATCCACAAATCTCTATATTTATTACAATAGGAAGCGAAACTCTGGAGAAACTCTGACCCAATTTAAACATCTTAACCAGATCAGAGTTTAACTACACTCTGATCCCCCTCTAAACGTAAATAGCATCAGTACTTTGTTGCCAGTGAAGCCTGACCATTGTTGCCAGTGAAGCCTCTTTTGACAGCTGAGCCATTTGCGGCATTTCTTGTTGCAATATCTTTTGTTCAGTGAGAGAGAAAATTATCCCAAATCCTAAATTGGTTGCCCTTCTTAATGAGAGACTTACAGTATATTATAGGGACAATGGACCACCCAGTTGCTAATTGTTTTGGCAGAAGAATATTTAACTGTGTCTCCAAATTAGGGGGGACTAAGCCACATTCTGACAGTTTTGCTGGGAGCATACAGTGCCTTAACCACTTCCATACCGGGCCTATTTTGGCACTTCTCTCCTACATGCAAAAATCTTTTTTTTTTTTGCTAGAAAATTACTCAGAACCCCCAAACACTATGCCGGTCATTGCAACGTTTTATCTTGCACGGTATTTGCGCAATAATTTTTCAAACGCTTTTTTTGGGGGGAAAAAATGGTTTCATGAATTAAAAAATAACAAAACAGTAAAGTTAGCCCAATTTTTTTGTATAATGTGAAAGATGAAGTTCCGCGGAGTAAAGAGATACCTAACATGTCACGCTTTAAAATTGCACACTCGTGGAATAGCGCCAAAATTCAGTACTTAAAAATCTCCATAGGCGTTGCTTATTATTTTTTTCAAGTTACACATTTAGAGTTACAGGATGCTAGAATCGTTCCTGGCGCTCTAACGCACGCGGTGATACCTCACATGTGTGGTTTTAACGGCTTTTACATTTGTGGGCGGGACTTACGTGTGTTTTTGCTTCTGAGCGCGAGCTACTGGGGATAGGGGCGTTAAATTTTTTTTCATTTTTTTTTTTTATTCTTTATTTTATAATTTTTTCCATATTTCATATACAAACAAGGCAATAAATCTAACTTTGAGATGTACAAATAATATTTTTTTTTGCCATTACATCATGTTATTAATTCACTGTATATTCAACAACTACTATGATTACAATTGCCCCCTCCCCCCCCCCCTCCCACCAGGTCCGCTTCCTGGTTGGTACCCATAGTCGCCACCGGCAAAAAAAAACACACACCTTACTGTGTCTCTCTCTCCCCCTCCCTGCACTCAAGGGTTCTGCTCACTATAGTTGATATACGGCTCCCACACCTGTCTATACTTCTCCTCCTGTTCTCTCATTCCCATTGTCAGGTATTCCATCAACTGAATTTCTGTTACTCTACTAAGCCAATGTTGTCGCGTCGGAGATGTCGTGCTTTTCCACAAAGATGGAATATAGGCCTTTGCTGCTGTAAGCAAATGCCTAAGCAGTGAATTTTTATATGTTGCCGTTGACATTGGGAAGTCATTCAATAACAGTGCAGCTGGGTTGTCTCTCAGGTTCACCTTGGTGATTACATTTACTGTTTCGGCTACCATTTCCCAATATTCCTTTAATTTCGGGCATTCCCAGAATAGGTGTATCATGGTACCTCTTGCCTCCCCGCATCGCCAACACTGATCTGACACCTGGGGGAACATCCGTTTTAGTACCTCCGGGGTCCTGTACCATCTAGTTAGAATTTTGTATCCCCCCTCTTGATATCTAGTCGCCAACGAGGCCTTATGAGTGAACCTAAAAAAAATTTCTTTCTGGGTCTCCGAGAGTCTCTTTCCCAAAACGGCTTTCAGGACAGCCACCTGAGAGATCATGGCTCCTCCCTCCACAGGAAACACCTCCACCATACGGTCTTTAAAGGGAGGCCTCCCCTTCCACTCGTCAGTTTTTTGTGTTTCCTCCAGCTGGAGGAACACCTCCGGTGGGAGCCATGACCTTTCAGGGTCTGCCTGGGAGACAGAGGCTCTCACTGCAAAACAAAAATTTTTCTGGAGAGTGTCCTTACCACCTGCCTCGAGCAACGATGGCGCAGTGGTCTCCTTCTTCCCCTTCCGTGCTCGGGGAGAGCCTGTACGCGCGGAGGTTGTGGCCCGTTTTTTCGGCAGAGCGGGGTCTGGTTATGTTTTTTTTTTTTTCCCATTCTGCAGGCTCTGGCGTTTGGGGAGGGCCTCAGATGCGCCTTGGATACAGGGAGAGGCCGCGCTTCCGGGTCGGCGCGCGTCATTTTTTGGCGCATGCGCAGAGGGAGAAGGCAAGGTCACCTGGTGCCTTTAGAAGGACGTCCTAGCAAGCACGCTGCTGCAAACGCTCCTATGGAGGAAGATATTGCAGACAAGGGGACAAGCCAAGGCACCAGCAAGGCTAAGGTAAGGGAGTGCCTGTGTTACCTTCTAGCTTTTCTCCTATGAGGGTTACTTCACCCATCTCCCCCCTCTTCCCCCACCCTCCACCTCCTAGTTTCTGGTCATTGTGGGATTGTTTTCCTTTCTGCCTAGTAATAGGAATTTACGGTGGTGATGGTGTTTGGCTTGTAGGGCACAGGGAGTTTTGGCTGTTTCCTAAGTGCACCTGGGTGTCAGAATTTTTTTACTGAATGCTACGTCCTAAGCGTGCGTTTTCTTGCTTGTTATCTGTCTGTACAGGGGAAAGGCTCTGCTCAGATTCCAAAGAGAAGATGCCCTGTTTGCAAGGAGAAGCTCAGCGATGCTTGGAAAAAATCACTCTGTGCAGACTGTACAAGCAACGTACTTAAGGAGTCTCCTTCCTTATGTGGAGAGTTGATATCCACTATTAAGGAGGAACTCCGTACCACCTTTCAGGCTTTTAGGTCTAACCTAGGGGAACAAACAAGTTCCATGGAAGAGCCGGGAGGGTCGCAGAACTCTTCACTGAGCGAGGCTCAGGCTTTATTCACCCCAATATCCCAAAATCTTTCTCAGGAGTCAGTGCCGGTAGATTCAGACTCTGAGGAAGAAGATGAAGCAGAGTCGACTTCAAAATATAAATTTTCACTGGAGGAGGTTGCAGGCCTTGTTAAGGTGATCCATGCGACTTTGGGGATAGAAGAGGAGAAAAAGGAACTTTCCCAACATGACCGGATGTATGCAGGTTTAGGGGATACCAAAGGCAGGGTGTTTCCAGTACATTCCTTAATCACGGATATGATTAAGAAGGAATGGTTGGACCCAGAGAAGAAGCCATTTTTTTCAGGGGCACACAAGAGGAAGTTCCCTTTCGAGGAAAGTCCGGATGCCATTTGGAATAAAGTCCCAAAATTGGATGCGGCGTTCTCACAGGTTTCGAAATCTTCTGATCTAGCCTTTGAGGACATGGGCACGTTAAGAGAGCCCATGGACAAGAGAATGGATCTGCTATTAAAAAGGTCTTGGCAGTCCGTGATGAACAACCTTAAGCCAGCTATGGCAACAACTTGTGTTGCCAGAAACCTGGAACACTGGATAGGCCAGTTAAAATCACACATTTTAGCAGATTCCCCGAAGCAGGAGATTTTAGACTCCTTTGGTACCCTTTCGGCTGCTGTGTCTTACATCGCTGACGCCTCAGCAGAGTCTGTCCGGATGTCAGCGAGGTCAGCGACTCTGACAAACTCCGCCAGGAGGGCTCTCTGGCTTAAGACTTGGCCAGGAGATGCGGCCTCAAAAAATAGGTTAATTGGCCTACCCTTTTCTGGAGATTTATTGTTCGGTTCGGAGTTGGAGTCTATCCTTGACCGGACATCGGACAAAAAGAAATCTTTTCCAGAAAAGAAAAAGCCTGTACCTACCCGCAAGCGTTTTTTTCGTCTGCAAGGGCAAGAGAAAAAGGTACAAAACCAAAGGAAGCAGTGGCCGACATAAAGGGGTAAAGGTATGGGGTGGAGTACTCTTCCGTCTTCCTTCAGCCCCCGAAAAACCCCAATGACTTGCAGCTACAGGTAGACGGAAGACTCCAGAGGTTCGTTCCCCAGTGGAGGGACAGCACCTCAAACCAATTTATTCTAAACTTACTCTTGAGGGGTTATGCAATAGAGTTCAGGGAAGAACCCCCGAGAAGATTTCTGGCAACAAATGTTCCAAAGGATCCCGCCAAGGCTCTCGCTATGAAGTCCCTGATTCAGGAGCTGATTTCTCAGAGAGTAGTGGTGCCGGTTCCGTCCAAGGAATGTTTTCAGGGGTTCTATTCTCATGTTTTCCTGGTCAGGAAACCTTCGGGAAAATTTCAACTCATCCTGAATCTAAAGGAGCTGAATCAGTCGGTAGAATACAGGAAGTTCCGGATGGATTCCATTTTTTCGGTAAAAAATCTACTAAGTCAGGGTTGCTTCATGGCAACAATAGACCTGCGAGATGCTTACTTGCACATTCCCATGGCAGACAGCTCCCAAAGGTTCTTGAGACTAGCTTTGAGAGAGGGGAAAAAATTGACACACCTGCAGTTCAGAGCGCTCCCCTTTGGCCTATCATCATCCCCAAGGGTGTTTACAAAGGTTATGGTAGAGGCACTAGCTCCGCTGCGTCTAGAGGGGATCTCAGTGGTCCCTTACCTAGACGACCTTCTGTTCCTTGCCCAGACCAGAGAAGATCTTTTGAGAAATCTAGTCAGGGCCCGGTCTCACTTGGAGTCCATAGGGTGGATTCTAAATCTCCAGAAATCGAGCTTGGTCCCCTCACAACAAGTTTGCTTTCTGGGGTTTCTGATCGATTCAGTGGAACAAAGAAATTTTCTCCCAGAAGAAAAACAAAAGAGGGTAATAGAAGCTGTGTCAACCTTACAGTGCAGTCAGCAGATCTCAATCAGGAAGATTATGTCAGTGCTGGGAACTCTAACTTCGTCAATACCCGCAGTTCAGTGGGCAAAGTTCCATTTCAGACCTCTACAAGAATTCTTGTTAAAGGTCTGGGACCGCGATCAGAGGTCCCTGGACCTACTGGTGAAAATTCCCACCAATGTCAAGAGAAGTCTTTGGTGGTGGAAAGGTCAGGGGAGATTATCAGAGGGTCTGTTGTGGTCCTTCCCAACCCAGGTAAGGATAACGACCGATGCCAGCTCCTGGGGATGGGGCGCCCATATAAACGGTCATTGGACTCAGGGGTCATGGTCCGCAGAGGAGGCACGAAGATCCTCAAATTGGCGGGAATTGAAGGCAGTAGAGTTGGCTCTACTGAGCTTCATAGTAGAGGTGCAGCGACAGCATCCGCAGATCCTGTCGGACAATTCCACAGTAATGGCTTACATAAACAGACAGGGGGGCACCTGAAGCAGAGGACTTCAGGCTCTAGCCAGAAACATTCTAGGCTGGGCAGAGTCTCATACTCGATCCTTATCAGCGGTCCACCTAAAGGGGACCTTGAACAGAACTGCAGACTTTCTCAGCAGGAACTTAGTTCAGGAAGCGGAATGGCAGTTGAACCCAGAAGTCTTTGCTCTCTTAGCAAAGAAGTGGGGGCAACCAGAGATAGATCTCTTTGCAAACAAAGAAAATACACAGACCCCCAGGTTTTTTTCTCTAACCAGGGACAAAGCAGCACTGGGGGTGGACGCCTTAGCACAGGTGTGGGATTTTCACCTTTGTTATGCATTCCCCCCTTTTCAACTCATTCCTCAGGTGATATCAAAGATTCGGAGGGAAGGTACAACGGTAATTCTTGTCACTCCGTTTTGGCCCAAGAGACCGTGGTTTTCGGCCCTACTGCAGATGCAGACAAAACCTTATTGGCATCTGCCACTAAGACAAGATCTGCTCTTACAGGGTCCTCTGCTTCACCAAGACTTAGGAAAGCTAAACCTTACAGCTTGGATTCTGAGGAACAGCTCCTGAAAAGGAAAGGTTTCTCGGCCAGATTGGTAGCAACACTCCTGTCCAGCAGGAAGCAGGTAACTAGATCTATATATTTAAAAATCTGGAAAGTTTTCAATACTTGGTGCACATCATCTGGCAGGTCGGTAAGGCAGACGTCCTCCGTCCTTGAATTTTTGCAGGACGGAGCCGATAAGGGACTAGCTGTCAGTACACTAAAGGTCCAAGTAGCGGCTCTGGGAGTTTTTTTGGAAAGGGCAGTGTCCTCACATTCATTCGTTAAAAGATTCTTCAAAGCCCTCAGTCGTTCTAGGCCAATCGTAGTGAAAGATTGTCCATCATGGGACTTGCCAGTCGTATTACAGGCCCTGACTAGGGAACCTTTCGAACCTCTGAGTTCAGCATCCTTAAAATTGAAGCTAAAAACTATTTTTTTGGTGGCTGTCACAACAGCCCGGAGAATCAGCGAGTTACAAGCCCTGTCTATCAGGGAACCTTTTTGTTTAATTTTTACAGACAGAATTGTCTTGAAACCTGACCCAGGTTTTTTGCCAAAGGTTGCTTCAATCAAAAACCGGTCTCAAGAAATAGTACTTCCCACGTTTTGTTCCAATCCAAAAGGGAAAAGGGAAGAGGAATTCCATACCCTAGATGTTAAAAGGGCAGTTTTGAGTTACTTATTTTGTTCTCCGGAGATAAGAAGGGAAAGCAAGCATCAAAAGGAACCATTGCCAGTTGGCTCAGAATGGCCTTCACGAACGCATATTCTTGCTCAGGACAAGAATGTCCAAAAAATCTACGGGCTCACTCTACTAGAGCAGCAGCGGTAAGTTGGGCCGAGAAAGCTGGTGCCACCCCCGAACAGATCTGCAGGGCAGCCACCTGGTCAAATTTGTCTACCTTTGCCCGCCATTATAGATTAGATCTAATGACAGCGGACGACCAGGCGTTTGGGAGAAAGGTCTTACAGGCTGTTGTCCCGCCCTAATAGGGGTAAGTCTCGACTGTCCTCTCAGGTGGCTGTCCTGAAAGCCGTTTTGGGAAAATTGCAAGTTAGGCTTACTGGTAACTTGTTTTCCAATAGGCTTTCAGGACAGCGGTAACCCGCCCTTGGTTTTCATATATAATGATACAGCTGTAATACTATGCAATAACTGTCACTTATGTGTTGCAGCCGGGGCTGGAGGTCTCTACAAACAACTGACGAGTGGAAGGGGAGGCCTCCCTTTAAAGACTGTATGGTGGAGGTGTTTCCTGTGGAGGGAGGAGCCATGATCTCTCAGGTGGCTGTCCTGAAAGCCTATTGGAAAACAAGTTACCGGTAAGCCTAACTTGCAATTTTCCCATGCTTGAATAAATGATAAGTCTTGCGGGGCTTCAGATTCTACTAAGAGGCTATACATGTACGATAAACTGTGCCTTACTGGTTCACCTTTATTACAAACTTTTTCAAAAACAGATAATTCTCGAGTTATCTCCCCCTGTGGTCTAATTGCCTGTATAGCCGCTTTCAGTTGTATTCGTCTCATTATATCTAGCATCCTCCCTAGTCTCTCCTCCCTCTCCACTGCGTCTCCTCCCTGACTATGGCTCGTGAAATGGATAAGTCTACTCAGTCCTCCCCGTCTTAAGTTGTTAAAGTGGGTATCTGTCAGGCCTAGTTCAAATTTTGGGTTTCCCAAGTACCGGTATCAGTGGGCTTGGATATTTAGATATTTTTGTTTTCCCAAATATCCGCTTTATGGCTCGTATCGTAGCACCCACTGTGGGGTGCTTCTTCACCTCTTGTGGGATGTCTGACTCTGTAAACCACGCCATTCCCTCTAACGGGATTTTCGTTATTTTCTGTTCTATATGGATCCATGGTTTATCCTTCTGATGGATACACCACTCTACCACTCTTGCCATATGGCAGGCATCATAATAGCTCATTGGATCTGGAAATCCCACTCCCCCCTCTCTTTTGGTAGAGTCAGGACCTCCCTCCTTATTCTCGCTGGTTTTCCCGCCCAAATAAATTTAATAAATCTAGATCTTAGGTCTCTCAGGAAACCAAGAGGGATTTTTACTGGTAGGGTCTGAATTAAATAGAGCAATCTCGGCATTACGTTCATTTTAATAATATTTATTCTCCCAAACCAAGTAAAAATCTCCTTGTCCCATCTATGTAGGTCGGTTTTGATCACTCTTGTTAGTGGGGTGAAATTCAATTAAAAAATCCTGTTTAGATTTTTTGGCATCTTGGTTCCCAAGTATACTATATGGGAGTCTATCCAACTAAAGGGAAACTGTGTTGACAATAGCTGCTGTGTTTGTTCATTAACATCCACACCCATTGCCTCCGATTTATTATAGTTTACCTTAAAGTTGGACAAGTCTCCATATTCTCTTATCTCTTTTAGTAGAACTGGTAAAGATAGGCCTGGGCTTGTTAGCGAGAACAGTAGGTCATCTGCGAATGCCGCAACCTTGTACTCGTCTCCCCCCGCTCTGACACCTCTAATGTCTTTGTTTGCCCGTATTGTTCTCAGGAAGGGTTCGAGGGCCAGAATAAAGATAAACGGCGAAAGTGGGCATCCTTGTCTTGTTCCATTACTTATTGGGAAGGGATCAGACATTATTTCGTTTATCTTCACTCTAGCCATCGGACACGAATACAGGCCCGTGATCCAGTTCCGCATCCCCTCTCCCAGGCCTATGTGTTGTAAAATAGCTTTCAGGAATCCCCAATCCACTCTATCAAAAGCTTTCTCTGCATCGGTTGCTACCAGTACTGATGGATTTTTGTAGATTTGTGATAAGTAGATAGTACTTAATACTCTTTGTGTGTTTTCCCTCCCCTCTCTTCCCGGTGTAAACCCTACCTGATCGGGGTGTATTAGAAGGGGGGATATAGGTTGCTAATCTATTGGCCAGGATTTTCGAAAAGATCTTCAGATCCACATTCAGCAGAGAGATCGGTCGGTAACTGCTACATTGCGCAGGGTCTTTCCCTTCTTTAGGAATTACGGCTATATGAGCTGTTAGTGTGTCTCTTAACATCTGTTGTCCTTCTCTTAATGAATTAAATGCACTCAGAAATTGGGGTGACAGCTTTTCATAAAAAGTTTTATAGTACAAGGTGTAACCATCTGGCCCTGGAGATTTACCTGGCTTAATTTCTTAAATTGCTTCTGCTAATTCCTCTGCTGTTATCGGGCCCTCAATGGTCCCGATTTTTTCATCCGGTATTTTAGGCATCCCTGAGGCCGATATATATGCCTTTATTCGTTCTTCTCTACTCTGACTTCCTGCCTTGTCTGGTTGTTTGTCCAATTGATACAGTTTACTGTAATACTCTCTAAAGGCCTTCACTATTGATTGTGAGGAGCTGACTAAAATATCTCCTTGTGTTTTTATTTTTTCAATATGATTCTTTGCTCTTGTCTCTCTCAATGCGTTTGCCAGCATCCTGCTTGGCTTGTTCCCGTATTCATAATACGCCCTCCTGCAACGACTTAGTTTGGCCTTGGCCTTATCCATTAATAATAGATTTAGCTTATCTCGTAGGCTCATTCGTCTCTCTTCGATATGTAATCTTTGTATTTGTTTATGTTCGTTCTCTAATATACGGATCTCGCCAAGCAGGCTGTCTAGCTTCGCATCCAAAGAGCATTTTCGATGTGCTCCTAAGGAAATTAGGATTTCCCTTATATAGCATTTGTGTGTCTCCCACTTGGACAGCGGAGCTGTACCATCTGAGTCATTTGTTAGATCAAGAAATAGAATCCTTTTTTTTATCTTGCTCTCATATACAGGATCTTTTAATAGTGTTTCGTTGATCTTCCAATTCCATTCCCTCGGACCTGTTTCCCCCCATTCCAAGGAGCAATTAACTGGGGCGTGGTCTGATATTTTGAATGATCCCATTGAGGCTTCTCTCAGATTCCCCACTATGCTTTGATCTACAAATATGTAGTCAATTCTTGTATATGTTTTATGTTTGGCTGAGTAGAAGCTGTAATCTCTCTCATGGGCATGTAGGATCCTCCAACTGTCTATTAACTGTAATTCTTGAAGCATTGTCCTCGCTCTACGTAATTTTATGTTTGATATATGGTAGGATCCCTTAGAGGCATCCAGGCTGGGTTCTAAAACCATATTTAGGTCTCCTCCCAAAATTAGGGCCCCTTCCTTATTCTGGTTTATTAGATCCAGATATCTCTCCAACGCAGAAACTGGATTCTCATTTGGTAGGTATATGTTCACTAAAGTAATTTTTGTTCATTCAGCGTCCCTTTCACAAGGAGAAAACGTCCTTCCTCGTCAGTTATTACTTTAGATTCCTTCCATATTATCTTTTTAGCCAGTAAAATTGCTACTCCATTTGCCTTTGCAGTCTGAGAGGCACCATGATACACCACAGGGAATCTTAGACTCTTGAACTTTGGAACCTTATCTTTCCTAAAATGTGTTACTTGCAAGAAAATGATTTGAGATTTAAGTCTCCCCAGTTCCATTAATATTTTTGATCTTTTTTCTGGGATATTTAACCCCTTCACATTGTATGTAGTAACTTTTACTCTGTTCATCTTGGGTTCTATTTTTTATCCTATCCTTTATTGACCTCCCACCTTCCCTATCAAGTTCCCCTGTTCAAATGCTGCTTTTTGAGCACTCGGTTTTCAAAGTAGAGAAACCAAGTAGTTGACCAATGGCAACTGGCCGAGCAGGACAAGGAGAGAAGGCGCCCCCCTCGCTGCTCTCCCAGTAGTCTACACCACCGAACTTAATAGTGGGGAGTGAGAGAGGGGGTGAGAGAGGCGCGATATAGGAGGAACACAAGGGGAGAGAGAGTGAACGTCCCCCCTGCAAAACCCCGAGAGGAGAGAGAGAGGAGAGACAAAAAAAAGGACACACACCCAGTACCTCGGGTCCTAGTCCACCGTCCAAGTCCCCAAGTATTTACTACGTTTCCCTATTCCCTATTGGGACTCACTTCCACCTTATTTGTGGGTTCCCACTATATTTAGGGGAAAAAAAAAAAAACACAATTGAGCGTCTCCGACTTATCTCCACTTGGAGGAGAGGCGCTCTGGTGGGGGTACGTGTATAAGCATTGCGGAGAGTCTCGTCGAGGTGTTGCTTCAGGTGCACCCCTTCTAATCTTCAATTCTAATTTTTGTCCCAGCCCTCCCTGTCCCAGTCCCAGCCCTCTTCACCCCATCCCCATCCTGAGGTGGGGGGGGGGCTGTAGTAGAGGCAAAAACCCTCTAAAAGACCCTCTGACCCCTTTTACACATAATAACACAATTAACAAGTTAACAGAATAGAAATTGAAAACATATTCAAAACTCATTGGCATATTTTGGGTAAGGATAGGCATTTGGCGGAAATCTTACCAGACCAGCCACGGTTCATCTATAGGCGTGCCCCGAACTTTGGTGATCAAGTGGTCCGAAAAATTCTGGATCCACCTGATCAATCTAGATTAAGTTTTGATCTAAAAGGTTTTTTCACATGTAGGAAATGTATCTGCTGTCGTACAGTAAGAGTACATAACAGAGGGAAATTACAGATAACAGGGAGTGATGGAAGCACGTTTGATATAAAAGAGTTTATCACATGCAATTCCTCTCATGTTGTTTATCTGTTATGGTGCCCATGTGGGCTGTTGTATGTTGGGAGAACAAAAAGTCTCCTAAGAATACGGATTGCGGAACATTTAGCCAACATTAAAAAGAAGTTTGAGGACCACAGTGTATCCTTACACTTTAAACTAAAACATAATGGCGATCCCTCTTTGGCTCAGTTTTGTGGGATTGATTGTGTGCACCCATCCTGGAGAGGTTCGAATAGGGTCAGAGACTTATCACAACGCGAAACGCAATGGATATTTCTCTTAAAATGTCTCACACCGAGAGGCTTGAACATTGGGGTAGATTTGAACTGCTTCATTAACAATGCTTGAGCTATTCTTGTATTCACTCATGATGACATCTAGTGATAGTCCAGAATATTTTGGTTTATTGGTCCTTATTCATTTTGGATATGGTACGATATTCTGTATTATTGGGGAACGGTGTATACATTCAATAGTAATATTGGTGTCAAACCAGTTATGGCACATAGCACTGCACGGAATCCTTGAGGACATCTAGGTGTTGATGTATGGGATAGTTATATATAACACTACTATCAGAAACACAGGTGCAGGAGATTATGAACCAGACAAGCATTATATGTAACATTAACTTAATGATGTTTTTTAGGCACATCTTTTTAATTTTGAATTGTAAGTTTTAGATACTGTATAACTATTCATTATACTGTTTTAATTTGACTTTGCAATTGTGTAGATCATGTATGCTGATATGTATATATTTTTATATTTATATGCTCATAATTTAAGCATTCAACCAATGGAACGTTAACAGTTTCATTATATTGTAAATTTAGTTAATGAGGAATATGTGTTATTGTTTATAATGAGCTCTGTGGTGACGGGGACATTCGACCAATAGCAGTGTTGGTTGTTTGTGTTGTGTTTAGCCTACATCGAAACGTCACTTTGGGGTAGGCCGGGCGGAGTTTCATATTCGACGGAACATCGAATACACATAGACCTGTAGGAGGTCCGGGAAGAGACGTCGATCGCGTCAGCGGGAGCACGCTGCGTGATCACGTCACTTTCGACGCAGTTTCCAGCATACGCGTCTTTTTCGATGGAGGAACGGAATAAAAGGGCGACTTTTAGAGCTTGTGACCAATCCCATGGCTAAGTCGATATGACGAAACATGTCGGGGGCGTGGTCATTTATCATTGATCCTGTGTGAACTATACGGACGCACGATACACTTCTAGCTGGCCAACTCCATTACCATCTTTACATCGAGCAGCGTCCAGGGTGCTGTGAGTACACTGGGAACGATCGAGGGTCCGCCGTGACCACTGGCTTGTTGTTTTGGAAACTTGGAAACCTATGCTGTCACTTGTTTTTCAAAGTTTGGTGAAATATCACGTTTGTGAGTGCATTTTCTGAAGATTTTTTAGTGGTGTGATTAAAACTGGTTTTACAATATTACACTATAGTGCTATTTTTTCTTTATTTATGTGAACACGTTGGAACTTATCACTGAATTGGAGATTGATATCGATTATTGGAGAGATTTGGAGTTTTGCTTTTGTGCCTCAACACGAGAGTGCTGGGCATTTAATTGTGGTGAGTGCGCATTTTGGAAGGGTGAAGGATTCACTGAGCATAGGCGGTGTGGTGAAAGATTGAGAAGATTGATATTAACAATTCATCTATGAACTCTTCTTCACCTTTTCACTGACTATCATAGGATTTGAACTTTTTTTCGCTCTTTGCTAAATATTTATGTTTTGTATGTTCATTTTTCATGTGTCACATTTAGTCACATTATTTAGCTAGTGGGAATCACATTTTTCACTATTTCAAGCACTGCTTTTATATATTACAGGTCACCTGCTTTAGTTTGATGGTGTAGTACATATATATTATTTTTCACAATGGCAATCTTGTTAGCCATAGCTATAGGATCTTGTTACTGAAACAGAGTGGATTGAAACTTGTACTTTTTAAGATTTATTATTATTATTAAACACAATTTATATTTGCACAATTACAATACAGTTCAATACAGAAGGGATATGAGGACCCTGCTCATGGAGCTTACAGTCTAAAGAATAGTTATAGTTAGGCTTTTCTTGCACGTTAAAGTGGATGTAAGCCCTCACATATACCCAGTGATGTGAACGGCCTCAGATGATACACAGAGATGAAACAAATCTCCCTACATACGTTTTACATCTATATCAGTGCTGAACAGTAAGAAAAAATATCTAACAGGATGTGCACTTTCTAAAGAATGTAGAAAGTTGAAGATATAGCTGCTGTATATAATGCATAATAGCCCGGTCTGGATTGGTAGAAAATGGTTCAATAAAATTGAAACGCTTTTTAGAGAACTAATATGGAAAGGGGGACAACCCAGGATTCGATTACGTACACTGCAGCTTCCAGTATTGGAAGGGGGACTGGCTGTCCCCCATCCTGAGGCTTATTATCTATCAGCACAATTGCAACAACTAATGGGATGTAACACCTGGGGAGGGGAGACCACTAGTGGGAGAGTAATGCTGAGTGGGGCCCCACATGACTCGGTTATTGAACTACTAGAAGCAAACTCCTTTAGATATAGGACTCCAACAATTAAAATAATTAAAATATGGGAAAAAGTTAAGAGGCTAATGGGCTACACTGGATTTACTGAGTATACTCCCCTGTGGAACAATTCTAAGTTACAAGAAATACTACGGTTAGGAAAGGTGGGAGAATGGGAAAGATGCGGCGATACCTATAGGAAATTTCAGGATCTGAGAGTGGAATTTAACGTCCCGCAACACTCATTCTTTACCTATTTACAAGTAGGTCACACTCTTGAAGCCCAGTTTAGGACACAAAAACTAGTGTGGACCAAAATGCTCCTGTTTCAAAAGCTAGCTAAAGGGGGACCAACTAAGGATCTCATATCTGAAATATATATGCAGATAATCAAAAAGATCAACACAGGGGCACATTTACTCAAAGTAAGAGAAAGGTGGGAGGAAGATATAGGGGAAATATCACAAGAACAGTGGAAGAGAATACTAGAGATGGGATCAAAGGTGTCACTTTCACCCCCCCAGAAAATCTCCCACCTGATTCTGATAAATAGAGCTTACTATACGCCAAAGAGACGTTTTAAATTCGGCAAAAGACCAGATGATAAATGTCCTAGATGTCAGGGGCAGGGAGACCTAGTACACATGGTGTGGCGCTGCCCAAAGCTGGTTCGGTACTGGAAGTGTGTGCTTGACACCTTGAGAGATATATTTACAATCTCATTGGAAATGGAGGCCACACTGTGTGTACTGGGTTATAGGCAGGAACAGAAGGAGAAAAGAATTACTACAGTTGTAATATTAAGATGCTTATTCCAAGCTAGAAAATTAATAGCCATGAGGTGGCAGGCAACTTCACCACCGGCAGTAAGTGAATGGATTAAGGCAGTCAATGAGTCCCTCTGTAAAGAAAGAGCAGTCTATATAAAAAGGGAAAACTTAGAGACTTCGAGGACATGTGGAAGCCATGGCTGGAGAAAAAAGGGTACATCACCTGAGGAGAGAGAAATGTTGGTTGGAAAGGGCTAAATGGAGAGGGGCCAAGTAGTAAAACTGATAATATCAACAAGAACGAGAAGACTGGGTGTTCCCCCCCTTAACTAAGAGATTACTCACCTCCTGATATGATAAGTTAAGAGTTATGATATGACAATGTATATCAATGTTTCAATTATGTGTTTATAGTTATAATGAACAGTCTCCTCTTGCTTTTTTAAATGAACAATTGAAAATTTGTATGATATGAAAAGAAATAAAGAATGAATATTAAAAAAAAAACATAGTACAAATTTATAAACATACACATCGTTTTTTTTCCATTTGCACCAGTAACATCCATCCCATATGATTAAACAGTTAGCCACCTGTACACTCAGTGGTCTCATTCTAGGTCAGACTTGCCAGCATCAAGCTCACAAAGTACAATATATATATCATTACAAGTGTAGCGCTGACATTCTTGTATATTGATGTGTGTTTGCATACTTTAATACAACGTCTATGGACATGTTTAAGTATTTGGAGCCATCTAGTGACCAAATACTGGTAATGCAGAGAGATGTTTTGTTTATATGTTTGGTTTCCTTGGAGACAAGGACACACAGTGAGGGGAAAACAATCCCGGTTGTTTGGGCAAATGATCTAAGGGTGTCCGAGGGGCGGTGGCCGGATTGCAGAGACCCAGAGACACTCATCTGAGCATTGGAGGACCGGATTCATCCAGCGGAGCTGAACGAAGCTTACGGAGAAGCAAGTTGCAGTCACAGGACAAAAGTTACTACCTGGAGCTCCGATCCAGTGGGTGAGAGGGTCACGACCCATAGTTTGCTAAGTTCCACGCGCAGTTAGACTCATATACAGGCCTCACTGGGATTTATAGTTCCACAGATGAGCTGAGAAGGCTTGAGGCCTATCTACTTTGACGTTTCAATCGATTTTAAAATAGTTGTTGCAGTTACACAGGAGCACTTTCACTCAATTTGACTCATCAAAACTGTGGATTACAAATCACAAGGAGTTACTTTAGCTAGCTAGCAAAGAAAAGAAGATCCAGGACTAAGTACTTTAAGTGAGATCTCAGGCCCCATACACACGATCGGACATATCCGATGAAAACGGTCCGCGGACCATTTCCATCGGATATGTCCGATCGGGAGTTTGAACCGATGGCGTGTACACACCATCGGATCAAATTCCCCACCGCCGGACGGCGCGGTGACGTGGCGGTGACGTTGACGCCGCCGCGTCACCGCCACGTCACCGCACCAGGAAGTAAAACACTTCCGCGCATGCGCCGAATCCATTCGGCAGCGGCGCGGCGGCGGTGGGGGCCGACATGTCTGCTGGTAAGTGTACTAACCAGCAGACATGTCGGGCGGACAGATCCCCACCGGATAGATTTCAAAGCTTGCTTTGAAATCTGTCGGGTGGAGAAATCTGTCCGCTAGCCCATACACACGAGCGGAGATGTCTGCTGAAACGGTCCATCGGACCGTTTTCAGCGGACATATCCCCTCGTGTGTACGCGGCCTCACGCATAGCTTATAAAGTAGGGGGAGCTCCCAGGTATAAACCTATGTATATGTATACTCTTTTCAAATAGTTTATGTTAAAATCAATTGTGCTGTCGTCTTACGTTGGGTTGACAGCACAATTACTGTAATCACTTTTTTGCACATTTCGCAGTAAAATGTATCTCTGGTTAAGTATCCAGTTGTTGTGGCGTACTGTTTTTCTCCCTCCAAGTGCAGTCAGTGGATCCTAGGGTTACAATACAGGTATTTTGTATTGCCTTACATTGTATTGTATTGCATTGCATCACACCTGTGCCAAGGGGATTGAGCCCAGTTAGTGTGGTTTATTGGTAGAGTGCAGGCCCAAATTAAACCAGCAGCTCCTTCGGGGGTCAGTGCTACACAAGTATAAACACATCCCCATAGTTGTTTGCTAGCAGACAATGTGTGTTAATTAGCACAGTTAATGGGTGTGAGACAGGTGGCTTGATCTGATGAGATTACCATCTGCTATGAGTTTTCCAGTGTTGAGCAGTCATGGCTATTAATGTACCATCTAGGCCTTTAACATGGATCCCAGCCTAGACTCCCAGGTCTGTCACACTGCCTACCCCTACATCACTACTGTGTCACTACATCACTGCTATGGGGGTTGGCGGTAGGAACCACGGTGGCCAGTGTGGGACACATTACTTGACATATCTGAAAGTGTTGGATAGCAGTGGCACCTGGAGCTTTGCAAAACAGTGAAGTTTGCCCACGCCGGAAAGGTGAGTATTTTATCTTTGAGGGCTTTAATTAGTAATAAGTGACTAGCTTTTTACCATTACTACTTTTTAATTTGTTATAAGTTTTCAACACGACTGTCATTGTGATTTGTGTAATAACA
The DNA here is from genome assembly GCA_029574335.1 of Rana kukunoris. Classification (NCBI taxonomy): domain Eukaryota; kingdom Metazoa; phylum Chordata; class Amphibia; order Anura; family Ranidae; genus Rana; species Rana kukunoris. The sequence goes on from CM056057.1 coordinate 189,383,498, forward strand.
TGATCCTGGAAATCAGCAGACTCAACAAAAAGTCCCTTCCTCTAGTTATTTTGGTGACATTGTTCTGTATCAGCATCGGTTGTACCTGTGAGCTTCTTATAGGCCCAGCCTGGAAGAATATTTTCAGCAGGTTGAATGACGACTTTAACAGACAGCCTACTCAATGAATAAAGACTCCAGAGGTGTTTTCCAATGCTTCTTTATGCTTCAAGGTAACAAGGATATAAACATAGAGACTTTTTCATAGGTAAATTTCCAATGAAGTTACACAGCTCCCAATCTCTGCAGTCTTTTCTAAGCAACTAAACAACATGTGGTTTAGACCAGGAAATGGAGGGTGGGAAGAACCAAACTAGTCAAAACAGCAGGGGGGGTAAGGATCATACCAAATAATATAGGAACATAACATGTAATAACAACTGCTAGACAGTAAAGCTGCGTGGCAGCACACTCCCCGCCTGGTATCGTGAGATACCACTATACACTACATTGTCTTCTTTTAACGTACTATTAACATTGCATACAATAACATGCTATCTAACCTTCTCAAGTCTATAGGCTAGCTATGTTATAGGTCTTAAGTGGTTCCTTCATATAACACTGAATCAGAATTTTTGGAAGCAGGCATTATTAGGACTGTCTCTGTGACCGGTCTCAGGAAGGTTTTTGAAGCCCCATACTTAACGATCCTGACTTCCACACTTCGGACTCTTCCATCATCACTGGTGATGGCCTTTGTAATAAGTCCAACTGGCCACTGAATCCGGTGAGCTTGCTGGTCTTTTAGCAGGACCAGGTCCCCTTCCTTTAAGTTAGGCTTCTGGGTTTGCCACTTTTTACGTCCTTGAAGAAGTATGAGGTATTCCTTCCTCCATCTGTCCCAGAAACAATCTGCAAGGTATTGAGCGTATCTCCACTGACGTTTAAATATGTCCTTTTCATCAAAGATACCCTTTGGCGCTGGAATCTGTCCAATCTTCCGGCTTAATAATGTAGCTGGAGTTAGGATAGTCAGAGATTCTGGGTCTGTAGATACGGCGGTCAACGGTCTTGAGTTGATTATTGCTGCAACCTCAGCAAGAAATGTGGTGAGCACTTCATGGGTAAGGCGTGTAGAACTCACATCAAGCAGCATTGAATCCAGTATGCGCCTTGCCATGCCAATCACGCGTTCCCATGCTCCGCCCATGTGAGAAGAGTGTGGTGGGTTGAATTTCCACACGCAGCCTTGATCACTCAAATAACTTCCAACTTGTTGTCGGTCTATCTGTAACTCTCTACAAGCACCAATGAAGTTAGTTCCCCAATCCGATCTCAACATCTTCACGGGACCTTTCAGAGCGAGAAATCTCCTTAGAGCATTGATAAAACTCGAAGTGTTCATTGATTCGATCACTTCAATATGTACAGCTCTTACACTTAAGCAGGTGAACATTACGGCCCATCGTTTGCTTTTGACTTGACCACCACGAGTTCTTCTTGCCGTTACTGTCCATGGTCCAAATATATCGATTCCGACATACGCAAAGGGTGTATCTTCGCTCAGTCTGTCTGCGGGTAGGTCTGCCATCTGTTGACTCTGCTGTCTACCTCTTAATTTCTGACATTTGACACAGTTGTGAATGATGGTGGCTATTTGTCTTTTCACTCCAACTATCCAGAACCCTGCAACTCTAATAGCACCTTCTGTGTAATGTCTTCCTTGATGTCTCACTCTCTTGTGGTGATGCCGAATAATCAAGGTTGCCAAATGGTGGCCTCTTGGTACTATCAAGGGGTTTTGTTCTCCTTTTAATAAGTTTGATTTATTTAGTCGTCCACCGACTCGAAGCATGCCTTCATTGTCGATTATTGGGTTCAGTTTGAATAGTGGGCTACTCTTTGAGACTGGTCTGTTGCCTCTCAAGCATTTAATCTCTTCTGCAAAGACTTCTTCTTGCACAAGACGTATGACGAATAATTCTGCATTCTCGTACTCTAACGCATTGGGTGGCTCCTTGCAAGTGTGCCATCCATGGCAAGATGTCTGATTGGGCTTGCGGAAAGTTTGGGCAATATGACTCAATCTTGCTATAGTCTTCACCAATCTTTTCCAAGAAGAGAAACGTCCAAAGCGTCTCGCTTCCAAGTTTCTTTTTGAGCAGATGTTGGAACTCAATGTTATCACTTCGGGGCGGATTTCTGGATCAGCATCTGGATCTACCAGGTGTAAATCAATATCTTCTTTTGAGTTTGTAGAAGACTGGTCCGATAAAAACTTGGGTCCTGAAAACCAAATGGTTTGCGTGAGGACAACTGCTGGCACTGACCTTGTTGCGATGTCTGCAGGGTTCAAACCAGTCGGGACATAGTTCCATTGTTCAGGTCTACTGATTTTCCTTATTCGTTCTACCCTGTTAGCCACATACACATAGAACCTCCTTACGCTCAAGTCAACCGCTCGACGCTGGGCACGTGATGAGGACGTGACGTGTGTAGGAGGGAGGAGCTACAGGAATGCTCCGTGGCTGTGAGCGGTGCAGCGAAGCTCCGTGAGACTCGAGGCGACCGACCCGGCGTGAGAGGCTGGGCTGGATTCAGACCGCGAGGAGGAACCCACCCGGAACCACCGCGACCCGCGATCCGTCTGGATGTGGACCTAAACCGCAGCGCTTGGAGTCCGCAGGATGTCGAGGCGGGGCACTGTGGCGAAGGTGCACGCAGCCCCCTGTGGAGCCAGAGAGACAGCCTTACAGCCTATGCCACAGCACCAGCGGGAGACGAAACAAGGTTTGGGTGAGGCGCTCTGAGGAGCCGAGAATAGACAGGGTCCGGTGAGCCCCCCCCCCCCTGCAACTACCCTCCCCCCTATTGTGGAGAATCTATTGCTTGCGGCAGGGCATGCCCGTAATACTTTGCATATTATTACATGATTAAACTCTGATGACTGGGTCTTATTAAGTAAAGCAGGAGAAGAGTTAGAAAAGTAAACGTTGGCGAGCTGTATTAACTGTATCAACTCTGTATTATCTCTGCTGGTAATTCTGAGGGGACCCGCATCCCTGGCTCAGTCAGGATGTACCGACCACTAGGAGGGAGCCGCCACTGCAACCCTGAGTTTAAAAACTACTGAAATTAGTAGGGTCATGGAGTCATGAGTCTTGGCTATAACAAATGTGACTTTGAAGCTGGTGTAGGGCAGTGCAACCTGAGTTGGATGGCCTCGTAATCTCAAAGGTTGTTGTCTTTAGAATCTGGTGATGGAGGACCTGGCGATTTAGAGTCTGTGGTGTTTGTAATGCCGACCATGCGACTCAATGCGACTCAGAGTACGATCTCGCAGTAAGCCTGTGCCGAATATCCTGCGGCTCTGAGTCGGGGGTCTTAGTCAACTCCGGTGATTGGGGACACTAAGAAGGTAAAAGCAGAAAGACAGAAAATCGCACCCCTATGTGCCTGTGTGCCCCACGAGGGGACTAGCAGGAGTTCTTGGTCCACGTATTGGGGTAACATAATAGAGAGGCAACAGGACTCAAGAGTCTAGCCCTAAAATTATTGGGAAAAGTACTTAAGTACCCGAGAGATGGGGAGGCCCATCTGGTAAAAAAACAGCCACCCCTAAGCAATAGATCCTTATGAATGGGATATAAAAGATTGGGGGCCAGGGGCAAGTAGGTGATTTGGAAATCACCAGCAAATGTGAGAGTCCCATATAAAGGGGGGATATAACAAAAAAAAAAAAAACATATAAAATATAACCTATAACAAAAAAAAAAAAAAGGGTAAACAACCCCCACATCGGTAAGCATTTGATCAACAGAATTAAAAAGCCGGTAGCACCAGTATTATATCAGCAAGAACCCTCCAGAACCCGTGAAGATCCAGTAAAGTGATCGGGCTCCCCCCCCCTCCTTCCCTCAAAGCACCAAACTGGGGAAAAGAATTAGACCAAACAATAGAATTAAAATGAGCAGGTCAACAAGAGGTGCCGCCTCAAAACCCCCTAAAAGCAATGTTGGTATAAGCTCGATACAGCAGTATATGACACAGGAATCATCTGCTAAAAGCCCAGTAGCTGCAAAGAAAACGGAAAAGAAAAGAAAAGGAGAAGCCATGGCGAATCGGTCTAAAGGCGAGACGACCCTGGATGGGGAACTTGAGCAAAGCAGGCTGGAAGACCCGGGCCAAGATGCACAACCACCATCAAAAGCAGAGATGAACGTGATGCTCCTGAGGATGGAAAATTTAATAAAAACAGAAATCAACAGTTTAAGAACAGAATTAGGGGGTCTATTTGAAAGAGTGGAAGGGGCAGAAAAAAGAATAGTAGAACAAGACCAAGAACTGGTTAAATTAAAATCACAAGTACAGGCGATGACAGAGAGTCAAAAAATCCTGACATATAGACTGGAAGACCAGGAAAATCGCAGCAGACGACAAAACCTTAGAATTCGTGCAATAGAGGAAGTAAAGGGGGAGGACCTGAGAGAGATAATAAACACGTTCTTCAAACCCTTGCTGAAAAGATCAGCAGAAGACAAGCACATTAAAATTGAGAGGGTGCATCGGATAGGGAACCCCAAACAGGGGGGGAAGGGTAGGAGGGGAGGGGGGGTGGGGAGGTTGGGGAGGGGGGGATATCTCGTTGATTCCACATCGATCCAAGCAAGACCCCATGAAAAGGAGGATAGGGTTAGACAAGCAAACAAATAAATACTAAGAATAGATGACAGAAATTAAACTACTATCATACAACGTTAAGGGGTTAAACTCTCCTGCAAAGAGACATAAAATTCTCAAGGAATTACAACTTTATAAAGCAGACATAGTCTTTTTGCAGGAGACACACCTAACGTTGGAATCCAATATAAGATTGTCTTCTCGGAGTCACCCTATATGGTACTATGGGGATACAATCACAAAACGAGCCAGAGGTGTCGCAATAGGCATCCGAGGCGCCATACGCTTCGAGCTGGGTGACAGATTAACTGATGCCGAAGGGAGATTCCTTTTCTTAAAAGGAAAACTAAGAGGGGAGGAATACACGCTAGCAAACATATACGCGCCTAATGATAATTCCGAAAACTATGTGACTAAAATCTTGAAAAAACTTGAACAATTTAAGTTGGGATATTTGATAATAATGGGTGACTTTAACTTTTGCATGGATCCTGTAGTGGACAGTACGTCCCGTGCACAGGGGACGAGTAACGAGCAGCGGAAACTAGTAAAACACGGACTACATCAGGCCCAGTTGGTAGACATATGGCGGCTGCAACATCCCAAAAAATTAGATTATACGTTTTACTCCTCGGTGCACGGGGCGTACTCTAGGATTGATTATGCCATGGTGGACCACAGACTCCTAGAAAGAATAGTAGAGACCAGTATTAAAGTTATGACAATCTCCGATCATACACCCATAACCATGAAGCTCAATGTATTAGACCAGAAAACGAACCCTCCAGAATGGAGAATAGATGAGAGCCTATTAGACGACGAACAAATAGTAAAAAGAGTGCAAGGAGAATTAGAAAGATACTTCAAAGAGAATGACACGGAGGGGATCTCCAGGGCCACACTGTGGGAAGCCCATAAGGCCTACATAAGAGGAATATTTATTATGGAGGGGGCTAGGAAAAAGAAAGAAAAAACAAAAGAGTTAAAGGAACTAGTGAAGGTAATATCATTATTAGAACAAGAACATAAAAATAAAGGACAAAAATTAGAAACATGGCACAAAGTAAAGATGAAAAGGGATGAGTATAGAGCGCTCATAGAACAAGAGGTCAATAAAGAATTAAATATCATTGAAAGAGAGAGATACATATGGGGAGACAAATCGGGCAAATCCCTGGCCAGAATGGTGAAAAAAAAAAAAGATTATAGAAAAAATAAGGAAAAATAATGGGGACTTAGTCTATGAAACCAGTGACATTGCAGAAGAGTTCAGAAGCTATTATGAAAGCCTATATAATGTAAAACAAAAAAACTGGAAACAGGGTGAGAAAGAAGCTAGAATGGAGGAGGTACTGAGAAAAGGCAAAATCCCCAGAATAGACAAAGAGGCAGCTGAAATCCTAGACCAGCCTATAACGGAGGAGGAAATAAGGATAACTTTAAAAAACTCCAATAAAGGGAAAAGCCCTGGCCCGGATGGCTTTACGACCAGATATATACAAAAGTTCGGAAACATATTAATCCCAAAACTCTGCCAGTATTTTAATGGACTTGGGAGTGACTACGAGCTGAGCAGAGAAGCCGCCATGGCAAATATCACGGTCATAGAAAAAGAGGGGAAAGACAATATGATATGCTCAGGGTTTAGACCAATTTCATTGTTGAACGTAGATATAAAGATCTATGCCAAAATTCTGGCAGACCGCATGAAGGAGATAATGACGTTCATTATTCACCCGGACCAGGTGGGATTTATATCAGGCAGAGAGGGCAAGGACAATGGAACCAGAGCCCTCTTACTCATAGAGCAAATGAAAGAAAACCGAACCCCCAGTCTACTCCTCTCAGTAGACGCTGAGAAAGCGTTTGACAGGGTAGACTGGGGGTTTATGATGTTATCACTAGAAAAGGTAGGGTTAGGCCCAAGGATGAGAGAGAGCATTCAAACATTGTACCGACACCCACGAGCAAGAGTCAAGATCAACGGCTCCCTATCATCAGCCTTCGAGATGGGAAATGGGACGAGGCAGGGATGTCCTCTGTCCCCCCTCCTCTTTGTGCTCTCACTCGAGCCCCTTCTGGCCATGATAAGGAACGACCCCAATATTAAAGGGGTCAGAGCAGGAGATGAGGAACACATACTGTCTGCCTTCGCGGACGACGTGTTGTTCTTCGAAAGAAACCCAAGAGATACGCTTCCCCACTTAATAGCGAACATTAAACAATATGGAGAAATCTCTAATTTCAAGATGAACATGGCCAAGACAGAAATATTAAATGTAAATAATAATAAAGACGAGGTGGAATTTCTTAAAAAGGAATACAACTTTACCTGGCAGAAAGAGATCAAATACTTAGGAATAAAATTAGCAAGATCCTTAAAAAATATATATCGATCAAATTATATCCCCCTTCTAGAGGAAATAAAAGGAGAAATCAGAAAAATAAAGAACCGACCGATCTGGTTCGGTAGAGTAAATTTAGTAAAAATGATATTAGTCCCGAAAATCCTGTATAGGTTCCAGATGATTCCAATCCACATTGGAATACTTTAGATTACTGAACTCACTCCTATTGAATTTCATATGGAATAAAAAAAAACATAGGATCTCCCTTCAAGTTTTAAAACAGGGAAAAAAACTGGGTGGCCTAGGGGTCCCGGACATCAGAAAATACTACGCAGCTTCAATTATCTCCCGTATAATAGAGTGGGCCAAAGAAAAGCACGATAAAAGATGGGTTCAGATCGAGTGTGCACTTGCAAAAACACAATTAGGTAGAGTGATATGGAATCCACCACAGTACAGAAAATTACACATTACCACCCACGAAATGACACGGACAGCACTAAGGATATGGGATAGAACACACAAACAACTAGGATCAGTTTATAACTCACCACTCATCGATTTAAAAGACAATGTATTTTTCCCACCGGGGTTGGAAGAGGAGGGGGGGAACTGGATTAAAAACCGGACTCGGGTAAAAGATATAACACAGCAAGGCAAAATAATGACACTTCACGAAATTAAAGTTAAGAACATATGCACAGGGTGGAATGATTGGCGATACAGACAGCTCTCCTCCTTCATCAGGACCCTACCAGGCCCCATCCGGGAACAGAAGGACTACACACCCTTGGAACAACTTTGCCTGGTGGATATTTCAAAAGGAAATATCTCAAAAGTGTATAAAATCCTGATGAGGGCGGAAGAGCTGGGGACGCCTAGGTATATTATGAAATGGGAAAGGGAACTTGAAGTCACTAGGGGGAAAACATCAGTAGATAGAATATTGAATCTAACCCACTCCTCAGCAATTGATGTAAGAACAGCTGAGATGAATTTCAAACTTATTACGGGATGGTACTCTACCCCTGATAAAACTAGTAAATTTAAAGAAGGGGAGACAGGGGAATGCTGGAGAGGCTGCTCAACAATGGGGACCATGGCCCACCTATGGTGGAAATGTCCCAAAATTAAAAGCTTTTGGAACAGGATTCTCCTATTAATTAAGGATATTACCAAAAAAGAGATTAAAGATGATCCTTGGGAAGTCCTATTCCATGGAGGAGTGGTGCCCTTAAAGGAGTATAAAAAGACCTTGGTTCCCCACCTCCTCAATGCAGCAAAACGGTTAATTCCGAAAAAATGGAGGGATAAGAACAGCCCACAGATTTGGGAATGGATTGACTCAGTGGAGGAAACCTATAGGAGGGAGGAGTTGAAACTTAGAGAGGGGGAGGACAGCGAGGAGTTATGTAAGAAATGGGGCCCGTGGAGAGAATTTAAAAGAACCTGGAGCTACGCAGAAAATCTTAGAGTACCTTGAACAAGAAGAAGGAAATAAATCTAACCGTAGGGGGGACACTTGGGTGGGAGAGATAGTGGAATCACGAGATAGAGAGAGGGAGGAGGGGGGGAGAGGGAGGGGGAAAATCCACATACTAAACCAAAATAGTATATATTATAAAAAAAAAAAAGTCATTAAAACAGAAGGAAAATAAAGAGAACCACAGATGATGCAATGACTACAATGATAAGCGAAGGGCGGAAAGATCCATGAGCTGGTCCTCCGGTGTTACCTTGTGTCTAGACTGATGTGGAAAAAAAGAAAAGAAAAAAAAAAAAAAAAAAAGAACCTCCTTACGCTGTTGCATATGTAGCCAAGTACGACTTTGCTGTCAGTGTAGTACTTAACCTGATCAATTTCAGCGTCCATTTCGTTTTGCAGGAATTCTGCGACTTCAACAGCTAGGGTTGCGCCACACAGTTCTAATCTTGGAATAGTGTGAGCGGGTTTTGGAGCTAACTTGGCTCTTCCTAGTAGGAAGCCTACATAGGATCTCCCGGAGGGATCTATGATTTTGAGATAGGCCACAGCCGCTATTGCCTCGGTAGAGGCATCGCAAAAGACGTGAATCTCCTTCCTCAGACTTCTTGAAGTTGAAATGGGTGAATAGCAGAGCGGGATATTAAGTTCTTTCAGTACTTTCATGGAGTTTCTCCATTTCTCCCATTTAGGCAGTAGGTCTACTGGCAGAGGGGCATCCCAATCTGTCACTCTCTCAGTGAGCTGGCGAAGTATGGATCTCCCTTGGACGGTAACTGGAGTCACAAAGCCTAGGGGATCGTAAAGGCTATTAACAGTTGACAGCACTCCTCGTCTGGTGAATGGCTTTTTGGAGTCGGATACCTGAAAGGTGAATGTATCTGAAGTTATATTCCAGAGGAGACCGAAACTCCTTTGAGTGGGTAGGGCATCTACTCCCAAGTCCAAATCTTTCAAATCCTTAGCATGATCTTCTGGATTGAAAGATTTCATTACTTCACTGCTATTAGATGCAATCTTATGGAGCCTTAAGTTGGCAGTCGACAGGAGCTGTTGAATTCTTTTTATCAGATTGACGGCTTCTTTAGGTGTTGAAAAGGATTTTAGGCCATCGTTCACATAAAAATCTCTCTTAATGAATTGCCTGGTGTCAGATCCAAATTGCTTTTCACCTTCCTGCGCTGTTCTTCTCAGTCCATAAGTTGCCACGGCAGGAGATGGACTATTTCCAAAGACATGGACTCTCATGCGATAATCTATCACCTTATCGTTAATGTTATTGTTGCGGTGCCACAAGAACCTGAGATAATTTCTGTGGTCCTCTTTCACTATGAAACAGTGGAACATCTGTTGGACGTCAACTGGACGGCAATTGGTTCCTTCCTGAACCGCATCAATACTCCTACGAGGTTGTTCGTTAGATTTGGACCAGTTAGAAGAACGTTATTTAAAGAGGTTCCCTGGAACTGGGCGCTTGAGTCGAAGACTATTCTGATTTGCCCTGGTTTACGAGGATGGTAGACTCCAAAGGATGGAAGGTACCAGCATTCTTCACCTTCCTTAAGCTCTGGTGCTGGTTCAGCGTGAAGGTTATTTAGAATTTTCTGCATGAATGCTAGAAAGTGCTCTTGCATCTCAGGTTTGTTACAGAGAGTTCTCTTAAGTGCAGCAAATCTGGTTAAAGCTTGTCCTCGATTGTTAGGGAGAGTAAGCCTTGGTACTTGGAAGGGTAATGTGGCTACCCAACTGTTGGAATTGTCCTTGAAGAACTCTTCATCCATAATCTTGATGAACTCCTTGTCTTCGACTGAAGGGGCAATCTTGTTGTCATCGCTAGTAGTCTGGTACACTGAATCACCAAGGTCCTTCTGAGAAGTGAGCTTGCAGTTTATACCTTGGGGTGCTTGATACGGAACTTCATTTTTGAAATCAAGTCTTTGCTTCACATAATAGTGCAATGGACATTTCATCGACCGATAGGCAACGTTGGTTTTGTAGGAAGCTACATCCAAGAGCTTGTGAGATTGAACTAAACAGACTTCTCCTATTATCACCCATCCAAGATCAAGTTTCTGGGCCTGAGGAGCATCGTCTGGACCGTTACATAACTCTCTTATTTTATATGGACTCTAGGAATGTCTCTTCCTAGTAGAATCAAAATCTTAACATCCTTGTTAAGTGGTGGAATGTAGTCAGCGATGTGGCTCAAATGGGGGTGATGACGTGCAACCTCTGGCGTGGGGATTTCTTCCCTATTGTTCGGTAGCTGATCACATTCGATTAGAGTTGGAAGAGGAAACTCTTTGTCCTCATATTCTGATGCCACTATGAAGCCATGGGCTCTTCTTCCAGAAGTATTGATCTTTCCTGCACATGTCTGCAAGGTATAGGACCAGGCCTCTCCATGTATGTTGAATAGGTCAAAGAATTCTGGACTGGCCAATGAGCGATTGCTCTGATCGAGTATGGCATACATTTTTATGGAATTTTGTGGACATCCTTCAGGATAAACTCTTACAAGACATATCTTGCTACAAGACTTGCTATGAAGTCCTTCTCCACATATCTCTGTACACTTTGTGGTTACGAGGTTGGCATGTTGCTCAGTTCTCTCCCCGCCATCATCTGATGTAGACTTGGGGTTGCTGCTGGGTGAAGGTTTCCTTTTGAACAGGTCTGAATGAAGAGCGTCCACATGTTTGGCACTGTTACACAGAGAACATCTGATGGCGATCTTACAGTCTCTAGCTAAATGATCGGAGGATGCACAACACTTGAAACAGATGTTATGCTCTTTGAGAAATAATTTGCGTTCTTCGATAGGCTTGTCATTAAACGCAAGGCATTTGGAGAGATAATGCGGCGCATTATGGATAGGACACTGTTGGTTAAGATTGCTTGCCTTAATGCCTGTAGCCAAGACGCTGGATCCTACCTCGGTCTTCCTCACGGCAATAGGATACCTCGAATCCTTGAATTTACTGTTGGTGGCAATACCCCTTGAAGTGGTTAAAGGAGTGGTGCTTGTGTCTGGATAGAAGAAGCTTGGGTCATTCTTGGATTTTGCAACCTTCCGCACAAACTCTGCAAAATAAGAAAAGGGAGGGAAGGAAACATGATGTTCATACTTATATTTTGATCCTACGCTAGTCCACTTTCCCTGAAGATAACTAGGCAACTTTGCTACAATAGGATTTACACCCTGAGCAGTGTCTAAATAGCTAAGACCTGGTAGACTAGGATCTAACTTAGCAATTTCAAGTTCATGAAGGAGGTCACCTAACTCTCTAAGCTTATGATTGTCCTTAACAGAGATCTTAGGAACGTTGTTTAGTCTCTGGAATAAGGCAGATTCAATGACTTCGGGGCTCCCATAGTCTTGTTCTAGACGTTCCCAGGCAGCATCAAGGCCTGCCTCAAAGTTATAGATGTAAACAGATTTAAGTCTCTTTACTTGTTCTGAAGATTGTCGCCCCAACCACGTTATTAGTAAGTCAAGTTCTGCATGAGAGTCAATGGGCAAGTTCTTGATTACCGCCTTAAATGTAGATCTCCAACTCCTGTAGTTCTCTGGGTGGTCATAAAATCTAGACAGTCCGGTTTTAATCAATTCTTGTAGAGCTATACACTTGCTGAGCTCCGTAGCGTTGATGCTGTCAGTTTTTATAGCCACAGGGGATACTGATGGTGCGCCGACTTGGGCCACGGTTGGTATCTGATGTTGGCTGATAGGTAGAGAGAAAGGTGTGGCAGATGGGTTCAATCTAGGTAAGGGTCTGACGTCTGAAGGTCTCTGAGCATTTGAAGTTGAAGAGAGCTGTATCACAGGGGTCATAGAGTTCATCCTGTAGTCCTTTGTTGTACCCTTGTAATCTCTATTCGCATAGGGTTGTGGTGGCGCGTGAGCCGCGTAGGTTGACTCACTTGATTTTGTGATGTGCGGTAGTTGAGGAGTGTCTCTTTTAGCTGGTGTGTCTAGTTGACTAGCTTGATTTGGTGATGCGTTGCCTTCTGGTCCACATGCTGGATGATTATGAGAAAAATCTCCAACTGTAGGTGGGACTGTAATGGCGTGGTTCTGGGTTAAGACAAACTGTAGGGTTCTTTCAACGGGGTCTTGACAAGCAGTCAAGCTGGGGCAAGCTGCTCCTTCTTCCAATAGGGCTTGTTCCAAGACAGATAATTCCGCCAAGGCTACTTCCTTTTCTTTATTCTTCTGAAGGATTTCTAGCTGAGCCTCTGTTTCTGCTTGAATGCGTTTAGCTTCTGCTTTGATGGCTGCTTCTCTTTCAGAACAGGCGGCTTGAACCTGGGCTGCTGCAACCTTCTGGCGAGCTTTGACTATTTGGTCGCTCAGTGCTGACCTTACAGAGCAGGACCGTAGTGACTTTGAAGAGGAATTATGATAGGAGCGGGCAGATCTAGATGATTTTCCTGAGTGTCTGGAAGAAGCAGATTTACAGGATGTAGTTTCATGTAGCTGTGCTAGTCTACCTTCTATCTGTGACTTTGCTTCAAGATATGTGCTATGCCTCTGCTGGTCAGTAGAAGTAAAGTCCTTTAATTCCAATGCGGCTGCCTCTATGTTGGAATGTGACAATAGGGAATAGAACTTCTCAGAAAGTCTTTTGTAATTCTCAAATGCCTTCTTAACCCTTGAGAGAGCAGTGTTCAATTGCTCAGGATTGTTGCTAGTTTCATTAGTGGTTGTTATACAACTTAAAGTCTTATCCCATAATGCAGTCAGGTTTCTAAATGTTTCTTCCTTACTTGCTTCATAAACCTCCCTCGCCTTTAAGGATGGGTGAGGGATTCTGACAGGACGAGCATAATGAATTAGGGGGTCTGCTTTATCTTGGTTAAATGCAGGTAACTCTGTGGGATCTCTGTCAGACATAATGACAAGTGCTGTAGTTTTGGTGTCTTGTTAGAAATCTGCCAGAGCTGAGCTCTGTAGGTAATAACTTCTGTTATAAGCAGACTGAACTGAAGGGGCTGGATTTTTATGACAATGAGCCAGCTAGTGCTGCAACTGGTTCAGACTGGATAGTTCAGCTCAGTGCACAGTTCACTATCACTTTATACAGGCAGGGATACACAGTTATTTCTGTAGATTCAGGTATTGGATTCACAACCAAAAAACAGCTTGACAATGATGAATCGTTACTATGGCTCCCCAATAAAGGCAAACATGTATAAGCTGGTATTACTAGAGAGATGGGTCAGCAGCGCGGGCAAAAATCCCTGGCAGTAAAGTCTGTAACAGTTATGGAGCATTCAGTAGATGGCTGGCTTCATAAGCATGCTTCTGGAGGCTGCAGCAGTCACACACACAGGCCTTGGGTTTCAGTGCACTGCCTGCAGATGGGCTCCTGTCTTTGGTGTTTGTTCTTCACACACACCCATGTGGTTACTCACGTTTCTGAAGCTGCAGAGATCGCTTTGTGATGAAATCTTCTGGAAATGTACTGTTCTGTATCAGCATCGGTTGTACCTGTGAGCTTCTTATAGGCCCAGCCTGGAAGGATATTTTCAGCAGGTTGAATGACGATTTTAACCACTTAAAGACCCCCGCACGCACATATACGGCCACAACATGGCTCGTACAGGCACAAGGGCGTAAATTTACGTCCCCGCCTGAGTGCGGTTCGGGGGTCCCATCGGGACCCCCTCCGCGGCGTGCGGGGGTCTCCCTACCTCTGGGAGCGATCCGGGATCTGCGGGCGGATGTCCGTGATATCCGCCCCCCCGCGATCGCTCCCAGCCAATGGGAGCGCGCTCCCAGCCTGTCACTTCCTCCTCCTGTGTTTACACAGGAAGGAGGAAATGATGTATTCTCTCATCGCAGCGCTGTTTCCCAGCGCTGCTGATGAGAGAAGACATCACAAGTAAGTGTGCACCAACACAACACTGACACACACTCACATAGGCATATTAACCCCTTGTGATCGCCCCCCCCCCACCCCCCTGTCACAGTGTTACTGAATGCAGTGATTTAATCACTGCATTTAGTGTCAGTGTGACAGGCACTGTAAAAAACAGTTAGTGTTAGGTTCAGGATAGCCCCCCCACCCCCCCTAATAAAGTTGTAACCCCCTGATCACCGCCCTAGTTAACCCTTTCACTCCCTATTGCCAGCGTCACTAAGCGATCATTTTTCTGATCGCTGTATTAGTGTCGCTGTTCCCGCTAGGTAGCTATTTTTTTTTATTGCGATTTTTTTTTTTACTAAAGACATGTGGCTAAATAAATTTTGGCCTAAATGTTTGACTAAAATTTAGTTTATTTGATTTTTTTTTAACAAAAAGTAAAAAATAGTGTTTTTTTTTCAAAAATGTCGCTCTATTTTTGTATATAGCGCAAAAAATAAAAATCGCAGAGGTGATCAAATACCACCAAAAGAAAGCTCTATTTGTGGGAAGAAAAGGACGCAAATTTTGTTTGGGAGCCACGTCGCACGACCGCGCAATTGTCTGTTAAAGCGACGCAGTGCCGAATCGCAAAAACACCTTGGGTCATTTACCAGCGTATTGGTCCGGGTCTTAAGTGGTTAACAGACAGCTTACTCAATGAATAAAGACTCCATAGGTGTTTTCCAACGCTTCTTTATGCTTCAAGGTAACAAGGATATAAACATAGAGACTTTTTCATAGGTAAATTTCCAATGAAGTTACAAAGCTCCCACTCTCTGCAGTCTTTTCTAAGCAACTAAACAACATGTGGTTTAGACCAGGAAATGGAGGGTGGGAAGAACCAAACTAGTCAAAACAGCAGGGGGGGTAAGGATCATACCAAATAATATAGGAACATAACATGTAATAACAACTGCTAGACAGTAAAGCTGCGTGGCAGCACAGACATATTACCTAAAAAGGAATCTTCCCCATGAGGCAGGGGTGGCAATAAAAATGTGAGGCGGATCTGTTAAAAAAAAAAAAAAAAAAAATTATATATAGTTTTGGCTGGAGCTTCAATCCTAATCCCTAAATATAACGATAGAGCTGACCATATTTGTAGCAATTTTCTGGCCATTTTAACCACTTTTAAAAACCTTTGTATTGCTAATAGGATAAAAAGTAAATAGAAGATCTAAAGCTACCTACCACTAATGAATTTGATCTACTGGCAATCTTTGATTGTTGTAGATATAAAATGCTGAATACAAAACAGGAACCCCAACAAAAAAACTTTCGATATCAAGTTATTGGAATTTTCCACCACATTCATTATTTTTTAGACTGCCCTTTAAAGGGGTCGTAAACGCCACTTTGTAATTTTTCCCTGCAGGTAAACTTATAACAAAGCCTTCCTGTAGGTGAAATTAATATCTTGAAAGGCCTGGATCACACCTATGCATTTTTTAGTGTGTTTTCAGCTTTGCAGAAACACACTACAGTCCATTTAACATGGTTTCCACTTCCGGTTCCGGCGCCGCATGGAGTAGCTGTGTGCTCACTCAGCTCCCGCACACAGGCTCCAAAAAACTGCCTAAAAAAGCTTGCAGACCCGCCACCGACCCCTGGGACAAGCATCCACCATCCCCCCAAACGAGGATGGATAGATTCCTGGAAAAAGCGGTGCGCGATTGTACGCCGCCGCGGCGTGGACGGGGCAGCCGCAAATCGAGGCCCCGGCTTCGGCCTACACGGATCCGGTCGTGGATCCGATCGTGGAAACGACGCCTGCTATGGAGGTGAGCGTACCACCAGCCCCTCCTACCATCCCTCATGCTGTCCCCATCTCCTCACCCCCCCCCACAAACGGGGGACATACACAGTATAGAGCTGATGGCCCAGGCCGTGGCCGCTCTATTATCCCCCATGATAGCCACCTCAGTTGAAAAGGCCATCAATGCAGGGATACAGAAACTCCAGGCCCAACTAGGGGAGCATGCATCCCTGCTAAATGAGGCATATATGGCGACTAAGACACCAGGCCCAATTCTTTGAATATGCGCAAGACAAGACAAACAAATATATACTCGATAAGCTGGACGACCTTGAGAACAGATCCAGGAGGAGCAGTCTACGTTTTATTGGCGTCCCCGATTCGCTGCAACCCCAGGCACTTTCGGATCTCTGCTCACGACGCATCCCCGAGGCCTTGGGCCTGCCCGGCCCCAGCACGGTTGAGCGCGCCCACCGCATGGGCCTCTTCAACTCTGAACGCAAATCACCACGTCCAGTGATCGCCAAGTACCTCAACTATTCGGATAAGTCCCTCATCCTGCAGAAGTTCAGGCAGTCCAGGACCCTCCACATAGACTGCATGAATATCTTGGTTTTTGCGGACTACTCCGTGGATGTCTCCAAGAGGAGGAAGGCTTTCCAGCAGATCTGCTCGGAGCTCCACCGAATGCAAGTCAAGTTTACTCTGGCCTTCCCGGCCGTGCTTCGACTCAGAGCACCTAATGGGGATCAATTCTCCTTCCATGACCCATCCGAAGTGGAGGCCTTTCTGAGGTCCCACCGCTCAGGCCCCCACCGCAACCTGTTTCCCAGAGCTGCATCCACCAACCGGGCCCTGGAACACGGGAGCCCGCGCAAGGACTCTCCTAAAAGATTCAAGGCTTCTGGATCCGACCGACAACAAACCTCCTCCTCTTGAACCCCCTTTTTCTTTTTGGATGGCCGCACCATCTTGGTGTAACTTTGCTGCGCCTTGATGGTCTTAGACCCCCTTCTGGGTCCTTCTCCTCCATTGTGCCTCCTCCTCACCCTTACTTGGGGGGGCCACGGTAGGCCCAATGCTATTATGCTGTTATGCTATTTTGTTTTGTTCTATAATGCTATTTTATTTTATATTGTTTTATGTTCTTTTTGCACGATTGGTAATAGTTGCTCTAGCTTTTTACTTGTGTTTTATATTGGGTTATCGCATACATTTATAGGATACATGTGGGCCCTTCTGTTCTTCCGCAGGGATACCTGTTTAGATCTTGCCCCCCCACGCATTGCTCCTGCTGCCCCCCCCTTCGGTCGCTGCGGGTGAAGTGCTGCATAGTGAGCCCTGGGTTGGGAGTTGGCCTATTCGGTGGCTCCATGCGGAAAAAAGGGAAGTTCCCGAATGTTGTTGTTCACTATGTTTATCCCCATCCTCCCTCCGCCATCTCCCCTTCCCTATTTCTCTGCTCTCTCCCCATTTTATGGGATCCGTTAACATCTCCGTTCTCTCTCCCAGTCAACCATTACTCAGTCTGCTGTCCTTGTATCCCACTTCTACCATACTCCATGCTCCCATATACTTTGCCTCCACATCCTGCCTACACCCCTTTGATAGTTTTCCCAACATAAGAATAGTCTCCTGGAATGTTAAAGGGCTCCATTCCCCCAATAAGAGGATGAAAGTTCTGCGTCACCTTAAAATGCTTAAGACCGACATCGCCCTCCTCCAGGAAACCCATCTGTCCACTCCCGACTTCCCGCGGCTGCGGAAACTCTGGGTGGGCACGGTCCTCGGCTCTGACTCATGGGGTCAAAAAGCCGGGGTAATAATCCTAGTCAACAAAAACCTTCCCTGCAAGATACTGTCCTCAGATTCAGACTCTGATGGGCAATTCGCCTCTGCCCGTATCCAACTGGGATCCAGGGTTGTAAACATCACCAATGTATATGCTCCCAACAGCCCCACAAGTACTTTTTTTAGCAACCTCACCTCTTGGGCGCTTCGAGACCCAGCTTGCCCACACCTGATAGGAGGGGACTTCAACTCTATTATGCACCCGACAGATGACAGGTCTTCTACCAGACACTCCCGTCCTCCGTTGACTCCTCTCACCCAGACTCATAGTACTATGCGCTAATTCTAATTCTAATTCTGTATGTAATAAATCTATTTTTTTATCTGATATATGCCTCTCTATCAGTACCTTGAAAATCCCAACCAAACAAAAAATCGATCGATATATGTTGGACACATTGTGTCAAGCAGCTTTGTTGTCTCCAACTATATGGTCCCCCTTCTTCCAATCATCCCGGGATGCTGGTACATTATAATTATATCTTTCCATTTAAGTAATTGAGACTATACTCTCCCTTCTTCACTCTTCCCTATATGCCTCAGACCCTATTGATAAGCCAACGGCCCTCAATTTCCTACAACGTATTTCCCTGGATCGGGTAACCCCCATCCAACTCGAAGCCCTTAATGCCCCTATCTCCATCCTGGAGGTCCAATCTGTCATCAAACAGCTTGCCCCCTCCAAAGCTCCAGGCCCGGATGGCTTCACGGGAGAATTTTCTAAGTCCTTTAGTTCGACTGTGTCTCCCCCCTCCACGACGTCTACCAGCATATATGGTCAGGTGGGACCTACCTACCCACAGGCAATCAGGCCATCGTAAAACTCTTGGAGAAAAAGGGCAAAGACCCCCTAGAACCTGGCTCTTATAGGCCCATTTCACTTTTAAATCTTGATGTTAAGATCCTCTCCAAGATAGCGGCCACTAGGTTGGCATCCATTATACCCTCCCTGATCCACCCCGCACAATCGGGCTTTGAAAAGGGTAGGACTGGCTCTCGAACAAGCAAAAAATGACCCGGCAGGAGACCATGCCATCATCACTTTAGACGCGGAGAAGGCTTTCGATAACGTCAGTTTCGAATGGCTCTCTATGGTCATGTCAACAATGGGCTTCTCTGGTCCCTTCACGCACCTCATAGAGTCCATGTACACTGCCCCTGCCGCGGGATTGGTTGCTGCGGGCCTCCTCTCTGAGGAATTCAGGCTGCAAAAAGGCACGAGGCAAGGCTGCCCGATTTCCCCGCTCCTTTTCAACATAGCGCTTGAACCCCTGTCCCGCCACCTGACCCAGCTCGCCCCCCTTCATGGCATACGAGTCGGAGATCACGACCTTCGCACGTCACTATTTGCCGACGACGTCCTTATTTTCACATCCAGCCATTCACTTGACATGTCCACGATCAAGACCACTTTTGACGAATTTAGGCAATGCTCTGGGCTTCGTATTAACTATAATAAGAGCGAAATACTCCCAATAGGTTCCCTATCTGTCCCCTCTTGGTCCCAAAGCTTGCTATTCACTGTTGCGAAGTCCCATATCACCTACCTGGGAATAAAAATAGGTAAATTGCCCTCCTCCCTATATCATCTCAACTACCCTCCCCATTTCACCAACATATCCCAAGAACTGGGAAACTGGATGGACCTGCCTCTCTCGCTGCTGGGAAGATGCCACCTGGTCAAGATGGTCAGTTTTGCACGCCTGTTGTACCCACTACAAACCATCCCACTACTTCTTCGCCACAAAGACATCAAATCCCTAAACTCGGCCATTTCCAAGTTCCTCTGGCGTGGCAAGCGTGCGCGCATAGCATTTGCCAAACTGCATCTTCCCAGACGAGAGGGGGGCCATGCCCTTCCCAACATCAGGCTATATAACCTGGCATGTCTATTGAGAACGAGCCTGGATTGGATTTCCCAGTCCTCCAGATGCTCAAACTACCCCTTGAAATCAGCGATGGTCCGCCCCTTCTCCCTTACGGCCCTTCTCCATTGTCACTGGAAATCTGCCCCCCCTCCCCTCCAACACAATCTCCTTCTCCTGGATACGGTCATTGCCTGGAAAGAGGTCAGGAAAGCCCTCAATATCCCATCCTCCATCTCACGATACCTTCCAATCCTGGGTAACCCAAGCTTCCAACCAGGCCTAGATAACCAGCCTTACCTCGACTGGCAGGATAAAGGTATCACATTTTTTTATTCACTGTGTGACCCCCTTTCAGGCCGCACCATGGGCTTTAGAGCTCTGGCGGACAAGTTCTCTCTCCCTCCATCACACGCATTCCAGTATATTCAATGCATCAGTTTTTTTAAAAATACCTGCCGGGATGATAGAAAAAGGTTCCAGAGCTCCTTCACCAACACCCTTATCTCCCGGCCTCGTGCAAGATATCGGACATTTACCGTCCCCTCCTCCTGCACAACATCCCCCCCCCCTGGCATCAACGTCAGCGGCCAACTGGTCGAAAGACTTCCCCGACCCTGAGCTGGTGGGGAAGCTCCTTCATAGCCTTACCACCGTCCATAAACTTATCCCTAACGAGATATGGAGAGAGACGCAGATAAAAATTGTTCACCGGGCCCACATCCCCTTCAGCCGAGCCCATACCACCCCAGAATGCCCCCTCTGTAAACAACCCAAACCTAACTTAGCTCACAGGTTCTGGTCCTGCTCCCTTTATAGCCAGATTCTGGGACCAGGTCATCCAATACATTTTCGACGTCATCCTGTTGCGCATACCCAAGGACCCGCTACTACTTATTTTCGGCTACTGGGACCCCCTACTGCTCCCCTGGTCTTCCCCTACCACACCCCCGAGCAGGAATTGGACCCTGATCAGTCTCTTGCTCGCCCGGAGAGCCATCCTCCAGAAGTGGATATCTACCGACTGCCCAACTACTGCTCAAGTCAAAAAGGAACTGTTGCAGCTTTTGTACAAGGACAGGCTTAACACGGACCTGACCCACGAACGGAGCAAGAACCGCTTCTACCACCTATGGAATCCCTTTCTGTTGCACACTTTTACTCCCACGGAGAGATTGAACTTTGAGAAAATGTCCTTTCTTTACCAGGATCCCTCGCGGGACTGACGATCTCTAACCATCCCTCCCTCCTCCCCTACCCCCCCCCCCTCTTTTTGGAAGGACTATTCCATCTACTACATGTACCCCTAAGCTTATGCCCTCCCCTTTGTTTTTCTTTGATGACCCCTCCATATACTGTTCTTCTACCATGAATGTCCTCAAAAATGTTCATATGTCCTGTTTTTGTATTTACTCTGATATGTAACTTCCTCAATAAAAACATATTAAAAAAAAAAAAAACATGGTTTCCTATGGATGTAGTTCATATTTGTGCATTTTATGGAAAGGGCCAGGGACCTTTTTCTGTTTTTTGGTTTTATAGACTTTAATGGATGAAAAGCATGTATTGAAATACGCAAAATGCACCTGCAATATGCAAACTGAAAAACTCCATAGGTGTGAATCAGGACCAAATGTGCACCATTTAGGAGATATTTACTGTTTTGGTAGCCAGTGAAGGAACAGCATACCCCTGCTGTGCCTCGCTGTGCCATGGCTGGGACTCCTATGCACATGTGCAGGAGTGACGTCAATGTGGCTCAGCCAATCGTGCTGCCTGAGCACTGTGACATAAAGGAGCACTGTATGCACGGGCCACTGTGACATAAAGGGGCACTCCAATGTAGATGGGGGTTGTGATGTGAAGGGTAACTGAGGACACTGTGTGACTGCTTTAAAGGGGAGGCTATGGACACTGATGTAAAGGAGGAAACTGTGATGTGAAGTAGGTGCTGGGGAAACTGATATAAAGAGGGGGCCCTGATGCAAAGGGCCTATGATGTAAAGGGTATGCTAAAGACGCTAATGTAAGGGAGGAGGGCCGGGTGATATATTTTATAGTGCAAACATGAGATTCGACATCTGCCAAAACCTCCATTAATTTTTATTTAAGACCCCTGATCGATACTTTTTGCCTGGAGTTCAACTTTTAATTTTCACATTAATGCGCGACATATCGTGTGAATGACTAATAATCCATTGTCTAGGAGGTCGCAAATTGCCAATGATCGTGTTTTGCATTAAGCTGTAATGAAAAAAGATGACTAGGTTGCTGGCAGCACTGGGATAAGAGAGAGAGCTGGAGGGTGGGCATGACTATGGTATCCCAGATATAACCTTTACTGCTAAGACCCACTGTTTATACTCCCCCTTAAACCTTTAAAAATAATGAGACCACCACTGTAACTTGGAGTAAAAACTGTCCGTAGCAGCCTCCTTTATTTTAGATAACTTCCAATAATAAATAACATATATAAACCATATAATTCCTGAGAAAAACAGTTCTTCTCATACTAGTGCTGGACTTTGCAGGCACCACTAACACCGACTTGTAAAACCTTTTAACATTATAACATTTTATTGGCACTGCGGTACCTCACCTCTGGTCATAGGCCTCAAGCCGACAAGCTGGCTCAGAGACGACCACTGACAGCAGTGCCCCCATTAACCAACATTCCAGCTACACCTTGGTAGACTGGAAACCACACCCCTTCAGAACCCATATCACCTCTGAGTAATGGCATCCATATTTGGGGTAATTTCTTCTCCTGCAAAGTCCAAACACCCGCCACTGCCACGACAGCATGCACCTCGTACCTGCATAAGGAGAAACAAGACACAAGGAAAGCACTCAAAACAAAAACTCTCTCAAACATCACCACTATCAGCAAGCCCATAACAAAAAAGGGAGGGTGGGTGGGAACTTTTCTCCCCAGACTGTGTTACCCGGGAAAGGAGGGGGGAGGAATTTATAGCCTCTCCTCCCCTTCCCACTGCACTCTGACACTCCCCCCTGGCTTGTAAGGGTTTCTGTTAACCCTGTCATGCCCAGCCCTTCGCCTATTGCTGCTGTTCTTTTGCTCTGGGCCTCTCTTGACTATGGTATCCCAGATATAACCTTTACTGCTAAGACCCACTGTTTATACTGGCTCAGAGACGACCACTGACCGCAGTGCCCCCATTAACCAACATTCCAGCTACACCTTGGTAGACTGGAAACCACCCCCCTTCAGAACCCATACCACCTCTGGGTAATTGCATCCATATTTGGGGTAATTTCTTCTCCTGCAAAGTCCAAACCCCTTGCCTTTGGGAGCACCTCCACACCCTCAATGCTTGCTGTACCCCGTCCTACGGGCCCAACCCCCACCATATCGATACCAACATCTGTGCAGTAAACTCCATCACTCCTAAGGTATCTTCACGTAGACACCTCCAACTCCCAGATGCCTGACCGCCAGGCCCCCGTTTCTACTTACAAACCACATTTGGTTGGCACTGCGTTATCTAACCTCTGGTCATAGGCCTCAAGCCGACAGGCTGGCTCAGAGACGACCACTGACCGCAGTGCCCCCACCACCTCTCTGCCCATCTTCCACCAAGCTCTTTTTCACCCCCTCCACTGTCTGGCCATCCTCTATGATGTCCCAGCCACCATGACCGATCATACCACTATCGTATCCGGGAACCTCACGACCCCAGCATTGACCTCACCCCCTAAATCATTTCTCCTACACATGGAAAACCAGTACCTCCAGTGGTCGGTCCCAACGTGCAAACCTGTGCACTTCCGATACCACTCTACTTCCACATCATTCCTGGGAAACGCAACCAATGTACACAAGCCTGCCGTCTCGGGACTCCCAGCTGTCGACCCACCGGTCGCACATACACTCTCCAAGCCCCCCCAATCTCCGAAGGAGTGGTCCATAATCCAGACCAATCCTTGCACTGTACCTGAAAGACAGTAAGCAACATATACAACCATTGATGCAACCACCAAATTACCCCTACGCCAGGCCCACCAACCATTGTGGCCTACATCTAGTCGAAACCTCTTCGACTCCTACCTGCCTATCCCCTTGACTGTTTCCTCGTCAAGACAATTACGTGCAGCCTCTGTCGCTGCCCCAATCCTAAGGGAACACCAGAGAATTCCTTCTCCACTAGGCCCAAAGCCCCCAAACCTTTCCTAATCCCTGCCACAAACTGATACCGCGACCCTGGAGCCCCCTACTTATGTAACCAAATGAACCGCCCACCTTCGGGCGTACCTGCCAGAATTCCCCACCAGCCTGACTGGGCAAAGGTCTGAACCAACAACAGTGACCACCTGCACTGACTTACCTCACCCCTCTGATCCGTTTTGGATCTGCTTAGAAGCAGTGTGGCCCCTTCATGTGCTCATGTGTTTATCCCAGGAGCGACTGCAGCGCTCAGATTTGTACTTTCTGTGAACCCAATATCTCGCCAATTTTTGTCGTGAGGCTTTCCAGTGTGTCCAACGATAATCTGCACTCCATTGCCTCCGAGCCAATTACTATGCCCAAAAATTGTATGACCGACTTCGGGCCCTCCCTTTTCTCGGATGCCAGCGGCACCCCAAAACGCTCCGCAATGCGTTCCAGTGTGGCCAAAACACCGCGCAGATACGCGACCCATCCGGGCAAACGCTGAGGAAGTCGACCCGATAGTGGACCACGGAGTTCACTCCAGCCACATACCGACCCACCCATTCTAGAAACGAACTAAACTGTACCAACAAGGCACATGAACCGAGCAACCCATCAGTAGCCACTTGTCCCTTTTAAACTCCCCCTCCCAGTGACAGACCAATAGCCGGAAACTATCCGGGTGTACCGGAAGAAGCCGAAAGGCAGCCTCGATGTCAGACTCGGCCATCACCGCCCCTCGACCATACCCCTGACCCAATCAACCGCCTCATCAACGGAGGCGTAACATACCGTACAATACCCCGCGCTAATAGCCTTGTCGACCCCCCCCACCTGTAAAGACAGGTGATGAATGAGCCCAAACTTGTTCGGCTCCTTGTTAGGCACAACCCCAAAGGGGAAAACGACCAACTCATATAAAAGGGGGGGGGGGCGGGGAGAATGGGCACCCCATCCGGCCAAGAGCTACTTCCTACTGCAGTGTATCCGAAAACCATCTCAGGGTGACGTAGCGCGGAGCGCAAATTGTTAGGCATGGGGGGGGCCACCGAGAAACGGTCGCATCTTCTACACCATCACCGTAGTCCTCCCTCTTACTCGTAAAATCTCCGGGACGTACCTTGCCTTGCTCACAACAAAAACCCGGGAAGAGGGATGGTTACCACCGCAGCCGGAGCCCTCGTGCTTGAACCGGCAGGACCTCCCAAACGTGCAGTTACCCTCATTACACTGCCAGCAGACCCCCTTTTTCTTTCCGATCGACTGTCCCGGGGAATAGGTTACACCGCCCCCCCCCCGAAAACGCTGTGGACGTCCGTGGGGCCGACATGAGCTGCATCCCAAGGCCAAAGCCCTTGGTCTCTCCACCTACATGTCCGGTCCCACCGCCCTGCGTTACCTGAACTGTTCGTCGCAACGGAGCCATCCCGTGCTTCTGTAACACCGATAGGCCTCGCTAATCGTCTCCTGTTAACTGAAAAGCGCTGAACAGTGTTCAGAGTTTAGGACTCAGGCTTAACCCTGACCAGGTTAAACTTCCCCAGAGGCAAATGCGCAAATATCTCTACATATTCGCTCTTCCAGCCCTTCTCTCTCACCTCCTGCTTAAAATGTGAACCCAGGGGTGCCTCATAAAAAGTATACCCTTCCCCCTTTTGCGCCCGACAACCGGACCAGATCCCTCTTCTTTGCGGAGTCTCCCGCCGCCTACACCTTAACCCTGGATTGCCCAGCGTCACTACCCCCAGCCATACCCCCCTGCCGGCACCCAAGCTGCCACAGGGCTAACATCGGGATTGTCCCCCCCACCCCAGCCTGGCTCACCAACGATACCAACCCTACCAAACAACCGATGCAAACCTGCATCCCCTCCAACCTTTGTCCCCCAGGCACTAGGCCTTACCTCACTACCCCCGCCACTGCAGGCAATACCAAACGACTACGGGGACCCTCCCCCATCCCCCTACCAACACACCAGCATTTTGCAACACAGTAGAAATTGATGAAAACGACTTACCGGGCTGCCTGGAAGCAATCCCAACAGCCGAAAACTCGTCTCCCGCGCTGTAAACTGCGTCCCGGGCACAAACTCCTCCTCGGAAATCCGAACGATCTCCAGGCTCCTCAGATGATGGCCCACCAGGTGACTCGGGCCTGGCAGCCGAGGGCCCAGAGCTGGCATCACTCACTCTGCGCACTCTGGACCCGTGCATGGATTTCCCTGTCACTTTTCTGGGTGCTGTACCTCTGCTGCTGTCTCCCGCTCCCCCACGCCCCCCTCCTCAGGGCTGGATAGGAGTTGGCTAGCCGTGGAAGGCAAGGAGCT
The DNA here is from genome assembly GCA_029574335.1 of Rana kukunoris. Taxonomy (NCBI): domain Eukaryota; kingdom Metazoa; phylum Chordata; class Amphibia; order Anura; family Ranidae; genus Rana; species Rana kukunoris. The sequence goes on from CM056057.1 coordinate 189,409,869, forward strand.
AGCCACCGCTGCGATCGATCTCCCTCGCCGAGGCACATAAACCACCGGTGCACAACCGGGGTGAGAGCCCGCAGCAGCCTGTTCCACACGTAGGGCAGGCCTAGCCGCCGCCTTGGAGCCCCCTGGCCGCCCCCCCCCCCCGCGGGGCCTACAGGGCCCGCCGCCACCACTGCTGTCCGTTTTAGCTGGGGGGCCCGAGGGGGCCCGGGCTGGGCTCCTTTCCCTCCTGAGCTGCCTAGTGGATGGCCCCGGGGAGTACCGCTACGGAGGCCTGGAGCGCCGCGATCGCCCCCCTCCCCCGCGGGTCCCCCCCCTATCCCGCGGGTGCCCCCCCCGCTGGTGCCCCCCCCCCCGCCAGGTTACCCGGCCTGGCTGCTGGCCCGGCTCAGGAGAGGCTCCAGGTAGACTGTAGCCCCCCGAGGGTGCCCCCCCCACTGGGCAACCCGGCCTGGTTGCTGGCCTGGCTAAGGAGAGGCTCCAGAAAAACTGTAGCCACCCATCCCTGCGCCAATCATTCTGCTATCTAAGCTGGGCGAGCATGGCTTCAACCCCAGGAATGTTTTCAGGCAGAGCTAACTAATCCCCAGTAGCAATCCTACCTGTAATTTTTAACTCCCCAGACTGTGTTACCCGGGAAAGGAGGGGGGAGTGAACCCCCACTGCACTCTCTATAACACTCCCCCCTGGCTTGTAAGGGTTTCTGTTAACCCTGTCATGCCCGGCATTTCGCCTATTACTGCTGTTCTTTTGCTCTGGGCCTCTCTGAAGGAAAAGTGATCTGAGTTCACTTATAAATATTAAAGTTGCTGTGATAGTCTCTCCTCCAGTGAGGGGGCCGCTGACAGTTCAGTCTGCAGATACAAAGGAGCAGAGCAGACGAAGCATTAATCATGGAAATGCCTCATGTAACAATTCACAACCTCCCACACTGAATACAGACACAGAAGCTAACAGCACTGAACACCAAGGCTAATAGGAAAATGCAAGGAGGAAAGATAAAATATGTGCACATTGTTTCATCTTCTACTGTGTGTTCTGTGACAGCTCTGGCCTGATTTCCAATGTCACGGTATACGCAGTCATTTATAGCCATGCTCTATTCTAGGTAAAGAGAATGAATGATGCTTGTCCTTTTCATCAACTAGGTAACCCCAGCAGAATAGTAAGTATATAATGGGGCCCTACAGTAGATCGTCACTGTTTATTGAGCAAAGCACTAAGTGCCAAGTGCAAAGCACTAAGTGCCAAGTGCAATGCCTACTCAGAATCCATCTTGTACCCCTTGGACTTCAGATGATGATTGATTGCATTGGGTTGCTGTACTTAGCATCGGCCCTGTCTTTTAATTTCAATATACAGTCACTGGCCACTTTATTAGGTACACCTTGCTAGTGTAGCAAGGTCCCAGGCCTCTTTTGGTCTGATAAAAATCTCCAGGGCCAGAGATAGCTGACATCCTTCTGTATATGGTGGGTTGCAAGGCATAGTGGGTGCAAAGATGGTGACAGTTATTGGGCGACAGACACTTCTTGAATGCAAGAGAAAGTTTATTTCTTTTAATAAACTTTTCTGGGGGAAAGAGGGTTAGGGCCAGGAAACCCTTAGTTATTTGCAAGTTCAATTGGCAGACGCCAACAGGAGGACAGCCATGCAGGGAAAGGCATCCAGCAAGACGCTGCATCTGCAAATGCAAGAATAGTGTCTTCTATTGCAAAAGTCTTTTATCTTCCACTACAATCTCTCCATGTAGTTCTTGAGCCCACTGAGCTCCCGTTCTCTCACTAGACCCTCTGATTTACTGTCACTGAATCCCTTGATCTTCTTAAATCTTCACAGGGGTATTTTCCTCAAGTGTCACCCCCGCTTCTCTGCTGGGTCCCTAGCTTGGCACTCAAGATACCTCTCAAGCTTCACTCCCGCTGGCCTGCTCGGTCCCTGGCTTGACGCCCAAGACTGCTCTGCAAGCATCACCTCCGCTGGCCGGGTTCCTGGCTTGATTTTCATTGAAGTTTCCTGATTCTTTACCATCCCCGCTTGGTGAGAATACAGCAACGGTACTTCAGTTACTCACTGTGGTCCCTGGTAATAAGGCGGATAGTCCCTTACTGGCGACAGCTTCCCCTCTACCTCCGACCACAACAGGTTCTCCGGCCTTTTGGTTGTACTGCAAGCCGCAGTCGCAACTCTGTGCTGCCCACTTGCTTCTAAATGGGCCCTCAGACAGTTTAGCAGCCCGATGTGCGTGGGATAGGCCCAAACTCCAGCCTAGCAGCCAAGGCAGCATGACACACGTCCACCCAGACAGCTGTCCAGGTGACACGACCGAACCTAGAGCACCTGACTCCACTCAAATATATAGGTTCTCCAAGTAGGCCAAGGGATCCATGAAAACCCCTGCCTATTTGCTGAGATACCCCATATACCCATAACCTGACCCTGGTTTACCCTTCTCATATCTAGTACCACCAAGTACCCGGCCACCTAGTGGTAGAAGAGAAAAGTGCAAGAAGGCCAAACTTAAAGATCTATTGATTTCTCCCTAACAATTATTATTCATGGCAAGTTAATTTGTGAGGAGCAACCCTGCCTAAACTCCATATTGACATGAAGGCATCACTCAGTTGCTGCAGATTTGTCGGCTGCACATCCATGATGGGATTGGAGTACATCATTGCCATGTTCAAGAAACCAGTGGTGAGATGATTTGAGCTTCCTGCTGGAAGGAGCCATAAGAAGATGGGTACACTGTAGTCATAAAGGGATAGACGTGGTCAGCAACAATATTCAGGTCATGGCATATAAACAATGCTCAATTGGTGCTAAGGGGCCCAACGGGTGCCAAGAAAATATCCTCAAATCCATTACACCATCACCAGCAGCCTGAACCATTGATACAAGGCAGGATGGATCCATGCTTTCATGTTTACACCAAATTCTGACCCTACCATCTGAATGTTGGAGCTAAAATCGAGACTCATCAGACCAGGCAATGTTTTTCCAATCTTCTATTGTCCAATTTTGGTAAGCCTGTCCATATTAAAGGAGAGCACTGCACCCTTGAAGGTAGTATATATTGCATTTGCCATGTTGTCACTTCCGGTTTACTCAGCAGCAAATGGTGCCGATTAAAAAAAAATACAGTATTCAGAATCGCCATTTTTGTAGATTTGAATACTTTGAGGTGCAATGGAGGGATTTGGGGTCTTTTAGACCCCTGATAACTCCATAAAGAGTACCTATTACCACCTATTACTGTCACAAAATGCAAGGAGGAAAGATAAAATATGTGCACATTGTTTCATCTTCTACTGTGTGTTCTGTGACAGCTCTGGCCTGATTTCCAATGTCACGGTATATGCAGTCATTTATAGCCATGCTCTATTCTAGGTAAAGAGAATGATGCTTGTCCTTTTCAATAACTAGGTGAGCTACTGATGGGGGGGAAGAAGTGGTGAGCTGCAGACGGGGAGAAGAAGTGGTGAGCTGTGGACAGGGGATAGAAATGGTAAGCTGTGGACAGGGAGAAGAAGAGGTGTGCAGCAGACAGGGGGAAGAAGAGTTGTGCTGCGGATGGGGGGGGGGGGGGGAAGAAGAAGGGAGTTTAGTACGGGGAAGAAGTGGTAAGCTGTGGATGGGGGGGGGGGAGAAGAGGTCAGATGTGCATGGGTGAAAGAAGAGCTGAGATGTGGACAAGGGTTGCAGAGGTGAGGTGTGAATGGGGGCACAGTAGATGGTTACATTGTGGGGAGATATGTAAGTACTGTCCCCCCCAATGTAAGTACTGTGGTCAGGGGGCAGTACGTTATAAATCCAGTTATGGGAGTACTGGAAACGAATGGTTATTCTTGGTCAAATTTCCTTCTACTTCCTAATCAATTCATCTGCAGACACAGAGCTTCCTACATAAAGAGTTAGACTGAAGAAATCATATTTGACATCCATTTACATGTACATGCTTCTTGTAATGAAGAGTGGACCCCTGCTCACCTCAATTGGGCAGCCCTACAGCAATTTTTCTACTGTCTTTTTCTGATATCTGATCGTGATCTTCTTTCCTGGTAAAGACTTGGTTTGCCCCCTGGTTCCATTTTTCTTCCTTCCTTTCCCTTGTCTTGATGTTCTGCCTGTATAATCGGTTATGCCTGTCTGTTGTTAACTGTTACTGCTACCAGCATATTGATTTTGACATGGTATACTTTCATCTTTTGACAAACCCAAAGACAAGGAAATGGATGTGTTGCACAGAAACTTCTCTTACAAGTTGCAATAGTGAACCTTGAGATATGCCATTTATTTTTTTGTGCAGCATGTGTACAGCTGTGAGAGGCTGCATTTGTGTGTTTAGGTGAGGGCAGTAAAACCTTACTCCATCGCCCACTGGCCGTCCATATGAGCATGCCCTTATAGGAATGCATGTTTTCATATAGCACTCTCAAAAAAATGTTCCGGCGTGTTCTTCCACTTTTCTTTTTATATATGCCTTAAAACACTATACGGAATGCGATACAAGATTGTCCTCTATAAGATATGTATGATGTAAAATAATTAAGGGTGTACCTTCATCCAGGATTCTAAGTTAAATAAAAATTGGAATTTGGGTCCCAAACCAAAGACCAGGGGGATTTTTGGGCAATTGGACTGTTACGGTAAGATAATCAATTATAAAAATGCACATGTAAAGAAACATAGGTTTTTTATTAATATTGATATAAACCAATAAAATACAAACAAACATGCAATTAAAAAAGTGACACTCTATGGCCTTGTACACACGAGGGGAAATATCCGCTGTAAACGGTCCCCGGACCGTTTACAGCGTATATTTGCGCCGGGATGTTTTGATCCGATGTACACACCATCGGATCAAATTCCCCGCCGGCGGACAGCGCGGTGACGCGGCGGTGACGTTGACGCCGCCACGTGACCGCCACGTCACCGCACCAGGAAGTAAACACTTCCGCGCGCATGCGTCGGATCCATTCACAGGATACGACGCATGTACTAACCAGCGGACATATCTGACGGCCAGCTATCCGGCGGAATTATTTCAAAGCATGCTTTGAAATTTTTCCGCCGGATGAATCTGGCAAAAAGCGTCCGTTTGCCCCTACAGACGAGGGGATTTTTCGGCTGAAATGGTCCGTCGGACCATGTTCAGCGGAAATATCCCCTCGTGTGTACAAGGCCTATCTGTATCACCACAATAGTCGACCCCAAGAGGGGGGAAGGTCATAGTGGGAGTAGAGGTCACTAGGAGTTTCTCTACTAGTTTCGCGGCCATTGCCGCTTCTTCAGGAGAACAGTCTGGAATAAATTAACAAACAAACAATAACTAAACGGTTAACAGGCATAAAGAAGGCACTCTAGCCTGACTTACATTGGGTAAAGAAGGAAACTATACTGAATGCATTAAAAGCATGATTTCATTTGTTCAGAAGGGGTAAGGCTTAAAAATGTCCTTGCAAAATACTCTACAACCTTTACATAGTTACCATATATACTCGAGTATAAGCCGACCCAAGTATAAGCCGAGGTACCTAATTTTACCACAAAAAAATGGGGAAACGTATTGACTCGAGTGTAAGCCAAGGGTGAGAATGCAGCAGCCACTGTAAGAGGAAAATAGGGTCAACAGCCCATTTGTACGCCTCACTATGCCCATTGCAACCTCACTGTGCCCATTGCATCCTCACTGTGCCCATTGCATCCTCACTGTGCCCATCCTCACTGTGCCCGTCGTCACTGTGCCCATTATCACTGTTCCCTTCATCACTACCTGAAATTGAGAGGCTGCGGGCGTCCATTCAATGTTTAAAACTCCTCCTGGTCCCTTCCATGATTTCTCAGCTGACACAGTTCCGCCTATCATGGGCGTTCTCCCATCCTCGAACTCGTTTCCCAGCAGACACTGTGTTCAGTGTCCCGCCTATCATGGACGTCCAAGGATGAAAAGGCATCTGTGATTGGCGGAACACTGAACACGGTGTCTGCTGGAATGGATGAGGATGAGAGAACGTTCATGATAGGTGTTTCTCAGCACACATCGTTCCGCCCGTCGAGGTTCTCTCCCGGCCGTCGAATTCGGCGACCCGCCCGTCGGGAATGGCAACCAGCCATTCTTCCAAGCGGGCCGTCGAGGAAATAGAGAGCGTGCTCTCTATTTCGGCTCGACGGGCTTCCCGACGGGAAGCTCGCCGAGACCATACACACGGCCGAGGTCCTCGCTGGAATGTGCATTCCAGCGAGGTTCTCGCTGATTTTCAGCGAGAACCTCGGCCGTGTGTACGGCGCCTCAGGGTGAATGATCTAATGCGCTACTGTGAGTAACAAATGAACGTGCTCGGATGGCATCAAAATAAATGAATGAAGGCAGCTAGATCTAAAGGGCCAGATTCACGTACATCGGCGCATTTTTGGACCGGCGTAGTGCAACTCCTTTAAGTTAGACTGGCTTAATTTCGAGGCGCAAGTACCGTATCCTCGTAGTATTTTCGGCCAAATTTGCACCGGTGCAATGTAAATTCCGAGGCGTAAGGCGGTGTAATTCAAAGTGGGAAGGACGTAGGCGTGTTCCATTGAAATGAGCTGTGACCCCATGCAAATGAAGGGCCGGCCAGACTGGGCATGTGCACATGAAGCAGACTATGGTCAGCACCTCTCTGAGCATGCTCAGAACTAGGCACGGCACAATCAGTTAGATAGGAACTAGGCCCGTCAGACTTAGTGAGCTATGCACAGTGCTTAAATAGACCGAGAGAAATGCCCTTCCATTGCAAAAGTACATCCAATTTTGTGTCGTGTCGGTGTGTATATATATATATAAAATATTAAATAAGATAATTATAATAATATTAAAATTAGTAAATTTATATTAGTTAAAAAAATATATATATATATGTATTATATTAATTATTATAAAATATATACTAAACAGAAAAAAATGTATATAAAATATATATTTACCCATTAGGGTGAAAAGAGCCACTGGCAAGGAAATGAAGTGTTGCCAGTACCTTGCCCAGTGGCGGTGGGCAGATCCTCTCCCGTGTAAGAACAGGGGGGTCCGCGCTATGGTGAATAAAGTAGCTGTTGCCTCCCAGTAGGATCCCTATGTGGGGAGCTAATATAAATATGAATAGTAGAAAGGGAAATGGCGCTGCTAAATTAATACCTTTGTCGGGTATATCCGTGGGGTGAGCCCAATGGTAATAGGCCCCCCTTTTGGCTGGAATTAGGGTGCAATTGGAGAGATACCCTGTGTTAATAGGAGGGTAGATGTTGGTTCCTCAGCTTCCACTAATTTCTGTGAAATTGAGTAAAGGTGGATTAATTAGGTCAGGAGCCTGTGCAGGCCCAAAGATTGCTAAAGTAAAATGATCCTATGCTGCTATAAGGATGCCAGTTGTGACCGATGCACCCTAAACCATATAAAACAAAGAAAAAAATGTGTCTCTAGAGTCTAATAGGTAACAATCCCTACTAGTGTGGTTACTAGTGTAATCAACCACACTAGTAGGGATTCCTACCTATTAGACTCTAGAGACACATTTTTTTCTTTGTTTTATATGGTTTAGGGTGCATCGGTCACAACTGGCATCCTTATAGCAGCATAGGATCATTTTACTTTAGCAATCTTTGGGCCTGCTGGCCTGCACAGGCTCCTGACCTAATTAATCCACCTTTACTCAATTTCACAGAAATTAGTGGAAGCTGAGGAACCAACATCTACCCTCCTATTAACACAGGGTATCTCTCCAATTGCACCCTAATTCCAGCCAAAAGGGGGGCCTTTTTCCATTGGGCTCACCCCACGCATATACCTGACAAAGATCCTCTCCCGTGCCCTCCTCCGCGCCCTCCTCCTTCTGCGCTCATCTAAAGTCAGTAGTATAGCTATGAGCAAGGATGCCCGTGGCATGTTGGCATACAGATTAATGTCCTACAAGTGTGGCTGCTCAGCTCGGCCCTAATGGTGTTGCTTTTGCTGACATGTAGACGGATTGTCTAATTTTAAACCTGCTTTTATTTGGTCTAATTTTAGACTGGCCGTGCAGCTGATAAGCACATCGTGTAGACTGCACCGCACAAACTTACTTTTGTGGATCCCCGTAACTCCCGCATTTGCATATTTGCATAGCAAATCAATGGTGTGTCTAGTGCAGTTTTGCACGCACTCTGCGCCGGTCTATCCAAATTACGTCGGTCTAAAAAATGTGGATTTCAGGCGTATATCGTTTTGGGGATACGGTGCATAGATAAGCGTGTGCATTTTTAGACTTACGCGTGCCTAACTCGTGATACTCCGGAGTAAGTGCTTTGTGAATCTGGCCCAAAGTGTCCACAAATACACCAAAATGACTAAAATAAAACAAAAGAGTGATTAGCGCTTCAAAAGGATGATGCAAAATGCCTGCACCTCAACACAAAATTGCATAAATGTAAATGCATGCATATGGGCAAAGACTGATGCAAAGTGGCTATCAAAGTACTAAGTATTGAAGTCAAACAGAAACACTGAACAGTGATCCAATCCTATACAGTGTGTGCATCAAAAGTGCTAAATATAATGGGTGGTGAGGAAACAAAGGACAGTCTCTTGCAGGTATCCAGGTGATGGATGAAATGATGGACAGATGGGTAACTTCACTGGAACAATGATAAAGCTTCTGGATGTCAGCACAGGTCATGTATTTCCCGTACCTTAAAGGAGCTATATGCAGGCATATAGTGCATTACATCTAGGACCCGGGATCCGGCTATTAACAGCTGAATGGTTCCTCTCTGCTGGGCGCTGCTGGGCTAGTCCAGATTTAGCGATCCACACAGGGGGATATATGAAGGAAAAAGAAAATTGCCTCCAATGGTGTAGTAGGTAAAAAACGGGCGTTTTATTGTATAAAAACAGTCGGTGCAGACTGATGGCACAAAAGGTAAAAAAGTGCAGCAAACGATGAGACAGAGCGATCGTTACACCGCCTGGTTGCTGTTGGCCTCCGGCTTGTGCGGATGTCTCGTGGTCACGACTCCCTACGGCGTTACGTCACGAGTCACGTGACTTTATCAGGGGAACCCTATTGGCTATCGGGCCACTGTTTAAGTATGCGTCATACCGGAAGTAAACACGCCGCCATTATCCTGAAGTCCTCACTTGGGGACATAGATTTACTAAATTGGGGCCGTTTACAACTCTGACAGAGAATGAGATGATATACATAAGAGAGTGTTTCTAGTCAGCCTTATAGCAACCAACAGCCAACAGCAACCAGGCAGTGTAACGATCGCTCTGTCTCATCGTTTGCTGCACTTTTTTACCTTTTGTTCCATCAGTCTGCACCGACTGTTTTTATACAATAAAACGCCCGTTTTTTACCTACTACACCATTGGAGGCAATTTTCTTTTTCCTTCATATATCCCCCTGTGTGGATCGCTAAATCTGGACCAGCCCAGCAGAGAGGAACCATTCAGCTGTTAATAGCCGGATCCCGGATCCTAGATGTACTGCACTATATGCCTGCATATAGCTCCTTTAAGGTAAGGGAACTACATGACCTGTGCTGACATCCAGAAGCTTTATCATTGTTCCAGTGAAGTTACCCATCTGTCCATCATTTCATCCATCACCCGGATACCTGCAAGAGACTGTCCTTTGTTTCCTCACCACCCATTATATTTAGCACTTTTGATGCACACACTGTATAGGATTGGATCACTGTTCAGTGTTTCTGTTTGACTTCAATACTTAGTACTTTGATACTTTGATAGCCACTTTGCATCAGTCTTTGCCCATATGCATGCATTTACGTTTATGCAATTTTGTGTTGAGGTGCAGGCATTTTGCATAATCCTTTTGAAGCGCTGATCACTCTTTTGTTTTAATATTTCCAGGTACATTGTCTCGAGGATAAGCCGAGGGGGGCATTTTAAGCCCAAAAAAAGGGCTGAAGATCTCGGCTTATACTCGAGTATATACAGTAGTCTGGTTGAAAAAATACATAAGTCCATCTAGTTCAGCCAATAAAAGGGAAAAAATAATAATTTTACAAGCCCATACCCACAGTTGATCCAGGGGAAGGCAAAAAAAAAAACCCAGCAAAGCATGATCCAAATTGCTCCAGCAGGGGAACATTTTGCTTCCTGATGCCCCAAGAGGCACCTTAAAAGAAATACAAGGGTGGTGTCTACCTTCCCTACCCCCCCCCCCCCCCCACACACACACACACACACACACACACACACACGTTTTGCTTTATACATAATGACAGGTGCACTTTAATAACTGATCTTTATCATATAATCACACTTTTTTTTTAAAAGCAGTACCAGGCCCATGGCTAAGTGACATCTGCATTGTGATATAATTTGAAGTGCTCATTATTCCTGGAACTGAACAGGGCAAGTCAGAGAAGACCTTATGATTCCTAAGAATCTTTCTCAGTCTTGCGAAAGCTTTTAATTTAAAAGAGATCAGGGAATCTCATTACCTGGATAAGGGACTGCTTTGCATGCTGTACATTAAATAAATGGCAAATATATAAAGTTCATTTTATCTGCAGGCAAACCATAGATGATAAGCAGTATAGTTAAAGCTGAACTGCAGTAATTATTTGTTTTGTAAAAACAAATCTCTTATGATGGGAGTCCTACGTGTGGGGATGCTTTGTTGCATTATGTAAAACTCTATTTCAACCTGCTCACATCATTTAGTTTTGTTGCTTTCAAATGTTATTAATCGGTGCTATATACGGGTTTAATGCTGCATTTTGACACACGTGCTGAATACCATGAATAAAAAATGTACAAAAAACAAACTCTATTTTATTCATTAGGTGACCAGAAAAGGTGCTGAATGTCCAGCAGTGAAACTAATGCCCTGTGCACACCATCTGATTTTCCGTCAAAAGTTGGATGTGAGCTTTTGGTAGGAAATTCCAACCGTGTGTATGCTCCATCCAACATTTTCTGTCAGAATTTCCACCAGCAAAAGAGCAGGTTCTCTATTTTTCCAACAGAAAAAGTTCTTGACGGAAAATCCGCTCTGTATGCAATTTCGACGCGCAAAAAAACATGCATGCTCAGAATCAAGAATAAGAGCCGAATTGCCTATTGAACTTCATTGATCTCGGCTCATCATACGAGTTGTACGTCACCACGTTCTTGGTGGTTGGAATTTCAGACAAGATTTGTGTGACAGTGTGTATGCAACACAAGTTTGAGCCAACATTCCGCCAGAAAAAAATTCACGGTTTTCTTGTTGGAATTTCCGATAATACAGTTCTGGCTGTCAGAGTGCTTACAAGAGTTGTGGGTTCAGGGCCGCCATCAGGGGGGTACAGGCAGTACACCTGTTAGGGGTCCGGAGGTTCCCAGGGGCCCGGAGGCCCCCAGATGGCACCCCCCCCCCTTTTTTTATTTATTTTTTATTAAAAATATATATTTTTATTTTATTTTTTTATTAAAGGGACATTTATTTTTTATTTTTTTAGAGGTCCGGAGGTCCCCAGGGGCCTAGAGATCCCCAGGGCCCCGGATGACAACCCCCCTTTAAAAAAATATCCTGACTTCGACAGAGGGCGTCACTTCTATTTTCATTTTTTCTGCATTTATCTTATCATCCTAACGTCTGTTTGTGGAGTTGGCCACATGTTGTTATTACTATTATTAACACCATACCAACATTAGCGCTGTTTTGGTGCATAACTGGCATAATTATTTGTGTTATAGTTTTTCTGTACCTTTTTGCTAATCTATATATATATATATATATATATATATATAATATTATTATTGAAGGGCCCAGAGGTTCCCAGGGCCCCGAATGACAACCCCCCTTTTTTTATATATTTTTTCATTTTTTTATATTATATATTTTTTATATATATATATATATATATATATATATATATATATATATATATATATATATATATATATATAATTTATTTATTAAAGGACTCAGATGTCCCCAGTGCCCCATGTGGCAAATCCCCTTTTTTTATAAATGTTTGTTTTTTTATTTGTTTATATATTTTTTTTATTTCTTTTTATTAAAGGGCCCAGAGGTTTATTTTTTTTTATTTGTATTAAAGGTCCCAGATGGCAACCCCCCTTTGTTTGTAATTTCTTTTAAATGAAAAAAATATTAAAGGGCCCAGAGGTCCCCAGGGCCACATATAGCAACCCCCCTTTAAAAAAAAATATATATTTTTTATTTCTTTTTTTTTTATATTAAAGGGCCCAGAGGTCCACAGGGCCACGGATGGCTTTATTTTTCTTTTTTCTTTTTTTTCTCAATTCGCAGCAGCCCCCCCCCCCCCCCCCGCTTCTCAATTTCAGACGGCAGCACCCCCCCCACCTGTTCTCTGCTCCAGGGGGCCCCCATACCTGAAGCTGTGGAGGGGGCCCCATCATTCCTGATGGTCCATTCACAAAACAAAGGCATTCTGTGAATAAACAGGGGGGAGATCAGACACTTATATGCCCTTCCCTTTTGTCCAATCACAAAATAAAAAAATACAAAATTGTTTTGTGAATAGATGTGGCAGAGTACAAGCGCCAATTTCGAGTGGCGTGTCTCGGCCCATAATTCACTGCGGCATCGCAGTGCATTGCTGGTTGATGATTGGCCAAGCATGCACTATGACCCGCATGCTTGGCCAATCACAGCGCGCAAAAAAACGGAGAGCCATAATTGGCCAAAGCCAGGGTGGATTTGGCCAATTATGGCCCAGGGGGTTTAGTACACGCCCCACACTATATAATGCTGCCTGGAAGTCGTCTTGTGTAGTGTGTTGATGGTTTACAGAGCGAGAGTATCATTTTTTGTTAGATAGAGCAGGACGGCAGGCTAGTCAGTAAGAGTTAGTGTGTAGAGGTGTGTATGCATCCCAGGTGTTGTGTATATATTTATACACTGTATTGAGTTTAGATAGATCCGCTCTTCCTAATATACTGACAGGCAGGCGGTGATTGTGTTAGCTGCAGTATTTTCACGTGGTGTACTGTCTATGTCCTCTGTACGGTGTGCACCTAAAGCTACGTTAAAAGATTTGCTGTTGTTTCTCATATTAATTCTTAAAGGCAGTAGAGCTGCACAATTCTGGGAAAAATGAGAGTCACGATTATTTTGCTTAGAATGAAGATCACGATTCTCAAAAAAATGCATGGTGCTTTTGTTAGTATGCATTTTTTGTGATTTTTTTATTTTATTTACACACACATTTATATATTGTGAAGAAAATAGACTTTATTCTGGATTTTCTCAGACTCTGTTTGTCTTTTAAGAACCCCTGGAACGATCTGGGTGAAATTTGGATATGTTGGTCACCCAGATCGGGGCTATCAGGAGATATGTAATGGCAGGTATACCTTGTGTGGAAGAGGGGTGTTCTAACGTTGGGAAAATTAGGGTGCTCTCTACCTGGAGATAATTGGTTTATTCCTTAAACTGATCTCAATATCTCAATGTGTCATGTAAATGATCTTTAGTCTGTCTTTCAAGAAGTGTTCATTGTGTGAAGTTCTATTGTTTAGCAGGTGTGAAGTTCTAAAACACATTGTCTGGGCAAAGGACCAGTAATTAACTCATGTGGATTCTACCAGAGACAGCCGTCTGTCTCCTACAATAGGTCTCTTGAAAGGGGTCTCGTTAGTAACACCATTGTATGATGATGTGGGAGGAGGATGTAATTGTATATCTGATTACATCAAGTATTTCTTTTGCTGTATATAAGTAACCTGTCTCTCAATAAAGTCATTCTATATCTGGACACCCTTCATGAAGTCTTGGCTCAGTCAGTTCATTCTCAAATTAATAGGCTGTTCTGCAGCAAAGCACATACTCTGATGCATGGCATAGATGTGAAGTTGAGCCTTTCTCTCTAAAAAGAGAGAAAGTTAGAACAAAAAGTTAGAACAAAAGTTAGAACAAAAGTTAGCATGCATTTTTATTTTTGTGACAAGGGCCTTTTTTTTATTTAATTTTTTAATGCCGTTGCACCAAAATGCATGGTGCTTGTGTTAGCATGCATTTTTATTTTTGTGATTTTTTATTTTTATTTACACACACATTATATGTTTATGGTCGTGGCCCTCTGACTGAGAGTGATGTGGATCACGTAAACACGCGACAAGACTTACAACATAAATAGACCTAAAGTGTGCCTTGGTGGTCTGGTCAGTATGCCAAGAAAAGGGGGCATACCCAAAGTAAATAATGGGTAGTTGTTGAAGAAGGATATGCTGAGAAGTGCCCTGAAAAAGGGAAGGGCGGGAGGGTGTCGAATGCGATTGAATGCGCAGACTCACGGACACGAGGAGAGCTGGGAAGAGTCGGCCCAGTCACGTGTAGTACTGCACACTGAACCGACAAAGAGCATGTGTGAGTGGGCTGCTTAAATACCCTCTGGGCTCTTCCCATAAACTCTGGCCACCAGGCCTTCTTATTTATGGTCGTGGCCCTCTGACTGAGAGTGATGTGGATCACATAAACACGCGACAAGACTTACAACATAAATAGACCTAAAGTGTGCCTTGGTGGTCTGGTCAGTATGCCAAGAAAAGGGAGCAAAAGACTTAGATAGGGAAATAGCTTATATTGATTTCTTGTATTTATTGAGCCAGCTTGGTAAAGGCTTGTGCCATTTCTTCCTAAGGATTTGGGATGTATGTGGCAAAACAAGGAGACTTCCCATCAGCCTGGTATCTTGATTACGTGGTCTGGTACTCCCTGTTGGGAGGCAGTTGAGGCTGCTCTAATTCGGAAAGAATGTCCAGAGAACTGACTGGGGTTTGAAGCCCAAGTTGCTTAGGATTCTGACATGCTTGACAAACTGGCTGCCACTCAGGGAGCTGGTTTAGAAAGGGTAGCAACAAGCTACCATTAGATTGGCTGGGTAGATGGAGCAGTAGTCGGTCGAGCACCGTCACTGGGCATCAGGCATTGTTAGTCTGAAACAGGTTGATGTCAACCCCCGGGTCTGGTTTGTTGCGTTTGCAGACTTAAAGTGTATGTGTTCGAAAGCGAGTCGGGTGGCGTTGGAGCAGTGTCTGACTGCCAGAGCCACTGACTGTAAATTCACTAGGTCGTAGGGAAACGTAGAAGGCCTGGTAGATGGCTGCTTGGGTGACTATGCTGGTCAAGGCCCTAAATGGGAAACGAGTAAGGATTTCAGACATGTCCCTAAAGAGGGCACTCTTGAAAGGTAGGCGCTTGCCACTGACTACAGGTTGGTGCTTCTGTATGCCCTGTAGGAGGGACTTGACTGCATGGGCTCGATAACTGACAGTTTACTGGGGTCCTGCAGGGACAGGAAATGCTGGACGCCATCTAGACATGGCGTGATAGTATTGTAAGAAAGGGTCGGGTGCGTGTGGCAATACGATATGAAGGCTAGGACGTGTCTATTGCTGCTCCGAGGCAAGTGGCCAAAAATTAGCGGTTAGTGTTCCAAGCAGTGCGATAGGCCTTCAGTGTGTTGCGTGCCAATGAGTGGTTAATAAGCTGGGTTGAGTTGGTGAGATGCTACTTCAGTCCATCGTCAGCAATGACCAGGGTGGGACAGGAATAGTTATTGGGTCGGCTCCAGGCTCTTGCTGGAAAAACAAAGTAAGGTTGGAATGGGACATCAGCTGCGATTTTGCATTTGCCTGCGATTTTGCATTTGCCTGGAACATGTCTACAGAAGATATTAAACTGGTGACGAAGTGACAGCTGCGCGAGCCTGCGCGGGAAGGACGTGATGAGGAGAGGCTTGATCTACCTTAATTGATGAAGTTGGCTGTGGCCTGATTGTCTGTGGTGAAGAACACTGTCTGTCCAGTTCAAGTGTGGCCCCAGACCTGTTCAGCTGCCGCAATGGGGTACAGCACGAGGCGTGATTAAGACTGGGTGGACCCTAGAACGTGTATATTGGGAATATGGGAAGAAAGGGGAGGGCTGGCGAGTACGACAAAAGCGGTAGTAAGGTGCCTATTCCAGGCAAGAAAACGAATTGCTCAAAGATGGCAGGCAGTAAACCCCCCATTAATAAGAGAGTGGACTAATAGTGTGACAGAAACGGTATGGAAAGAGAAAACTGTTTATATCAAAAGGGGAAACATCAAGGAATTTGATAAAATATGGAAACCGTGGTTACTTGAAATAGGATATCATGAATGAAACCCTAAGGAGCTAATAGGAAATCTCAGATGGGAGGGAGGGGGAGGGGTAGGGAGAGAAGGAGAAAAGGATGCAGCCATCAGGGGTCAAATCCAAGATTACAGTATGCGGGGAAGGATAAATGTTTTTATTTTGTATAAACAAAAATTTTGTATATGACCTGTTTTTATATGAAAAATAATGAAATAAAGAGAATTAATTAGAAAAAGACTGGGTGAAGCAGAAATTTAAGAGAATTTCTGGGGGCCAAGTTTTGGAGAACCAGTGGTGTATGAAAAATGCATGCAAAAGTCTGTGGTGGCTCGGCTGACACTGCCAGGATTAAGATTGAAATGCTGTTCTATCAGGTGGGGAAGTTGTCCCACATAGCTAAGTCTGCTACTGATGCTTGATCTAGTTTGAGAACTTGGACTGGATCTTGCATTGGTGTGAGAAAATCAAGACAATACACAGGTGCTCAACAAGACGATATACGTGCACTCGCTGACCAACGTGCACTCGCTGGTGCTGGATGGAAACCTGAACTAACTGCAGGGAAAAATACAGGGAAAAGATGAGTGGCCCGCGTGCCACTAAAGATGAATGGCCAACTAGGTGCCACTGTGTGTTTGTGTGGCTGATTGTTTGTCACTGAGGTGTGTTTGCAAGTTTAGTTTGTATTCGGGTTTGCACGTGGTGCGCGCTGCAAAGTGTTTTATACTACTGCAGACAATATTATGTGGTTGCAAGGGTGTCAGTGAGTGTCAGGTTGCTGGGATGATATTGTGTGGTTGCAGGGGCCTCGAGTATGAAGATTTGTTTTGAGATGGCATTGCGTGGTTACAAGGGTGTCAGTCTGGTTTGGTGAGACGATGTTGCATGGTTGCAAAGGTCTCGATGATTATGAGGTTTGTTTTGAGATGGCATTGCGTGGTAGCAAGGGTCTCAGTCTGGTTTGCTGAGACGATATTGCACGGTTGCAAAGGTCTCGATGATTATGAGGTTGTTTTGAGATGGCCTTGTGTGGTTGCACGGGTCTCAACAAGTGAGGGGTTGCTGGGACGATGTTGCGTTTGCAATGGTCTCAAGTGAGTGTCGGGCTGCTGAGATGACTATGTATGGCTGCAAATGTCTGAACGGGTGTCAGGTTGCTGAGACGATATTAGGCATGTGCAAAAGTGAAAAAATTTGTTTTGTTTTGTTTCGTTTCGTTTCAATTCGTCATTTAATACATTTCGTTAAGTTAGGTTCGTTACATGTGTTGAATTCGTTTTCGGAATTCGTTTGTTTTCGACCGAATTTCGAAAAATCCGGTCGAAATCGAAAATATTTCGCCCGTTTTTCGAATTTGTTCGTTTTCGACCGAATTTCGAAAAAAACGGTCGAAATCGAAAATATTTCAACCAGATTAGAAAACAAATAGTCTCTTTTCGAATAGAATTTTTTTCGAATTAAATCCGAAAATAATATTTTTTTTTTTTTTTTCGAATTCCGATCGAATTTAGTCCGCGGGTATTCGATTCGGAATTCGAAAAAAAAAATTATTTTCGAATTTAATTCGAAAAAAATTCTATTCGAAAAGAGACTTCTAATCTGGTTGAAATATTTTCGATTTCGACCATTTTTTTTCGAAATTCGGTCGAAAACGAACGAATTCCGAAAACGGTCGAAATATTTCGCTAATATAGCAATTCGGGAATTCGTATGCATCCGAATGTCCGAATAATGGAAAATTTGTCCGAATTTCGATTCGGAACGAAACGAAATGCACATGCCTAGACGATATTGCATTTGCAATGGTGTCAAATGAGTGTCAGTTTGCTAAGACGACTTTGTATGGCTGCAAAGGTCTGAACGGGTGTTAGGTTGCTGAGACGAGATTGTGTGGTTGCAAAGGTCTAGACGAGTGTGAGGTAGCTGAGATGATATTACATTTGCAAGGGTCTCAAATAAGTGTCAAGTTGCTGAGACAATATTCCTTTATTTTAATTTTTTTTATGAAAACGACTGTGAATGAAACGCTGGTAAACATTAGTTACCACGTCTGGCAGTGTTTACAAGTCGTTACAGGCATTGGTGTTTCGAATGCCTCTGAACATCCGACTGAACCCATTTTTTTTCCAGGAAGGTTTCTAACTCAACTGCCTAGAAACAACTATAATGATCCTGTGTAGATGTACTGATAAGATTGGGGGCGGCTGAAAAAACACCCAACTGTTCCTAAACGTCCATTTACCAGCAGCAGTGTACATGAGGCCTAAGACAATTTGCCTGGCTGCAAGGATCTCAATGAATGCCAGGTTGCTGGGGCGAGACTGCGTGGTCACAAAGGTCTTTAGCGAGTGGGAGGTTGCAAGGGTCTCAATGAGTGTGGGGCTGCTGAGACGGTATTGCATTAGCAAGGGTTTCAACAAGGGTGTCAGGCTGCTGAGACGATTTTGTGTGGTTGCAATGGTCTCAACAGGTGTCAGGTTCCTGGGTCGAGATTGCGTGGTGGCAATTTTTTGTTTTTTTTTAGCGTTTTTTTTTTTAGCGGTTTTTTATTTTTATATATATTCTTTGTAAGGGTCATATGTTGCAAGGGTCTTAGCAAGGGTGTTGGGCTGCTAAGGTGATTTTGCATGGTCACAAGGGTCTCGATGAGTGTGGGGCTGCTGAGACGGTATTGCGTTTGCAAGCGTCTCAACAAGGATGTCAGGCTGCTGTGTCAACAGGTGTCAGGTTGCTGGGCCGAGATTGTGAGGTGGCAATTTTTTTTTCTGCACTTTTATATATCTTTTTTCTTTTTTTTTTTTTTTTTTTTTTTTTGTATATATATATATATATATATATATATATATTTTTGCGTTTTGTAAGGGTCATGTGTTGCAAGGGTCTTAAGGGTGTCAGGCTGCTGAGACGATATATGCATGGTTGCAAGGATCTCGATGAGTGTAAGGGCTGCTGAGACGTTATTGCGTTTGCAATGGTCTCAACAAGGCGTCAGGCTGCTGAGACAATTTTGCGTAGTTGCAGCAGTCTCAACAGGTGTCAGGGTGCCGGGGGGCTGAGATTGCGTGGTTGCAACGTTTTTTTTGTGTGCGTTTTTTTTTTTTTGCGTTTCTATATATATATTTTTTTTTTATTTTGCATTTTGTAAAGGTCATGTGTTGTAAGGGTCTTAACAAGGGTGTCAGGCTGCTGAGATGATTTGCATGGTTGCAAGGTCTCAATCAGTAAGAATTGGGCTACTGAGAAAGGATAGAAACACCTGGTAGTATAAGGTAGAAGGACAATGCCTGTTTGAATCGTAGGTTCCATAGGGGCCACTAATGAACGATATGGGAGACAACGAATGGTAGCAATTTGATAGGACATAAAGAATGTAATAACAAATTTTTCTTGCGACAGTGGGCCATGCGAGTGAGTTTTGCGGCGGACTGTGGCTGGAGTGAAACATGTAGGAATGGTGTAGCGTGATGCCATGCATGGGGCAAAACAACAAGGTTTGGTGTAGAAAATAGAACACGAGAAGTGCGTACAAATATTTTATAAGCTCCACTGTGGGAACCGAACATATGATGTGGGTGACACCATGAGTGCCCACAAATTTTGACATGACAAACAAGCTAACGAATCCTACCTGGGACAGTGAACATTCAACTGGGTTTGCTTGGACTGGAGAGGATGTGCAACACATCCGAAGAGTGTGGCATGGTGTGGTGTGGCGCCATGGATGCCAATGGCAATAAAATGAGAGAGAAGAACCATGTACAAACAATTCGTAAGTTCCGCTGCGGAAACTAAAACGCACGGCATGGGGGAAACATAGAATGGCAATGGTGGAAAGTATGCAATGTATCTGATACAAAACAGCTATAAAGAGAAATGACTGATACAAAAACGGTTGTAAAATGCATGAAACAAATCCGATACAAATCGGAAGTAAGGAGTGTTGAACAAATCTGCTGTGAATTGGTTGTAGAGTGTATATGCTACTCCTTGCTGTGAAAACCGAACACCTACCAGCCACCCATCCCCCCCAGGCTAATCATGACTAGTGTAGATTAGATAGTCCAACCTTTTATTCCCTACCTTTAGAACCCCCCAAATTCTTTAAACATTTCCCCATTTACCCATTAACGAAATCGACACAGGAGTTGGAGTAAAATCGTCCACGACAGCCTATTTTATTTTTCAAACCAAATTAAATATTTAAATCAAATTAAATAATTCCAATTAACCAAAACTTTATTCATTAACATTTAACCCAAATAACTTTATTTGTGATCAGAGCCTGAACCTGGATAGTAACCAGCGCCCTACCCTAACCCTGGCGACCTGAGGTGTGCCGTGGTCGCCCGTGCAGGTACACCTAAAAGAGGGCATACCCTATGAAGAAGTGGTTTAAAAAAGGAGGCCGGGTGGGTGGGCACCCGGAAACCGCGCCGACGCCTGCTGGGAGAAGAGGGGAGGCATAAGAAGCCCCACGCTCCTCCCACAAACCCAGGCAAGCCAATGGCTAGCCTTTCACTTGTGATCAGAGCCTGAACCTGGATAGTAACCAGCGCCCTACCCCAACCCTGGCGACCTGAGGTGTGCCGTGGTCGCCCGTGCAGGTACACCTAAAAGAGGGCAAAGAGACACCAATTTAGGCATAGTAATAGTTTAATGAACATAACGGAAACACACTTAAACCAATAATACAGAAAAAGCCTGCCTGACCTCTGCGTGGGGATATGGGATATACTGCTGAAAACATGAGGATCGCCAGCGGCCCATGTACTTAATAACATGAGCTGGGACCCCCTTGCCTGGAAGCTGCGGACGCTGCACCAATCCTGAATGAATGCCCCGAAAACCCCCTGGGGTTGAACCCCAACCTACCAATCAGGATTCTAACGTGGGAAATGAACTGGGACGAGGAGAGGGCCAAGGTAGGAAAGGGAAGCAAGGGGCTCTCAGGAGGGGCCGTGGACAATGAACCCACGAGCCGATCCAAGACCTTCACCGGACACCAGGCCATGTTGGTACTGTAAAACTTAACAATGAACCCTTGCCCCACCTGCCGGGTCTTGTTATTGGACAGCTGCAAGGCAAAATGATCTGGCCACCTGGTAAGATCCCCCCTGCGCAGAATCTGGGAATGGCTCCCAGCTCTAGCCACCTCCCCTGGTCTGAGGAAACCGAAAAAGCAGAGGAACACCGCAGCTTCCAGGATCAGGCTGGGACCCACACCAAACGGCGCCAGGGCGAGCAAGTCTGCCAACCCCCGCATCATAGACCCGGAAATTGGCAAACAAGTCACCACCGGCCTTCCCTGCACCTTCTGAATGCCCCTGAGCATGGCTCTGATGGGATAAGCCGCAAAAATGGACGGTGCTGCCGGCTGTGCTAGGGAAAAATAATGCTGAATGCCGGCCAGGTATACCTTGATGGTGCTGTGGGATAGACATAGACTATCATGGCAAAAAGCCATGAAAGCCAAGATATAGCTGATATTGTCCCCTTCGTTGCTAGGGTAACGGGACGTGAAATCACAAAAACACCTCCAAGCTGTGGACAGGCCAACGAACAGTGGATAAGGTCAGCTGCACAAGCCCCTAGGGATCCTAGCCCAACCTCAGCTGGGCAAACGGCGGCACTGGAACGCCCCTCTGATCCGCCTCCGGATGCTGCTGAAAGAAACAAGGGAAATCATCCCTGGACAATGCGTCTGCCGCCCTATTATCCACCCCACTGACGAACTCCCCCTGAAAGTGGAAATTGAACCTGAGACCTAACCACGTCAACCTGCGCATGAAGGCCATGATTGCGAGGGAACCAGACCTCCCCTTGTTTATGATCGCTGCCGTGGCGGCATTATCGGTGAAGAACACCACCATATGACCAGACCACAAGGGCCCCCAGGTATATGCCGCGGCCACAACAGGGATAATCTCGAACAACGCGGATGTCCGGGAAAACCCCGGAATATCCGCCACTTCTGGAGGCCAGGGCCCGGCGAGCCACTGCCGCCCGAAAATGGCCGAGAAACCCACCGAGGCGGCGGCATAGGAAAACACCCTGGGAGAGGCTGGAGTGGGGAGACGGATAAATAAGGACACCCCATTCCAGTCACGCAAGAACACATCCCACATGAGCATATCCGCCCTGGCATCGGCTTCCAACCGCACCCTAGCGTCTGCGTCTCGGAAGAGCGGCAGGAGCGCCAGCAGGCGCGAAACAAATGACCTACCCTGCGGGATAATGCGCATGGCGAAATTCAGCGTGCCTAAGAGGGACTGCAACTCCTTCTTGGAACACACCGGGGACCTAACCACGCCATGGATGACACCACGGATCCTGACCAGCTTGTCCTGTGGCAAGCTAGCAACCATCCGCACCGTGTCCAACGTAATCCCCAGGAAGGTAACCGTGGTAGCCGGACCCTCCACCTTGTGGGCGGCCAAGGGGACATTCAGATCCCTGAACAGCTCGGTGAGCGTGGCAAGATCCCTGGGAGCCTGAGCTGGGCTTTCTAACAGCAAAAAATCATCCAGGTAGTGAATGACTCCGCCACACCCCAACTGTTCATCTAAAATCCAATCAAGCGCCGAGGCAAACGCGTCGAAAAGCCATGGGCTACTCTTAGATCCGAATGTCAACTTGTTCACCTGGCTTAGTCAGGACGCCCCGGAGGGCTTAACCGGGCAGGCAGTTTTGGGGTGCGCCCTAAAACAATTCGCACAGACATGCAACAACCTACACTGGTTGTAGTTGCAGGACGTGTAATTATAATTATTGCAAAGCTGCGACTTCCCCAAAACATGGATAGGCCTGCCAAGTTTGTCCACCAGGCCCGACGGCCCAGAAGACGACCCGCCAGACCCAGGCCTGCTGGCCCCACCTGCCCCCAAATTATCAACATTCGGACACCAGTTGGCGGTGTGGGCGGCAGATTGACAGGTGGCACACGTGGGCGACTTCAGAACAGCTCCGTGTCCATGACGCTCCAGCATGACACCACCTGAAACTGCGCCCACATGGCCGCAACTTTGGCGGAGAAGGACCTGTGGTAATCGTAGAATGAACTACTGCCATATTTGTGCACTAGATCCACGACCTTATGTAAATAAAGGTCCAGCTCCTCCCTCCTGGCAGGACTAACACTACAGATAATGTTCCTAAAATATCCCGAAGGCAAGGACAAACTCGGCAATGCTAAGCTTGCGGTTTAGCCTGGGATCGCGGGTCCGGAGGACCACCGAGACCTCCCCGCGGGCATACGCCTTGTTCTCCACCACTTCTTGCGACGCGATGAGGCGCGAGGCCAGATTAACGTCCTTGCCCTCCAGGATGTCCTTCCTGAGGTTGGCCGGGATAAAGTGGGCAGGGGAAATGGACGGAACCGTACCCGAAACTGAGGGAACAGCCAGAGGAGACGGCCCACTAGTGACAGCGGCAGGAACCGCTGCTGGCGCCAAAACCGAGGCCACCGCTGGGACCAGCGCACCGCCTGGCCGGGCCTCCAACACATCCATCCTGTCCTGTAACAGATGAACTGATGATGACAGGGTATTCAACACCGTGTGTATCTGTGTCAGGGCGGTGAGCAAGGACGCCTGCTCCACGCTGGTAGATGGTTGCGGTAGGGACTGAACTGGAAAGAGAAGTCAGAATAACTCTGCTTTCCTGGCCGAGGCTGTGAAAGGAATGCCCTTGGAACGGAGCTCGGCCATGAGCCTGGGAATAGTCCAGTTCCTTTAGGATGGTGAACTGCCATGCTCCGAGCCCCTAGCCGGTGTAGATGGGATAAACGCAAGATCCTCGCTCTCCGACACGTGAGACATGTTCAAAATCTGCGAAAAAACAATCAATGAGTCAACCAACACACCCGACCTGACAACCCCGCCCACCCGTAAGAACCTAGTGTATGGTGCTGCTACTGAAACAAAACGCATGAAACTAATGACCATGACCCCCTGAGTGTATGTAGCGCGAGCCCGAGCACCTGTGGTGCTGCACAGGTAATTACAAAACGAACACTCAGGGCTTGTAACCTACAGACCGTGGTAGGCAGAAATAGGCATGTCAGTGTGGTGCACCGTATGACGTATGAACGTACAGGCGAGCCGATTGCGAACAATCAATTAAAAACTAAAAAACTCATCCCGTACGGATCCGAAGACGTGACGAATCCAAATATGTAACCCTAACTAAGCCCCTTGAAAATGAAAAAACACACACACCTTGCTGTTGCAGACACAGCTGAATCCACCTGCAAAAACCATCATGAATAGTTAGCAAAACGATAACCCCGACCTGCCGCCACCACCCATCCAGAGTGAACGTGCTCTGAGGTGGAAAAGAAACGTGACCCTGTGCAGGATGCACCCAGCAACCCTGCGCCTGTGACTGCGAGGAGATGACCCACAGCTGAAATGCGGCCGCAGAGCCTATAGCAGGCCAGCCAGGTACAGATGTGCTATGACATATCTCAACTAACAGGCTGCGAAAGAAGTGAGGTGAACAGCATAGAACCTATGACCTGCGCCCCCTGGAACTGAAAGCTCAGGTACTGTGTCCTGCGCCCCCCTGCCATGACCTGATGTGAACAGCCCCCCCCCCCTCAGCAACTCACCAGAGTGACCAAGCAGTGAGTCAGTCCCCCTGACACAGACCCTGTGACCTACCATTGTGCCAGCGTCCCTGGCCCAAAGCATGTGTCCCATAGGGTCCAATCACGACTGCGCTCTGTGGGACAACAGGTACCAGCGAGCCACATGCTGCTTACAGGGAATTAAGCCACCCACCGCCCCCCAGTGTGCCACCTGAAGCAGAGGACAAGACCACCAACACCATGCCCCCCCATCTAAGAGGCAGCCACCTACCTTTGTTTACCTGCAGCGATGCTGGCACCTGCAGGGAGAAAACAAGACACCCTGCACAAGGGGTGGAGGAGACGACCATGAACATCCCTGCACCATAAGTCCACCACAAGCCCCCACCCGCCCCCCCGCCTGATGATTAGCCCCCCTCCACCGCCAGCCCCCTCCAGACCTACCTGACCCACCAAAGTTAGCGCGATAGCGTGCGCCCGGAGGCCGTACCGGCCCGAGGTGAACCGAAGGGGGAGCAACCCCACACACATACACCGATCGCGGCGTCCGTACGATAGCCGCAAAACCACGCTGGACGTCCCCCACGCCGTCAGGAACGATCGCCCGGAGGTTCACCCGGAAGCGGAAGTGACGCGTGATGACCCGGAAACCGTGCCGACGCCTGCTGGGAGAAGAGGGGAGGCATAAGAAGCCCCACGCTCCTCCCACAAACCCAGGCAAGCCAATGGCTAGCCTTTCACTAACACCCGTCCAATTTGGTCTTTGACAGCAACCCCACTTAAACCTTTTATTTTCCATTAAACTGCGTTACTATTACCATATACGGCCCCCAGCCGACTTTAGCTCGGAGACACCCACTTTTACACCACAGAGTACCATAACCGTATTCCAGCGGACACCATTCCACTGGAATAACACCATACGGGGGCCATCCCACCGATGAGCCCCCCCACCATTTCCATTCCATCTGTTAACTGTCACCATCAAAAGACCAAAGGACACTGCCACAGGCCGGAAGGGAAACCCCCTTTCCCTTACGGACCCCTCCACACCCGCAGGGCCCTCCTGCAAACCTAGTACCCACAACTCCATACCCACAACGGTTAGGTGAACACCATC
This sequence comes from Rana kukunoris, assembly GCA_029574335.1. Classification (NCBI taxonomy): domain Eukaryota; kingdom Metazoa; phylum Chordata; class Amphibia; order Anura; family Ranidae; genus Rana; species Rana kukunoris. Next base: position 189,435,706 of record CM056057.1, read on the forward strand.
TATAAGCAGGTACAGCCCCTCCTTACCCTCCAACTCTGTGTGACGAACGACCAAACCCCCGCGCTTAGCCACAAACCTCCCCACCACCTTGCTCCCCTTGATAGCCACTGACCTTGCCAGGTGGTCCGAGCGACTGTCAGACCACACCCGCAACATCCCTGGAAAAAACTGCCCTGAACGTGAGTACGTCCGCCTTAACTGCGGAGATCAAATACCCCATTGGCTGAACGCCCAGGTAATTGTCCCCCACGTGTCACTGACCCGTCAGGCGGCCGGTCGAGCCAGGCATAGCGCTGCACCTCCGGCAGCACCCTACCCCCACCCCATCCCCCGGAATTCCCAGCCAACAAATTTTCACTCCCGCCTGGAAATCCCCACTTGTCTACCTTCGGGCCCAGCAACCGCTCTCCTTGCTCCCCCTGCAAACAAAAGAATGATCCACACGAGGCGTGAGTGACCTCCATCTGAAAACAAATAGCAACAGTGATAATCATGCCACAACCCTCCGGAATATCCTGAACCCACCTGCTCCAGTCCATACCTCACCACCACTCCTCAATCCAGCGCCATGTGTTGGCGCACACAAGAACAAAATCTTCTAGCCCCCCCAACCCCCGATCCTTTTTTGACCGCCACCTAATCCAACTCGCACCAGGCCGCCCCAGTAGCCACCCCGATGCGGAAGGAGTGTGAGATAAATTGTAACTCCACAAACTCAGCTGCTTTCAGACTTCTCCTAAAGACCTGTCCCAACTGAAAACCGTGGCACAAACGAACCATCCCCCTGCATAAAGAAGGGCCCCCCCCTAACCCTGGGCGTATCATCATTAAACTCCTGCATCGTCTGCACAGGGCAGACCCCCCGAACCTGGCAAGGGATGCAAAACGCATCCACCCCCTATTCCCCTCTGATCTGTTTCTTGGACCGACTAGGCCGAAAACCCGCTGTCCTCCGACGGCTGCAAAATCTCTACCCTTAGACCTGCCGCCACCTTTTAGGAAGGGCTAATCAACTCGCCCACCCGACGCCACCCCAAAACTGTATAAAATAAAACTCACCCCATAACTGGATAAAACAGATGTCCCCCAAAAATTCACCGGTCTCCGTCTGTCCCTAAGAATGTAACTTTTTTATAATCCTTACCCGCCTGTTTTACCCAAAACTTTTTTCAAGATAGGCCCGGCCTTCCCACTTCAACAAAAGGCTAAACCCGCCAACTTCTTTTCCAAGGCCGCCACCGACCCCCTTTTCATATCTGTCCAGACACAAAATACACCAACAACCAACCCCAGCTCCACCTCCCCCTGCTCGGCATCCGCCCTCCGTTTGAACACAGACCATTCGTCCCCCACCTTCGTGTACGCCACCCACGTCGGCCCACTCACCGACCTCCTGATCCAGCTTCGGCGATCACTACACAATGCCCCACATCCACCCCGGGCCAGGGACCCCTTCTCTGTCTGCCTGTGGAGCCAGCTCTTTGACTTGTCCCACTGACAAACCGAGACAAGGCGTCAGAGAGTCTGCTGTCTACCCCCGGAATGTGCACAGTGTACAGAAAGACGTTCCATTGTAAACAGTGCAACACGAGGTGGCGCAGAACCGAACCACCGGCAACGAGGATCCGGAAACTGGGTTGATAACTTTACACCACCCCCATATTATCACGGCTACACCTGATTTTACATCCCTGCACTCCTCCCCCCACAGCTCGCTCGCTACCACCACATGAAAGAGCTGCAGCAGCAACAGGTTCCTTTTAAAACCCACCGCCACCCATGACTCCGGCCACGCCTCCCCCTCCATTGACCCCCTGAAAAAGGCCCCGTAACCCTTGGAGCCCGCCGCATCTGTGATTAGCTGCAAATCAATGTTTCTCACCGGCCCCGACATACACAGCGCCCAACCGTTGCACTCTTTCAAGAAGGTGTGCCACACCTGCAGATCTGCCCTCAATGTCCTTGACAAGCGAATGGAAGGAGTAGGGGACCTTGCCCCCCCCTGTACCTGCAGACAGCCGTCGGCAGAACACCCTGCCCATGGGAATGAAACGACAGGAAAAGGTCAACTTACCTAGCAGTGACTGCAACTCCCATGTCTGAACCTTATTCCGCCCCATAATCCCCCCCAATCACCAGCTGGAGGTCCTCAACTCGTCACCCGGCAGCCTACCATCCATTGCCCCTGAGTCAATCACGATCCCCAGGCGCCTTCGACAAAGAACAGGGAACTCCCTCGTAAAACCCAGCCACGAGCAGCCGTGCCGCCGCCCTGTCTGGGTATCTATCTAGAAAAGGTCTATCTAAGCATCGGTACAGGGGGTGAGCACCCCCGCATCCTGCGCACACATGTTTAAAACGACAGGTTCCCCCAAACTTGCAGGACCCCTCGTTAAAACTGCCAACACACGCCCCAGTTTTTTTTTTTTTTTTTCGGCCAGCGATCCAGAGGTGGGCGTACCCCTCGGCCCTGCCTCGAAAAACTGAGTATTAGTCCTGGGCACGGAAATCATCCGCATCCACGAACTGATATCTTTTTGTTGCATCGCAGCGTAGGGCGCACAGCCCACCGCTGGCAAAACTGCTCGTCCTACCTTAACCACCCTGACCCCTCATATGCCCTCAAGCTTCTCACATAGCGTCTATATAGCATAAAAGCGCAGAACAGTGTTCCGGGCTCTTCTCCCCTAAGACGTTGGCCATGCTCGCAAATGCCTGCAACCAATAGCTGAACATAAGAAGAATCAACCCATATCTTCTCTTCTCCTCGTCATCCTTTTTTAGAACTGCCCGTGTTTCACCCTATCCAAATTAAACTTCTACAACTCAACAGGGAAAAAATCTCCACATACTCACCTCTCTTGATTCTCTCCCTAACCTCCTACTTCGGATGAGCCCCCAGCGGCCCCCCCCCCCAAGCATACATATATATATATATATATATATATATCTCACCTTTTTCCGCATCAGCCATCGTACTACGTCCGTCCTGACCCCCCCCCGTCTTCTCACCCCCCCGTCACTTCAGGAACTACTGTCCTGCACCACCCCCGTACCCCCCCACTGGGGCAGGTACCCAGACAGCCACGGGAACCCTAACAAATCCTGTAAGCCCCCCAGGGGAACCCTGAGCAGCAGGCAGCACTCCCACCCCCCCAGGGGCCCCTGGTTAGCGGCAAACATTACCCCCCATATTACCCGCAATCACAGGATGCCCCCCCCCACCTCCAACAGTGTACACAATGCAGTAACAAAATCCCCAGAAGTATTGTTAGTGGACTTACCAAGCTGGCCGGGAACGTCCCTCACAGACGACACTGGCAACCCCACCGCAGGCGACTTATCCACGCGACCCTCTTCCTACGATCCTGATGAACGATCTTCGAGGCCCGCGTCCTCTCCGACATCTGCCTCCCAGGCGCGGAAGGCCTGGAGGCCGCAGATCCCAGCCTCCCGGCGGATCATCCTCTCATACTCGACCCGACCGTGGACGTCTCCGATCTGCTGCTCACACCGACAGACCTCCGTCCGACCTCCCTCCTCTGATCCGGGGACTCCGGCCTCCCCACTGCCCTGGAACCGGTGGTCGCGATCCTGGACAATGCGGGAGAGGATCGGGCGCCATCACCGCCCGATGCCCCGCCCACTGCACCCAGACGCATGTCGGATGCTGCCCGCCATCACCGTCAGCCGGGTGTTCCCCCGCATTTCTGTCCTGTTGGGGTTCACCCCCCTGATGTCCCCAGTGTTGTGGTGGGGAAAGGGGGGGGGGGACACTGCTCCACCCACTCTGATCCGTCGCGTGGCGAGGATCGGGCGCCATTCCGGCCTGAAGCCCCGCCCCCCGGGCCCCGGATTCCATCCGCCATCAACCCCTGGCAGAAGCATGTGCTCGCCCGGCCGGGGGGCAGGGGACGACAGGCTGTACCCGCCATGCGGGAGAGGATCAGGCGCCATCACCGCCCGATGCCCCGCCCACTGCACCCAGACGCATGTCGGATGCTGCCCGCCATCACCGTCAGCCGGGGCTAACGTGTGCTTAGCTGGCGGGGGCAGCAATCCACCCGGGGGCTCCTGGACGTCCGCCGCGTTTGTGACCTGGGCCATGGACATAAAATTAAAACGCTAAGGCGGCAGCGACCGCCGAGCGCATGGGAACCCAAACGTGGCCATACCCGAAATCCCCCGCCCCGCCCCGCCCCGCCCCGTCCCGTCCTGTCCCGTCCTATAAAGCCCACCCACCTTGATTAGGGCCCGCCATGGATGCTTGTGAAGCCGCTGTCGCCTACAGAAGTCCCCAATCCTTCTACACAAGGAAAGCTGAGAGCAGGGAAAAACCTGCCTCCCAGCATGCTGACTTCCCTGAATGTCCCACGTGTGCCCCCTCCCCCCTTTATAAAGGGGCTTCTCCTACCCAGTCACCAGACCTCCTATGGCCACTCCCCTGAAAACACCTCCTTCCTTAACCCTTTGTTGCACTACTCCTCACACAGTCATGCCCAGCTCTCCGTTATTTGTCTTTTTGTCATGTCACTCCGGGCTTTCCTAGTGCAGACAGGTGAGTTCAATTACCACCTCAATCTGCCAAAGAACCCATACAAAGAATATATGCTAATCTCCAAATGGATGAGACAGCAAGCATGGACACTGAATATACAATAAATAGTTTGTTTGGCAGGAGGAAGTTACAAATGTACCAAGCTTGTAACTAAGGTGTTAGAACATGAGCAACAATAACTCAGAGGCAGATTTTTACAAAAGAAATGCAGGATAGGAAGCATAACGAATTGAAAGATTGCACAAGATACAAAAAGTTTGAATACAACCTGCGACAGTAAGCGGGAACCGCCGTAGAAGACCATGAACGGAGAAGCCTCAATGCACTTGCAATGTTGAATGCGACATGAGGTGAGCTGGGAAGAGTCGGCCCAGTGACGTGTAGTACTGCACACTGAACCGACAAAGAGCATGTGTGAGTGGGCTGCTTAAATACCCTCCGGGCTCCTCCCATAAACTCAGGCCACCATACTGGCCTTCTTTATATATATATATATATATATATATATATATATATATAATGTGTGTGTAAATAAAAAAATTAAAAAAATCACAAAAATGCATGCTAACAAAAGCACCATGCATTTTTTTGAAAATCGTGAGAGAATCAAGATTTTCATTCTAAGCAAAAGAATTGTGATTGTCATTTTTCCCAGATTCGTGCCGCTCTACTGCCTTTAGGAATCAATATGAGAAAGGGGGGGGGTGCACTGTGGCCCCCCCACCCCAAAGCACCTGTCCCCATGTTGATGAGGACAGGGCCTCTTCCCGACAACCCTGGCCGTTGGTTGTCGGGATCTGCGGGACTGGGGCTTATCAGAATCCTCCTTTAATAAGGGAGCCCCCAGTTGCCAGCCCCCCGCCCTAGATGAATGAGTATGAGGTACATCGTACCCCTACCCATTCACCTGGCGAAAAAAAAATGTAAAAAAACACACTACACAGGGTTATTAAAGTAATTTATTAGTCAGCTCCGGTGCCCCCCTCTCTTCTTTAGCTCTTTTACGAGGGGGGCCTGCTTCTTCGACGTCTTCTGCGGGGGGTGTCTTCACAGCCGTCTGGTTCTCTTCCGCCGGGGGGGGGCCTACTTTCTTCTTTAGCTCTTTTACAGCGGCCCCCCTCCCTCCCGGGCTTCTTCGGCGGGGGTGCCCGGACTTCTGTTGCCATCTTCTTCTTCTCTTCTTCGATGTTGACACGTAGCTTCCTCCTGCTGTAATGCTGTGTTCGGGGATCACACCAGTTTATATAGGCCTCTTATGACGTCACAGTCCCATCATGCGCCGGGTGCACCGCTGAGTTTATACAATTTTTTTTTTTTAAAGTCAGCAGCTACAAATACTGCAGCTTCTGTTTTTTAATAATCGGACACTTACCTGTCCCAGGGTCCAGTGATGAACGAAGCCCCGCCCAAGCAATCATCTGGGACCTGTGACGTGTCCCCGATGATTGCCGAGAGGGAGAGGAGAGTGGTGAGCTTCCTTCCGGCGATGGGGTGCCCAGGGAGGAAGTGGGAGCAGGAACCCTCTAAAAAGACATGCCAAATGTGGCATGTCAGGGGGTCACCTTCCCTTAAAGCGGAACTTCTATTTTTGGGTGGAACTCCGCTTTAAGGCACTGGGCAACCAAATTAGAGGCTGAGGCAGCCAGGGTCACTGATAATGAATGAATGAATGAATGAATGAATGAATGAAAACTTATATAGCGCGGCACATGCGAACTGAATCGCCTCTGGGGTGATAAGACAGTGATTCCCGAAAAGCACACTGTTCATGTTCAGGAACCCGCGTCCACACACACATATTTTTATTTATTGTTACAAATTGTCACCAGCAAGTGTTCCTGATCACCACCACACCAGTTACAGTATATAATAACGATGTCCTACACTGGTATGTAAAAAAAAAAAAAAAAACTTGTGACAAAAAATTACAACTTCAAAAAACTTGCCATGCCCCTTACTAAATACCTCAGACTGTTTATTTCAAAAATGGGTTATTTGGGGGATATTTGTATTGCCCTGGCATTTTTTTGGCTCAAGAAATTAGATTGTCAGTATGCCAGGATTGGTCAATTTGTAGATATTTATACCATAGTTTGTGGACTCAACTTTCCTATAGACTAAATAACATACACTGCTTTGGGGTTTTTTCACCAAAGAAATGTAGCAGAATACATTTTGAAACATCCTACATTTATGAAGAAATATTCTTTATTTGCAAAATCTTATAACAGAAACAAAGATTTTTTTTTCAAACTTTGGGGTTATTTTTGGTTTATTTAGTAAAAAATAAAACAATCGGTGGTGATTAAAGGAGAAGTCCAGCCTCAGATTTTTAGGCTGGGCTTCTCCTCTGGGTCACAGGAGTGCAAGTCCTTTTGCACTCGTGTGACCCGTTTTCAGCAGAGAACGGTCTAAAATCAGGGCAGCCCGTCGAGACAGCGTGTCATCACGACTTCCAGGTTGGGATCCGCCAGCTGCCAGTCTCAGCGAGCCGTTGAGATGGCCGCTCCCCGCCCCTCCTTGGCTCAGCGCTCCAATGAGTTCTGAAAAGCAGAGCAGAAGCCATGCTGACTGACATTCGGCATCGCTGTACTTCGGTCTCTCGATTCTCAGTGCAGAGACGGCGGGGGACAGCTGCAGCATCGTTCTGATGCTGCATCCACCTAGGTAAGTATAACTAGCCAAAAAAAAAAAAAACATACTTCTCTTTTAAATACCAGCAAAAGAAAGATCATCATTTTATTTGGTGTAAAATTTTATTTGGATACAGTGTTACATGCCTGCACAATTGTCATTCAAAGTGTGACAGCGCTGAAAATTGGTCTGGGCAGGAAGGGGGTGAAAGTACCCAGGTGGCAAGTGGTTAACCTAGCCCCCAAAGTAATCAGGAAATGCTTATTATCCCCTAAACAACAAACTGTCAATTGTTTTGCCAAAACCTCAAATTGGCTCTAAACCTTTAATGACAACCGTTCATTTAGTTGCCACATTCAGGATGAGGACCTGTCACCCGAGCAGCACTGGCAGTATCGGTTCAGCAGAGACTGGTATCACTACTAATACCTGAGACAACCATCATATACTTATTAGAAGGAATAATTGTCATTCTGGCCAATGCAGATCACGTGACTCCACCCTCCCGTACACATCGTCTGAGCTGCAGGCACACAGCCAGGGTGGGGCGCACTGATTGCCAGCAGACCTTGCAGTCACTGAACAATTAGCTCCGTCTCGGAGGAATAGCTGGGTGCAGACACAACACACCTAACCATCCAGATATTTTATAGCATTGACTCCGTCTGCTAAATACCTCCCCTCCCTATAGAGCAGATGTATTATGTGTGGATGTACAGGTGTGCGCATAGGGATCAGGGACTGGGAGGGGGACAGGTGTGGAGCCATTGTGGCTGGGTGGTCCCTGCGGTATACATGCTGATTATATGCTCATTAACCCATTCAGGGCTTTTATTAAAAAATGAATCCCTAAGCAGCTCTGAGAGCTTGTTTACACTTGAGGCGCCCCCTGAAGAACAACCAGTTGTTACACTGTGGCCCTATTCAGTTGAATAAATCATTAAATGGGGGTGATAAATGTATGTGTACACCCCCCTCCACTGCCTTTGCAGCCTAACCACTTCAGATCCGCAGTATAGCCGAATGACGGCTACAGCGCGGGTCTGAATATCCAACCTGCCGTCAAAAGACAGCCGCCCCTTTGGGCGTTTCTAGAGCGCGGGGAAGCCCTGTGTTGGCCGTGTCCCAATCAGAGTGGCCGTTTGTGATGCGATCTGTGCGGCGAATGAGAGATGATCTTACAGATCATCTCTCATTGCCATTTTTACACAGAGACAGCGTCCTGTCTCTGGAGAGGAGGAGACCGATCTGTGTCCCTTGTACATAGGGACACAGATCGGTCACCCCCCCCCCTCCCCCACAGTTAGAACACACCTAGGATACATTTAACCCCTTCCTCACCCCCTAGTGTTAACCCCTTCAATGCCAGTCACATGTATACAGTAATTAGTGCATATTTATAGCACTGATCGCAGTATAAATGTGAATGGCGCCAAAAATGTGTCAAAAGTGTCCGATGTGTCCGCCATAACGTCGCAGTACCAATAAAAATCGCAGATCGCCGCCATTTCTAGTAAAAAAAAAAAAATTCTGTCCCCTATTTTGTAAGCGCTATACATTTTGCGCAAACCAGTCGCTTATTGCAATTTTTTTTTTTTTTTACCAAAAATATGTAGAAAAATACGTATCGGCCTTAACTGAGTGAAAAAAATGTTTTTTTTTTTGTTTTTTTTAATTGGGATATTTATTATAGCAACAAGTAAAAAATATTGTATTTTTTTTTCAAAATTGACGCTCTTTTTTGTTTATAGCACAAAAAATAAAAACCGCACAGGCGATCAAATACCACCAAAAGAAAGCTCTACTTGTGGGGAAAAAAGGATGTCAATTTTGTTTGGGAGCCACGTCGCACGACCGCTCAATTGTCAGTTAAAGCGACCCAGTGCCGGAAGCTGAAATTTCACCTGGGCAGGAGGGGGGTATATGTGCCCAGGAAGCAAGTTGTTAAAGTGGAATTTCACCCATAGCAACTTGATAAAAAATAATGTTCTTTAGCAAGAAACATACATTTTACATTAATAATTATGCTACCAAAATTAGTGTGTGCTGTTAATTGCCTCCAGAATTGATCCTGTTTCCTCTTGCTGGAGGCTGCCATCTTGCTGAAGCCCAGAGCCCCTGAGCAGCAGTAAATCCATTAAGTAGAACTAAACCCATCAATTTACTGGTTTTAAAACAAGTTACATTCCTGGAATGCTAGAAATACAAACTGTCACATGTTCATCTCCATGGCAGTTGCAGATCAAATGGAAGCAGCGTCCTTGGCTATAAGACCCCTTTCACACTGAGGGCTTATTGCAGGCGCTATAGCGTTAAAAATAGCACCTGCAATTCACCCTCAAACAGCTGCTCCATTGTCTCCAGTGTGAAGACCCGGGGGCTTTCACACTGGAGCGTTGCGTTAGCTGGACGGTAAAAAAAAATCTTGCTAGCCACATCTTTGGAGAGGTGAAGGAGAGATGTATATACCGCTCCTCCATCGCTGCTGCCAATTGAATTCAATAAGACAGCGCCGCTCTACCGTCCGTGCCGGTGGTTTTAACCCTTTCTCAGCCACTAGCACCCTTGTGTACAGACATTCCTTTCAAAAGAACCGCGGTGACGTCATCACGTACACATCACTCATCACATTCGATGCCGTCGCCGCCATCTTGCTGCACCCTACCTATGCCTAGGAAGCTACCGCGCATGCTTCAAAGTCATTTTGAGAATGTTCGGGTTTCCACTGCGACAGGCAAGTATACACACTCTTGGGTTTCTCGGCAGGAAATGACTGCCGAGAATCTCACGACGAGAAAATAGAGAACATGTTCTCTATTTTTCTCGTCTAGATTCTGGGCAGTTTTCTTGTCGAGAAACCTGAAAGCCTCGTACACACGCACGGTATACTCGGCAAGAAAGCTCTGCCAGCAGTTTTCTTGCTGGTTCTTGCCGAGTAAACCGAGCGTGTGTACGAGGCTGTAGGCTCCATTCACACCTGAGCATATTGATTTACTGGTGTTTTTGCAGCTTTTTACCGGCGTTTTTAAAGTGTTTTAAACATGTATTACAAGCATTTTACAGCTTTAGGCATTTTTGTTTAGCAAATAGAAAGCACTAGGGGGAGGAGAGCAAGAGGATATTAAGGGTGGAGAGGTGCTATTTGAGTATAAAATGCTCATAAAAAGCCCGTAAAACGATCAAGTCAGGTGTTTTTATTGAAGTCTATGGGGCCAAAAATTTACTTTTTTGAGCTTGATGCATTTTGCTTCAGGTGACAGAACGCACAGATGTGAACAGGGGCCATTAAATCAATAGGATTTGGCTTGTTGTGTGTTTTAGAGTTCAAGCAGAAAATCGCTTGGGTGTCAATGGGGACTTACATTTGGGTTTGAACCTGCAGGGTTATACTAATCATGGTCTATTGTGATTCTTGCATAAGCGCATCAGTGACTGGTTCTCTTGAAGCTCATTTCTAACTCTTGTATTTATTGCGTGCCTTGTTGTTGAAGATCTTGAGAAGAGCATTTGAATGGAGGGCCAACAAAATGACAATTTCACAGCCTGTCAGTCATTGGTTGGAATAAATCTATAGAAGGCTCAGTAGTGTGGAATGTGGTCTCAGGACTCTAAATACTTCCTATCAAAGTGAGTAAATTGGGGTCTTTGTGATCAGCTAACAGGTCACCTTGCTGAGAATAAAGGTGCATTAATCTAGCAGGACACAGCAGGTTCTGTATCCTTACAGTCTCCTCTGTGCCTCCAGTTACATGAGTCCATGACAAGGAACACTGGAGGTCTTTGTGCGGGGAGCCTCCCCTCCCTGTCCTCGACTCCTCCCTTCACCCCTCTCTTATCGGCTATTATTTATCACAGCATTAGCCCTGCCACGGAGGGAAGGGACGAGTGTCTTTGGTGCCTGTCCCTCTAACAATCCATTTCTGTTCGTTCTTGTCATTGGCCCCCTCTTGTTTGTAGGCTCTTTCAATGCATTCCCCTGGGGTGCCAGAATGAGGCTGTGTGTGTATCCTTCCCTGAAAAGGGGATGGGAGAGGAGAGGGAGGCATTTGCTGGGTTTCCTTTCCTCGTACTACGGCTCCCAGGACTATCAAAGGCTCCTTTTCACCGTGCCTTGTTTGTCACCAATATAGAGATTTAGTTACGTTGCAGGTCACTGTGCAGACCCTATTTAAAGTTACATAGTTAGGTTGAAAAAAAGTCCATCTAGATCAACTAATAGAAGAAATAAATAGAAGAAAACCTCCATCCATATACATAACTCTTTACCCACAGTTGTTCCAGAGGAAGGCAAAAAAAAAACTATAAAGCATGGTCCAATTTACTCCAGTGGGTAAAAACAATTCTGTCTGTTGGTAAAAATGTATCCCATGGGGCAAAGCAAGTGACTTTAAAATCCAACTTCAGAAAAAGTAAAAATTCTCCTCTGCAGTGAGGCTGCCATTGTACTGCAATGGTTACATGAATGTTTAAGTCTAGGGGACTGGAAAAGCAGGACACTCCACTCCTGCAGCCCCCCCCTCCCCCCCTCTACACTCTACACTCTAGGGGTGAACTGTTACTCTGCATCCTCACACTTTATGTGCAGGGCTATGTTAGGGTTGCCACCTTTTCTTCAAGTCAAACCCGAACACTTTAGCGGCCCACTGTAATTTTTTTTATAATATAACCTATACATATATTTTGCTATTAAACACCATTTCTGATCATATGAAGTTAATAACAAGAGTTCCCCTTTTAAATCTGAATCCACAGAGTTCCCCTTTTAAATCTGAATCCACAGAGTTCCCCTTTTAAATCTGAATCCACAGAGTTCCCCTTTTAAATCTGAATCCACAGAGTTCCCCTTTTAAATCTGAATCCACAGTGTTCCCCTTTTAAATCTGAATCCACAGAGTTCCCCTTTTAAATCTGAATCCACAGAGTTCCCCTTTTAAATCTGAATCCACAGAGTTCCCCTTTTAAATCTGAATCCACACAGTACCACTTTTACATCTGACCTCACAGAGTTCCCTTTCACTATAAGGGGGGACTCTGCAGACTTTGATGTAAGGGGGAACTCTGGGGGCTCTATCATAAGGAAACTCTGATGTAAGGGGTTCTCTGAGAACCCTGACTCACCTATGTACTCAATCAGAGGCAGGAGAGAAAAGGGAGAGGGGGGGGAGACATTCACAGACAGGGATGGATGGTGAGCTCACTTCCCCCCTGGCAGTCAGCACCTCTCATCCAGATGTATCTGAGGCTGATGGACTTCAAATTTCCAGCCCCAACTTTCCTTTTCTGAGGCACAGCACTGAGGATTGGAGTGTGGGCAGACACAGAGGGGACAGTGTGGAGGGGGGGGGGGGGGGAATAGGTGTAGATCAAGCCCTCTTTCAGGCAGTGTGAAAGAGACAACTGCAGCCATAAACCCTGCTGGCAAGCCATAGTCCAGGCTAAATAATGTGTCCAGGTTTCAGGCTTTCTGAAACCCGGACACATGATTCCAAACCCGAACTGTCCGGGTGAATCCTGGACAGGTGGCAACCCTAGGCTATGTACTTGATGATGTCAGAGGCTGAGGGGGCTGGTCTTGCAACTTTGAGGGGGCCTACTGGGAGAGGTAGGTTAAGTAAAATAGCTTTTGTTGTTCCATTAGACCAGCCTTCACTAAATGGCGGACCACAATCCTCCGTTCAGTGAATGACTGACAGCCCTGTCCAGACCATCAGCCTGCCATTCTGCTGTGCCAGATCCCAACTAAGCTGCAGTGATTTGTTGCTAGGCCCCGTCAGCGTCATACCAACCAATGATGTCACGTGTGTGCCCCGGCCCCTGCTGCGTGCTTCTTCTCCCAGCTTTCACCCCTTGCCTGTTCCGGCAATAATGATCTTTACTCATTTATAGTGAGATTTTGATGTATTGGGCTTTCTGATGGGGACACATTTTGTAAGGGGGCACCCTTATGTGGACACTTGATGTATGAGGGCATCTGATTTATGGGGGCACTCTGATAGGGAAACCTGACGTATGGGGGCACTCTGATGGGGAAACTGATGTATAGGAGACTCTGATAGGGACACATTATGTAGGAGGGCACCCTGATAGGTCAGTGGATATATAAGGGCACCTAGTGGGAAAACTGATAGGGAACAATGATGGCAAAATGGAATGCTCTGACATTCAGTTTTTCAGAATTTCCATACGAACGTTCAAACTAAATTTTACTGATGTATGGCCAGGGCCAGCTTTAGTACTTTGTCAGTCCATGTTGAAACTTGGAGCATATCCAGGGCTGAGGAGACTTAGTCCACCCCTATGTGACAGCGCCAGGTGCTTAAGTAGGTAATCACTAATTAGCAGTATTGTCACATGAGACAAAGGGGGACAAAACATACACTCCACTCAACGGCGGATCCAGGGGGGGGGCAACAGGGCAATTGCCCCCCCTGAGGCAATCATGTCACATTGGCCCGGACTGGCCATAGGGCAAACCTAGCAAATGCCTGTAGGCCGCGGGCCGGCTCCGGCCCGCGAAACGGCCCGGGGGCCGATTGCGGCCCGTGAACGGCCCTCGGTGGTCAGCGGGCCGTATGTCACGTCTCCCCAGGGGTGTACACCACCAACACAGCGCCAGATAGAGAGAGATCAGCTGGGGTATCATAGCCAGCTCTGACACTTCTCCCCTCCCCTTGCTGCCCCCACGGCCAATTAGAGTAGAGGTGCTGCTTCTACTCCTCCCCCTCCTCTCTTCTTCTCCTCCCGTGTCTGCCCCGCCCACTCTCCCGACGGACACTGTTCTGCTGCCTAAGGGATGTGGGAAGATTCAAGCCCAGCAATCAGAAAGGAAAGATGGAGTCTGATATCCATCCATCCAGTCAGTCCCTCCTGCCTCTGAGTGAGTACTTAGAGTACTGTACAATGATTTATGGGGTGCCCTTCATTCCCTGCTCTCTCTTCACCTTTCTTTCTCTCTCTCTCTCTCTTTTTTTTTTTTTTTTCGTTTGCACCCCCCCACCAGCTGCCACTGTAGATAGATAGATAATAATCTATCTAGCTATCTATCTACAGTGGCGGCTGGTGCTCAAAATTTTTGGTGGGCGCAAATGAAAAAAAAAAAACAATTGCAGCCTCACTGTGCCCATCAAACGCAGCCACTGGGCCCATCAATTGTCACCACTGTGCAATGCCATCAAACACAGCCACTGTGCCATCAATTGTCACCACTGTGCCATGCCATCAAACACAGCCACTGTGCCATCAATTGTCACCACTGTGTCATGCCATCAAACACAGCCACTGTGCCATCAATTGTCACCACTGTACCATGCCATCAAACACAGCCACTGTGCCATCAAGTGTCACCACTGTGCCATGCCATCAAACGCAGCCACTGTGCCCTTCAATTGTCGCCACTGTGCCAATTAATGCCCCTGTGCCCTTTAATTGTTGCCACTGTGCCCATTGTCGCCACTGTGCCCATCGATGCCACTGTGCCCATCGTTGCCACTGTGCCCATCGTCGCGGCTGAGCCAGAGGGGGCGGCGCTCCGGCGCCCTCTATAGACGCACCGCCACTGTTTATCTATATCTATCTATCTATCTATCTATCTATTTAACTTTATCTATTTTCCTTCCTTCTCTTCTTTCTTTCTATCTTTATCTATCTTTCTTTCTTTCTTTATCTATCTTCCTTCCTTCCCTTCTTTATCTATCTATCTATCTATCTATCTATCTATCTATCTATCTATCTATCTATCTATCTATCTTCCCTCCTTCTCTTCTTTCTTTCTTTCTTTATCTATATTTCTTTCTTTATCTATCTTCCTTCCTTCCCTTCTTGCTTTCTATCTTTATCTATCTTTCTTGTTTATCCATCTTTCTTGTTTATCTATCTTTCTTGTTTATCTATCTTTGTTGTCTATCTATCTTTCTTGTTTATCTATTTATCTTGTTTATCTATCTATCTATCTATCTATCTATCTATCTATCTATCTATCTATCTATCTATCTATCTTCCTTCCTTCCTTCCCTTCTTTCTTTTTATCTTTATCTATCTTTCTTCCCCCCCCCCCCCCGGGCTGCTCAGTCTAAAATGCCTAATCCTATTTTTTGTCCCAGTCCGGGCCTGCCTGCAGCTGCCACTGCCGAGTCTCTCACTCTCTCTCTCTCATCACCAGAACCAGTAGGCTGCCTGTCCTGAGGCTGCTTTGAGCTGTAGCTGACTGCAGCGCTCCCCTCTCTCCTGCGTGTATGACATTGGGCATCTCTGGCTGTGTGTGAGAGCTGGATCTGTGTTCGGCTGTGTTGCCTGTGCTAGACCTGCTCGTGTGATAGTAGATGGAGATGGAACACTGATTGAATCAGTGTTTTGTCTATCACACAAGCCCGTCTAGGGGGGACCTTGCTAGAGCACACTGCCCTGCCGAACACAGACCTACAGCTCCTTTTTGTTCCATGACACACGTCGGGAGAGGAGATACCTGCATGGTGAGTGCCATGCACAATGTGGCTGCATTAATAGGCAAAAGTGGGGCTGCATTTATATACAAAAGTGGGACTGGATTCATAGACAAAAGTGAGACTGGATTCATAGACAAAAGTGGGACTGGATTCATAGACAAAAGTGGGACTGGATTCATAGACAAAAGTGGGACTGGATTTATAGACAAAGGTGGGACTGCATTCATATACAAAGGTGGGACTGCATTCATATACAAAGGTGGGACTGCATTCATATACAAAGGTGGGACTGCATTCATATACAAAAGTGGGACTGCATTCATATACAAAGGTGGGACTGCATTCATATACAAAAGTGGTAGTGCATTAATATACAAAAGTGGTAGTGCATTAATAAACAAAAGTGGGATGCATTAATATACAAACGTGGGACTGAATTTTTATACAAAGGTGGGGCTGCGTTCAAATGCACAGTGAGGCTGCAATGATGGGCATTGATGAGGCTGCATTGATCTCTTGTACCATGTCTTTAGTCTCTAAACATCCCTTATACCATGCCTGCAGTCTCTGACCATCCCTTGTACCATGCCTGCAGTCTCTGACCATCCCTTGTACCATGCCTGCAGTCTCTGACCATCCCTTGTACCATGCCTGCAGTCTCTGACCATCCCTTGTACCACGTCTGCAGTCTCTGACCATCTCCTGTACCACGTCTACAGTCTCTGACCATCCGTTGTACCACGTCTGCAGTCTCTGACCATCTCTTGTACCATGTCTGCAGTTTCTGACCATCTCTTGTACCATGTCTGCAGTCTCTGACCATCTCTTGTACCATGTATGCATTCTCTGACCATCTCTTGCACCATGTCTGCATTCTCTGACCATCTATTGTACCATGTCTGCATTCTCTGACCATCTCTTGTACTATATCTGCAGTCTCTGACCATCTCTTGTACCATGTCTGCATTCTCTGACCATCTCTAGTACCATGTCTGCATTCTCTGACCATCTCTTGTACCATGTCTGCATTCTCTGACCTTCTCTTGTACTATGTCTGCAGTCCCTGACAATCGTCTAGAAACTATGGGATAGATTTATGGCATTTATATTTAAATATTTTTTACTAGTAATGGCGGCAATCATTGATTTTTTAGCGGTACTACAACATTGCAGCGGACACATCGGACACCTAATTGAGTTCTGTAAGCAACACCTTATTTTCTGGCAGTGCCCCTCCCGAGACTAGACTCTGGATCCGCCCTTGACTCCACTATACCTTAAACTATTCATTTTTTTCCCCCCATTGGCCAGACAGGGGTCTGAATTTAGGATTGTATTTTCTGCTAGTGCACCACAACTAAATTACACTTGTTGCTTTGTCTGCTCGGGCAAAGCACAGGTTCATGTAAAGGAAACCTGTCACCTTTTACATGGAAGCATGGGCGGACTGACCATTGATACACTCGGGCACTGCCCAAGGGCCCCATGCCACTAGGGGGCCCCATCAGGGTTGCCAGGTTCAGTAAAACCAGGGACAGTATGTAAAAATCAGTGTTTTTTTTTACATCTGTCCCTGATATATGCGAAACCGACATGCTTTTGATGTGAAAATCCTGAGATTTTAGCTGCCCCGCCTCTCCACTGCCTCCTGGCATGATGGCCATCTGTAAGCCCTGGAGCCCCATAATCTTCTATTGCCCGGGGGCCCCATGAGTTGTCAGTCCGCCCCTGCATGGAAGGTACCATCAAATGGCCCATTTTTTTTACTGTTGGTTTTTGGAGAATTTACCAGGCCATGGTCTCAATAAGGTTGAGAATCAGTGATCAAGACTATGCTTCATTTAGCCATACTGTCAGTTTGTTCCTCCACCAGTGAAAGAGTTGTCATTTGTTGCTCAGTCTGAATTGCTTAGCGGAGTGTTGATCACAAGTTTATCCCCATATATAGGACTTTTAAAGTATAACCCCACCTTGTGTTATCTTTCTGGCAAATTTTGATGTTTAGTTGTTCCAAAAAACATGGCTAACTGCCAAGCTAACCAAGAGCTGCTTCCCTAAAACTTGTATGGACAGTTTCCTGTTGCAACCAAAGCCGGATCTAGCTCCTCTCATCTAGGGATGCAGTTAAAAAATACAGGGGAGGCATAATGTAATCACTGTATGTAAGTCACTGGCAGTCTGTGTCACAGTAAGATCGAAATGCAGGGAACCAGTATTTCCTGTTCACACGGCACGCTTCTGTGTCATGAGTCATGACCTGGGAAACACAAGCATGTATCAGGCTGTCATTAGGATGATTAAACAAAACTTGTACCCCCTTATACTAAGTGTCCCTATTAGAGCCTACTTTACATCAGGGTCCACATCAGAGTGCCCCCTTACATTAAGGTCCCAACTAGGAGTCCCTCTCTACATTAGGGTCCCCATCAGAGTTACCCCTTACATCAGCGTCGCCATCAGAGATCCCTCTCACACCATATGTCCCTATCACAGTGCCCCCTTACAGGGATTGTCCTCACCAGAGTGCCCCCCTTACATCAATTGTCCCCATCAGAGTGCCCCCGTTACATAAAATGTGCACATTAGATTGCCTCCTTACATCAATGCCCCATTAGAGTTTATTTTTACACCAAATGTCCCCATCAAAGTGCCTCCTTACATCTATTGTCCTCATCAGAGTGCCCCCTTACATCGCATGTCCCCATCACAGTGGCCCCTTACATCATTGCATTGTTCCCATCAGACTGGCTCATGAATCAGTATATACCTTCTCGGAGACCGAGGGGGTAGGGGGGTCTAAGGAAGATTTAATGTTCTTTACTAAAAATCAGTTGTCGTGGCTGTCACTGTGCATTTTGTAGTTTGTTTTCAGGAGGTTCAAATCAACAGTTGTCCCAGGAGTTTTAGTTGCACGTACAATGGCATAATAATAACACACTCTCCAACATTTCACAGAGAAAAAAGAAACACTGCCCAGTACAGCTCCCAGCCCACCCTTCATCATCAAACTGCGAAGACAGCCACACGTCCTTTTTATAAAAGCACTAGAGGGGGAGCTGTGGTGGCTCAACGTGATTGGCACTGCGCTGACAAGCCATTCACCTCTGCAGCCAAGGGTTCGGATCCCGGTCTCGGCTACATGTGAATTGAGTTTGGTGGTCTCAGCCCGGCTCCCGGTGGGTGTGCTATGCAAGGTACGCCTGTGCTTAGTACGCCCACCCCCCCCCACAAAAACCACCACACTTGCACGCACACAAAAAATGGTTTAAAAACACATGCACTTTGGCCATGCGGTCTCTTAAAATAAAGAGAGGCGAAGGACCTACGGGCTGGCTGGGTGGTCTAGGCCCCCTCACCCCCTCACTCCCTCATAGGGGGAGTCCCTCTGCCCCATTGGGGTCCCGTTGGGCCCCAGTTGGGCTCCCAAGAGGAGCAGGTAGGGCGGGGTGAGTGGGAGGCCCCCCTTCACACCCGCCATTGCCACCAGGGGCATGGAGAAGGATGGCGATTGCCTCCGGGGGGAGGGTCTGCCTACTCCCAACTCCTGCAGTCCGGCTCCTCTCTCTCGAGTTCACGCACAAAAATACACTTTAAAAAAATAAAAAAAATAAAAATCAAAAATAAATAAATAAAAGCACTAGAATTATTTTCCCAGTACAAAGCATGCTGACGTTACTAATCGTTGTTTTTATAACATTTTGTGAATTATTTTTGAATGCAGCTCTACACAAACAAACAAGGTGGATAAAAACAACTTTATATACAAATGTTATCGCAGCCACCCTCTAACTGTAATTTGGAGGAGACTTAGGCCCCATTCACACTTGTGCAACTTGTCATGCCACTTTGGGGTCCACCCCATGTTTCGCAGTGCAATGTAAAGTCGCAACGACTTTAAAGTATTACCTGCACTACTTTGGTCTGGCTTTCATGCAACTTTAGGGCCATAGACTAAAATGTAAACCCTCGCATGAAAGTCACACATTGCGACTTGTGAAAAGAATGTCGGCAATAAAAAAAATATTGAAAATAAAAAATACAAATGCGTGGTTTCCCCCCCCCCCCCCAAATTCCATTTCAGACCCTTTTCCGAGCATGCAGCCCGACAGGTCAAGAAGAAGTGGGGGAAACGAGCACCCCATCCTTCATACTAGGCCACGCGCCCTCAACATGGGATAGGTGGGTGATTTGTGAAGGGAGGCACAAAGCACCCCCCCAAGCACCTTTTCCCGATGTTTATGAGCATGGTTGTGGGGGTATGCAGGCGGGGGGCTTTAACAAGGGGACCCCAATATCCTGGCCTCCCTCCTATGTGAATGAGTATGGGGTACATAGTACCCCTAACCATTCACTTAAAAAAAAGTGTAGTGTCAATTCCTTTTTTTTTTTCTAAAAAAAATTCCCCCTAGTGTAGTTCCATCATCTATCTCGATGGAAAAAAAGAGATAAAAAAAACTCTGGCCCGCCAGCTCTTAAATAACTAAGAGTCGGGCCACACGGTGACATCACCGGGCAGTGCTGCCCTATTGTGGCATCACCGACCCAGCATTCCCTTGGTCAATGGCATCACAAGATGACCCGGAGGTTGTCAACAAAGGGCCTGGTATGGATGGGGATTTTTTTTTTCTTTTTTTTTTCATCAGCAGCATTTTTTTGTTTACATTTAGCTGTCGGTATGGAAACCCGCTGACAGCTGATGAGTCATTGATTGTTAAGGACACTGCGGCTGGCTTCCCGGCCCATTCCTTAACAACCAGCTATTCTTCACACACAATTTTAATTTTTGACTGATTCAAATTTAAATAGTTCTGAAAACTTGAAATTTGTTAAAAAATAAAGAAACCAAACGGAACTAAACAAAGGTTTCTGTTCTGCACGTCTGTTGAATTTGTGGAGCACAAACAAAACGATCACATTGGTCAAAGTCGTAACAAAGTCACACGGTAAAGTCCTAATGGAAATAGCACGATTTTTAGGTCGCACAAGTGTAAATGGACCCTGAGCACAATGACAGGGACTCTTCTGAGGTAAGAATACATAGTAAAAAAATTAAAACAAATACTGTAGCTGCTGACTTTTAATAAAAGGACACTTACCTGCCCCTTGATCCAGTGATGTCCTCACCAAAACCGATTCTTTAGTTGGCTTCGGGTGCAGACTCTGTGATCTTCACTAAAGAAACAGGCAGTGAAGCCTTGCATCACAGCCGGCTTCCAACTGCAAATGCGCAAGCCGCACTGCGGTTTCTGATTGGTCCCGTAGTCTTCTGGGACCTATGATGTGTCCCAGAAGTCTGTGGGGGACAGATCGATGCAGCGGTCTTCCCGTAAGTGGGGGAGTGAATACCTGTCAAAATTAGGTACCCACTTCCCTCCAAAGAAAAATAGCATGCTAAATGAAAAAGGGGTGGGGGGGGGGGTGACAGGTTTTTTATCTGATGGAAATCCTGAAAACATGACCTGTTGGGGGTATTTGATGACTGGAGTTGAGAAACACTGATCTATACAGTAGTTGGTGAAAGCTTGGCAAATTGTTGTCTTCTGTTTTCGAAAGCTAAAGATATTGCACAATGGAACTTCCTCATAATATGCAATATATCTCCAGTAAAGATCGGACCTCTTGTTCAGGACCTCTTCTTCTCCATTTTGTGCACATTTGCTTCCTAATGTTAAGTCAGCTGATTACTCAACACTGTGGTTAGATATGACCATAAAAACCTATATGACCTCTTAGATAAACTGGAACTATCAATAAATACCACACTTCACATGACTGAATAGGACATTTGTCAGCATTGCCAAATAACATTATAGTGTAACTGTGTCCAGGCTATAAATAAGGTTTTAAACACATCCAGACTGACCTCTGTAACCGCAGGCACTGTAAAGAAATTCATTCTTAAATCTGAAGTTTCAGAGGAGGTTTAGAGGTGCAGGGTGCTGTGTAATGTAAAGGGGTCCAGAGATGCTTGGTGCTGTGTAATGTAAAGGGGTCCAGAGGTGTAGGGTGCTGTGTAATGTAAGAGGGTCCAGAGTAGGGTTGCCACCTCATCCCTTTAACCACTTGCCGACCAGCCGCCGCAGTTATACGGCGGCAGGTCGGCACTCCTGCGCGAGAGCCCGTAGCTCTACGTCGCGCTTTTCGCGGCCACTAGGGGGCGCGTGCGCGCCGCCGGCGGCCCGCGCGCGCGCCCCCCGCTCGCCCCCGAGTCCCGTGCGTGTGCCCGGCGGGCGCGATCGCCGCCGGGCACACGCGATCGCTCGTTACAGAGCGGGGAACGGGAGCTGTGTGTGAAAACACACAGCGCTCGTTCCTGTCAGCGGGGGAAACGCTGATTTTCTGTTCGTACAATGTATGAACATAAGATCAGTGATTCCCCCTAGTGAGGCCACCCCCCCCATACAGTTAGAACACAAATAGGAACACACTTAACCCCTTCCCCGCCCCCTAGTGTTAACCCCTTCACTGCCAATGGCATTTTTATAGTAATCCAATGCATTTTTATAGCATTGATCGCTAAAAAAATGCCAATGGTCCCAAAAATGTGTCAAAAGTGTCCGAAGTGTCCGCCATAATATCGCAGTACCGAAAAAAAACGCTGATCGACGCCATTACTAGTAAAAAAAAAAATAATAATAAAAATGCCATAAAACTACCCCCTATTTTGTAAACGCTATAACTTTTGCGCAAACCAATCAATAAACGCTAATTGCGATTTTTTTTACGAAAAATATGTAGAAGAATACGTATCGGCCTAAACTGAGGAAAAAAAATTTTTTTTTATATATTTTTGGGGATATTTATTATAGAAAAAAGTAAAAAATATTGCATTTTTTTCAAAATAGTCGCTCTGTTTTTGTTTATAGCGCAAAAAATAAAAACCGCAGAGATGATCAAATACCACCAAAAGAAAGCTCTATTTGTGGGAAAAAAAGGACGCCAATTTTGTTTGGGAGCCACGTCGCACGACCGCGCAATTGTCAGTTAAAGCGACGCAGCGCCGAATCTCAAAAAGTGCTCTGGTCTTTGGACAGCAATATGGTCCGGGGCTGAAGTGGTTAAAAAAGAACACATAGGGCCAGATTCACGTATTCCAGAGCATCTTTGCTCTGGAGTAACGCTTCTGATTTGCGTTGCGCTGCCGAATTTTTAGGAGCAAGTGCTGTCATTCACGAAGCACTTGCTCCTAAAGTTGCGGCAGCGCATCGCAAATGAGCCGGCGGAATTCAAATGTCGCGGGTACGGGGCGTGTAGTATGCTAACTACGCGCGATCCCGCCGCCGACGTACTGCGCATGCGTCGAGTGTCAAAACATCCCCGTGCGCATGCTCCAAAATCTGTGAATGAACGTCAATGACGTCACATTCCCATTCATGACCGTTTTACGCAAGCGACGTTTTTTTTTTTTTTTTCCGACGCGATGACGACGCCTATACCTAACATAGGATATTCCAACCCCATGTAGGTATAACTATGCGCCGCGTATCCCGTCCGGAAACGTCGTAACGTCACTGCGTCGCGCCGGATTTCGATCGTGAATTGCCGATTTCCGCTCATTAACATATTTTTTGAGCGTAAATCGGCGGGAACGCCCCCGGCGCCATTTTTAAGTTGAAGTAACGATGCGATGGCGAAACTCAGTTACGCTGCTCGCATCGGAACTTCAACCCGGCGTTTCTTGTTTTCTGGTTACAGAAAACAGAAACGCCGGCTCAAAGCCACTGTTACGCTGGCGGATCACTCGATCCGCCAGCGTAACCTTTCATGAATCTGGCCCATAGTAATTACACAGGTTCTGGGGCTAATTTAATGTCGATAAGGCACCAAGTGAGTTTAATTAGCACTTTAATCAGCCAGAGAACCTGTGTAATTACTATGGGTTCTTTTTTAAAGGGATGAGGTGGCAACCCTAATCCAGAGTGCTGTGTAATCTAACAGGCTTCAGAGGTGCGGTGCTGTGTAATGTAAACGGGTCCATAGGTGCGGTGCTGTGTAATGTAAAGGGATCCAGAGGTGCAGTTGTAAAGAGGGTGACACAATATTGACAAAAAAATATTGAAGCATGCAGAGGTATGCAGGGGGCACAGTGGGGTGTTTTGACTTTTTAAGGTGGGGGGGTGCCAGATATAGGATCTGCCCCGGGTGCCAAATGCACTAGGTACGCCCCTGCATCCTGGTGACATCTTCCACCGGTAAGCAAAGCTATCCACATGATTTAAAAAAAAAATGTGATTGATCAGACCAGGTCAACACCTTCCATTGCTCTGTGGTCCAGTTCTGATGACCATGTGTCCATTGTAGGTGCCTTTGGCGATGGACACGGGTCAGCACGGGCACCCTTTCAGATGCCATTGTAACAAGATATTCAATGTTATTCACTTAACCTGTCAGTGGTCAAAAAGCTATGGAATGCCTTGACCATTCACGATTGGCCTGTACAATGTTGGCTTTGTATCAGGACCGCTCAGGTGGGTGCAGACTTGGATCTGAACCCTCCTGCGCTCACCCCTAGTTGGTATGATTATCTAGACTGCAACCTAATTAACCCTTTGCTTTCTGTCTGCAGCATCATGATGTTTGAAGGAAAGGCCAATGAAACGCCACTAAAGCTTGCAGGCCCACCACCGAGGAGAGACATCAGCAGCCTTCCATGAAGTGACAAGATGGCGGCCTGCACCATCTTCCTGTGTACAAAGCCAAGCGTTGTTCCAAGCACTGCTACAAAGGACATTCCCCGCAGACAAAGTGCCTTGAGAGGACGAATTTAACTCTCACACCTCCTCCTCCTCCGTATTTCTCTATTTTAGCGACCAACTTTTTTCTTTCCTGGACTGTCCTATAGAGCTTCTACTATTTATTACAGGGAAGACGATTCAGGGACACATTGTGGGCCTTTATGTAGAAAAAGTGTCTGAAATCAAAGCGTCCGAATAGGTTTGCCAAAAATGCAAGATCTGATTGGTTGCTGGGCAAAGCGAAGATGCTCTTTTATGCACATGCCCGGTAAGACGGTGGCCATTGATGTAGATTGGTCAAGCTTTAAAGATACAGACACCTTACCTGCCCATTTAATACAGCCAAGCTAATGATATGCAAAATACAATAATCCTTTCCTGACTAATACGATTTATGGTGGTCATTACACTGGTGAAAGCTATTGTTGGAGTCCTTGCCACCCCTCTGAAAAGTGATCCATAGTTGAACACTTTTTTCAGAGGGTGTATGGCAGGCAGTGAGGACGTGATATGTCCCTTTTATCATTGCCTGTTGCATTGCAGCAATTACATTGCGTCCCTCTATGCCTAAATGGGTCACGTTCAGCAGCGGTACCATATGCCATTTAATTTATTTCACAGCCTCAAAGCATAGCAGAGTGGCTTTCTGTAGGTGGATGGCAAAACTGTGGATTAAGCCCTTTTACAACCCCTTAGTCGGGGTTTACCTCCCTAGCACACTTGCTGCTGGGGAGGTAAAAATAGATGGTTGGGCAATGGTCTTAATGCCTCCCCCAACACCAAATCCAACACAGCGACCTGAAGGGAGTTGTGGGTAAAAATGTCAGCACCCTCCACGTCACATTTGGCGGCCAGTACTGCTTGCTGAACATTACCTATTCAAGTGAATGGGTTCACACTGTAATGGCCCTGCAACTGCGTGCAATATACATGGTTGTGGTGTGGTAGGGTGGGCTTTTAAGGGTTAAAACAGGTGGTATGCAATCTGTCAGGTATCCTATGAAAAGCAGTCCATGGCAGATTGCTTTTTAGAGGGGTGACAAGGGCTGTTGCAGTTGTTTTCTATGTGCCCTTGCAGTTACTGGCATTGATCATGTGCAGAAAATCACCAGTCATCGCACAAAGTGTGAACGACTTCTTAAAGCCCAACTCTGGGAATAGTGAAAATCCTCCATTGCAGTGGGGTATCCCCCGTACTGCAAGGGTCATATGCTTGTATAGGTCTAGAGCAGTGGCCGCCGTTCATAGGGGGCACAGGGGTGCTGCCCTCCTAATCCATGCGCCCAGCCCCTAATCCACAAGCAGGGCGCTGGACGCATGGATTTCAATAGATTTTTTTTAAGCACATAATTAAAGCCTGAGGCTATAATTGGCTTCAAAAAGAGAAGCACTGCGCCCTGAGCCCACCCAGCTGTGTTACATTAGCAAATTAATATTTGCTAATGTCTTCCCTTTTCTCCTCCTGGTCAATCGGGTCTTCCTGATTGGCCGGGAGGAGAAAGGGCCGTAATAGGGTAACTCAGGAAGAGATGCGGGGGGGGGGGGGGGGAGCGACCTGGATAGTGACAGGGGGGGGAGTGATGGGTTGGGGGGGGTGATGGCCCCCCCCCCAAGAAAATTAAGCACCAGCTGCCACTGGTCTAGAGGGTGGAAAAAATACTTTTCCTGCTCCCTGGATTCAAACAAGCATGTAACTTAGGTTCATCTTTAGCTTTAAATCCAAAACTTTGTCATATGCCCACACCCCTCTTCACTCTGTGGTTCCTCCCAGCAGTCACTAGGTCGCTATAAGACACCGCAGCATGATGGATATGCACTGTAACTACAAAGAAGAATAGGAATTCACTGATCAAACAAGACGTATTTATAAAGGAATAATCGTCCAATCAAAACAAATACAACTAAAAATGTTTTGTAGAGTCTCCTCCTTAATGGTGAATGTTTATACCAGTAAAGGTAACTGGTTGTCCTATGGATACAACCAATGTGACAGAGACCTGGGTATGCCATTAGTAACAAAATGTCTAGGAGTTGAGCAAACAGCTGCCTAATATTCCTCAATCAAAGTAGGATTAAACTGTTAAGCATTGTTTCGTTTAACACATTGAGCACAATAATATAAAAATTCCCCTATGAAACTATTTGTTAAAATTGTTACGCCAGCACCTGCAGTGTATAACTTGCTATAATGGTGGCTTCTGCTCTCTTAGTGCTGCTTCCCTGAACTTCCTGTCTTCACAGGAAAGAGTTAACAGTGGACAGTGCATTTTGGAGCCAGTCTGTTAACCATGGGAATGTCTTGCCATCCTAGGCTATGGGGCTGTGTGTTTCTATTGATGCACACAGCGTAGTGCAACAACACCAATCCTTAAAGCATAGGTGGCTCCATAGTAGGGTGACCACGTGTCCCACATTGAATGGGACAGTCCCGCATTTTGCAGGTCTGTGCCAGACACCCTTATTCCAGGACAATACAGTGTCCCAGAATGAAATTGACACAGCCAATGCCCCCAAAAAAGGCCGCCATATTACCGCTTTACTCACTGCCAGTTCTTGTCCAGTCCCGAAATGTCCCCCTGCTTGTGATTGAAAAAATCATAAATCCCGCCTTTTGCATCCAATCACTGTGCTGTGATTTGTTACACCACAAGCTGATTTTTGGGAAGGGGGTGTCCCTGAATGGTAGTTTGGAAATGTGGTTACCCTACTCCATAGGACTCTGCAAGAGAAGGAAGCCACCCTCATACAGGAAACCTGGGGCAGCAGTAATGGGACTAGCTCAACCTGGAGCAAGGATTTAAAGAAGCTGCATACTCAGTGCTTAAATCGTTTGCTGTAAGTGCTTAAAGTGGCAGTAAACTGCTATATGTTTTTTTTTTTTTTACCTTTTGTACCCTGCAAAGTAATGTCATAATGTGCTAGTATGCATATCAAGAAGAGTTACAGGCCTATTCAATACAACGGTACAAAAAACAATGGTGGTATGCAGTGACCAATCACAATTTAGCAAACCAAAATGTCACTAAAAATGAATTCCGACGGACCAATTTGGTTCACGCTTCAAGTCATTCTTTGCCTTACTGAATGATCCCATTAGTGTTACCTCTTAGTGCCTTCACTTACTTCACATGTTGTGTATGTTATCATTTTATCTTAAAATCTGATTAGAGTGTAAGCTCTTTGGAGCACTGATTTTCCTAGTATGTACCGAGCCAGTGTGTGTTGTACTGTAACACACAGGCTGGACTAGAAAGCAAGAGTGTTTCTTTTTATTGTTCCCTGTCTAATGTTCTTATCCAATATCTTAACCACTTCCATACCAGGCACTTACGCACCTTCCCGCCCAAGCCAATTTTCAGCTTTCAGCACTGTCGCAATTTGAATGACAATTGCGCGGTCATGCTACACTGCACCCAAACAAAATTGGCGTCCTTTTTTCCCCACAAATAGAGCTTTCTTTAGGTGGTATTTGATCACCTCTGCGTTTTTTTTTTTGCGCAACAACTAAAAATAGAGCGAAGTTTTGAAAAAAAAAAAAGTTTTTATTTTTTTCTGTTAATTTTTTTGTAAATGAGTATGTTTTCTCTTTCAATTACGGGCACTGATATAGTGGCACTGATGGGCACCGATGAGGTGGCACTGATGGGCACCGATGAGGTAGTTCTGATGGGCACCGATTAGGTAGCACTGATGGGCACTGATAGGCGGCGCTGGTATGGGGCACTCATGGGCCCACTGATGGGCACTCATGGGCGGCACTGATGGGCACTCATAGGCAGCACTGGGCACTCATAGGCAGCACAGGTGGGCACTCATAGGCGGCACAGGTGGGCACTGATAGGCGGCACAGGTGGGCACTGATAGGCGGCACAGGTGGGCACTGATAGGCGGCACAGGTGGGCACTGATAGGCGGCACAGGTGGGCACTGATAGGCGGCACAGGTGGGCACTGATAGGTGGGCACTGGGCATGGATTGGCACTGTGGGGTGGCACTGACAGACACTGGGGTGGCACTGATGATCACTGAGGGGTGGCACTGATGGATCAATGTTGCCAATCAGTGCCCATGTGTGGGCACTGATTGGCATCTTTTTTTTTTACTGCCCCCTTTTTTTTTTTTTTTTGCTGACTTAT
Source organism: Rana kukunoris (assembly GCA_029574335.1). Classification (NCBI taxonomy): domain Eukaryota; kingdom Metazoa; phylum Chordata; class Amphibia; order Anura; family Ranidae; genus Rana; species Rana kukunoris. The sequence continues at coordinate 189,464,209 of CM056057.1, forward strand.
TTTTTTTTTTTTGCCCTTTTTTTTGTCTTTTTTTAGTTCCCTGGTGGTCTAGTGTGGCGATCCGAGGGGGGGCTGCGCTGATAAACAATCAGCGCGAACCCCCCCTGTCAGGAGAGCTGCTCATCGGCTCTCCTCTACACGCGTCTGTCAGACGCGAGTGAGGAAGAGCCGTCGGCGGCTCTTCCTGTTTACATCGTGATCAGCCATGATTGGACACGGCTGATCACGTGGTAACGAGGCTCCGTCGGAGACTCGTTACCGAGATCGGAGGTGCAGGGTGTCAGACTGACACCCCGCATCACCGATCGCTGCGCGCCCGCACGGGCGCGTGCGGCATGAAATCGTGCAGGCCGTTTGAGAACGGCCTGTCACGATTTCATAACCACTTCCCGGCCGTAAATCGGCTATTGGCCGGGCGGGAAGTGGTTAATAATGTATATTTTGTAAAGAGTTGTGAATACTATCCAACGCCTGTGTTTTTTTTTATTGTATCTCACTATCTTTTTAGGCTTTGTTTAGACTTGTTAATGGGGGCAAGGACCTCATCCCCACAACCCTTGCCCGGTGGTTGTTGGAGTCTGCAGGCGGGTGGCATATCAACATCTGGAAACCCCCTTTAACAAGGGGACCCCCAGATCATGACCCCCACTATGTACCCCTACCCATACACTAAAAAAAGTAAAAATGACAGCAGACAGTTTTTGACATTCCTTTATTAAAAAAAAAAAAAAGTGTCCAGCAATGTAAATCCATCTTCCTTGTCAATATATCTTTATTGAGGTGATAAAGAAATGTACAATTCAACAAAATAAAATAAGTTAATTACAGACACAGAATAATTTCTTGGTTTACATAAGTGGTAAGTTCACAACAGGTGAGTCTGGTGGCTTCAATGGACATATTAATAGTACAGATAAGGTTATAACTAAGAGACCAATTTTCTGGAGTTTATTTAAAGATGCTTCGTTTCTTCCAACCAGCCCAAATGGTTTTAAAGCTGTGGTTTAGGCAAGAGTCCTGATGCGTCAACGTAAGTGTTTCAACCAAAATCAACCTTATAACAATGCTAAGAACATGTATAATAACGAGGTTCATAGTCAGAGCCCAAGGCGGGGGGAGGAAAGCGGGGAGGGGAGAAAGGGGTGTCTGCAGGAGTGGTCCGGAATTGGCTGTCAATATCAAATATACGCTAAGCGGTAGACTGTTAAACAGGCTGGGCTACCATGGTAATAATACAATATCATTGATTTCATTGGGTATTGCATATTCATACCACGGTTTCCAGGTTCTTTCGAATCCAGCGGTCGCGTCCATGTCCATTGCCATCATTTTGGCGTGAGTCATAGCTAGGTTCATTCTGTTCGTTACTTCGTTAATTGATAGATTAGGGGTTTTCCATGCTTTTGCCAATGTTTGTTTCGCAGCTGTAAAGAGCTGTGTTAATAGTTTAAATTGTTTATGTGAGACATTTTTGGGTTTGAGGTTTAATAATGCGCTTTTGGGGTCCAATGGGATCCCCTTACCCGATAGTTGACTGATTATTGTGAAAATTTCTGACCAGAATAACTGTGCTTTAGGGCACGACCACCAGATATGAAAGAATGTTCCTGGAGATGAGCAGCCCCTGAAACAATGTTCAGGGTAGTTTGGCACAAATTTTGCAATCCTAGTAGGAACTAGGTACCATCTAGTAAGAACTTTATAGTTAGTTTCACAAGCTAGTACATTTATTGAAGCAGATTTAGTGTTGGTCCATATTTGATTCCAGTCTTCTGGATCTAGTTCAATATCCAGGTCTAGTTCCCATTTGTTTACATAGGGCCAGATTCATGAAAGGTTACGCTGGCGGATCGAGTGATCCGCCAGCGTAACAGTGGCTTTGAGCCGGCGTTTCTGTTTTCTGTAACCAGAAAACAAGAAACGCCGGGTTGAAGTTCCGATGCGAGCAGCGTAACTGAGTTTCGCCATCGCATCGTTACTTCAACTTAAAAATGGCGCCGGGGGCGTTCCCGCCGATTTACGCTCAAAAAATATGTTAATGAGCGGAAATCGGCAATTCACGATCGAAATCCGGCGCGACGCAGTGACGTTACGACGTTTCCGGACGGGATACGCGGCGCATAGTTATACCTACATGGGGTTGGAATATCCTATGTTAGGTATAGGCGTCGTCATCGCGTCGGAAAAAAAAAAAAAAACGTCGCTTGCGTAAAACGGTCATGAATGGGAATGTGACGTCATTGACGTTCATTCACAGATTTTGGAGCATGCGCACGGGGATGTTTTGACACTCGACGCATGCGCAGTACGTCGGCGGCGGGATCGCGCGTAGTTAGCATACTACACGCCCCGTACCCGCGACATTTGAATTCCGCCGGCTCATTTGCGATGCGCTGCCGCAACTTTAGGAGCAAGTGCTTCGTGAATGACAGCACTTGCTCCTAAAAATTCGGCAGCGCAACGCAAATCAGAAGCGTTACTCCAGAGCAAAGATGCTCTGGAATACGTGAATCTGGCCCATAGGGGAGTTTCCCCGTAATAGAGTTAGTCAACAACTGGGAGTATATTGATGAGATCAAACCTCTAGAGGGAGGGGTGCTTTTGCAGAGCTTTTCAAAGGCAGATAGTCGGGGAGGGCTGGGGATGGAGTCTGCATAAGGTTTGAAAAAGTTTTTCATTTGGAGGTATCTAAATATTTCAGATTGTGGTATGTTATAGATTTCGCATAAAGGACCTAAATGTAGAGGAATCCAAGAATTTATACAGGCATGTACAGTCCTTTTTTACCCATTCTTTAAAGGTGTTGGGGTAGATCCAAGCAGGGTAGAACGATGGATTTTCATAGAATGATAAGAGTGGAACATGGGAGGATAAAAGGGAGTTCTTTATATTTAAATTGTCCGATAGGGAAAGAGAGTGCTTAAGAATGGGGTTATGGATATGTTTGGGTGATTTGGATGGGATCCACATAATGTTGGAAATCGGGATGGGGTCGCATTCCACCGCTTCAATCGAAACCCAGAGGGGAGGTTCCTTTGTTGTGTGGTACTTTACTAAGTGGCTAATTGTGCAGCTCTATAATAGTTCAAAAAGTTGGGTAGCCCCAGTCCTCCTTTAACTTTGGGGAGATGCAAGATTTGATGTTTTAATCTTGGTTTGGAGGAGCGCCACACAAAGTTGGAAACTCTTTTTTGTACAATCCTTAAGTAGTATGATGGGATTGGGGCTGGGAGAACTCTAAAGAGGTAAAGGAGTTTAGGCAGAATTGACATCTTGATTGCGTTAATTCTTCCAAGCCAAGATAAAGGTAAATGAGACCAGGATTTTAAAAGATTCAATATCTCTTTTAGAAGGGTGGGGTAGTTGGCTGTAAATATCTCTGTGAAAGAAGCCGTAAGGCGGATTCCTAGGTATGGAATGTTTTTATCTGACCATTGAAAGGGAAGACCAGATTTAGCTGCATTAAGGTCTGAAGCTGAGAGTGATATATTGAGAGCCAAGCTCTTTTTGGGGTTTATAACTAGTCCTGAGAAAGACGCATAATGTTTTAGTAGGGACATTAGGTTTGGGCCTGTTACCTGAGGGGTCGCGAGAAAAAGGAGGATGTCATCGGCGAACATACATAGTTTATGCTTATGGCCCCCTACCTCTATACCTAAGATCTTGGGGTCTGACCTAATCTTATGCGCAAGTGGTTCTATGAGGAGGGCGAACAAAAGAGGGGAAAGCGGGCATCCCTGTCTTGTGCCTCTGCCAATGGAAAATGGGTCTGACTTGTAGCCTGCGTATTTGACGCATGCCTTCGGATTATTGTATAATTCCATTATCCATGTCATGAAGTTGGGTCCAAAGCCCCATTTTTGTAATGCATATTTTAGGCAAGACCAGGATATAGAGTCGAAAGCTTGTTTTATATCCAGTGACAGAAAGCACGCTGGGATGCCCCTTTTCTTAGCTATATGAGCTAGCAAGTACGCCCTTCTAATATTGTCACCTGCTTGTCGGTTCGGTATAAAGCCAACCTGGTCACGATGGACCAGTGAGCCTATTATTCTGTTTAGGCGCACCGCCAAGATCTTACCAAGAAGTTTAATGTCCGTATTCAGCATTGAAATGGGACGAAAGTTTTCGCATGCGGTGTTATCGGTTTGTGGTTTTGGTATCATACAGATTGTGGCCATGAGTGATTCCTGTCGGAAGGATTTTCGGTTTAGCAAGTCATTAAAGGCCTCAGCTAACCTTGGTGAGAGGAGTTCAGTGAATGTTTTGTAATATTTAGCAGTGAATCCGTCGGGTCCAGGTCTTTTATTTAGTTTAAGTTCCTTTATCGCGTTGCTTACTTCATTATGTGATACAGGTGATTCTAATTGCAATCTTTGGGAGTCCGACATTTGGGGTAGATGGAGTTGCGAATAAAAGGAGTCCGCCTCTTTTTCATTGATTACATTTGTATCCGAGTACAGTTTTTTCAGGTGGGAGCTAAATTTTTGTACGATTTTAAGGGGGTTGCTAGAAATGATGTTGTTAGCCAATTTCAGTTTAATGGGGGTATAGGATTTCTTAAAGAAATTTAATGATCTTGCTAAATAAGCCCCCGGCTTGTTGGCTTGTTTGTATAAGGTGTGTTTGGACCTGTTTAAACTTTTATTGGCTGATTCTGTAAGGAATAGGTCGTACTCCAAGCGAGCTTTGTCTAGGCGGTCCTTAGTTCTGGGTGAATAATTGTCTTGGAAGTCTAAAAATGCTAGATTAAATTATTTTTCCAATTTCATCGCCATTTGTTTCCTTTGATTTTTGAGGATCCCTAATTGTCTCTGAATAGTCCCTCTTAGAACTGGCTTGTGGGCTTCCCAGAGTGTGAGGGCGGATATTTCAGGGCTCTCATTGTGGGTTAGATAGTCTCTTAAAGATTGTTCTATTTCTAGACAGTGAGTGGGGTGGTTAAGTAATAGCTCAGGCATATACCAAGACCGGTCGTGCTTTTTTGGAATGGTTGAGGCAATAGTTGTAAGAACTGCGTTGTGGTCTGACCACGGAATAGGGACTATATTCGAGTGGAGGACTTCAGGCATGTAAATCCATCTTCAATAACGGTGCCACCAGTCCAGAGAAATAAACTCTACCTCCATGGGAGGCGTCCCGCCAACTGCCCCTCTGACACTTTCACATGGAGGCAGAGTTTTTCCGTTCTTTTTCTTTTTCTCTGGACAGTTGGCACCGTGATTGAAGATGGAGTTACATCGCAGGACACTTTTAATAGAGGAATTAACTTTTTTTGATGAATGGGTAGGTGTACAATGTACCCTATACTTATTCACATAGGAGGGGCAGGATCTGGGGGCCTCTTGTTAAATGGGGCTTTTAGATTCTGATAAGCCCCCCCACAACCACCGGACAAGGGTTGTGGGGATGAGGCCCTTGTCCCCATCAACAACAAAACCTGGGGAATGCCCAGGGTAAAACCAAGCCTACTTACCGACTAGCTCGCAGAACAACCAATTAACCTGTCTAACAGTATGCGTTAAAAACAGGGGTTTTGTACTTACGACCTCGACTTTTCACCGGCGCAGTTTCTGCTTCACCACTCCAGCACTACCTCGAAAACATACAGACGATCTTTGGCGATGCACCTCGTTAACGCGGCGAAACTCTGTATCCCAGCAAAATGGAAGTCTACTGAACCCCCCACCCTGTCAGAATGGTTCGGACGCATACACAAGATGGCAGAGATGGAACAGCTAATACACCAGGCCCACGACACACCACACAAATACACGGAAATCTGGTCTTGTTGGCTCCACTTCATCACGACAGATCAATATAAAACAATCATCCCTTAGACAATATCCGAGAGCTGTGGTGAGGCACTGTCCGAGTACCCCTGATGTTCCCCCACCCTCTCCCCCACACCCGTCCCATCCAGATCCCTTCCCGGACCAGCCCCCTCCCTACCATTAATCATCCCACTAACCGTGTACTGCTTCTGAAAGAGACCCCATCTGGACTGTCACATCCTATATATCGAATTGACCATCGCCAATCCCCCTAGCTGCCCTACACACTTACCGCCCCCCTAGGATTGCTCAACCCCATTTTCACTGCTGGACATATTTCCTTATTTCCCCAATCTACCCTCACAAATAATCTGACACACCCTTTTGTTATGTGCACTATCTCCCATCCTCGGCCCCGGCTATTCATACCCTTTTTCATACCCTGAAAGGTTATAATGTTCTATATTACTGCCTCTTGATGGTACACTTGTTTAGACTTTGCTCTTTTTAAAGCCTATACGGTTATGCCCGATTGTTAACCTTGTAATGTTATTTCTATTTACCGTTGTTAAGATAATGCGGCTGCGCCCGCGATTCTGCACCTGGACTTCAACGTACTTGATGTTACTACATTGTATTTTGAGTAAAATAATAATAAAACTTTTGAAAAAAACAGGGGTTTTGTCCGCACGCATGTGCAAACGCATTCGTGAGCCACAGACACCACAACATGGTGACAAGGTGTTTTGGTTGCCTGCTCGGATAAGGGTCTGGTATGTATTTTGGGGGGACCCCAAGCCATTTAAAAAAATTAATTGGCACAGGGTTCCCCTTAACCACTTTAATACACTGAGTGAGTTATTTACGAAAGGCAAATCTACTTTGCACTACAAATGCACTGCAAGTGCACTTGGAAGTGCAGTCGCTGTAAATTTGAGGGGTAGATTTGAAATGAGGGGAAGCTCTGCTGATTTTGCCATTCAGTCATGTGCAAGCTAAAATGTTGTTTTTTGTTTACCTTGCATGTCCCCCTCTGATCTAAATTAACTGCACTTCCAAGTGCACTTTTAGTGCAAAGTGAATTTGCCTTTCATAAATAACCCTTATGTTTACACAGTTCGTTAGACTTAACATATATGTGTGTAATATATATATATATATATATATATATATAATCTCAAATACACTGCCACTAACTAACCTGCCTGCCTAATCTAGCTCAATCTATCTCCGCTATGTAAGCAGCCTTATATAGTGTAGGGCATGCGCTTCGTCCCCATGAGCCATGATTGGCCAAAGGCACCCTGCCTTTTGTCCAATTATGGCTCTCTAAGCAGAGCACGCTGTGATTGGCCATACAGCAATGCACTGCGATCTTGCAATGCATTATGGGGCGTTCCACGGCGCTTGAATTTCCTGCGAACACCCCATAATAATATTCGCTGTTTGGTGAACACCCGATTTGATTCGAACATTGAGCTCATCCCTACTTGTCAGTCAACACCCAGTCCTGCCCACAGATTTATGGATTGGCAGCGCTGCCTCTGTTGCTGAAACCCCCCCCCCCCCCCCCACTGTGAGCTACAGTTAGGGTTGCCACCTGTACGGGATTCACCCGTACAGTACGGGTTTTCAATCATGTGTCCGGGTCTCCTTCCGCCTTCTACCCGGACACATGATTCACATTGTACTGTGGCTTAGCTGGTGGAGAAACACTAGTAGTTAATGTTGTTAGGGGAATGTTCTTATACTTATACAGCAGTTCCAACAATCTAATCTGAGTCCCCCAGCCTCTTCTATACAGATATACAGAGTAATGTAATTGTCCGGATCAGCAGCACAAGGATTACTCTGCAGGGACTATTTGATGGCTTTCGGGGCTCAGGCGGAGTAATCGTGTGCTGAGGTTCTCTGCAATTACATTACTCTGTATGACTACCTGAACAACCCATTAACCCGTACCCATGTGTTCGTCTCACCCCTTAACCATAAAATAAAGACTCGGACAACATGTTATCCTTGAATGGACGTAGGGGTCGGCCACAGCTTTATTTTTTCTTTAACCATAAAACATCTGTAAACCTTTAGTACCATCTCATGGTAAGATTACAAGGGGGAAGCAACCAGCCAGCCGCCGGCCTAAACCGACGGGCATAATAGCCTTCCCCCGTTCCTTCATTAATATTACCGCCAGCTGTGACTTAACCATAAATATCTCACATCATAACGTGAACAAACAATGCCTGTAAAACCAAAACCTTAAAATTGTAATAAAATACAGCAATAACCACCGTCATAACTCCTCAGTACAAAACTCGCTTGACCAATTTTTATTTTTTTTTATAACTTTATTACATTCGATCCTCTTTTTTTTTTTTTTAAACACCTGAAACTGTGTAATAAAACGGGAAACAAGGGCGGGAGGGTGGGAGCTCACTTGCTGGGGGGCTGCTGCGGGTAAGAAGAAGAAGGTGAGAGGGAAACCCACCTTGAAGCCTTGGTCACATGCCCACCCCAAATACCTCCCCCCTGGGCATCTTTAATTGGCTCTATCTGTCAGAGCACCACCCTCCCAGAGGGAGGGGGAAGGAGGGGGGAACTCAAGAGGGGAGAGACTCATTTAACCCCTTTCCTGACTGTCCCATCTCCTCAACTAGTCCGCGGCACCTAGCCCTATTTGGGCCGGTGCCAGCCAGACTACCTGAACAACCCATTAACCCGTACCCATGTGTTCGTCTCACCCCTTAACCATAAAATAAAGACTCGGACAACATGTTATCCTTGAATGGACGTAGGGGTCGGCCACAGCTTTATTTTTTCTTTAACCATAAAACATCTGTAAACCTTTAGTACCATCTCATGGTAAGATTACAAGGGGGAAGCAACCAGCCAGCCGCCGGCCTAAACCGACGGGCATAATAGCCTTCCCCCGTTCCTTCATTAATATTACCGCCAGCTGTGACTTAACCATAAATATCTCACATCATAACGTGAACAAACAATGCCTGTAAAACCAAAACCTTAAAATTGTAATAAAATACAGCAATAACCACCGTCATAACTCCTCAGTACAAAACTCGCTTGACCAATTTTTTTTTTTTTATAACTTTATTACATTCGATCCTCTTTTTTTTTTTTTTAAACACCTGAAACTGTGTAATAAAACGGGAAACAAGGGCGGGAGGGTGGGAGCTCACTTGCTGGGGGGCTGCTGCGGGTAAGAGGAAGAAGGTGAGAGGGAAACCCACCTTGAAGCCTTGGTCACATGCCCACCCCAAATACCTCCCCCCTGGGCATCTTTAATTGGCTCTATCTGTCAGAGCACCACCCTCCCAGAGGGAGGGGGAAGGAGGGGGGAACTCAAGAGGGGAGAGACTCATTTAACCCCTTTCCTGACTGTCCCATCTCCTCAACTAGTCCGCGGCACCTAGCCCTATTTGGGCCGGTGCCAGCCAGACTACCTGAACAACCCATTAACCCGTACCCATGTGTTCGTCTCACCCCTTAACCATAAAATAAAGACTCGGACAACATGTTATCCTTGAATGGACGTAGGGGTCGGCCACAGCTTTATTTTTTCTTTAACCATAAAACATCTGTAAACCTTTAGTACCATCTCATGGTAAGATTACAAGGGGGAAGCAACCAGCCAGCCGCCGGCCTAAACTGACGGGCATAATAGCCTTCCCCCGTTCCTTCATTAATATTACCGCCACAGGAGGAGCACAGCCCCTCAAACTGGGCTCCGACCCCCACCCATGATGTAAAGGGCCTGTTCAATGCCATCCTGAAGGCCAGACAAAAAGATATCCAGCCCGATATCATTGAGATGGACCCCATCCTGACCCATGAGCCGCCTATTGTCCCCTTCCAGCTGCCTGTGCCTCACCACTACCCCTGACCTGGCCCTGACGTACCGGGACATGCGGGCGTTAATTGTTCTGCAAGCTCTCTCAATTGCAGCCGCATCCCTATCCTCCTGCCAGGTGACCCGAGGGACAATTTCGGACCAAACCAACATGATTTCCGAAAAAAGAAACACCATTCTCTCCAAATCCATTCTCATTAGTGTAATGATCTCCGGAACCCGCAGGGAGCAAATATCGTTCCCCCCTGCATGGATTACCAACACCACCGGCGACCGAGATACTCCGCCAATCTGAAAGGCTTCCATCAATATCCGAGACCAGGAGAGACCCCCAATACCTCTCCAATGAACCTCCACTGGAAATCCCAGGGACCTGCCGCCCGGCCGACAGATGGCCCTCTGCGCGGCCCGATGGATATATGAATGGCCCAGAATGTGCACCACCGGCGCACGAGGACCTGAAAAAGGGGGAAAATTCATTATAGCAGCAATTCTGGGCGAACATAACCTGCATAGCACCCCGACTTCCACCGACCAATTCTTTGAATGTCACCCATTGCTGGCCCGGCCCTAGCCGCTTCCGTAGCAGCACCAATTCTGAATGAATGTGTGCCAAAATCGTTCGCTGAAAACCCGGCAGCCACAAGGCAGCGTTTGAAAACCGAACTGAACTGGTACCGTGTAAGGGGGGCCCCCGAAGCATGCACCAAAAACTTTTCCCCAACAGGACTCACCTTCAGGAACTCCGTTACCATTGCAACTGGACAAAGTGTGCCCCCCACTGCCCCAAGGCGCAACCAAGAACCTTTTCCCAGCTGGTCCGTTTTAGACCTTCTCACCCGAACCTGCAACACACCGTTAGTCAGTAGGACGTCATCCCTGAAAAGGCCCCCAGGACCCGTAGTCGCGGACGTCACTAGCTCGCTTATCCGTAACGCTCCGAAAAAAGCCAGGCAAAACACAGTAGAAAAAAGAAGCCCTTCGTAAGGAGAGGAACACACCGTAACCGTAGCCCCGACAAGGGAGTTCAGCAAGGCAAAGGAAACCGGACGCCTAGCGTCCTTTTTCCCGTGCCTTTTCCGCCAACCCTTTAATGCCTGCAGGATACCGAAATGCTTCGTGCAGTCCTGCCACCCGTGCAGCTTTAAGTGAAAACCAACCCCCCCCATGCGGCGTTGAGCCACCGCGGCAGAACAACCAGAAAGCTCCAAATTCAACAAATAGTCCACCGTAACCTGAAAACGTAAATTCCCACAGGAAGCCACGTCCCTGCCGCCCGCCACCCCCAACCAGGCATTCCACGCCTTACCATGATTGGACCAGGTAGCCGGAGTCACCGAAGCAGCAACGAGGGGCATCAAAGTCCTGACACCAGGGTCCATAGGGACTTCGGGCAAGGCAGGCCTTCCTGATCCGCACCCGGGCAAAGAGACCGGAACTCCTGGAAACGAGAACGAGACAATAAGTCAGCGATAACGTTATCAACACCTGGGACATGACGAGATCTGAACCAGATATTATACTCCAGGCATCTGAGCACCAGATGACGGAGTAGGGCCAGAACCGGCAGCGAAGAGGAAGACAGACCGTTGATGCAATGCAGCACACTGCTATTGTCGGTCCAGAAGCATACCTTTTTGTCCCTGAGCTGCTCCCCCCAAAGTTCAACCGCCACAACGATGGGAAAAAGCTCAAGGAGAGTGAAGTTGCGACATAACCCCTGCTCCTGCCACTCTAGTGGCCATGATTCCGCGCTCCAGCTCGCCCCGAGAATCGCGCCGTACCCTCCCGAACCAGCCGCATCAGTGAAAAGAGACAATTCCTGATTGCCTATTTCGACCGACAGGAAACACGTGCGCCCGTTGTATGTGCCCAAAAAACGCCGCCACACTGACAGGTCCACTTTTAGGGAACAAGTCAGTCGGATGCGATGCTCAGGCCTCTTGGCCCCTTTGGTGGCCAGAGACAACCGGCGTGAAAAAACACGACCCATCGGCATGATACGACATGCAAAGATGAGGAGGCCCAATAGCGACTGCAATTGCCGCAGAGTAACTTTTTGAACTTCACAAAACCCCTCGATCAAGCCTAATAGCTTTTCGAGCTTATCTGCTGGTAACCGAAAGACCATCTCAAGGGAATCTATTTCAATGCCCAGAAAGGACAGCCTGGTGATTGGGCCCTCCGTTTTTTCTGTGCAAAGCGGAACCCCGAACCTGCTCATCACAGCACAGAAAAAATCCAGCAAAAATTTACACTGAGAAGATTCGGCCGGGGCTACTATCAGAAAATCATCCAAATAATGAATGATGGATCTACAACCCGTTGCACATCGTACCACCCATTCCAAAAAGGAACTGAACATTTCGAAATAGTGGCACGATATGGAGCAGCCCATAGGCAAACAAGTGTCATAATAGAAGAGGCCATCCACACAGCAACCCAGAAGGTGGTAGCAATCCGGGTGCACCGGCAGCAGCCTAAAAGCCGATTCAATGTCAGTTTTAGCCATCATGGCACCTCTGCCGGCCCGTCGGACCAACAACACAGCCTTATCGAAGGAGACATAGGAAACAGACGCCTCATCCTTTGAGATGCCGTCGTTAACCGATGAGCCCCTGGGATAAGATAAATGGTGAATTAACCGAAACGTACCGCTCTCCTTCTTGGGGACCACTCCCAAAGGAGAAACCCTCAAGTTAGGAAATGGTGGGGATGAAAACGGACCCTCAATGCGACCCAAATTAACCTCTTTACTAACCTTGTCCCGCAGGGCATCCGGGTAAAGCGCAGCCGATTGCAAATTGCCAGCCAGTTGGTGTGAATCTGAGGGAATGAAGGGGATAAGAAAACCGTACAAAAAACCTATGCGCAACTGCTCAGCCTCCGACCTATTGGGGTAACGCTCTAGCCAGGGGAGCATCTCTTCCACGCTCACCGGCGTCTTTCCCTTCAACAGGCCCTGTACCCCTATGCACCGGTTTTGCGCCGCGGGGGCAGCGAACTGCCCCGTGGGCGCCACCGCAAGAGGAGCACTCGTGCTTGAACTTGCACAACCCGAAGAACTTGCAATGACCCTCGTTAAAGAGCCAGCATGTTCCGGGTCTCTTTGTGGCCGCTGCGCCCTGCTGACTTGCTGAGGAGGCAGCGGCCCTGCCAAGAAAGGGAGTCTGCCTCTGCGCCATCATAAGCCACAGCCAGACATCCGTCGCCTTGCAGCCCCAACCCACCTCGGGTTGCAACGCCAAGCGTCTTCTGAACTCTTCGTCATATTTCCACCAAGCGCTGCCGCCATGGGACTTATAGGCGTTGTATACTGAGTCCAAATAGACGAAGAGCTCCAAACAGCGCTCGGGGTGTTTTTCCCCCATAATACCACCCAGCACGGCAAAAGCCTGCAACCAGTTACCTATTGTCCTGGCAACCCGGGGCCTACGCTCAAAAGACCTGTCAGTATAGGGCTTGCGCTCCTTATCAATGGTATGCTGATCAGCTGAAACCAAAGACCATATATCTATGTACTTATTTTCCCAAATTTTTTGTTTGATGTCTTCAGTAACGTGTGATCCTAACGGGCTAATCCCACAGAAAAAGGACTCCTTGTGTACACCGGCCCTTGGCGGAGACGGAGGACGCCTGCCCGCAGGAGGCGTAACCGCCTCCTGGGAGCCGGGCTCCAGCTGCGACAATAATGCTTTTAAAGCCGGTACCAAAGCATGCGTCCCACCCCCGGCCCCCCAGGCCCCTGCGAAGTCAAACTCACCAGTTACTGCCGAAGATGGAGGAGGAGGAGGGATCACTGGAGGTATCGCAGCTGACAATACCGAAGGAGCGGATGCGGGAACAGGCGGAAGGAAAACCGGCACTGAAGATGGAGCCACCGAAACCGTCGTGGCCACGGGAGCCACAGAGGAAGCAGGCACGCCGGACAGCTGGTCCGCGTGAGAAGGCCGCCTGGAGCGCCTCGATGAACCCTGTCTAGACCTAAGCCGACCCTCGCGGCCCCTGGATCGGCTCCTGGAGGAGCTGCCAGAGGAGGATGGTGACCCCCAGCGGGAGGATCTGGATCTACGCCAGTGTCTGCTGTGACGCCTAGGGGATCTACGGCGACGGCTTCTGCTGTACCGCCCATGACGCCCAGAACTACGCGAAGAGGACCTGGAGTCCGACCGCATGTCCCGTCTACGGGACCGATCGCTCCTGAAACTCGCAGGAGGGGGGGGGGTGGGCGATGGGGGGGGACAGCGGAGGTGTTCAGGTGAGGAGAAGGACACACTATATCTTCCCCAGCATCCGCATCCACAGGTGCCTGGGGGGGGTTGCGAGCGGCATGGGCAGGATGGGCTTGCACATTCACTGCTAAGTCAGTAGCAGGGACATCTACAGTGGGGGCAGGGGCGGAGGGGATGTCTGCAGCTAAGCCAGCCTCCTCTCTACTCGAGGAGCTGGAAACATGCACATTAGCATTACCCATGATGGAGTACAGGGAGGGGGAGAGGCACACACTCTGTGTAGACACACGAGGAGCAGAAGAGAAAGGGGCGGGGCTACCGCGTCGACCCGCGATTTGGCCCCGCCCCTTCCTCCCCCCTTTCCAGCAACAGATACAGCGGTGCCTCTGCGCCGCTGTGAAGCCTTAGGGGGACTGGGACTCAGCCTTACAGGCGGTCGGGTGGCCCTACGAGGGGCCCGCCGACCCCTTACCTGGTCATCCACAGTTGGGCACGGCGAGGGGAACGGTCCAGGCACCCCCAGGTCGGCGGCGATGCGAGCCAGGAAGCCTCCATCGGACCGCATCCGCTCCCGGATCAAACCCAGCAGGTCTTCAGCCATGACACAGCCAAGGAAGGTAAGGAGCTCACTTGCTGGGGGGCTGCTGCGGGTAAGAGGAAGAAGGTGGGAGGGAAACCCACCTTGAAGCCTTGGTCACATGCCCACCCCAAATACCTCCCCCCTGGGCATCTTTAATTGGCTCTATCTGTCAGAGCACCACCCTCCCAGAGGGAGGGGGAAGGAGGGGGGAACTCAAGAGGGGAGAGACTCATTTAACCCCTTTCCTGACTGTCCCATCTCCTCAACTAGTCCGTGGCACCTAGCCCTATTTGGGCCGGTGCCAGCCAAGAAGAGGACATTGGGACTCAGATTACATGGTCCGAAAGGCTGAAGATAAGAACTTTCTCCTAATGACTCTGTACACACACGAGGAGGAGGAGGGGGGAGAATGGAAGCTCTGCCCTCAGGTCGGCACTAATGTTTTTGATATGTCCTGTAGATAGGGGAGGGAGAGAGTATCTGGGAAGAGGGACAAGGTAGAAAATATGAGTGATCGAGGGGTTAGGAGGACATGTCATGTTCTGGGGGGGGGGGGGGGGGTTGCTTTGGCAGGGGGAAGGCAATGCTAGAAGCAAATGTGGATTAGATTTGAAATCTGGCAACCCCTCTGTTCCTTCCTTAAACACCCCTCCAGCACATATACAACCCCCCCCCCCCCTGCATTGACCCTCTTCTCTCACAAAGTGCCCCCCCCAGCACATATCTGACCCCTGAAGCACCCCCAGCACATACTGTATGGGCGCAGAGGCTGTATATAATGGGCACCGTGGCTGTATATGATGGGCACAGTGGCTGCATATGGTGAGCACAGAGGCTGCATATGGTGGGCACAGAGGCTGCATATAATGGGCAGAGTGGCTGCATATGGTGGGCACAGTGGCTGCATATGATGGGCACAGTGGCTGCATATGATGGGCACAGTGGCTGCATATGGTGAGCACAGAGGCTGCATATGATGGGCACAGTGGCTGCATATGATGGGCACAGTGGCTGCATATGGTGGGCACAGAGGCTGCATATGATGGGCACAGTGGCTGCATATGATGGGCACAGTGGCTGCATATGATGGGCACAGAGGCTGCATATGGTGGGCACAGAGGCTGCATATGATGGGCACAGTGGCTGCAATTGATGTTTTTTTTTTTTTACAGAATCAGTTTGTTTGCGCCCCCCCCCCCCCCAAAAAAAAATATATATTTGTGCACTGGCTGCCACCAAAAGTGTCCCAGGAATTTTACAACTTGTAGCGTATACCCCCCAAAAAATGCCGCTGCTAAAATGTTCGGGTTTAGCTTGAAGAAAAGGTGGCAACCCTAGCTACAGTGTCTGGGAGGGGGAGTGCGTGAGATACAAATGAAGGAGGATTTGACACAGGAAAGGTAATGGACATTTTTTTATTTATCTCATGAGGCTTGTGCTTCACATACATAATAACTGCATTTAGCACTTGTCTTGAAGGTCATACGGGGCCTTTAGTTGCACTTCAAATGCTAGTGATGACTTTTGCTGTAAAAATCTCTGCTCTTGGCCACAGTTCTACTTGGCATCCAAGCTTTTCTATTAACTGAAGATATTATGTAAAAAGGAATTGACCTAAAACTATAATTTTTCTTTAGAGGAGCTCAATTTTGAAGCCATTTAAATGACTATATTTTCAGAAAGCACAAATAGTATTTTCCTGAGAGTGTTGAGCGGAATGAGATGATCTGGTGAAGGATGCAATGATCTTCTGTAATAATCTGGCTCCAGACTTTGTGCGCTCCCAGAGCATTTAGGCCAGGAGCTACACCCCATACAATAACTTACTGGAAATATTGGCAGGTGCCTTTGCTGCAGCCTTAATGCTGAGGCTTTATTAATGAAACACAACCGAGTATATATAATGAGCTGATACAATGCGGCTATTAAGAAATAAAGGGTGTGGAGTAGCACACTATATTTATTACAATGAAAACCTCCAGCCAAAACTCTGTTCCTCTCACCATTGCTCAATATGTCTTCCTTGTTATGCTGAATTCTGTACTTTTCACTAATTGTCGATCTGTAAATTTATTCTTCCCCATAGTGATCTCCAAAACCCTCCTTATTCAAGGGAAAACAATAATGGCTACGGACAATGGTAGGCCACATGGATTCTTAGCAGCTCCTGTGTGTTGAGGCGTAAACTCTCCGGCATTTTTTGATGCCTGGGGAGCCGCACGTGCTGTGTTCTGCCATCAGTATAAGTGAATGGCTATATGTGGCCATGCTCGGGTAAGCGCTTATGGCTTTTTCATTGGCGTTTATCCATGCACAGCCACATACGGCCATTCACTTGTATTAGCAGCTGTACACAGCGTGGCCAGAAAGTGCCGGGGATTGTACACCTTAGCACACAGGACAGGACACTACACTACTATGTGTCTATGTGCATGAAGCCTTACTTGGAGTTTCCTTTAAAAAACAGTATCAGTTTTTTTAAACTGGTGTTTATATATATACTTAGTGGCCACTTTATTAGGTATACCTGTTCAATTGCTCGGTAACACAAATTGCTAATCAGCCAATCACATGACAGCAATTCAATGCATTTAGGCATCTAGGCGTGGTGAATGGGGATGAAAGGGGGATTTAAAGTGGATGTAAACCCATCGATTTAACAGTTTAAAAAAACTGTTACATTCCCGGCATGCCGGGAATGCTAACTGCACATTTGCTGTGCTCTCAACCAAATTGTCAAACCATCCAATGGCTGGTGTCATAACTGATAACATGTGCAGCACCATGGCAGTTGAAGATTAAACAGAGGCAAAGATGGCAGCTTCCTTGGCTGAAAACGATAGGAGGGTTTACTTCCACTTTAAAGCGGTATTTCACCCTAAACATAAGATCTCCCATGCGATCCAGCATACTGGCGTCAGCGCCAGTATGCTGGGTTTTTTTTTTTTTAATAGCACACTTACTGTATTATAGTGGAATTCCTTTTCTGTCCCCCGTGGTGGACGGCGCCAGTATAGCGCGTCACATCTTCCTAAAATACCCGATTTGGACTCGGGTAATCTCGGCGAAAATGCGGCGCCTGCGCACAGACCTAGGAGCTGACTGCGCAGGCGCCGTATTTCTCCGAGTCCTACGGCTATGGCGCGTCACGCCCTCCGAAATAGGACTCGGAGAAATACGGCGCCTGCGCAGTCAGCTCCTAGGTCTGTGCGCAGGCGCCGCATTTTCGCCGAGATTACCCGAGTCCATATCGGGTATTTTAGGAAGATGTGACGCGCTATACTACAGCCGTCTACCGCGGGGGACAAAAAAGGAATTCCACAATAATACAGTAAGTGTGCTATTAAAAAAAAAAAAAAAACAGCATACTGGCGCTGACGCCAGTATGCTGGATCGCATGGGAGATCTTATATTTAGGGTGAACCTCCGCTTTAAGTGACTTTGAACATGGAATGGTTGTTGGTGCCAAGACAGGCTGGTCTGGGTATTTCAAAAACTGCTGCTCTACTGGGATTTTCATGCACATCTTTACAGAGAATGGTCTGAAAAAGTGGCAGTTGTGTGGAGGAAAATGCCTTGTTGATGTTGGAGGAGAATGGGCAGACGGGTTTGGGCTGATCGAAAGGCAACAGTAACTACACAACACATTAAACCTTAAAACAGATGAGCTTCAGCAGCAGAAGACCACACCGGGTGCCACGCCTCTCAGCTAAGAACAGGAAACTGAGGCTACAATTCACACAGTCTCACCAAAATTGGACAATAGAAGACAGGAAAAATGTTGCCTGGTCTGATGGGTCTCAATTTCAGCTGCGATATTTGGCGTAAACAATATGAAAGTGTGGATCCATCCTGCCTTGTATCAATGGTTCAGGCTGGTGGTGGCAGTGTAATGGTGTGGGGGAGATTTTCTTGGCACATTTTGGGCCCTATGCTGTCCTGAAGTTTCATTGTAACCTATCAACTATGGAAAGTGCTGGAAAATATACAGAAACTGCAGATGGAGCATGAACATTTATACAGCCCTGGCAAATTACAAGAGAAGGTGGCCCTAGGCATGCTGGGTGCCTGTATTTATATTCTAGGAGTACACAGGCTCTTGATCTTTTCTAGCAGAGGATAGCACCAGGCTAGGGGAGAGGCCTATTTCCTCCCCTGGCACTTGCTGCCATGTGGCCTCAGGTGGGCAACCTGAGGGCGTAAAGTCTGTGTGGCTGACCATGGTCCTACCATAGCTTACAGCAGCAGCAAGCTGATTGCAGAACTGCGCAATGCCCCTTAGTAAAGTAGTAGACAGTCCTGGAGAAAGCTCTAAGGACCCTAACCAGTGTTCTCTTTGTGGGGACCCTCAGCTTTGTGCACTGGTCCAAATCATTTGGTGGAGGGGGTTAATGGTGTGGGGTTGTTTTTCAAGGGATATGCTGTGTGTGTATATATTGTGGCAGAGCATCTCCCTGCCAGGGTCTAGAAGAAAGATGGGACCCAGAATTCTCAACCAGACGGGTTGAGGGGCTCCAGGGAGCTTGTAACATGAAAGGTCCACTTTGGGACCTGGTGTCCGGGATTTCTGAGAGGTCCGGGTGAAATGAAATCCTGACTCTACAGGAGACTGTAACTCTGAGACTCTGTAACTCCACACAGTAATGCAAGGCTTTCTCCCTGGTGTGGAATGTCATGCTCTCCCTTGGACTACAGGAGAGTCAGGACGCTCTCTACGTTGCAGATAGGGAAAGAAGCTGTGTCTTAGTGGGCATCCTGACTCTCCTGTAGTCCAAGGGAGGGGGCAAGCACAACACTCCACACCAGGGAGAAGGCCTTGCATTACAGCGTGGAGTTAGACAGAAGAACAGGAAGTAAGGATTTCTCAGAAGAAATAAGGACATTTAAAAGCAAAATCAAAGGATGAGGTAAGTGAAGGATGACTGCACTAAGGTAAAGGAGGCTATTAGGAAAAAAAAAATTGTACCTTTACAACCCCTTTAAGTCTAGAGGTAGAGGACTAAGCTGTAATACTTACCCTATTTCTTCTTCTCTTCTTGACAGCGATCTAACCCACACTACAACATCATCACATACAATACAGAAGCAGCAGTTCATCAGTGACATAGGATAGGGAACAGGGTTATAAATCGTGCAGTGGCGGAATTATAGGGGTGCTGGGGGCCCTCAGCCCTGGAGGCGGCTGAGATTAGCTCCACGATCGTCAGCCGAACTATGCAGGGAGCTCGTCACAATAACCTAAAGTGAAAGTAGTGAATGCTGTGCGCTTTGTCTCCCCCTAGAGTGCAGTACCCGGCAGGAAGAGCCAAAGTAAAGGTCTGCCGTTTTTTTATGACTTTCTATCTACTGTATGTGTGTTTATATGTGCGTGTATGTATGCATGTGTGTGTGCATACAGTATGTATGTGTGTATGTGTGTGTGCGCGCATGTATGTGTGTGTGTGCATATGTACGTGAGTGTGCATGTATGTGCATGTGTTTATCAGTGGCGGTGCGTTCATAAGGACACATGGGTGCCACCCCCTCTCTGCAGCCACCCCCTCTATGACCAATGGATAGATTCATGCATAGCATGAATCTTTCCGTGACCACCGCTGCCACCACCATATTTAGGTGTCCGGCCCCTTTTCGGGTGCCAGGTGCCTGAATCACAGTGGGTGGATGTTTTTGAGGCACCTGATTAGAGCCATAGGCTCTAATAGGCTTCAAAATAGGTGAACTGCCAGCGCCATGCTGGGCGCTCACAGTCCAACCCAGGTGTGTTAGAAAGGGGAATTAATATTCACTTTCCTAACACTGAACCACCTCTGCGGGTCTGTTACCCGTCACCTGATTGGCTGAAACGATCAGGAGGAGAGGACGGGAGATGAGAACAGCAGGAGACGCATGGAGGACCCCGCACGTGGCCGTCACCCGCTGCCCCACCGAGACAGGGTAAGTGCCAGGCGAGCAGGCGGAGGGTATTCACAATGGTAACATTAGATTGCCATAATTGCAGCATTTGATGGCACACTGGCAGCATTTAATGGGCACACCAACATTTGATGGGCACACTGGCGGCATTTAATGGGCACAGTGGCAGCGTTTGATGGGCACAGTAATGTCATTTGAGCACAGTGGCAGCGTTTAAATGGGCACAGTGGTGGCATTTTATGGGCACAGTGGCAGCATTTTATGGGCACAGTGGCGGCGTTTGATCGGCACAGTGGCGGCGTTTGATGGGCACAGTTGCGGCGTTTGATGGGCACAGTGGCGGCGTTTGATGGGCACAGTGGTGGCGTTTGATGGGCACAGTGGTGGCATTTTATGGGCACAGTGGCAGTATTTTATGGGCACAGTGGCGGCGTTTGATGGGCACAGTGGCTGCGTTTGATGGGCACAGTGGCGGCGTTTGATGGGCACAGTGGTGGCATTTGATGGGCACAGTGGCGGCATTTGATGGGAACAGCGGTGGTGTTTGATGGCACAATGGCGGCATTTGATGGGAACAGCGGTGGTGTTTGATGGCACAATGGCAGCTTTTGATGGGCACAGTGGCTGCAATTTATGTTTTTTTTTTTTTGTTTGCTTGTGCCATCCTAAAAATGTGGAGCACCATCCGCCACTGGTTTATATGTGCGTGCATATGTGCATTTATATGTGTGTTTTTATGTGTGTGTGTGTGTGTGTGTGTGTGTGTGTGTTTTTACATGTATATATGCGCTTTTAATCCTGGCCCCCTATATGTGTACAATCAGAAACAATTGTTTTTATAGTATATAGTACCAGCAAAAAAATGCTGTGCCTCCAAAAAGTGATCCATGCTCAGATCGCTTTTCAGAGGCATTTGACAGATGGTAAAGGGGCCGCCTTTTTTAACCTCTTAAATGCATCATCACTATGAAGTATAGCCCCATTCACCTAGGTGTATACTTCAAGGGTGCCCTGACTGGAAAAAAAAATTGTGAAACACTGGCAGAGGAACCAATCCCCCCCCCCCCATTTTCCTCCTGCAGCCGCTGAATGCCTGCGGGGGGGGGGGGAGACTAAGAGAAGCAGGGGGAAACGGGGCCCTGTTCCGCCACCATGCTCGGCGAAAAGAGCTCTGTCCAGGGGTCAGGGGGCCCTTTGTGATTTCTTGCACCGGGGCCCTGAAGGTTCTAGTTATGCCACTGAAATTGTGTCTCCCCAGTCCCTAGAAAAAAATTTTTTTTATGAAACCTCGGGAGGAGTCAGTGCTTTTGCTCATTCTCCTGTTTGTTTACATTTCAAGTTGAGTTACTGAACTCTGTAAACAAAAGGCCTTTTTTTCCCAGCTGACTGTGAACTAATATATGTGATAAATGCTAAGAGCCTCACGTTGCTGGCATGGTTATAAGACTTTGAGTTTATATTATTTATATGCAATAATATATATTTACCTAACAAAAACAAAATTATTTACATTTTATTGCTCAGTCCTAAGACACGTGTTAAAATGCACATTTCCTGACCAGGCCCCCCGCTACAGGATAGGCAAAACAAACAATTTCTTGGGGCCCCCAACTTCCCCTTTCCAGGCTGTAGCGTGGCTGAGCTCTTCTTTCTTCCTCCTGGAGTCCTGTCAGTCCGGCCGGGTACCGCGCGTGGTACAGGAGATTTTGTTTCCTGTTCCCGGCCGGACTGACAGGAAGTGCACACTCTCCTGTACCGTGCGGTGCCCGGCCATTTTGCTTGGGGCCCCCAAATTCCTTCAAACGGCCCTGTTCCTGACACAGCATGACAGCATATACGTATAGGAAGGCTCCGCCTCCCTGCCCAATTCAGGACCATTTATATTATAAAAGTAGGTCTCTTCCCTTCCTGCAGTATACCCTTTTTTTTCCCTCACTGCTACAGCTGGTTATGCTACTGCTGAGAAGCAGGATTTTTTTTTCCCTCACCTTGCCGGACACTAATGGCCAAGCCGCACAGGTTTAAGCCTCTCCTGTGATGAAGCTCCCCACTGTACAGGCAGACATGAACGCCTATATGGGGGAGACCTCACCCCAGCATGATTCAGAAAGATATGGGGGTGAGGGCATCTGGCCTTTAGGGATTGCTCCTTTATCATGATGCCATGAATGGACATTCATTGGACTTTGTTTGGACATGAAGCATGCAGGTGGTAAGGCACCACATGGTGCACAATTCCATTCAGTTACTGCCAGGGCCGCTGATATAAATCATGGGGCCCCGTACAGCCTACCTGACGGGGCCCCCTTCAGCTCCACCCCTGGTCCCGTCCCTGGTCCCTCCTTTAGCCCCACCCTTGCCCCGCCTTGAAACTGTCTCTGCAGCACATTACGGAATTGGCGACATGAGTGGCACTGTCTCTGCAGGCAGCACATGTGTTATGGACCATAACGCATGTGCTACCTGCAGACAGTAGCACCCGTGCCATCAATGCCATATTGTGCTGCAGACAGTGCCACCCATGCTGCCAATGGCATAATGCTATTGGCAGCATTGGTGGCACTGTCTCTGCATGCAGCACATGCGTTATGGCATTAGATTCATGGGTGGCACTGTCTGCAGCACATTACGGCATTGGCGACACTGGCCCAGATTCACAGAGAGTTGGGCGCACATTACGCCGCCGTAGCGTAAACGATGTACGCTAAGCCGACGCAGCGCGGAAAGGCAAGCACTGCATTCAGCAAGCTATTGCTCCCAACGCTGCGTCGGCGTGGCATAAGATTCGAAGGCGCAGGCCGGCGTAGGTGGAAGTGGGAGTGAGCATGCAAATGATGGTCCGAGCATGGTGCAGTGTTTTACGCCCAGCGTATCTCGAACTGCGCATGCGCCGTGACGTAGCCATGATGTGAACGCATGAAACAGCACCCTTATGCGCATGCTCACAACCACACCGGGACAAATGCCTAAGCTACGTGGGATCACCACGTACGCCGTGAACGTAACGTACGCCCAATACACCAACCTGCGTTCTCTGGTGCAGACCTTTGCATGTCTATTGCTGGGTTGCGCCTCATCTATGGGGAATAACTTCACGCCGGACGTAAAACTTACACGCACCTCACGTAGCATGCGCCAGGTGCACGTACTTTTGTGAATCGACGTATTTCCCTCATTTGCATATTTAAATGCCTAATTAATGGGAGCACCAACATGCGTCCAGATGAAAAGTGCGCCCACGCTATTGCGGCGTATGTAAGCTACGTCGGCGTAGGGTGGCCAGTTTTTAGGCGTATGTTGGTTTGTGGGTCCGGCGCACAGATACGCCGTCGGCGTAAGTGCTGTGTGAATCTGGGCCACTGTCTCTGCAGGCAGCATACGCGTTATAGGCCATAACGCATGTACTACCTGCAGACAGTGCCACCCATGCGGCCAATGCCATATTGTGCTGCAGACAGTGCCACCCATGGCGCTTATGCCATAACACATGTGCTACCTGCAGACAGTGCCACCCATGCTGCCAATGCCATATTGTGCTGCAGCACATGCGTTATGGCATTAGCGTCATGGGTGGCACTGTCAGCAGCACAATATGGCATTGGTGGCATATTGAATTAAACCCCCCCCCCCTCCAAGCAAGCACACACCTGTGAGCTGGGCCCCAAGAGTCACTTCCTCCCTGATGCTGCAGTGCTGTCAGGCCGTGTACACACGGCAGAGAACCTCGACGGGCAGAACACATCGTTCCGCCCGTCAAGGTTCCCTGCCGGCCGTCGAAATCGGCGACCCGCCCGTCGGGAATGGCAACCAGCTATTCTTCCAGGCGGGCCGTCGAGCAAATAGAGAGCGTGCTCTCTATTTCTGCTCGACGGGCTTCCCGACGGGAAGCTCGCCGAGAGTGTACACACGGCTGGAATGCAGCTTCCAGCGAGGTTCTCGCTGGTTTCCAGCGAGAACCTCGGTCGTGTGTACACGGCCTCAGTTTGTGTTACACTCACAAACAAGCAGTCGCCTGTTTCACTGCTTCTTCTCTCCACCGAGTGAAGAACAGAGCAGAGCGCCAAGAGCGGAGGAAGAGGAATTACTGGCAAGGAGACCCTGGCCGGGACTTGAGCCAGCGTGAGGAGCGGGCACGAAGAAAAGAGACATTCTTCCGTGCCCGAAATAGAAAAAATAGTCCCTTCCTGCACGAACCGAAGACTGCAGGTATCGTGGTCTCAAAAACAACAACGGGGGGGGGGGCTGCACTGCTGGTGGATTGGGGGCTTGCGTTGGACAATGCGATGTTCGGTCAGGGCTGTACAGTTTTTTTTTTCTACATTAATTAGTACATTGTGGAGTTTGCCCGGGCCCCCCTGCTGGCCAGGCCCGGTACAAAAGGGCCAGCTGTACTGACCTATCAACGGCCCTGGTTATTGCTGCAAGTATGTGGTTAAAGGGTCACTAAAGGAAAAAAAATCTTCCTGTTTATAGGGTATAGAGCAGGGATCCTCAAACTACGGCCCTCCAGCTGTTGCGGAACTACACATCCCATGAGGCACTGTAAAGCTCTGACATTCACAGACATGACTAGGCATGATGGGAATTGTAGTTCTTGAACAACTGGAGGGCCGCAGTTTGAAGACCCCTGGTATAGAGACATAGGGCCAGATTCAGAAAGACTTGCGCTGGAGTATATCGATATGCGCCGCGTAACTGTCAAGATGCACCGTAGTAACTATGCGGCCGTACCCACCAAACTAGATGCGACAGAAAACGGGCTTTCTCCATTTGGCTTAACTTTCCCTCACCAGAGTATCGTAAGCGCATATTTTCGCTTGTCGCATCCGTCGCGCCTATTGATTTCCCATTCAAATATGCAAATGAGGGAGATTTCCCGATTCGCGAACGGATTAGCACCAGACGCTGGCTACATGCGCCGCGCGTATGTCGTTCGTCTGTCGCAAAGTTATTCCTATAAATAGCTGCTTTATCTTTACTCCTGACGGCCACAGGTCAGCAGGAGAGCAGCTACAGCAGCAGCGTTACCGACGAAAATAGCAAGCTGAACAACCACACTAGCAAGGACAACACCTCTGTGTGCCAACGGTACGGAGGAGGCGGGCACGTGAGAGGATATACCGCACGCGCATGAGCCTCTTTGGCATGGGGGATGAGGAGGTGTATCGCCTCTTCAGATTCAGCCCAGATGCAATCCTTGAACTAACCACAACCCTGCAGGATGACATCACCAGCCCAACACACCGCTCACAAGCAGTGCAGCCACTGGTGAAGGAACTGGCAACACTTAATTTCCTTGCAAGTGGATCATTCCAGCGTACAAGTGGAGTGGTGGCTGGGATGTCACAGTCCTCCATGAGCAGATGTGTGCACCAGGTTGTCCCTGCAATCCTCAGACGCATGTCCCACCACTTCATCAGACCAACCACTGAGGAGCTGCGGCTAAAGGCAATGACAGATTTCTACAGCATTGCCAGATTCCCACGCACTGTGGAGGCCATTGATTGCACACATGTGGCACTCCAGCCCCCCAGTGCCACAGAGCACATATACCGCAATCGGAAGCATTGGCATTCCATCAATGTACAGGTGATAGCCAATGCCTCATATGGCACGTCCGTGCCAAACACTCCGGATCCAGCCATGACCGCTACATCTACAATCAGCCTCTTGGAATTCGAACAGAACATGTATGGGGACAGCTGGCTGGTTGGTGAGTGACATGGGTGGCAGGCATGACTGTCCCCCCCCCCCCCATGATGCTGACATCACAAGGGGCACATGCATGACTAACATCCTCCTGTCTTTTCCCTTATAGGCGACTCTGCATATGCACTGGGACCCCATTTAATGACTCCTTTCTGCAACCCCCAAACCAGAGGAGAGAGAAGATACAATGCGGCACATATCAAAACTCGTGCAGTGGTGGAGCAAACATTTGGCCTCCTGAAGTCCTGTTTCCGCTGCCTGGATAAGTCTGGGGGGGGCCCTTTTGTATTTCCCTACCTTTGTGTGTCAGATCATCGGTGCATGTTGCATTCTGCACAACTTTGCCATGAGAAAGGGCCTGCAGATTGACATACGTGATGACCTGACCCCCCAACCAGACAGTCCCCCCTGCCAGAGGAGACCCATTCAGCTGATGGAAGAGCAGTCAGGAGGGTCCTCGCCGTAGGCATCTTTGGACACTAAACCAAAACATTGATCACACAGACAATGCACGCATGCACACCACTGAGGTCCCTAGATCACACACACCACATCCACATCGTATTGGATTAGCCCAAGTCCAACATGCAGGACTTGGGAGCAGCAACGCCGGCGTCAAGGCCCCAATGATGTCGCTGTCCATTCATACACCATTCACACGTCATTCACACAGCCGTGGGGATGACTTCTCCCCAACGGCCGAGGGTGACACTCCTTACTGGCAGGAGTGCCACCCCCTCACATTCACACACCATTCACACTGTCCCCTGCACTCCTGACCGTGTGCAGTTAAACTCAAAATAAAAAGCTCATAACCTGAGCAACATAAAAAAAAAAAGCTCATAACCTGAGCAACATTAAAATTAAAATAAAAACTCATAACCTGAGCAACATTAAAATAAAAAACTCATAACCTGAGCCAAAAAAAATAAAAAATAATAAAAAAAAAGCCCTCATCTGGGCTGACAGGGGCTCTTTCTTCTGGGCCCTCTCTGGCTCCTCAGCTGCCTGGAGGGAGTGGGTGGGGGTGGGGGGGCATCTGGAGGTGGCTGATCCCCGGGTGGGCCACTCCTGGCAGGTGTGGCCTGCATGCCCTCCAAGGCCATGGCTATCCGGCCGAGGTATGAATTTGTGTAGGCCTGCATCCTGAGCTGCCGGGTCACTTTATAATGTTGGGCCCGCTGCCTCTGCCTCCCCTGGTCCCGGATGGCAGCTGTGTTGGCCTGGACGGCTGCAGTGAAGTACCGAAGATCAGCCTGCACCTCCCCCAGACTGGTCACCACTGCAGCGCAGTTGCAGCTGACATCCTGCACTGCGTTGGACATCTGGGCCACGGAGCCCAGGCTGTCAGCTACCCGGTCCAGATGCCCAGCAATCTCCCCCATCTGCTGGGTCTGCCTGGCCTGGTCCCGGGCCATCTGGTCATGGATCAAATCAGACACCCCCCTGGTCTTCCGGGTCGCCTTCCTGGGGCCAGGAGATGGTAGTCCCTGGGGGGATGGAGTCGCCCTTAAGGGGCTTTCTAGGATGGGGGAGGGGATTAGAGAGGGCTCTGCTGAAGGGGAGGACTCCTCCAAAAATAAAACAAAGTCCTGCTCGGGAACAACAGGCTCCTCCTCAACCACCTCAGCAGGTGAGGTGTGGGCACTCCCCTCCATCTCAGTGTCTTCACCACCCAGGGGGTCGGGCTCAGGATGCCGTTGGGGGGATGGGGTGGACTGGCCGCCGACAGATGATGGCCCAGCTCCGTCATCTGTGGATGACACAAAGCAGACACATGTTGGTGGTCCCACACACTTGGCACATGTACCCTCCCCCCACATGCAACACACCAAATAGGGGATAATAAACACTTACCTGTCCTGAAGCCTTCCTCCACAGAATCATATCCCGGTACCCCCTCCAACTGCTCCCTCTCCAGGCAGCGGGCGACCACCTCCATCTCCGCGGTAAGGCTGACCGCACATGGGGGTCCACCACCCGTGCCCCTCTCATGCCTCCTGATGGTGGCCACCTTGCCCCGGACTTTGCGCCTCAAATCATTTCTTTTTTTCCCGATATCGGCAGCAGTCCGGGTGGAGTAGCCCAAAACATTGACCCTGCCAGCAATGCTCTCCAGGATGGCCTGCTTCCTATCCCGGCTGGTTTTCCAACTTTTCCTGCCATGGAGGAAGTCATTGTAGGTCTCCATAGCGGAGATCACTACTGACAGCTCCTGGGCGTTAAAATTGAGGTTTCTCCTCTCTTTGCGGGGTACAGGAGCAGCCATCACACAGCAAAAGTTACTTCCCTGGGGTGGGGGGAACCGGATATACTTTTGCGCCGGAAAGGCGCATCTGTGGCCGCTTTTATACGCACAACGGAACACATTGCGCTGCCGTTTCCCATGAAGTGGTGCTGACGGAAGTTGTGAGCATGCGCACAGGGGAGCCCTCCCTCACTTCCCATGCTCCGTGGATGATGCGATGAACGTAAGTCACTGCGCTGGGCTCCGCCCATCATTTACATATGATCACACCCACTTCCACTTGCGTCGGGTTGCGCCAGCGCTTTTTCGTTACTCCGCCGCAAAGTAACGAACATGCGCTTGGTGAATACTGTACTTGACTCACTAGTTCGCGTCAGCGTAACGTATATGCGCTGCGCTACGCCGGATAAAATATGCGCGCATCTACCTGAATCTGGCCCATAATAGCTAACTGATTCCTTTAAAAAATGATTAAAAATAGATAAAAATCAATCATATAATGTGCCTACAGTTTAGTTTCACTTTTAAACTGGTTTCACGTTTCTGTGAAGTAAAGAGACACACAGAACACAAACAAACAAATACAGGGCAGTGTTTTGTTTTTAAAATTAATCTGATTGGTTCTGAGGAGTGTTAGACACACAGTAATGACAGCTTGGACCACAGTGAAAAGCTGCCATGAGATTTTTCATAAGGAGCCAGACAAGCAGGAAGTGTGGAGATCAGAGCAGAATTACAGCAACTTCAAAGAAAAAACAAACAATGAGGACATGAAACCAGGACTGCAGTAAGGTAAAGGAAGCTATTTAGCTAAAAAAAAAAATCCTTTAGTGATCCTTTAACCACTTAAGCCCCGGACCAATATGCTGCTAAATGCCCAAAGGTGTTTTTACAATTTGGCACTGCGCTGATTTAACTGGCAATTGCACGGTCATGCAATGTTGTACCGAAATGAAATTTGTGTCCTTTTCTTCCCACAAATAGAGCTTTCTTTTGATGGTATTTGATTGCCTCTGTGATTTTTATTTTTTGCGATATAAACAGAAAAAGACCGTAGATTTTTCTTATAACAAAAAGTAAAAAATATCGAATGAACGAAATGTTAGTCAAACATTTAGGCCAAAATGTATTCAGCCACATGTCTTTAGTAAACAAAAATCGAAATAAGCGTATATTTATTGGTTTTCGCAAAAGTTATAGCGTCTACAAACAAGGGTACATTTTCTGGAATTTACACAGCTTTTATTTTATGACTGCCTATCTCATTTCTTGAGGTGCTAAAATGGCAGGGCAGTACAAAACCCCCCCAAATGACCCCATTTTGGAAAGTAGACACACCAAGGAAACTGCTGAGAGGCATGTTGAGTCCATTGAATATTTTTTTTTTTGTCCCAAGTGATTGAATAATAAAATTAAAAATTACAAAAAGTTGTCACTGAATGATATATTGCTCACACATGCCATAGTTATATGTGGAATTGCACCCCAAAATACATTCTGCTGCTTCTTCTGAATACGGGGATACCACATGTTTGGGACTTTTTGGGAGCCTAGCCACGTACGGGACCCCGAAAACCAAGCACCGCCTTCAGCATTTCTAAGGGCGCAAATTTTTGATTTCACTCCTCACTACCTATCACAGTTTTGAAGGCCATAAAATGCCAAGATGGCACACAGCCCCCCAAATGACCCCATTTTGGAAAGAAGACACCCAAGCTATTTGCTGAGAGGCATATTGAGTCCATGGAATATTTTTATTTTTTTGCCCCAAGTGATTGAATAATGACCAAAAAATAAAATAAAAACATTTTTACAAAATGTTGTCACTAAATGATATATTTCTCGCACATTCCATGGCTATATGTGGAATTGCACCCCAAAATACATTCTGCTGCTTCTCCTGAGAACGGGGATGGTGATTGGTTTTGGGTGTCCCATACGCGGCTAAGCTCCCAAAAAGTCCCACACATGTGGTATCCCCGTACTCAGGAGAAGCAGCAGAATGCATTTTGGGGTGCAATTCCACATATAACCATGGCATGTGTGAGAAATATCATTTAGTGACAACGTTTTGTAAAAACAAATTTTTGGTCATTATTCAATCACTTGGGGCAAAAAAAATTAATATTCCATGGACTCAACATGCCTCTCAGCAATTAGCTTGGGGTGTCTTCTTTCCGAAATGGGGTCATTTGGGGGGGTTGTGTGCCATATTGGCATTTTATGGCCTTCAAAACTGTGATAGGTAGTGAGGAGTGAAATCAAAAATGTATGCCCTTAGAAATCTTGAAGGCGGTGCTTGGTTTTCGGGGCTCCGTACACGGCTAGGCTCCCAAAAAGTCCCACACATGTGGTATCCCCGGACTCAGGAGAAGCAGCAGAATGTATTTTGGGGTGCAATTCCACATATAACCATGGCATGTGTGAGAAATATATCATTTAGTGACAACTTTGTGCAAAAAAAAATCAGTTTGTCATATTCCCGCAACTTGTGTCAAAATATAAAATATTCCTAGACTCGAAATGCCTCTCAGCAAATAGCTTTGGGTTTTTTATTTTCAAAATGGGGTCATTTGAGGGGTTTTTGTGCTATTTTGGCATTTTATGGCCTTCGAAACTGTGATAGGTAGTGAGGAGTGAAATCAAAAATGTACACCCTGAAGGTGGTGATTGGTTTTTGGGGTCCCGTACACGGCTAGGCTCCCAAAAAGTCTCACACATGTGGTATCCCCGTACTCAGGAGAAGCAGCAGAATGTATTTTGGGGTGTAATTCCACATATGGGGGGTGTATGCTTTGCGCCTGGGTGTAAGCGTTACTGGCACTAACTAGCTACCTAGCGGGACCAGCGACACTAATACAGCGATCAGAAAAACTATCGCTTAGTGATGCTGGCAATAGGGGGTGAAAGGGTTAACTTTAGGGGCAATCAGGGGTTAAAAATGTTATTTAAAACATTTATGGGGGTACCTAACACTATAAAAACCTGGTGGGCGAAAATCAAAAAACAACTAGCTACCCAGCGACACTAATACAGCGATCAGAAAAACGATTCTTAGTGACGCTGGCAATAGGGGGTGAAAGGATTAACTCTAGGGGCAATCAGGGGTTAAAACCTTTACTAGAAAATGTATGGGGGTACCTAATAAAGGTTTTATCTCATGAAAGGGTTAACTAGGGGGTAATCAAGGGGTTAAAACCTTTATTGGGTGGTAGGGGGCTACCCTGGACCTAACACTAACTGCCTGTCACACTGACACTAACTCTAGGGGCAATCGGGGGTTAAAAACGTTATTTAAAAAAATTATGGGGGTACCTAACGCTATAAAAACCTGGCTGGCGAACCTCAAAAAATAACTAGCTACCTAGCGGCACCAGCGACACTATTACAGTGATCAGAAAAATAATCGCTTAGTGACGCTGGCAATAGGGGGTGAAAGGGTTAACTCAAGGGGCAATCAGGGGTTAAAACCTTTATTAGAAAATGTATGGGGGTACCCAACGCTATAAAAACCTGGCGGGCGAACCTCAAAAAATAACTAGGGGCCCTGTCCTCATCAACATGGGGACAGGGTGCTCTGGGGTGGAGGGGCCGCAGTGCGCCCCCTGCCCTAGAGCACCTGACCCCCCCATGTTGAGGGCATGCCGCCCGGTATGGCTCAGGAGGGGGGGCGCTCGCCCCCACTCCCCTCCTGACCGGCCGGCTGGCGTGCTTTGGATACGGGTCTGGTATGGATTGTGGGGGGACCCCCACACCGTTTTTTCGGCGTAGGGGGGTCTCCTTACAACCCATAACAGACCTAAGGGCCCGGTATGCTCCTAAGGGGGGACCCATGCCGGATTTTTTTTTTTAAATCCGGTGGGGATTTCCCCTTCAGGATTCATAACAAACGCCGCCCACGTGTAGAATTGGCGGGAATCCACGTCGGATCCCCGTCGCTTCTATGACGCGCTCGCTGGAATGTGCTTTTACTATTCCAGCGAGTGCGAGATGTCGGCACCCTGTCGCGGAGAGTCAGCGCGATGCTGTCGCGCTAAAAGCACATTCTCGGCGGCAGGCACTGTATGTGTAGTGTGTCAGTGTGGTGCTTGGTGCTACTCACTGTGTGATGTCTCCTCTCCTTCGCCGGACGAAAATACCGGCGGGAGGAGAGGTGACATCACTTCCTCCTTGCCTGTATTTACAGTTCAGGCAGAGGGGGAAGCGGATTGGCTGGGAGCGTTCACGAGAGGGTGGACAAAAATGAACACCCATCCCTCATCCCGGATCGCTCCCAGACACTTAGCGACCGCTGCACGTAGCAGGGGGCGGTCACGATCGGATCACCGACCCGCTAGAAGGCAGGGATGTACATGTACGCCCATCTGCCTGTACGGGCCATTCTGCGGACGTACATAGTCGTGTGGTGGGCGTTAAGTGGTTAAACTTGCATTTCTGAAGGGCTGTGGTTTGTGTCTGCAATCCTGCTAATGATGATAGCAGGTGTGCTGTGCTGGGCTGAAGCCTTCCTTTTAACTGAACAAGCCTGGCTTGACTTATTTTCTGCAGGTATGTTGTTAGTTTGCATTTCTGAAAAGCATTTATCACACATGTAGGGATGAGCCGAACACCCCCGGGTTTGGTTCGCACCAGAACGTTCGAACAGACCGCGGGTTCGCACGAATATTTCGAACCCCATTGATGTCTATGGGACCCGAATGTTCAAATTCAAAAACGATCATTTTAAAGACCAAAATTCAATTAGATGTTGGAAAACGTCGTTCAGAACCCGGGTCTTGCCCCAGGGAACATGTATCAATGGAATTATTTTTTTTCTAAAACGGCCGTTTTTTCCGGAGCAGCCATTTTAATGATGCTTAAAGTGAAAAAAAAATCCTATAAATATCACACCTGCTGGTTGTCTATAGTAGTGGCACGTGTTTAGAAATGTCCCTGCACAACATGTGAGGACTATAAAAAAAAAGTACTTAATGCTACTCGCGCAAGTTCTGTGTGGCAACATTATGTCGAATATTTTAGCGGTGGTGGGGGGTTATTATTGTTTTGTGAAAGAAATTTTTTAGAAAAAAGGGCACCCCTCAAACATACTGAAATTGGAGCGCAACAAGGAGCCACGTGTAAAGTATTGCATCAAAAATTGTTATTAGGTGCCCCTGTTAAACAGGGGGGTGAAAAATTGTGCCTTGGGCACAACACAACACTTGCAACCCGTCCCATTAACTCCAATTGGAGCGCAACAAGGAGCCACATGCAAATTATTAGGCATGTGCATTTCGTTTCGTTCCGAATCGAAATTCGGACGAATTTTCCATTATTCGGACATTCGGATGCATACGAATTTCCGAATTGCTATAATAACGAAAAATTTCGACCGTTTTCCGAATTCGTTCATTTTCGACCGAATTTCGAAAAAAAAAAAAAAAGTCGAAATCAAATTTTTTTTTCGAATTCCGAATCGAATACCCGCGGACTAAATTCGATCGGAATTCGAAAAAAAAAAAAAAAAAAAAAAAAAATAATTCGAATTTAATTCGAAAAAAATTCTATTAGAAAAGAGACTATTTGTTTTCTAATCTGGTTGAAATATTTTCGATTTCGACCGATTTTTTCGAAATTCGGTCGAAAACGAACGAATTCGAAAAACGGTCGAAATATTTTCGATTTCGACCGTATTTTTCGAAATTCGGTCGAAAACGAACGAATTCCGAAAACGAATTCAACACATGTAACGAACCTAACTTAACGAAATTTATTAAATGACGAATTGAAACGAAACGAAACGAAACGAATTTTTCACTTTTGCACATGCCTACAAATTATTGCATCAAAAATTGTTATTAGGCGCCCCTGTTAAACAGGGGCAGAAAAATTGGGCCTTGGGCACAACACAACACTGCAACCCCTCACAATAACTCCAATTGGAGCGCAACAAGGAGCCACGTGCAAAGTATTGCATCAAAAATTATTAGGGGCCCCTGTTAAACAGGGGCTGAAAAATTGTGCCTTAGGCACTGGTGGCGGAGCCCAGAAACACAACATTTCTTACTAGCTATCGGCAAGAAAAGTGAGGAGGAGAAGGATATTCCATCAGCACCATAAGAGGACAGTCACTCAGCATCAGCAGTCTAAAAGGGATCCGACATTTCAACAAAAAGATATTATTCATTAATATCAGCATCAGGTGCTTGGTAGCTGGTGTTGATCCAACCCTGATTCATTTTGATGAAGGTCGGTCGATCAACAGAGCCGGTGGAGAGGCGCACCCTGTGATCAGTCACAAAGCCTCCAGCAGCACTGAATGTCCGTTCTGAAAGAACACTGGATGCAGGGCAAGCCAGTAGCTCAATTGCGTACTGGGCAAGCTCTGGCCAGTGATCCATCCTCAAGACCCAGTAAGCCAGAGGATTTTCGGTGGGGAAGGTGTCCAAGTCGGATCTTGCCCCTAGGTATTCCCGGACCATGTAAACCAGACGCTGGCGATGGTTGCTGGAACCGGTCAGACCTTGGGGCTGCGGACTAAAAAACGCATTGGTTAGATGACCACCTTCTCCACCGCCCCTTCTGTGACTCACCGAAGCCTCAGCAAGACGTTGTCCAGAGCCAGGTTTTGGTAATCCTCCCGGTTCTGGGAACGCATTGCACAGACCCTTCTGCAAGGCCTCCCGTAGAAGTTTCATCTTCTGCTCCCTCTGCGATGGCAACATAAGGTCCGCAACCTTACTCTTGTAACGTGGATCAAGGAGAGTCGCCAGCCAGTAATGATCCCTCTCCTTAATAGCTAGTACACGAGGATCCTTACGCAGGCTTTGCAGGATCAGGGAGGCCATGCAGCGAAGGTTTGCAGAGGCATTCGGGGCACAGTCCTCTGGGTCACTGAGGACAACAGGATCCACAGGCACTTCATCCCAGCCACGTGCTCCTTGGGACTGTAAATGATCCCTTGAATACTGCTGCTGCTGAGTGCTAGGCTCCACCCCCATGCTGCTGATACAATCCTCCTCCTCCTCCTCCTCCTCCTCCTCTTTCTGTGTGCTAGGTGGACAAGCAGGACCACTGTCTGGGTAAAGGGGGCCTTGAGAGGTAAGGAAGTTCTCCTCTTCCTCCCTCTGTTCTGCCTCTGTTCTGCCTCAAGGGCCCTGTCCATTATTCCACGTAGCGTGTGCTCCAACATGTGAATAAGAGGGACAGTCTCACTGATGCATGCACTGTCACTGCTCACCATCCTCGTGGCCTCCTCAAATGGTGACAGGACAGTGCATGCATCCCTGATCAAGGCCCACTGGCGTGGGGGGAAAAAACCTAGCTCCCCTGACCCAGTTCTGCTGCCATATTGGCACAGGTACTTAGTGATAGCCCGTTGCTGCGTGTGCAGCCGCTGCAGCATGGCCAACGTTAAGTTCCATCTGGTGGGCATGTCACAAATTAGGCGGTTCTTGGGCAGGTTGTATTCCCTATGGAGGTCAGTCAGCCGAGCAGTGGCGATATATGACCTTCGAAAATGCACACAGACTTTCCTGGTTTGCAAGCCCAGGTACCTGCCCAAGAACCGCTGCACCACCAAATTGAGGACATGCGCAAAACAGGGCACGTGGGTGAGTTTTCCCTGTCGCAGGGCAGAGAGGAGGTTGGTGCTATTATCGCTGACCACCATTCCAGGCTTCAGCTGGTGTGGCGTCAACCACCTCTCACCCTGACCCTGCAGAGCTGACAAAACCTCCTCCCCAGTGTGGCTCCTGTCTCCCAAGCACACCAGCTCTAGCACCGCATGGCATCTCTTGGCCTGCATTCCTGCGTATCCCCTCGTACGCCTACGGAGCACGGCTGGTTCGGAGAAAACATCCCCACAGGAAGAGGCCACAGAGGAAGAAGAAGAGGAGGGGTTGGAGGAAAGAGGTGTGTCACAAGCAGTAGTAGTGTTTTGGAGGCGTGGTGGCGGAACAACCTACTGGACCTTGCCCTGCGTCCTTCCCAGCTGCCAGCAGAGTCACCCAATGCGCCGTAAAAGACAGGTAACGTCCCTGTCCATGCCTGCTGGACCATGAGTCAGCGGTAATATGCACCTTACCACTGACCGCCCTGTCCAGCGAGGCATGGACATTGCCTTCCACATGCCGGTAGAGAGCCGGAATAGCCTTCCGTGAGAAAAAGTGGCATTTCGGTACTTGCCACTGAGGTACTGAGCCACTGAGGCACATTGCACAAACTCACGGAAGGTGGCAGAATCTACCAACTGAAAAGGTAGCAGTTGAAGTGCTAGCAATTTCGCTAAGCTAGCATTCAATTGCTGGGCATGTGGATGGCTGGGATTGTACTTCTTTCGGCGCTGCAGCAGCTGGGGCAGGGAAATTTGGAGATTGACCGCTACTACTAGCTTGTGACACACCTATTTCTACACCTTCACTGCAGGCTTCAGAGAGGACTGGGGGTCTACTGGGGTTGGAGGTCCCAGAAGGGCAAGGGGGGGTACGCTTTTGTCTTTGGTTTGGGTCTTTTTGGTGTGCTTGCCAACGAGCTGCATGGCAGGTCGACATATGTCTGGACAAGCATGTGGTACCCAGGCGGTTGATGTTTTGGCCACGCGAGATACGCTTGCGACATAAGTTGCAAATAGCAAAGGTACGATCTTGTGGACATGTTTCAAAAAAGGCCCACACCAAAGAACTTTTGCTGTACCGGTCAGACACAGCAGCGCCATGCACAAGCGCCGTAGATGTGCGCTGTAATGCAGTGGGTGTGACCTTAAGCTGACCCCTGGAGGGCATCCTGCCTCTTTGGAGATATGCCTGTGCCTCCTCCTCCTCCTCCTCCTCTCTCCTATCAGGCACCCAGGTAGAGTCAGTGACCTCATCATCCCCTCCCTCCTCATCACTGTCAACAACCTGGCAGTATGCTCCAGCTGGGGGAACATCATCACTGACAAATTGCTGTCCCTCTCGGATACCCCCTCTCCCTGGGCTCACATCAATGCCTTCCTCTATCAGTGTTCCGTCATCAGAGTCTTCAAAACACTGCGCATCTTCCTGCAGCATGTACCCAACACTGTGTTGAAACAGTTCGGGGGACTCCTCAGGAGGACATGGTGGTACTAGGGAAGTATTGTGTGAAGCCATTGTGCAGAGGGAAGAGGACGCCTTGGCAGCTGCTTTGCCAGATAAACTTTGATCAGTCTGTGTGAGAGAGGATGAGGAGGATGAGGACGGCTTGGTCATCCACTCTACTAATTCCTCTGCATGTTGAGGCTCAACACGGCCAGCTCCCGAAAAGAAGGACGAGCGGCCACGGCCACGTGCTGAAGAGGATGCACCACATACACTACCAGCGTTACCTCTACATGCAGAGCCTGCTTGCCCTCGTGACTCTCTGCCTCTCTTTGTTGTTCTTCCAGACATATTTATGCGTTCAGGTGGTATATAACAGCACACGTACAGTGACACTAACTGCGCTCAGGTGGTATATAACAGCAAAGGTGCGGAGACACTAACTGCGCTCAGGTGGTATATAACAGCACACGTACAGTGACACTAACTGCGCTCAGTTGGTATATAACAGCACAGGTGCGGTGACACTAACTGCACTCAGGTGGTATACAACAGCACAGGTGCGGTGACACTAACTGCGCTCAGGTGGTATATAACAGCACACGAACAGTGACACCAACTGCACTCAGGTGGTATATAACAGCACAGGTGCGGTGACACTAACTGCGCTCAGGTGGTATATAACAGCACAGGTGCAGTGACACTAAATGCGCTCAGGTGGTATGTAACAGCACACGTACAGTGACACTAACTAAGCTCAGGTGGTAAATAACAGCAAAGGTGCGGAGACACTAACTGCGCTCAGGTGGTATATAACGGCACACGTAAAGTGACACTAACTGCGCTCAGGTGGTATATAACAGCACAGGTGCAGTGACACTTAACTGCGCTCAGGTGGTATGTAACAGCACACGTACAGTGACACCAACTGCACTCAGGTGGTATGTAACAGCACACGTACAGTGACACTAACTGCGCTCAGGTGGTATATAACAGCATAGGTGCGGTGACACTAACTGCGCTCAGGTGATATGTAACAGCACACATACGGTGACACTAACTGCGCTCAGGTGGTATATAACAGCACAGGTGCGGTGACACCAAATGCGCTCAGGTGGTATATAACAGCACACGTACAGTGACACTAACTGTGCTCAGGTGGTATATAACAGCACAGGTGTGGTGACACTAACTGCGCTCAGGTGGTTTAACCACTTGCTTACTGGGCACATAAACCCCCTTCGTGCCCAGGCGAAATTTCAGCTTCCGGCACTGCGTCGCTTTAACTGACAATTGCGCGGTCGTGCGACGTGGCACCCAAACAAAATTGGCGTCCTTTTTTTCCCCACAAATAGAGCTTTCTTTTGGTGGTATTTGATCGCCCGTGCGGTTTTTATTTTTTGCGTTATAATGAAAAAAAGAGCGACAATTTAAATATATATATATATTTTTTACTTGTTGCTATACTAAATATCCCATTTTTTTTTTTTTTTATTATTTTTTTTCTCAGTTAAGGTCGATACGTATTCTTCTACGTATTTTTGTAAAAAAAAAAAATCACAATAAGTGACTGCTTTGCGCAAAAGTTATAGCACCTGCAAAATAGGGGACATAATTATGATTTTTTTTTTATATTTTTTTTTTACTAATAATGGCGGCGATCTGCGATTTTTTTTGGGACTGCGATATTGCGACGGACACATTGGACACTTTTGACACATTTTTGGCGCCATTCATATTTATACAGCGACCAGTGCTATAAAAATGCACTAATTACTGTAAAAATGTGACTGGCATTGAAGGGGTTAACACTAGGGGGTGAGGAAGGGGTTAAATGTATTGCCTGGGTGTGTTCTAACTGTGTGGGGGGAGGGGGTGACTGGGGGAGGTGACCGATGCTGTCTCCCTATGTACAAGAGAAACAGCATCAGTCACCTCTCACTGACAGGACGTGAAGCTCTGTGTTTACATTCAGAGCTCCACGTCCCTGCT
Source organism: Rana kukunoris (assembly GCA_029574335.1). Lineage (NCBI taxonomy): Eukaryota > Metazoa > Chordata > Amphibia > Anura > Ranidae > Rana > Rana kukunoris. The sequence continues at coordinate 189,503,563 of CM056057.1, forward strand.
CTCTCACCGACGATCGCGTGTACCTGACGGACATCGCGGCTGCCGGGTACACGCATCGGATCCTCGGTGATGCGTCGGGACTGTTTTTCCCCGCCGCGCGCCACCCTGTGGCGCGCGCGGGGGAATTACAAGTAAATCACGTCCAAAGACGTGACCCTGGCGCCTCAGGTCCGCGCTGCTGACGTATTCTGTCAATAGCGCGGACCTGAAGAGGATATAACAGCACAGGTGCGGTGACACCAAATGCGCTCAGGTGGTATATAACAGCACACGTGCGGTGACACCAAATGCGCTAAGGTGGTATGTAACAGCACACGTGCGGTGACACCAAATGCGCTAAGGTGGTATGTAACAGCACACGTGCTGTGACACCAACTGAACTCAGGTGGTATGTCACAGCACACGTACAGTGACACTAACTGCGCTCAGGTGGTATATAACAGCATAGGTGCGGTGACACTAACTGCGCTCAGGTGATATGTAACAGCACACGTACGGTGACACTAACTGCGCTCAGGTGGTATATAACAGCACAGGTGCGGTGACACCAAATGCGCTCCGGTGGTATATAACAGCACACGTACAGTGACACTAACTGTGCTCAGGTGGTATATAACAGCACAGGTGCGATGACACCAAATGCGCTAAGGTGGTATGTAACAGCACACGTGCGGTGACACCAAATGCGCTAAGGTGGTATGTAACAGCACACGTGCGGTGACACCAAATGCGCTCAGGTGGTATGTAACAGCACACGTGCGGTGACACCAAATGCGCTCAGGTGGTATGTAACGGCACAGGTGCGGTGACACCAAATGCGCTCAGGTGGTATGTAACAGCACAGGTGCGGTGACACCAAATGCGCTCAGGTGGTATGTAACAGCACGCGTGCGGTGACACCAAATGCGCTCAGGTGTTATGTAACATCACGCGTGCAGTGACACCAAATGCGCTCAGGTGGTATGTAACAGCACGCGTGCGGTGACACCAAATGCGCTAAGGTGGTATGTAAAAGCACAAGTACAGTGACACTAACTGCGCTCAGGTGGTATATAACAGCACAGGTGCGGTGACACTAACTGCGCTCAGGTGGTATGTAACAGCACACGTACAGTGACACTAACTGCGCTCAGGTGGTATATAACAGCACACGTACAGTGACACTAACTGCACTCAGGTGGTATATAACAGCACAGGTGCGGTGACACTAACTGCGCTCAGGTGTTATATAACAGCACACGTACAGTGACACTAACTGCGCTCAGGTGGTATATAACAGCACAGGTGCGGTGACACTAACTGCGCTCAGGTGGTATGTAACAGCACACGTACAGTGACACCAACTGCACTCAGGTGGTATATAACAGCACAGGTGCGGTGACACTAACTGCGCTCAGGTGGTATATTAACAGCACACGTACAGTGACACTAACTGCGCTTAGGTGGTATATAACAGCACACGTACAGTGACACTAACTGCGCTCAGGTGGTATGTAACAGCACACGTACAGTGACACTAACTGCGCTCAGGTGGTATACAACAGCACAGGTGCGGTGACACTAACTGCGCTCAGGTGGTATATAACAGCACACGTACAGTGACACTAACTGCGCTCAGGTGGTATATAACAGCACAGGTGCGGTGACACTAACTGCGCTCAGGTGGTATGTAACCGCACACGAACAGTGACACCAACTGCACTCAGGTGGTATATAACAGCACAGGTGCGGTGACACTAACTGTGCTCAGGTGGTATATAACAGCACAGGTGCGGTGACAATAACTGCTCTCAGGTGGTATATAACAGCACAGGTGCGGTGACACTAACTGCGCTCAGGTGGCATATAACAGCACAGGTGCGGTGACACTAAATGCGCTCAGGTGGTATGTAACAGCACACGTACAGTGACACTAACTGCGCTCAGGTGGTATATAACAGCAAAGGTGCGGTGACACTAACTGCGTTCAGGTAGTATATAACAGCACACGTAAAGTGACACTTACTGCGCTCAGGTGGTATGTAACAGCACACGTACAGTGACACTAACTGCGCTCAGGTGGTATATAACCGCATAGGTGCGGTGACACTAACTGCGCTCAGGTGATATGTAACAGCACACGTACGGTGACACTAACTGCGCTCAGGTGGTATATAACAGCACAGGTGCGGTGACACCAAATGCGCTCAGGTGGTATATAACAGCACACGTACAGTGACACTAACTGTGCTCAGGTGGTATATAACAGCACAGGTGCGGTGACACTAATTGTGCTCAGGTGGTATATAACAGCACAGGTGCGGTGACACCAAATGCGCTCAGGTGGTATATAACAGCACACGTGCGGTGACACTAAATGCGCTAAGGTGGTATGTAACAGCACACGTGCGGTGACACCAAATGCGCTAAGGAGGTATGTAACAGCACACGTGCGGTGACACCAAATGCGCTAAGGTGGTATGTAACAGCACACGTGCGGTGACACCAAATGCGCTAAGGTGGTATGTAACAGCACACGTGCGGTGACACCAAATGCGCTCAGGTGGTATGTAACAGCACAGGTGCGGTGACACCAAATGCGCTCAGGTGGTATGTAACAGCACAGGTGCGGTGACACCAAATGCGCTCAGGTGGTATGTAACAGCACGCGCCTATGCACCTATGCTGTTATATACCACCTGAGCGCAGTTAGTGTCACTGTACGTGTGCTGTTACATACCACCTGAGTGCAGTTAGTGTCACCGCACCTGTGCTGTTATAAGTCACTGAGCGCATTTAGTGTCACTGTACGTGTGCTGTTATATACCACCTAAGTGCAGTTGGTGTCACTGTACGTGTGCTGTTACATACCACCTGAGCGCAGTTAGTGTCACTGCACCTGTGCTGTTATATACCACCTGAGCGCAGTTAGTGTCACTTTACGTGTGCTGTTATATACCACCTAAACGCAGTTAGTGTCACTGCACCTTTGCTGTTATATACCACCTGAGCGCAGTTAGTGTCACTGTACGTGTGCTGTTACATACCACCTGAGCGCAGTTAGTGTCACCGCACCTGTGCTGTTATATACCACCTGAGCGCAGTTAGTGTCACCGCACCTGTGCTGTTATATACCACCTGAGTGCAGTTGGTGTCACTGTTCGTGTGCTGTTACATACCACCTGAGCGCAGTTAGTGTCACTGTTCGTGTGCTGTTACATACCACCTGAGCGCAGTTAGTGTCACCGCACCTGTGCTGTTATATACCACCTGAGCGCAGTTAGTGTCACTGTACGTGTGCTGTTATATACCACCTAAGCGCAGTTAGTGTCACCGCACCTGTGCTGTTGTATACCACCTGAGCGCAGTTAGTGTCACTGTACGTGTGCTGTTACATACCACCTGAGCGCAGTTAGTGTCACTGTACGTGTGCTGTTATATACCACCTGAGCGCAGTTAGTGTCACTGTACGTGTGCTGTTACATACCACCTGAGTGCAGATAGTTTTACCGCACCTGTGCTGTTATATACCACCTGAGCGCAGTTAGTGTCACTGTACGTGTGCTGTTACATACCACCTGAGCTCATTTAGTGTCACCGCACCTGTGCTGTTATATACCACCTGAGCGCAGTTAGTGTCACCGCACCTGTGCTGTTATATACCACCTGAGTGCAGTTGGTGTCACTGTACGTGTGCTGTTACATACCACCTGAGCGCAGTTAGTGTCACCGCACCTGTGCTGTTATATACCACCTGAGCGCAGTTAGTGTCACTGTACGTGTGCTGTTATATAACACCTGAGCGCAGTTAGTGTCACCGCACCTGTGACACCAAATGCGCTAAGGTGGTATGTAACAGCACACGTGCGGTGACACCAAATGCGCTCAGGTGGTATGTAACAGCACGCGTGCGGTGACACCAAATGCGCTAAGCTGGTATGTAACAGCACGCGTGCGGTGACACCAAATGCGCTCAGGTGGTATGTAACAACACGATTTGTTCGTTTTCGACGAACGATCGAACGGCCAATGTTCGATGCGAACATGTGTTTGCATCGAACACGAAGCTCATCCCTACACACATGCAAATATAACTGGATGTCCATAGTGCCACTCTGTTTACTAATATTAAACAGACTGAAGGCTGTGTTGGCAGTATTGCTAAGCTTGAACTGATAACAGGTGATTCAGAGCCCTTTCCTTTTAACCTCCCTGGCGGTCTTCCCGTGTGTGGCACGGGGTGAGATTTTAAAGCTACGATCGGTAACCCCGTGCCACACACGGACTTGCCTCGCTGGATGCAGAAAAAAGTTTACTTACCTTTTCTCTGCGATCCAGCGATGAATCCCCGCAGTACACGGCGGGCGGATGTCCGTCTGATGCTGTGTGTTCCGCCGATTCCCTTCCCTGCGAGCGTCGCGACGTAGGGGGGGGAACGGCGCCAAATTTAAAAAAGTAAACAAACACTATACATACAGTACACTGTAATCATATAAAGATTACAGTACTGTATGTAAAAAATACACACCCCCCATGTCCCTAGTGGTCTGCCCTGTACACTACATGTCATTTTATATAATAAAAACTGTTCTTTCTCCCTGCAAACTGTAGATTGCCCATAGCAACCAAAAGTGTCCCTTTATGGCAAAAATTGTTTTAGAGCAGCTAAAAAACAGCGATAATAAATCAGAATCACTTGCAGAATTTAGCGATAGCGATTTTTGGGGAAATTCGTCATAAAAAAAAAAAAATAATGACAGCAAAAATTCTGCAACTGAGCAAATTTCAGTGATTTTGATTTGATTACATTATTGAATAATTTTTACTATAATTATATTATTATTTGTTATAATTTTTTATAATTATTTATTATATTATAATTTTTAATAAGAAAAAAAAAAAAATCATACCCAGGATGCCTATTAGACTCTTGTTTGGATAGATTTCAGTGAGTTATTCCTAAGAATTACAAGCCTACAGTATAAAACGCCAAATTCCCTTGCAAATAATGGTACCGCTTTTAGCACCTAAAATCTGAAAGAATAATACCGCCAGGGAGGTTAATGCAGGGTCCACTATATATTGAGGCTTGGTTGTGGTATGATCCTTGGTGGTACATGTGTCTAAGGTAGGTTTAACCTGCTGGTGCTAATTGTCAGGTTACTATTAACTTGCGCTGCTTGCCTGTCATTACATTAACTTTACAGTAGGAATGAATGTGATGTGGTTATTTTTATGCATTTACATGCTGACCTTGGTGCTAAAATAAAAGTCAGGATCTGTTTAGTCACATCCCTTAGTACTTACCTGTTAGCAATAGGTAATTGCTTGTGTTATTAGGGGGACCCCACAAAGCAATGGCGGCTGGTGCTCAAAAATTGCAGCCTCACTGTGCCATCAATTGTCACCACTGTGCCATGCCATTAAACGCAGCCAATGTGCCATCAATTGGCCCATTTTTTTTTGTGACTACAGGAAGGGGGGTGGTGCCCGGGCACCCCCTATGGATGGGCCGCCACTGCTACAGAGAGGTATGGGGTTTGTAGTGGTTACTATTTATGGAAAATAACCCCAAGCATGGCTCCAGGCTTTCAGCTCATCTGTAAAACAGTAGCAATCAGCCTTCCTAGAGACCAGCAACTTTAACTAAGCTGGGGGCAGGTAAGCAGGGCTTTTTTTCTGGGGGAACTTGGGGGAACTCAGTTCCACCACCTTTGGCTCAGACCCCTTGGTGCCCGCTCACCACAATCACTTGTGAACACAGAAGTCTGGTTTCTGTGTTTACAAGTGACTGCTTTGTAACCCCCTGAACTCTGCACACTGTATGTAATGCAATTCTGGTATTTAATGCCCCTTTAAGACCCTTCTACTGTTTGTGAAATCTGAACGGGTCGTGGTTGAGTTTCTGCACCTATTTTCTGAGAAAAAAAGCTCTGCAGGTAAGTATATGCTATATCCTAAAAGAGTGCACATTATAGGCATAATGAGTGTAAATCTCCAGCCCTCAACACCAACACCAGTCAACCTGCTTCTGCAACAAGGGACAGATCATCTTCAGCCCTGAAAGAACCACTATTTAGTTAACTGCCAGAAGGGGCAGATCAAGAAATCACTACAGTAGTCATAGTGGTCTGGTGGTAACTGGTGTGACGGCCAAAATGCAAAGCAAGGTTGCAGGCCAAAGAGAGTGCACTACAAATGGGCAGAGACTCAAAAGACCTACAGGCACTGAGGCCGAGTTCACACTGGTCCGACAAACGCTCCGACATTGGAAGCTCATGTCGCATGACGTGTGAAAATTAATGTTTCCCTATGGGAGCCGTCTTAACTGGTCCGACACATGTCGGAGCGACTTTGCAAATGCTCCCTGTACTACTTTGGTCCGACTTTGATCCTACTTCACTCCATTGAATATCATTGAAGTAGGATCAAAGTCCGATTACAGTCTTGCATGCTCCGACATTGGCATGCGACTTGTACTCTAGTGATCTTGAGGGGGAACTCCACGTCAAATTTTAACAAAAAAAAACAGCATGGGTTCCCCTCCAAGAGCATACCAGGTCCATGGGTCTGGTGCAGATTTAAAGGGGAATCCCCTACGTCGAAAAAACGGCATGGGGGTCCCCCCAAAATCCATACCAGACCCGTATCCGAGCAGAAGCCCGGCTGGTCAGAAAAGGGGGTGGGGACGAGCGAGCGCCCCCCTCCTTAACCGTGCCAGGCCGCATGGCCCTCCCACCCCAAAGCACCCTCCCCATGTTGATGAGGACAGGGCCTCTTCCCGACACTGTGTTGTTGTTGTGGTCTGCGAGCGGGGGGGCTTATCGGAATCTGGGAGCCCCCTTTAACAAGGGGGCCCCCAGATACCGGCCCCCCACCCTAGGTGAATGAGTATGGGGTACATCGCACCCCTACCCATTCACCGGGAGGAAAAATGTCAAAAAATAAACACACTACACAGGTTTTTAAAATATTTTATTAGTCCACTCCGGGGGTCTTCTTCCGACTTCTCTGCTCTCCCGGGTTCTTTTCCGAACTTCGGGGGTATTCTTCTGTCTTCTCCGCTCTCTTCTTCTGCTCTCCGCGCTCCCCTGTTCTTCTCCCGCTCTCCGGTGCCTTCTGCCGGGCTGTGCCACTGCTGCTTTCTTCTTTGTAGCTCTTTTACTAGCGGCCAGCCCGGGCTTCCTCCATCGTCTCTTCCTCATCGCCTTCTTCCCTCTTCTTTTCTTCCGGTGTTGACTCGACGCTCCATCCCGCTGTAATGCCGGGTGCGCGGCTCGCACCTATTTTATATGGGCCTCTTATGATGTCACAGTCCCAGCATGCATGACGTCACCACCTGGAGTATTCTGGCACTGTGACGTCATAAGAGGCCTATATAAGTCGCCGCGCACCCGGAATTACAGCGGGAGGGAGCGTCGAGTCAACACCGGAAGAAAATAATAGGGAAGAAGAAGGTGACGAGGAAGAAGATGACGGGCTGGTCGCTGCCGCTAATAAAAGAGCTACAAAGAAGAAAGCGGCGGCGCAGCCCGGAAGAAGGAACCGGAGAGCAGGAGAAGAACGGGGAGTGCGGAGAGCAGAAGAAGAGAGCAGAGAAGACAGAAGAAGACCCCCGAAGTCAGAAGAAGACCCCCGGAGCTGACTAACAAAATATTTTAAAAACCTGTGTATTGTGTTTATTTGTTTTGACACTTTTCCTCCAGGTGAATGGGTAGGGGTACGATGTACTTCATACTCATTCACCTAGGGAGCTCCCAGATTCTGATAAGCCCTCCGCCCACAGACCCCGACAATCAACAGCCAGGGTTTTCGGGAAGAGGCCCTGTTCTCATCAACATGGGGGCAGGGTGCTGTGGGGTGGGGGGGGGCGCAGGGCGCCCCCCTGCCCCAGAGCACCTACCTCCCCATGTTGAGGGCATGCGGCCTGGCACGGTTAAGGAGGGGGGCAGTCGCTCGTCCCCACCCCCTTTCCTGAATGGCTGCTGCTCGGATACGGGTCTGGTATGGATTTTGGGGGAACCCCCACGCTGTTTTTTTGGCGTAGGGGATTCCCCTTTAAATCCGCAACAGACCCATGGGGCTGGTATGCTCTTGGAGGGGAACAAATGCATTTTTTTTTGTTAAAATTTGGCGTGGAGTTCCCCCTCAAGATTCATATCAAACACAGTGCCTGATATTGGCAGGGATCTAAGTCGGATCCCCACTCATTGAAAGTCGAACTTCAAGCAATGTAGGATCAGTGTAGGACCAATGTCACAGAACAAAGTAGAATGAAAATAGTGTAGTATAGTGTGAAACCCAGCCTGATGGTTCTATACCAAGCCTAATCAAACAGCTGCGTTTATTTAAAGGCAACCTCTACCTCTGGGAAATTGCTATGGCAAGTGGACATATCAGAAGCAAAAGGCGGAGACTTTACGCCTGTCCAAACTGACTGTGTGGAACTCAGGTACTAAGCTATTCAAGCAAAGTTATCAAAGGGTACCTCTGCCTTAAAATCAGCCGGCCAAACGGGCTTCATCAGATTCACCAAGGGTGCCATTCTTCCAACAGAAGAAACAATATCCTTGCAGAGGAGAGCAAATAGATCTGGATCTGTTAAGTAGTGATTTTGTGACCTGTGATTGCGTTCACTTCGGTTCAAGTCGGATCTGGTAATATCTAGAAAGAAGATTAGAGGGTAATTCCCCCAAAAACCTTTTTTTAACATTGATTGAGGCTCGTTATGTCAAGGGGAATCGGGTGGTTTTTTATTAGAAACGAAGCAATACTTACCGTTTTACAGATGCATCGTCTCCGTCGCTTCCGGGTATGATCGTCTGGTCTGGGCGTGCCTATTTGATTGACAGGCTTCCGACGGTCGCATACATCGCGTCACGAGTAGCCGAAAGAAGCCGAGCGACGGTGCGGCTCTATACTGCGCCTGCGCACCGTCGTTCGGCTACTTTCGTAAAATCGTGACGTGATGTATGCGACCTCGGAAGCCTGTCAATCAAATAGGCACGCCTATAGTCGGAGCCCATACCCGGAAGCGTCGGAGACGATGCATCTCTAAAACGGTAAGTACTGCTTCATTTCTAAAAAAAAAAAACCTGATTCCCCTTGACATAACTAGCCTGAATGAGTGACTTGTATAGCACTACACATGCGAACTGAATCGCCTCTAGACGCTTTTTTGCAGCCAGTGTCTTCCTGGCTGGTGCAGGATCGCGACACGCTTGGGACACACAGTCGTACAGACATATATACATATATACTGGGCCAATTTGGAGAGGATCCAATTAACCTACCAACATGTCTTTGCAGACCAGAGGATAGCCAAAAGGCAAAGTAACGATGAGTGACTGACAAGTTAAACCTGGGAGAACTGTAGCGGAAAATAAAGAATCAAAAAGCCTCTTTATTTGCCTAAACCCAAGCGGCCCAATAGGGTCAACTGACGGTTATATGTAAATTTGAGCTTAGGATCCGTGGGTCCTGTACATTAAGGAAGCCAATATAATTTTTTTTTATTCCTCTCTACGAATTCATTGCATTCCCTCCATGATGCATCAGAGCACAAGGGTTGTGATCACATGGCGTTGGTCAAAAATAAAACTTGAATAACAAGCGGAAGGATAAGGACCCAAAAGAATTGCATAGGCCGTCGTTGCAATTTATCTCTCCACCGTCAGTAAGGCTTGACCTCCACAAATCATACCCCATGATTTCTAAGGGGTATCGTTCATAGTGGTGTGCCCCCCCCCCCAAGTCGCTGTGAATTCAAAGTAGTCCCTACACTACTTTTGATCCCGCTGTGATCTAACTTGGGGCCATGGACATCAAGAATACACAGGCATTGATTCAATACTCATAGAAATGACAGTAAAATTGCATGATTTTATGTCGCAATAGTGGAAACCTAGGCTAAGACTGTAGATGGTCAAGATTGCATAGTGGGTAAGGTTGAGGATAGACACAAGTCGATCAAGTCCAACCTAGGTGTGTGATGATATGTCAGTATTACCTTGTATATGCTGTATGTTGTGGTCGTTCACAAGGGTGTGTGTGTGTGTATAATGTATACACACTTCGAAATACCCATGTTTCAGCAAGTACCTTCATCTGGCAAAGACTTCTGGTGAGCCTTGGTTGGACAACAGACTGGCGCAATGACTTCCAGGTTCTGGGATAAAAAGTCCAAGTACAGACTCTAATCAAGTTGGGAGGAGCCATCATTGAGAGATCAACTAGTCTCATCACAACAATGAACTACCGGGAAGCAATTTTGAATCTCAGAAAAAATAGATTGGTTGCATCCCAAGAGCGATAAAATAGCCTGTAGTAACCCATGTGGTCCGAGGGGGGCCCAAGGGAAGGTTGACAACTGTATTTACTGGTTTTGTAGTAAAGAAAGACTTACTTCCTGCACTAGAAACAGTGACTCCACAGAGGAGAAAAGTCCCCTCTTGGGGAGGTCGCTAAGCTAACTAATCTTTCAGCGTATCAGCTATTCAGCCGATACATTCACCACAAGCTGTTACTCGTCGGGTATTCATGCCAATGAGGGAAAAGGTCTCCAAAAGTTATAGCGGTCGCAGACTGAAGTCTTTCCGAAACGCAACAAAAAGGAGCCTCAACTATGCTGAAAAGACTGGGGAAGGCCTGTCTTCGCTGTCAAGAAGGAATGCAAAGCTAGTCAACTTTTGTATCCTACACCAAGTTTTAGAAAACCCTAACCTAACATGCTGGGAGATACTCCCAGCATGTTAGGTTAGGGTTTTCTAAAACTTGGTGTAGGATACAAAAGCCGTTGGATGACAGGGACAGTCTCTAACAAAAGCCGGTCAAGGGATCGGCAACAAGTAAGGCTTTCAAAGATATTGGTCTGACAGTAACCTGGGTGGCTTCCCAGAGGTGGAAGCAGAGAAACTGACAGCCAACTGGGTCGGCAGATTAGCCAGTACGTATATATTCAACAAACTTATTAGTCTCCAGGATCCTTTTCCAGATTCGCAGCCGTTCGATAGTGATAACAATAATTGTCCTGTGGCTTGCAGGCAATGATATCCACGGGTACAGTCTCAGATCCATTTCTCCTATTCTCTTTCCTGAGATTCAACACCCCATACAGCGTGGCCAATTGTATCTTCCAAATTCATACAATTTATATCTAAATGCAGAAGACCAAGAAGTGGAGGTCTCACCATTGGTATTTGAAATCCAATGGAGGTCAGAGCGCCTACTCCAGACTTCAAGTACATTAGATATGAGAAAAACCTACAGAATTTATAGGATGGAATTCTCTGTTTCTTACTGTAAGGATTGCATTGTATACAAGTGTAAGCCTAGAGACGGCATTAAATAATACATGAAACTCAGTCATGTCTTCACTCTCTGGGATCCAGTAACGGTTGCATATCTCAACAACCAATTCCGAAAGACCTGGGCAGGTTATTCTTTCCCCCAAATAGTGTGAGACACATTATCTCTCCATTAAGAGGGATAAGACATCCTAAATATAGCCAGTAACATGGAATAAGTATTCATTTTGGCAAATACAGTATGTAGAGTAGGTCTAGAAGGATCTCAAACATCAAACCATAAACTACCTTGTTGCTGAAATTAATCAGGCAAAATGCCTCTAGTCTCTTCCTCAACACTATACAAAGGTTGGTATCTTCGCAACTTGTGTTAGAACATCATCCTTCTGGCATATCCAAACTAAGTATTCGAAGTTCCACAAACATTGAAAATCTATTCAAGGTTGAAGAAAGACATAGAATTGGCCCTTCTTCTAGGAGAAAAACGATACTCATCAGGCCTAACGGCATCGAAAAAAGACAATCTCGCTGTCCAATGAAGACAATTGCAGTTGTGCGGATAAAGTTAGTCAAAGCTTAGTTAAATCCATCAGATGAGGGCAGAGACAGCTCTTCCAAACTGGTTGTGCATCCATTGACGGAACACTAAAATAGTTCCTCCAGAGTTAATATGGAAACTATGACCTGGTCTACATTCAACACGTTGGGCTCCATTCTTGTGGACCTAGCAGTCTTAACTACAATACATCTGTCGTTCAAGGGGATAGATCCAATTCTCTTAAACACTTGAGCAGTACCCACCCTTGTTGTCTGGTGATTTGGTACATCCCATACGTATATGCTGTCATGCTTTGTCAGGAAAGGAGAACATTTTATACTTACCTGACGGTAATTTTCCTTTTCTGATGCAAGCATGACAGCATATAGGTCCCCCCCCCCCCAAAAAAAACAAGTGATACTAAGTTACGAGAATACTGCAGGAAGGGAGGAGACCTACTTTTATAGTATAACCGGTCCTGAATTGGGATACGTATATATGCTGTCATGCTTGTATCAAGAAAGGAAAATTACCGTCAGGTAAGTATAACATTTTCCCTTTTAAGGCCTCAGAATTAGTTACAACAAAGAACCTGCAAAACTAAATGGCGGTAGTTGCAATTGTTTGTGTCATCTGGCATTGGAGCAACAGTTTATCAAATGCACATTTTCAGTAAAAAATACACCGACGTTAATTTTAGGGCACACAAACAAAGTAATTTTATTTATTTTTTTGTAAAATGCAAGAGATGAAGTTATGTAGTAAATATACCAAACTTATCAAGCCTTAAAATAGGCTATCGGTGACCCATTAAAAGCATTTGCAGGTGATCAGTTTAGAGATACCATAAACGATGACCCTATAATTATTGCTCTCACTTTGTGCACGGCTCTATGTATGGCGCAATAGTTTTTTTATATGTAGCTGCATCCAATATATATGTTTTACATACTGTATGTACGTGTGTTTGTTGCATTACTCTTTTTCACTTAACTTTATTGTTGTCACATAAGGGACTGTATATATATATATATATATATATATACACACATTTATAGTAGCAAGTTGTCTTTTAAGAGGAGCTCCACCCAAAAGGGGAAGCTCCACTTGTTCGCACCCTCCCCCTCCCCACTGCCAAATTTGCCACTTCCTGGTAGAATCGCTTCACAGCACTCTACATTAAGGTGACCAGGTTTTTAAAATGAAATCCAGGGACATATTTTTTATTTTTTTACTAGTAATGGCGGCAATCAGCAACTCTCTGCCCATCACCGCGCCACCCGCCTCACAGCCTGTCAAGTCTTATGCCGCCTGCACACGGTCGGAAATTCCGACAACAAATGTTTGATGTGAGCTTTTGGTCTGAAATTCAGGCCGTGTGTAGGCTCCTTGGGACATTTTCTGTCGGAATTTCCGACCACAAAAATTTGAGAGCTGGTTCTCAAATTTTCTGACAAAAGTTCTTGTCGAAAATTCCGATCGTCTGTATGCAATTGCGACGCACAAAAATCCTACACATTTCTTCTCGGGTCGTAGTGTTGTACGTCACCGCGTTCTAGACGTTCGGAATTCCCGACAAGATTTGTGTGACTTGTGTTATACAAGTCAAGTTTGAGGCAAAATTCAGTTGGAAAAAAATCCACGGTTTTGTCATCAGAATTTCCGATCGTGTATACGCGGCATTACTCTCTGGGGCCCCCCGGCTACTACTGGGTGGGGAACAAAGGAAGATCACCCAGTCAGGGAAGGCAAGGAGATAGGCAGGTGGCTGGCCGGGACTTGAGCCAAGGCAGAAGAACATGCGAGCGGAGCTGAAGAAATATTCCCTCTGCTCTGACTAGCATATGATCCTCAGAAAGTAGCACAGATAATGGAAGAATTTTTTTTTTTTTAATTCTGCACTGACTGTCTTTGAAATTGCCCCAGTCATCTTATCGAAAACAAACTCTAATAGAAAAATATCAACTGCCTAACACAGAAGTGTATCATCACTTCCAGATGTGCATTACCAGAAGACTCTTCAGCGCACACACGATTTAATGACTTCCACCCTTATGGAATATCTATGCAGGTCCTTCGATAAGCATACCGGTCACATCTCAAAAATATACAGCATCTTGTCCTCTAAGTCGGAAAAATCATTTTATATGAACAAATGGGAACAGGATATAGAAGCAACGCTGGACTTAGATAAATGGGTTAAAATGGCACAACTTGCCTCTAAATCATTCACTAACACCTCATTGATTGAGGCGAATTATAAACTTTTGTTGCGATGGTACATGGTACCAGCGAGGGTGGCGACATATGTTCCAGGCACTTCCTCTCTATGTTTCAGGGAATGTGGCATGGAGGGCACAGTATATCATGATGGGTATATCCCAAGGTCAGGCGATTTTGGATTCGCATCTATAACTTTATCTATTCACTAACCCAGGTGAATTTGACCAAGTCACCACAGCATGCGCTACTAGGAAGCCCAGTGGAGGGAGTGCCGGGACACACAAGGAAACTTATTTCATTTATATTCACTGCATCCAGGGTGGCGATAGCTAGATCCTGGAGGGCGCCCATGATACCCTTCGACTTGGGGGGTATCATGATTAATGAGCGCCTCTCGGCAATTACTCGATAAACAGCCCTTCTTTAAAAGTCTGGGAACCATGGATAAAATACCTGTCTGAGGGATTATGAGATACTAGTACGGTTTAGCAGAGAACAGATGTTCACATCTCCTCTCTTTACCTTTTTCTCCCTTCTTCTCTTCTCCTTTTTCATTCCTTTCACAGGTTCTTAATTTATTCTCCTATATTTTGATTGAGAGGCCAGGATGGGAACTTAGGCCACATTGTATTATGGTATGGATCCCTCTTCTTCTTTATGAAGCTTGTAGAGTTTTTTTTTTTTCTTTACTCACAATAGGTTTCTCATGTAGTAAATTAAGCTGAAGTTTAAGGAGATGAGAGTTACAATAGGCATCCTTGTTTAGATACGCTGTATTCCTCTCACCTCTTGTATCTTGTGACATTTTGTACGTGGAAACGATTATCTCATGTAAACAATATTTTGCCTTGTAGACTGGATATGTACAATTTTCAATAAAAAATATTGGAAAAGAAATTGCCTCAGTCCCTGTTCAAATCCAATCCGGGGACAAAGCCGGGGACAGACTTGGTCCAAGGACAGTGTCCTCAATCCGGGGGGTGTGCCCAGAAACCGGGGATGTCTGGTCACCCTAATCTACATCATGTCTGGCCCCTCCTTCACTGTGGCCCATCCTCCCTCCTCCTCATTGACCTGAAGCAAGAATGAAGAAGGTGAAATCACAAATCCTTGGCCATTAACAACTCACTTCCACTCAAGGCTTAAAGGAGTTGTAAAGGAAAAAAATGTTTCACCTAAAATTAATGTCTGCAAGGTAAACAGACAGAATAGTGTAATGATTCCTTCATCTATATCACCTCTGGCGTTGTAGTTTCTGTTCTCTCATTCACATTCTGGTTTGTGTCGCTCGTTCATGTAAGAACTGCATTTCCCAGTATGAATTGCGGCACGCCCAGTAATTCACACCGCAGGGCTCTACCTGGTCTTCTGCTCCACACATCTGCACACCCATGGAGTACAGGGTTCTGTGCATGTGCAGACACGTGAGGTTTGGGACTTCCATATTGCACCATTTTTGCAGATGCTTGGTAAACCTGTATGTGTGCAGATGTGCTGCAGGGCTTAGCCGGGACCTGAAGCCTGAGGCACAGATAGTTCCCCTCTGTTGAGCTGCTGAGAGCAAAGAGGGGATGTCCTGTTTAAGCACCAAATATTGAGTTTAGTGATTGATTGTGTTCCAGATGGTTTAAAAAAAATCTGAATTAGAGTGAAAATCTGAAAAATGCCAGAACCTAAAAATATGTGATGTCAGGTGTTTAACCACTTAAGACCTTAGGCAGCTAAAGGACCCGGCCAGGTTTTGCGATTCGGCACTGCGTCGCTTTAACAGACAATTGAGCGATCATGCGACGTGACTCCCAAACAAAATTGGCGTCCTCTTTTTCCCACAAATAGAGCTTTCTTTTGGTGGTATTTGATCACCTCTGCGGTTTTTATTTTTTGCGCTATAAACAAAAATACAATTTTGAAAAAAATGCAATAATTTTTACTTTTTGCTATAATAAATATCCCTCAAAAATATATAAAAAACATTTTTTTTTCCTCAGTTTAGGCCGATACGTATTCTTCTACCTATTTTTGGTTAAAAAAAAATCGCAATAAGCGTTTATAGCGTTTACAAAATAGGAGATAGTTTTATTGCATTTTTTTTTTTACTACTAATGGAGGCGATCAGCTGTTTTTAGCCTGGAGGCCACAGACTGTCATTAGCCCGACTGTCGGCTTTCTTCCCTTCAGCAGCCACAGTCCTCCACACACCGCTCCGATTCCTCCTGCTTCCGTGCTGCCTCCTATTGCAGTGCGGGAAAATTAACCCCTTCGCAGTACTGCGGAAAGAAGCGGAAAGTCCCGCAGAATGCGTGCGTGTTGGGAGGTATGCGCAGGGCTGCCATCAGGAATTTTGGGGCCCCCTACACAGCTTAAGGCATAGGCCCCCTGGAGCAGAGAACTGGGGGGGGGGTGCTGCCGCCTGAAATTGAGAAGCGGGGGGGTGCCGCAAATTGAGAAGCAGGGGGGGGCCTTTACAAAAAAAGAAGAAATAAAGAAAAAAAAAATATATATATATATATAAAACCTCTGGGCCCTTTAATAAAAAATAAAAAAGTAAAAATGTATAAAAAATATAAAGAAAATGTAATTTTTTTTAATAAAAAAAAGTAGGGGTTGCTGTCCGGGGCCTTGGGGGCTTCCGGGCCCCTGGGGACCTCCAGACCCCTAAAAAAAATAAAAAAAATAAACATTTAGAAAAAAATACATAAAAAAGGGAGGTTGCCATCCGGGGGGCCCTGGGGACCTCTGTGCCTTTTAATAAAAAATAAAAAATATAAACAAAAATAAAAAAATAAACATTTATAAAGAAAATAAAAGGGGGGGTTGCCACATGGGGCCCTGGGGATCTCTGAGCCCTTTAATAAAAAAAAAAAATATATATATATATATATATATATATATATATATATATATGTGTGATTTTTTTATAAAGAGGGGGGGTTGCCATCCGGAGGCCCTGGAGACCTCTGGGCCCTTTAATAATATTATTAATAATAATAATAATAATAATATATATTATATATATATATATATATATATATATATATATATATATATATATATAAAAACATATTTTTTTATAAAAAATTAATTTAAAAAAGTAGAATTTGCTGTCTAGGGGCCCCCTATTAGGCGGGGCCCATGGGCTAGAGCCCAGTCAAGCCCAATGGTAAGTCCGGCCCTGCCTGCGGCACATCTGTCCACACACCAGAGTAACAAAGGTAGCAGGAGGGGGAGTTGAAAAGCCAAAGTCAAAATGGACTGAAATTATTTTTTAGGAGCTTGTTTTAGTGCTGGGGGTTTTATTCTAGGGCAGGGCTAGGGAACCTTGGCTCTCCAGCTGTTTTGCAACTACAAGTCCCGTGAGACATTGCAACACCCTGACAGTCACAGGCATGACTCCTAGAGGCAGAGGCATGATGGGATTTGTAGTTTCACCACAGCTGGAGAGCCAAGGTTTGCCTACCCCTGTTCTAGGGGATATTTGATTTTTGCATTTACTGTTATAGATGTTTTGTTATGGAACCCGTTGATATAGACTCAATGAGGGGAATGTACAAAGTTTGGAGCAGCTTGTGCATGGCAACCAGTCAGCTTCTTCCTTTCATTTTCAAAGCTTAAAACAGGATTATAGTTACCTTCAGTCTGGCGCTGCAGTGTTCCACTGGCTGCTGACATTTTCGGGCTGTCACCTTCTGGATACAAATCATCAACCATTTCATTGGCTGGGCCAAGATGATATAACTCATGCGCGTGCACAGAAGTTCATTCATCTTGGCACTGGCGAAAATGTCCAGCGGAGGACAGGCAGCAGAAGAGACGTAGTAAGGTGCAAGGAAAATAAAAGCCTGATCAAGCTAAAGATCGGAACTGACTGGTTACTATGTGCAGCTGCTCCAGCTTTGATAAATTTCCCCCAATGACTTAGTATGGGTAATAACCCCTTTTACCTTCAGATCATGAACTCGACTGACCAACATTAATACACCACATACTTCTGTAACAGGACAGGATGGATGTATGGTTTATTAGTGTTTGATGCACCAATTTCTGACCCTACCATCTACATGCCGAGATTTTAATGCACATGCTTGTGATCATCATTCATGACGATTGCTTGTTAATAAATACTATGGGATAATGCACTAGGTTGGTGCGTCCTCTTTTTGTTTGTGTTTTGTAGTGACTTCATGACATTCCTATTCCAGGAGGCCAGCAAGGCTTGAGGCTATACCCCTGTTGAAGGCTTCTGTGGCGGAAACGCGTCGGGTACTGCAATTGAGCACCCCATATTGCTATTCCTGTGATCACTTTTTACTTATGTCATATTTTTTGTTTATGACTTTTAAATAAAAACCTTTATTGGTTTAATTGACCTGCGCAATTGGAGCCCTTTTTTCTATTTTTATATCACCCATTCCATGGTCATATTGGAGCTTGTACCTACCTTCCTGCATTCAATGGCTTAAGGAATTCATCTGGATCCTGCAGTGTCATCGCAGCACGCCATTCAAGCATTTGCTGGTTCCTGTCGTATGCGCCAGTTGGAGTTCCAGTTACAACTACGGCTCCATCCCGGTTGCAGTGGTCCCGGTTCCAAAAGAACACAACGCCCTACTGACTCTCTGCTGTACAGCATTTGAGTCCAACTCATCTGGTAAGCATATCTTTACTTACCTCATACCTCTGATGTGATGTGATCTCCACTGATCCCTACAGACAACTTGAATATCTGTTTGCACCAATCATCGGACAGAAGTCCATTTAATTGTTTGCACTCATCATCGGACAGATGTGTCCATCTGATTTTGATGTTATAGACTTTGTAACGTCCTAACAGTACACCTAACTCTGTTTTGGCTACCTGATCATTGTTTGCCGGTAGTCCACGTATATGCACACACACTTTGAATGTTGCTACCATACAGGGTACCATACATTGTATTTCTTTAGTTCACTAGCGCTACATTTTTTGTGTTTACTATTTACTGGCTTTGTTTGTTTGTATGTAGCCGCTTATTATTGTTTGTTGAAGTTCGCACAGATTTTTCTTTATTCTATATCCCTGTGATGCCTAGTTATTCTCAAAAACTTTACCAGGACACTGCACTTTTTTACGCAGGCGGTTTATTTGTGTTGTCTTTCCAATCTTAGAGCTTTGTTCTCAGAGATGATGCAATGAGTAGTTATGTGAGCAGCTGTGGACCACAAGTCTGGTCCTCCTCCTGTAAATTCTCATAGACTAGGTGTTTATCTCGCCAAACTGATTTGCGTGGCATATTTTTATTTGCTATGATCCACTTGGCAAAACCTGTGGAGCTCAGCAATTTCTGCAATGCTGCAACAAGCACATTTACACCATCAATCATTCTGCAGTGAAAGTTGCTTAAAGAGGAGTTCCACTCTAAAAAATTACTTTTGTTTAATCCCCTCCCCTCCCCCTTACATGCCACATTTGGCATGTAATTTTTTTGGGGGGGGAGTGGGGGCTTCAGTAGGAGTGGGACTCCTAGCCTTAATCGCCTACACCAGCCCCTCCCTGTAGGCGATCGCATGGGACACATGACAGGTCCCATGCGATCGCCTCTCCAATCAGCGGCGAGCCACGCACGCATGCGCAGTGCGGCTCGCGCATGCTCAGTGGGTGCCCGGCCGTGAAGCCGAAGGCTGTCATGGCTGGGTGCCCACAGTCGGGATGGAGACGTCGGCTGGGGAGGGGGGGGAGGAGCGGAGCCCCGGTCGGCGCGTCGCTGGAACACAGGAGCAGGTAAGTGAGTGTTTATTAAAGGCCAGCAGCTACACTTTTTGTAGCTGCTGACTTTTAATAAACACAATTTTTGGCTGGAACACCCCTTTAAATCAAGCAGCATCCATGAGTACTCAGACAGCTGAGCCCATTGACCACATCTAGTTGCTTTATATATCAACCTGCAGGCACATAATTCTTTGGCTCTTTGTGTTAGGGTGCAGGCATACCTAATGGAGTGACCATTGAGTGTACGCTTTATCAAATTTTTAATGAAACCAAAGTTTTCCTGTAAGTAATGGATTGAAGAACAACCCTATTACTTACACAATTGCTCATTTGTCATAATCAATAAGAACTCAATTCTTTAGATCAAATGGCAGTTCTCTTCAGCGATCTTCTAATTGTTTGACCTTTGAAAATGTCAGCCGTACAATCTCAGGTATCCTGGGTCCTGAGCTATTTATCATCTGCATTGACTGGCTCTGATCCCACTGATTGTATCAAATCCCATGTAACAAATACTCGGTGGAGCTGAAAGACTTTAATCCCGAAGACTGATTGGCTTGATCCCAGAGAAGAGTTCATTGCGTTGTCATTTTAGAGTTTAGCTGGTTGTGAATTAGCAACATGTAAAGTCTTCTCATATTCAGATCTCTACTGTTGATCTGAATGCAGCAGTGTTATAAGCTCTGGGCCTATGCACAACACTGAGCACTAAAGTAGAATATTGTGCATCTGTGATGCAATTTTGAATGTTTTTTTTATGTGATACATGTAATAGTTTAAGCAAATTGCTTGGTTTTACACCCCAGTCTCGAGTGCTGGAGATTAGAGTCCACCACTCAATGGCCTATCCTGAATCATTGCAATGTGTACTGTTATACTGGCCCCAAGGGGAATGGGTCCACTGTGCTCTCGCACACTACATGCTTCAAGGGTTCATGTCAGTAGGGGCAGTGTGTGCTTTCTTCTTCTCCTACCTGCAGTCTCCACCATTGGTTACCACGCACCGCTGTCATCTTTGCAGTTATTGGTTGCTTGGAGAGCCGGCGTCCTAGTAAACCATAACATGATTCCCCGAAACGCATAGCAGAACAGAACCTCCTCTGTACAGAAATGCTTCATTGCCTGCCTTCCTCTCCCGACTCCCACTCTGCAAGGTAATAAGAACTCTAAACTAAGGGGGTACTCTGATCTAAAGGGGGACTTCTGACCAAAGGGGTGCTCTAAACTAAGAGGGAAACTCTGATCTAATGAAGCAAACTGATCTAAGGTGTTACTCTGATCTAAAGGGGACTCTGATCTAAATGAGGACTCCTGAACTGAGGGGCACTCTGATCTAAGGGGGTTCCTGTGGTCTGAATAAGGAATCTGATCCAAGGTAGGACTCCAATCTAAGAAGTCAACTAATCGAAGGGGTGACTCATCTAAAGGAACTCCTGAACTCTAATCTAAAGGGAGAATCCTGAATTAAGGGGGACTCTAATCTAAGGGGGTATTTTGATCTAAAGAAGCAATATGATCTAAGAAGGGACTTTGATCCAAAGGGGAAACCCTGATCTAAAGAAGGAATCTGATCCAGGGTACGACTCTGGTCTAAGGAAGGGAACAACTAATGGAAGAGGCAACTCTGGTCCAAAGGTGGATCCCTTATCTAAGTGGGGACTCTTAATCTAATGAGGGACTCTGTTATAGCAAGGGGCTCTCATCTAACAGGGACTCCTATGTAAGGGAGGACTCTAATGTAAAAGGAGAGCTGATATAAGGGAGAATCTGTTTACACATCCACTTACCTCTTAACCCATTTAAATCCAGAGAAGAAAGACAGTATTTTTTATTTTTTTTTGTGATAGATTGGAGGTGGCCTGATGCAAATCCATGCACCCGGCCTTCCATATAACGATTACAGGCATGCAAAGGTCTGCTTTCAAAAAGTGGAAAGAACTGAATAGGAGCAAATGTCACTAAAGAGATATCTATCACATTCTGCTCCAGTTTAGCAGGGGATCTAGATCGTTCATGAAGTGCAAAGGTGAGCAGTGTGGGGGGGGGGGGGGGGGTTGGGATGCAGAGGTTAGAAAAGGAGTGGGGCTGGTGGTCACTGTAACTACCCCTGTTAAATTAATGGCCAAGGTAAAATGTTGAGACATTGGTGGTCCCCTGTTATGTTGATGTTCAATCACAAATCATAACATACAGGGTTACACAACTATCATTTCTATTACACTGGAGGTCAGTGACTGTAACGGAATGCACCGTGACAGTCTGAGATATTCCTATGTCTAGGGTCACCTTATGTCCACTAGGGCCATAGGGTGACAAAGAATCATAATTCATATGTTACAGAAGACATTAATAAGGGACATTAATAATAATCCAGGTTTGCAGGATGTCTTCAAATATCAAAAGCTGTTAGCTATGCAATCTGGGCACACATGCTTTTGAAAGGTGTTAATTCAGGTCAGCCAGCCAGTGAGTCATACCTTTGTATAATAGGCTATTGAAATATCTGAAGGTGTGGATTGCACCCACTCTCACTGCCATTGTGTGATAAAGATGTCTGTGTTACTATTCAGGGTTAATTGAACCCTATTGATAATATGGTGCCGTCATGTCTAGCTACCAATTAAAGAATTATCCTCAGTGAGTGAAAAGGGGGGTGGAGATTACATTGTCCTGTGATTAAATGTCTATATGCTCCAGGAGTGCGCTCTTCCTCCTTTGAGAAGGTACACCCACTTGACCTCTCAGTGGACCCTCGGTCCCTCCTACTGGTCCGGGGGTGGCAATTGCAAATCTGCAGGGGTAGCCATTCTTATCAGGGGTGGATGCTTCACGGTTGACTCCATCCATGAGCTAGTCTGTGGCCGCCTTTTGGTCATAGACGGCTCATGGGCGGGAGAGCCAATTAGGCTCATCAACGTGTACGCTTCCCCGGAGACGAATGCGCGCCTGGAACTTTTCCAGACCCTGCGGACGCAACTTGTCACCACCAGAACAGTAGTGATCGGCGGTGATTTTAACTGTCCGATAGAGGAGGATGGGCGCAGTTCTAGCATATACGCAAAACTTGATGGTACTTCTAGGCTGCTCAAGGAGATGATCTCGGAGGCTTCCCTACAGGACGCCGTGGGATCCATAGGGCAAGGTACCGTGAATTATTCATGGTGCCGACCCGATGGATCTGTGCGTTCCAGGATTGACTTTGTGCTCACTTCAAGAACAGTCAAGCATCGTGAGTTCTCCATGATCCCCTGCTTTTTCTCTGACCACAGGGCTATTCGCTTTCGGGGTGAACTTGGCGAGGGCTTTGCCCACGGCCCAGGTTCCTGGAAGCTGAATTGCACCCTGCTGGAAAATGAGGAATTGATGGGGGAACTCCGGGAGGCCTACGCCTCCTGGACGGAGGAAAAGAGATTCTTCAGCAAGGTAAGTGATTGGTGGGAGGTTGTGAAAGTTAAGCTGCGCAGCTTCTTTCAGGCAAGGGGACGACAGCAAGTGTGTGCTAGGAAGAAGGAACTCAGGAGACTGCAACGTCAGTTGCAGTCCCTGCAGGACCTTCACCACTGCGGCTGGGACGTTAGGCATGACCTGGAGGACGCCAAGAAGAGCCTGAAGGGGTACTTCGAGGAAGAATCCAGGCACATTGTCTTCCGTGCCAAGGTGGAGAACATTGAGAAAGGTGAGAAGTGTAACGCTTTCTTTTTCAGGAAACTCCACTCGGGACACACTCCCTTGCCAGAGCTGCGTGACGAGACCGGAACACTCCAGAAGGGGAAGGAGGCTGTAATGCAAGTGGTTGAAGACTACTACACCAACCTCTACTCCCCGAAAGAAACGGACACGGAGGCAGCCGACAGGTTCCTGTCAGGTATCACTAACCAAATTGATCCTGCAGGTTCATCAGCCGTCAACGCCCCCCTGGTGTTGGAGGAGCTGCACTCTGCCGCTAAATCCTTTAGGCAAGGCAGGACCCCGGGTTGCGATGGTCTCCCAGTTGAGCTCTATGTAGCCCTGTGGGACCTCGTGGGCCCGGACCTGCTCGAGCTGTACGAGGAGATGGTGGTGGAGGGTAGAATGCCTCCATCACTGAGAGAGGGGATGATCACGATTTTGTATAAACGCAAGGGGGAGAGGTCGGACTTGAGAAATTGGCGTCCGATCTCTCTTTTGAACGTGGACTACAAAATCCTCGCCAAGGTTTTGGCCAACAGGCTGAAATCTGTCATCGGACAGATCATCCACCCGGATCAAACTTGTGGCATTCCTGGTCGCAGGATTGCGGACAGCCTCGCGCTTGTCCGGGACACGGTCCAGTACATTCAGGACCGCCGTGTGCACGCGGCCCTGGTCAGCCTTGACCAGGAGAAGGCCTTTGACCGCGTCTCCCATGAGTTTATGTGCAGAACTCTGCGCAGGTTTGGTCTTGGGGAACTGTTTTGCTCGTATGTGAATGTCATGTATAAGGATATTTGTAGTTTGGTGTTGGTAAATGGCTGGAAAACTGACCCCTTCAAGGTTCTCTCGGGGGTCAGACAAGGCTGCCCTCTCTCACCTCTGCTTTTTGTTTGCTGTATAGAGCTATTCGCCCAAAGCATCAGACGGAACCCAGAGATCAGAGGGATCACCGCACCAGGACCGGAAAGACGGGAGGTCAGGTGCTCGCTCTACATGGATGATGTGACGGTGTTCTGTGCTGACCGGCGCTCCATCGACACACTCCTCCAGACGTGCGAGGACTTCGGCCAAGCTTCAGGGGCAAAGGTCAACTGCGGGAAGTCGGAAGTCATGCTCTTCGGAAAGTGGTTCCTGCCTTCTTCTGCACCCATACCGTTCAGCATCAAAGCGGACTTCATCAAAATTCTTGGAGTCTGGTTTGGAGCGGAGGGCGCAGCCCTGAAGTCCTGGGAGGAAAGACTGGCTAAGATGCGACAAAAGTTTGGACTTTGGAGCAACAGAGATCTTACCATCGAAGGGAAAACACTGGTACTCCGCAGCGAGATTCTCCCTGTGTTGCAGTACCTCGCCCAGGCCTGGCCCCCCCGGGTCAACACCTGCAAGGCCATCACCAGGGCGGTGTTTCACTTCATCTGGAACTCCAAAATGGACAGAGTAAAGCGGACTGTTATGTTCAAGGAACCTCTCAAGGGCGGTAAGGGCGTGCCCGACATCGCCACATTACTGAGGGTGTTCTTTGCTTGTAACTGCATCCGCAGGACTTTGGTTGACAGAACTGTGGACTCTGGCGGTAACTCCATGTCCCGTTTTTTCCTCCTGCCTCTTTGGAAGTCGCTTGGATGGGACAAATGGGACAGTTCCGTCCCCTACAACTGGGACACTCCATGGTATTACTTGGATACTTTCAAGTTCATCAAGGAGCTGGGGCTGCATGGAGTTAAGCCCGACTTGTGGAAGCCTAAAACTATCTACAAGTTGATTAGAGCATCGGACATCTTTGAGACTATTCCAGGCCTCCCTTCAGCCACTTGCAAAGTGGTCTGGAGGAATGTTTCTTCAAAGAGACTCACCAACAGGCACAAAGATCAGGCATGGATGGCAATCCAAGGGGGATTGCTGCTCAGGACATTCCTACATGCCAGAAACCTGTGCAGATACAGGCACTGCCCCTTTTGCATCATCCAGGAGGAAACAGCATATCATGTGTTCTGGGAGTGCCCCTTTGCACAGGGCCTGTTGAGTGCCTTGGAACCTGAACTTAAAGACTTTGTACCACAGACTGCTATTACACACTTTGGTGTGTTAAACGGACTCTTCTGTGGAACTCATTCACAGGAGGACATTGACAGTGCGTGGCGGGTTCTGTGTTGCTTTAAGGATGCCTTATGGTACGCCAGAAATCGCCGCGTCCACAACCGGCAGAGGATGTCCATCGAGGACTGTCGCAGACTGATCTTCAGCCTGCTGAGAGACTATACCTTGATGGACTTCAAGGAGGAGGAGGACGTCTGAAGATTCCCCCCCTCCCCTAACTGTACGTTTACACTGAAAGACTTTGGCCCCCCCCGGGCATTTTGACAGTATATGATATGGACATTTCTTGACACGTTTTTGAAGTGCTGTTTTCAGGGTAATGCGGCATCATACCGCAGGACGGATGAATGTAATTTAATTGTATGCTTGGCACTGTATTGTTATGTAGTGTATTTATGCGCTGCGTCGCAATACAAAGTAGAATGTACCCTGTTGAAAGTATTGGATTTTTGATTTTTGTATATTTGCTTTGCAAAATAAACTTATATATTGCTGTCTCGTTTATTCTGGGAAATGGAATGGATCATGTCTGCCTGGTTGTTGGTGTGTCGGATAAGCTTGTCGTGGATGGATGGAAGGTTGTAAGCGGTGGCGACCGTTACATTGGTGGCACAGCAGTGGGATGATTCCATCTTCAGAAGGACGGCTACAAGGACACATGACAATGGAGACGGTGTATGAACGGATGAAGCTCTCTTCCCTCATGGACTTACTGGAGAGCCAGGGCAGACCGGCCAGCAACCGTAAGAAAAGGGACATTATCGCAGAACTGGTCGAAATGGATAGAGCTAAAAGGCCCGCCGTAGCAGACAGGACACCCGAAGAAGCAAGTTTTGATCGGGCTGTTGACATAAGACTGACACATTATGGTCCTAACCCTTCACCGGAGATCAGAGACAGAGTTATAGCGGCTCTGAATGCCACCTTGCTACAGAGGAGAAGTGCTGCAGCAGCTGAAGTCACAGCAGCACCAACTAAAGAGAGAGGAGAGGTGCAGATACCAGTCTCCATGGAAGAGGAATTCCAAAGAAGGGTACAAGAGATGCGGATACAGCATAGAGGACCAGTATCAGAGGGGGACACTGTGGTAGTGGATGGGACTGTGGTCTCCACTCACAGCAACCCAGCGGGAGAGCTGGCAACAGAGCAGAGTGTCATAGGCCTCTGCTCCTCACTAACAGAAGAGGGGGACCCTGTGGTAGTGGATGGGACTGTGGTCTCCACTCACAGCAACACAGCGGAAGAGCTGGCAACAGAGCAGAGTGTCATAGGCCTCTGCTCCTCACTAACAGAAGAGGGGGATCCTGTGGTAGTGGATGGGACTATGGTCTCCACTCACAGCAACCCAGCGGAAGAGCTGGCAACAGAGCAGAGTGTCATAGGCCTCTGCTCCTCACTAACAGAAGAGGGGGTTCCTGGGGTAGTGGATGGGACTTCAGTCTCCACTGGCACAACCCCAGAAAATGGTGCAGGACTGGGACTGGAGGATGTCTGCTTTGCTTTGCAAGCACCGGGGGGTTTTCACCAAGCACCAGTGGATGGGACTTCAGTCTCCACTGGTATACCCCAGGAAGGGGGGGCAGTTGGCCCAGACCCCCAACAGCATGATGGACTGAGCCCAGCTACCCTGCCTTCTCCCCAGCGGCAGGCGTGTTCTCTGAGAGAGGCAGAGGTTGGCGGGGTGAGTAATGCTCAGTTTGGAGCCATTTATTTGGGGTACAGTATGGATACCAGCATTGAAGGAAGGGAACTACTGACGGACTTCGGAGTCAACCCGTTTGGGGTTACCACCTGTGTCCGTCTCCCACCGAAAGGGGAGAGATGTAACGGAATGCACCGTGACAGTCTGAGATATTCCTATGTCTAGGGTCACCTTATGTCCACTAGGGCCATAGGGTGACAAAGAATCATAATTCATATGTTACAGAAGACATTAATAAGGGACATTAATAATAATCCAGGTTTGCAGGATGTCTTCAAATATCAAAAGCTGTTAGCTATGCAATCTGGGCACACATGCTTTTGAAAGGTGTTAATTCAGGTCAGCCAGCCAGTGAGTCATACCTTTGTATAATAGGCTATTGAAATATCTGAAGGTGTGGATTGCACCCACTCTCACTGCCATTGTGTGATAAAGATGTCTGTGTTACTATTCAGGGTTAATTGAACCCTATTGATAATACGGTGCCGTCATGTCTAGCTACCAATTAAAGAATTATCCTCAGTGAGTGAATAGGGGGGTGGAGATTACATTGTCCTGTGATTAACTACATTCTGTTGTACTGGATATAAGCAAGCTTAGAGCTAATAAAGTTGTTCATACATTTTTGGAAACTAGAGAACGGAGCGCTGTCTCGTTTATTCTGGGAAATGGAATGGATCATGTCTGCCTGGTTGTTGGTGTGTCGGATAAGCTTGTCGTGGATGGATGGAAGGTTGTAAGCGGTGGTAACCGTTACAGTGACTTTGTTATAATTGTGTTCAGTGTAAATACCCTTGTTACGTTGGTGGTCAATGTAAATCTTCCCATTGCATAGGTGGTCAGTGTAGAATCACACATTATATTGGTAGTCAGTGTAAATGGGCAATTAAACTGGTGATCCGTGCAGAATTACACGATTGGGTTTATTTACTAAAGGTAAATAGAGTGTGCACTTTTGCAAGTGTAGTTGCTCCAGATCTTAGTAAAAGCTTAAAGCGGTAGTAAACCCGCTGCCGTTTATTTATTTTTTCACACCCGAAAAGCAAAAGCCATAATGAGCTGGTATGCACCGCATACTAGCTCATTATGAAATACTTACCTTGGAAGAAGGTGTGAGGAACTTACCTGGTCCACGCCGAGGGAGATGTCATCTTGCCTCGGCGTGTCTTCCGGGGATCGCCGCTCCAGCGCTGTGATTGACTGGAGCGGCGATGTCGTCACTCCCACACATGCGCGGGAGACTTCTTTTCGGCAAGGTCCGGCGGCTGCCGGGCCTTTAGCCAAGGATCTCCGCTGCGCATGGGCCGCTGACTGTCAGCGGCGCATTGCAAGGGGAATATCTCCTAAACCTGTATTCTTTATACCTACTGGTAAGCCATATTATAGGCTTACCTGTAGGTTAAAGTGGTAGTACAGAGTTTACTACCACTTTTACTGTTTGGTGTAGAATGCCTCAATTACATTGGTGGTCAGTGTAGAATTGTCCTTTTGCATTGGTGAACAATGTAAAATATTACTTACATTCATGGTCAATGTTGAATTGCCCTTAGATTGATGGCTGTTATTAAACCACCATCTTTTTTGCAGTCAGTGTAAAATCTTCCCTTACATTGGTGGTGGTTGTAAATGCACCATCATGTTAGTGGTCAGTGTAGAATTGTCCTTACATTGACAGTCAGTCAGTGTAGAACTGGTTGTCAGTGTAAATTCCCAATTGCATTGGTGGTCAGTGTAGAAATATCTCCTTACATTGTTGGTCAGTGTAAATTCTATATTACATTGATGGCCAGTGTAGAAATATCTCCTTACATTGGTGGTCAGTGTAAATTCCCTATTGAATTGGTGTTCAATGTAGCAAAATCTCCTTACATTGGTGGTTAGGGTAAATTCCGTATTACATTGGTATTTAGTGTAGAAATATCTCCTTACATTGATAGTCAGTGTAACTTTCCTAATAGAGCTCGGCGTTGCCTGGGTGAACACATGCTGCACAGTGCATTCTAAGCCCTGATTGGGCAAAGCTTTGTCCCAAAATCTATACCAGACCCTTACCCGAAACATGCAGTCTGGCAGGCCAGGAAAGGGGAAACGAGCAAGCGCCCCTTTCCTGAACCATACCAGGCCACATGCCTCCAACAATGTCCTCCAATGTAGATCCATCGTCATTCAAGACACTCGTCCACCACCGCCGGACCAGAGAAAAGAAAAAAGAAAGCTCCGCCCTCGACTAAGTCCAAACCGCCAACTGCAGTCTCCGACGTTTGACAGTCCTTTTATTGCTAGGGGTGGGGCCACCTGGCAACATCACCTGGTGGGGCAACCCCCTTGTGACATCACAGACCCAGCATGCACCAGTTGGTGATGTCATATGGGAAAGATAATGTTACGCTGAGTAAATTGATACCCAACATGTCATGCTTCAAAATTGTGGAATGGCAGCAAACTTTGACCGTTAAAAATATCCATAGGCGACCTTTAAAAATGTGTGCAGGTTACATGTTTACAGTTACAGAGGAGTTCTAGTGCTAGAATTATTGCTCTCACTCTAACAATCGTGTTAATACCACACGTGTAGTTTAAACACGGTTTTCATTATGTGGGTGTGTATGCGTTCGCTTTGGCGTGCAAGCTCGACGGGACGGGGCGTTTAAAAAAAAAATCTTTTTTTTTATATTATTTGTTTCGCTTTTTATTTTTTACACTGTCCTTTTAAAAAACAAATGGTGTCACTGTTATTCCTATTATAAGGAACGCAGAGGGAGGGGGCCCTCTCCCTCCCCCAATAAAAGTGATCTCTCAGCGAATCCGCCACAGGGACCATTTTTAACTGAAAGCGCGCCGCTCACCGTTGTTGAAAATGCCGGAGTTATGGCAGCTAACAACTGTATTAAGCGTCAAAGTACCGACCTACAATGACGCCGATTTGCGCTAAGTGGTTAAAGGATTTTTTATTGTATCACTTTAAAATCACTGCTACTGTAAAAACGATCTTTTTAAAAAAAAAAAGAGCGGGGGCCACTTGGTAACCGGTTGCGGGCCACAATAAACAGAGCGTGTGGATGGCATCTCACTTTATAGAGCCCACTGAACTCTTTTTTTTTTGGATTGAGTTGGAGGTAGGCGTTAATAAACTGACATAAGTCATTTAAATCTGCCACTCCTTAGGCCTCGTACACACGAGGGGATATGTCCGCTGAAAGCGGTCCGATGGACCGTTTCAGCAGACATCTCCGCTCGTGTGTATGGGCTAGCGGACAGATTTCTCCACCCGACAGATTTCAAAGCATGCTTTGAAATCCATCCGGTGGAATCTGTCCGCCCGACATGTCTGCTGGTTAGTACACTTACCAGCAGACATGTCGTCCCCCACCGCCGCCGCGCCGCCGCCGAATGTATTCGGCGCATGCGCGGAAGTGTTTAACTTCCTGGTGCGGTGACGTGGCGGTGACGTGGCGGCGTCAACGTCACCGCCGCGTCACCGCGCCGTCCGGCGGCGGGGAATTTGATCCGATGGTGTGTACACGCCATCGGATCAAACTCCCGATCGGACATATCCGATGGAAATGGTCCGTGGACCGTTTTCATCGGATATGTCCGATCGTGTGTACGAGGCCTTAGAGGTGAATGGAGGGTCCAATTTGGGACTGAGTGTGTGAAAGGGGTCTAAGGCTGCTTTTTACATTGATGCACTGTTGTTTACCCCTGTGGCTTTGCTGCAGTTTAGCTGCACTTTGCCATAGTCTTTCATTATATCCTGTAGGTGTACACTTTCAGAAAGCACACCAAACTCACAGATAATAGGAGTCTATGGCTCAGTGCAGGTAACCCGCACTACTCTGCACCTGCGGAATAGTTGAAAGCAGCCCAGTAACCACTGCAGAACACATATGCCTGTATATACACCGTGATTTTTGAGTAATAAATGTACCTTTAATAACAGTATTCTATTCTATTCCATTCCAGAGCAGGAGGTCGCGGGCCACATCAGAGAGCACGGGCCACATGTGGCCCCCCGGCCACTGGTTGGGCACCCCTGGTGTAGAATGTCCCATTACAGTGGTGGTCAGTGTAAATTCCCTTTTTACATTGGTGGCCAGTGTAAAATAACCCATTACATTGGTGATCATGGTAGAATCCCCCATTACAGAGGTGGTCAGTGTAGAATACCCCTGTACTGACAACAGGTGACTTTTTCCCTCTGAGGGGGTTCTTCCTTCCACTGATGCCGGGGTATTATTTTCACTGACCAGAACTGGAATGCCACGCTTGTGCACTATGATATACACTGCATAGTCCTGACCACTATGCTCTATGTACTGTTTAGAATGTTACATTAACATGACCTCTATATGCTACGCTACATTGTATAATGCTGACACAATTGTTTATTTTCTCAACAGATACGCAGCTGTATAATTTGTAGCTATATTTCATGAAGTTCTTCTTCAAGGTAGGCTCAGACAAAGTGGCAGATCTCTGTCTATATTCAGATTTTTTTTTATTAAAATGATACTTTGAGTTTATAGCACAGTAATTGGGGTATATATTCTGGATACAAAGCCTGTGAAATGTGTACAGTTTGTACTATAATTAGGCTCAGACTCTACTTTAGGTTCATTTCCAAATTTTTCCGAATATTTAAAATTCAAAAATTTGGAAACTAATAATAAATAACAATGATAATAAAAAAAACATATTATTATTATTTCGTTTTCATTCCATTTGTTTAGATGCAGCATTCTTTATTTCGGATAATTCGTAACTTTTGTATTTGTTACGTTTACTAACAGCCACATTTAAAAGGAAATTCCCATATCTATAATTTAACCTCCCTGGCGGTATGATTCTTTAAGATTTTAGGTGCTGAAAGCGGTACCATTATTTGCAAGGGAATTTGGCGTTTTATACTGTAGGCTTGTAATTCTTAGGAATAACTCACTTAAATCTATCCAAACAAGAGTCTAATAGGCATCCCGGGTATGATTTTTTTTTTTTATTATTAAAAATTATAATATAATTAATAATTTTAAAAAATTATAACAAATAATAATATAATTATAGTAAAGAATGTTCAATAATGTAATCAAATCAAAATCACTGAAATTTGCTCAGTTGCAGAATTTTTGCTGTCATTATTTTTTTTTTTTATGATGAATTTCCCCACAAATCGCTATCGCTAAATTCTGCAAGTGATTATAATTTATTATCGCTGTTTTCTAGCTGATCTAAACCCATTTTTGACATAAAGGGACATTTTTGGTTGCTATGGGCAATCTACAGTTTCCAGGCAGAAAGAACAGTTTTTATTATATAAAAGAACATGCAGGGCACTGGACAGACCACTAGGGACATGGGGGGTGAGTATTTTTTACATACAGTACTGTAATCTATAAGATTACAGTATACTGTATGTAAAGTGTTTGTTTACTTTTTTGAATTTGGCGCCGTTCTCCGCTCCCGTGCGTTGTAACGTCGCAGGCAAGGGAGCTCGGTGGCACACGGGGACGCTATGTGAATCGAGCGAGCACCCGCTCACACAGCGGGGATGCATCGCTGGATCCAGGAAGAAGGTAAGCCAGCGTGCGCTGCAGGCTCTGCATGTCTACCCCGAGCGTGACTCGGGGATACCGATCTCAGCAAGAAAAAAACACCCCGAGTCACGCTCGGGAACACCGCCAGGGAGGTTAATAGTTATCATTAGTCAGTTATTTCGAATTTTGGGATTTTCTTTTCTTATTATCAAATTTCCGAATTGTCGAATTTTCTAATTGAGAATTTAGAATTTTCAAAATGTTCAAAATTAGAATTTTCAGAGTTTTCGAATTTACGAATTTCAAAATTTTGAATTTCCAAATGAAGCAGTGCACATGTCTAGTTGTAGGCATTTATATAGCGCTAACACTTTACATACTCTAAATATGCCCTCAAGGAGCTTACAATCTATGTGCCGTAACTAGAATCTTCAAGGCCCTGCCATGAAACCATGAAGGGCCCCCCCTGACTCCTGATTTTGGCCCTTCCCTCCGAGCCTGTTGGCGGAACAGCATGGCCCAGTCACAAGTGTGACCTCTGTGACCTTTGGTTAGATATCAGGGGTCTAAACAGATCTCCTATGTTTCCCCTTTTGAGAAAGAGTAAGGAGATTGAGGACACAGCCATCAATCTGCTCTCTGCAGCCATGGCTGCATTGAATAAATGGCCAGGACTAGCTCTGTACAGAGCTTTCCCATTCATTCACAAACTGAAGCATAGTAAACACAATTTACTATGTTTCAGTTATGAATGGGTAGTCAGTAATCGTATGGATTCAGAAAGGGAATAGTGTAATTTACTGGCTTCTTCCATTATGACAGATCCCTCGCAGCAGCTGGTGGGAGAGGGAAGGGGGGACCTTAGTAGAACTGTGGGGGGTGACTGGGGGGAGGGGTGCAGGAGAGAGCACAGGGGGGTCAGGAAAGGGTATTTAGCAGCTACAGGGGGAAATTGAGACATTGGTTCCTCTATATGTAGGTGTATAGGGGGCCCCCTGGGAGCATGGGGTTGTGGCGCAACCCCTGTAGGTACACCCCAGGTCCCTATCTCTTATACATACATACACCTTCTAGGGCAAATATAGACAGGAGCCAATGATTCTTCCAGCGTGTCTTGGGAGTGTAAGGCCTCGTACACACGAGTAAATCTGTCTGCTGGAAACGGTCTGCTAGACCGTTTCAGCAGACAGATTCGATCGTGTGTACAGGCAAACAGACGGATTTGGCCACCCGACAGATTTCAAAGCATGCTTTGAAATCTGTCGGCTGGGAACCCGTCCGCCCGACATGTCTGCTGGTTAGTATGCTAACCAGCAGACATGTCTTCTTGCACACGCGCCAAATGATTTAGACGCATGCGCGGAAGTGTTTTACTTCCTGGTGCGGTGACGTGGCGGCGTCAACGTCACCGCCACGTCACCGACACGTCAGCGCGCTGTCTGCTGGCAGGGGTTTTTGGTTTGCTCGTGTGTACACGCGAGCAAACCAAAATGGCAGCAGACAGATCTGTTCAAATCGGTCGGTCCGACCGATTTGAACAGATAGATTTACTCGTGTGTACGAGGCCTAAGAGGAAACTGAAGTACCTGGAGTAAACCCATGCAAGCACAGGGAAAACACGCAAACTCCATGCAGGTAGTGTGCTAATCAGTGTGGGATGGGGGTGATTGGCATTGCTGACACTGAGGATTATGGAACACAAACTGTATGATGGAATAATGTGATTAAAAATCTGATATATTCTTCAGTATATGTACTATTTATTTTCTGACTAAGGGGTCTCTTTATAAAATATAAAGTATTTACACAGTCATTCAGAAATAATAATGCGTCAACTCCATCTAGTGTCCATAAAGCTTTATTTTAAATTATATGGCCACTAGATGGAGCTGAAGATCATAGGAAATAAACACATTATCATATTATTTTTAAACAATCAACTGTGCAGTCATAGGCGTGCGCACAGGGTGTGCCAGGTGTGCCCAGGCACACCCTAATCACACTGTGCAGCATAGATTCTCCCTACTGCCCTAGCACCTCCCTTGCACCGCTTCCGGCTTCCCTCCTCTCCCGCTGACTGTTGTTGAAGGGATGTTTTA
Organism: Rana kukunoris; assembly: GCA_029574335.1. Taxonomy (NCBI): domain Eukaryota; kingdom Metazoa; phylum Chordata; class Amphibia; order Anura; family Ranidae; genus Rana; species Rana kukunoris. The sequence goes on from CM056057.1 coordinate 189,538,453, forward strand.
GGATGAATGGGGGGAAGGGGCTAGTAAATATGTTATTTATTGGCCCCTTCCTTTTTGAATGAAGATAGTGAGCGATCCGTAGGTATGGTTTGAGCTTTGGGGTGCACACCCTAATGCAATAGGCTGCGCACACCTATGTGTGCAGTGCTTAAAACTAAACACACTAGAGTACATATATAGTGAAAATATAATCGTGGAGTGCATAAACCCCTACATTTTGTAAACCGATAAACTGATTTCATATGAAAATACAATAAAAAAATGTTTATGGTCGTGGCCCTCTGACTGAGAGTGATGTGGATCACATAAACACGCGACAAGACTTACAACATAAATAGACCTGAAGTGTGCCTTGGTGGTCTGGTCAGTATGCCAAGAAAAGAGGGCATACCCAAAGTAAGTAATGGGTAGTTATTTGAAGAAGGATATGCTGAGAAGTGCCCTGAAAAAGGGAAGGGTGTCGAATGCGATTGAATGCACAGACTCACGGACATGAGGTGAGCTGGGAAGAGTCGGCCCAGTGACGTGTAGTACTGCACACTGAACCGACAAAGAGCATGTGTGAGTGGGCTGCTTAAATACCCTCCGGGCTCCTCCCATAAACTCAGGCCACCATACTGGCCTTCTTATTTATGGTCGTGGCCCTCTGACTGAGAGTGATGTGGATCACATAAACACGCGACAAGACTTACAACATAAATAGACCTGAAGTGTGCCTTGGTGGTCTGGTCAGTATGCCAAGAAAAGGGGGCAAAAGACTCAGATAGGGAAATAGGTTATATTGATTTCTTGTATTTATTGAGCCAGCTTGGTAAAGGCTTGTGTCATTTCTTCCTGAGGATTTGGGATGTATGTGGCAAAACAAGGAGTATTCCCATCAGCCTGGTATCTTGATTACGTGGTCTGGTACTCCCTGTTGGGAGGCAGTTGAGGCTGCTCTAATTCGGAAAGAATGTCCAGAGAACTGACTGGGGTTTGAAGCCCAAGTTGCTTAGGATTCTGACATGCTTGACAAACTGGCTGCCACTCAGGGAGCTGGTTTAGAAAGGGTAGCAACAAGCTACCATCAGATTGGCTGGGTAGATGGAGCAGTAGTCGGTCGAGCACCGTCACTGGGCATCAGGCATTGTTAGTCTGAAAGAAGGATGATGTCAACCCCCGGGGCTGGTTTGTTGCGTTTGCAGACTGACAATGTAGGGGTTCGAAAGCGAGTCGTGTGGCGTCGGAGCAGTGTCTGACTGCCGGAGCCACTGACTGTAAATTCACTAGGTCGTAGGGAACCATAGAAAGCCTGGTAGATGGCTGCTTGGGTGACTATGCTGGGCAAGGCCCTAAATGGGGAACGAGTAAGGATTTCAGACATGTCCCTAAAGAGGGCACTCTTGAAAGGTAGGCGCTTGCCACTGACTACAGGTTGGTGCTTCTGTATGCCCTGTAGGAGGGACTTGACTGCATGGGCTCGAGAATACTGACAGTTTACTGGGGTCCTGCAGGGACAGGAAATGCTGGACGCCATCTAGATATGGCGTGATAGTATTGTGAGAAAGGGTTAGCTGCGTGTGGCAATACGATATGAAGACTAGGACGTGTCTAACGTTGCCTATTGCTGCTCCGAGGCAAGTGGCCAAAAATTTGCGGTAAGTGTTCCAAGCAGTGCGATAGGCCTTCAGTGTGTTGTGTGCCAAGGAGTGGTTAATAAGCTGGGTTGATTTGGTGAGATGCTACTTCAGTCCATCGTCAGCAATGACCAGGGTGGGACAGGGATGGTTATTGGGTCGGCTCCAGGCTCTTGCTGGAAAAACAAAGTAAGGTTGGAATGGGACAGAGCATCAGCTGCGATTTTGCATTTGCCTGGAATATGTCTACAGAAGATATTAAACTGGTGACGGAGTGACAGCTGTGCGAGCCTGCGCAGGAAGGACATGATGGGGAGAGGCTTGATCTACCTTAATTGATTAAGTCGGCTGTGGCCTGATTGTCTGTGGTGAAGAACACTGTCTGTCCAGTTCAAGTGTGGCCCCAGATCTGGGCAGCTGCCACAATGGGGTACAGCACAAGGCGTGATGAAGACTGGGTAAAGCAGAAATTTAAGAGAATTTCTGGGGGCCAAGGTTTGGAGAACCAGTGGCGGACGAAAAATGCACGCAAAAGCCTGTGGTGGCTCGGCTGACACTGCCGGGATGAAGATTGAAATGCTGTTCTATCAGGTGGGGAAGTTGTCCCACATGTCCCACAAGTCTGCTACTGATGCTTGGTCTAGTTTGAGAACTTGGACTGGATCTTGCATTGGTGTGAGAAAATCAAGACAATACACAGGTGCTCAACGATATACGTGCACTCACTGACCAACGTGCACTCGCAGACCAACGTGCACTCGCAGACCAACGTGCACTCGCAGACCAACATGCACCCGCTGACCAAAGTGCACCCGCTGACCAACGTGTACTCGCTGACCAACGTGTACCCGTGGTTTGCTGAGACGATATTGCACGGTTGCAAAGGTCTTCATGATTATGAGGTTTGTTTTGAGATGGCATTGCGTGGTAGCAAGGGTCTCAGTCTGGTTTGCTGAGACGATATTGCACGGTTTCAAAGGTCTAGATGATTATGAGGTTGTTTTGAGATGGCCTTGTGTGGTTGCACGGGTCTCAACAAGTGAGGGGTTGCTGAGATGATGTTGCTTTTGCAATGGTCTCAAGTGAGAGTCGGGCTGCTGAGATGACTATGTATGGCTGCAAAGGTCTGAACGGGTGTCAGGTTGCTGAGGCGAGATTGTGTGGTTGCAAAGGTCTAGACGAGTGTGAGGTAGCTGAGATGATATTACATTTGCAAGGGTCTCAATAAGTGTCAAGTTGCTGAGACAATATTCCTTTTTTTTTATGAAAACAACTGTGAATGAAACGCTGGTAAACGTTAGAAGAATTTCCCAAGAAGTAATGGGATATTGGTTAAGGATTCTCAATGGTGCATCAGGAATGGATGTTAAACATATCTATGAGTCTGATCAGGCCTCAAAAGATAACAATATTTTTAGAAAAAGTATAAAAGATTTATTGATACACAAAAAAAGAGGACATAAACATTATACAAAACGTTAAAAACATTCATATTAGGAGCAAAGATGTTACAAGTGCAGATATCTGCAAACTGTCTCCGTTGTTCCAATCGTGTTTCGGGTTCGACTAGTTTCACCCTAAAGAGGGCTTCGTCGGGAACCCACGGTTGAATATATTTTCTATGTGAATACAAAAACATACAATAAGCTGACATATCAGAATAATAGAAAATCATTAATTTACAAATCACAAATAGCCTCTAGTATGAAACATAGGGAATAGTACAATTGATCTTTATGAAAGTTTTTAAACCGAAATGAAATTCATGCGCAAATCTTGCGGAGCCAAGGAGAACGCATACCTGGAACAGTTGAGAGGAAAATCTCTGGGGGGAGGGGGGGCCCGCGTCCACAAAGACGTAATCTCTAAGAATGGAGAGAAACAACAGTGTGGCTGGATGGATTTTAGTGGTCCCCTCGGGGGTCACTAAGCTGGTGTGTTGCTGTATGCTGGTGATCTAGTGGAGAGAGAGTGTGTTGTATCAAAGCAAAATAGTAGAGACGGTTCCCAAAACGCTACCAATAAGTCATTGTAAAGGTAGGGTTAACTTACTTGCTACTGCATGATGGTACCAAGAAGTGCCAGGTCAGAATAAATACTAAGTCCAATACAGCAGATGAGCTGCTACTCACAGACTGGTATGGCTGCAAGATTACTATCAAAAGACCCTATGTACAGAAGAAAGTCAATAAGAGCTTATTAATAGCTATGAAAAGCTATAAAACAATAAAGTATAATATAGTGAAAAATAGTAAAAAATAAAATAGTAAAAAATAAATAAAGCACAGCTATCTGTAGATACTCATACTACATCTTCTGATGCAGGGGCATGAACAGAAAGCCTCAGATTTGCACATTACTGACCTTGCTAACAAATAGCCAAAGGTGCCTTTGGAAATGTGTCCATATGTAGCTAACACTGCACCTAATTAGTTCAGCACTGCACAGCTAAAAAACAAGGAGAAAAAGAAAAGTAGAAAAATAGAGAGTCCTTTAGAAATAAGGTTGCTATATGCAAGAAAAAGAATTTGCAAAGATCTATGAGAGATAGTACTTCAAAGTTATCTCAAAAATACCTGTAAACGGTGATGTTTAGCAGCAGGGGAGTATGTAACCAGTCTCTTCGTGAGCGCCGCACTGAATGGTGACAGCTCACAGAGCTATTTGTATAGCTCTCTCCATTAGATCAACCTCGCCTCAGCTGGTGAGAGGGGCGGTAGTCCAGTTAGTAGTGGGCGGAGGAGTGACGTGTCTCAGGGAATCCCCCTGTGAGTCAGAGACAGCCGCCCACGTGTGATATCACGCAGAGCGAGTGGCTCGGCTCGCTGCAATGGAGGAGACCGGGGACAGCCCATGGGCGGGACAGATAAGCCGCTCCGCCAATAGGATTTGTCAAAATACGGACCTGGCCAGCATCTGAGCCTCCGCCCAGATTCGATGCTATGAAAGTGTGCACATTTTCATAGCATCGAATCTGGGCGGAGGCTCAGATGCTGGCCAGGTCCGTATTTTGACAAATCCTATTGGCGGAGCGGCTTATCTGTCCCGCCCATGGGCTGTCCCCGGTCTCCTCCATTGCAGCGAGCCGAGCCACTCGCTCTGCGTGATATCACACGTGGGCGGCTGTCTCTGACTCACAGGGGGATTCCCTGAGACACGTCACTCCTCCGCCCACTACTAACTGGACTACCGCCCCTCTCACCAGCTGAGGCGAGGTTGATCTAATGGAGAGAGCTATACAAATAGCTCTGTGAGCTGTCACCATTCAGTGCGGCGCTCACGAAGAGACTGGTTACATACTCCCCTGCTGCTAAACATCACCGTTTACAGGTATTTTTGAGATAACTTTGAAGTACTATCTCTCATAGATCTTTGCAAATTCTTTTTCTTGCATATAGCAACCTTATTTCTAAAGGACTCTCTATTTTTCTACTTTTCTTTTTCTCCTTGTTTTTTAGCTGTGCAGTGCTGAACTAATTAGGCGCAGTGTTAGCTACATATGGACACATTTCCAAAGGCACCTTTGGCTATTTGTTAGCAAGGTCAGTAATGTGCAAATCTGAGGCTTTCTGTTCATGCCCCTGCATCAGAAGATGTAGTATGAGTATCTACAGATAGCTGTGCTTTATTTATTTTTTACTATTTTATTTTTTACTATTTTTCACTATATTATACTTTATTGTCTTATAGCTTTTCATAGCTATTAATAAGCTCTTATTGACTTTCTTCTGTACATAGGGTCTTTTGATAGTAATCTTGCAGCCATACCAGTCTGTGAGTAGCAGCTCATCTGCTGTATTGGACTTAGTATTTATTCTGACCTGGCACTTCTTGGTACCATCATGCAGTAGCAAGTAAGTTAACCCTACCTTTACAATGACTTATTGGTAGCGTTTGGGGAACCGTCTCTACTATTTTGCTTTGATACAACACACTCTCTCTCCACTAGATCACCAGCATACAGCAACACACCAGCTTAGTGACCCCCGAGGGGACCACTAAAATCCATCCAGCCACACTGTTGTTTCTCTCCATTCTTAGAGATTACGTCTTTGTGGACGCGGGCCCCCCCTCCCCCCAGAGATTTTCCTCTCAACTGTTCCAGGTATGCGTTCTCCTTGGCTCCGCAAGATTTGCGCATGAATTTCATTTCGGTTTAAAAACTTTCATAAAGATCAATTGTACTATTCCCTATGTTTCATACTAGAGGCTATTTGTGATTTGTAAATTAATGATTTTCTATTATTCTGATATGTCAGCTTATTGTATGTTTTTGTATTCACATAGAAAATATATTCAACCGTGGGTTCCCGACGAAGCCCTCTTTAGGGTGAAACTAGTCGAACCCGAAACACGATTGGAACAACGGAGACAGTTTGCAGATATCTGCACTTGTAACATCTTTGCTCCTAATATGAATGTTTTTAACGTTTTGTATAATGTTTATGTCCTCTTTTTTTTTGTGTATCAATAAATCTTTTATACTTTTTCTAAAAATATTGTTATCTTTTGAGGCCTGATCAGACTCATAGATATGTTTAACATCCATTCCTGATGCACCATTGAGAATCCTTAACCAATATCCCATTACTTCTTGGGAAATTCTTCTAACCCATATTTATAGAAGGATTCGGATGCACATGGTTTTATTTAATTTGTAATATATTCGCTGTCAGCTCTAGAATAAAACTTTCTATGCTGGTAAACGTTAGTTACCACGTCTGGCAGTGTTTACAAGCCGTAACAGGCATTGGTGTTTCGAATGCCTCTGAACATCCGACTGAACCCATTTTTTTTTTATTTAACTTTTTTCCCAGGAAGGTTTCTAACTCAACTGCCTAGAAACGACTATAATGGTCCCGTGTAGATGTACTGATAAGATAACACAGAGGAGAGATTGGGGACCCTGTGTAGATGTATTGGTAAGATAACAGAGGAGAGATTGGGGCGGCTGAAAAAACACCCAAGTGTTCCTAAATGTTCGTTTACCAACAGCAGTGTACATGAGGCCTAAGACAATTTGCCTGGCTGCAAGGATCTCAATGAATGCCAGGTTGCTGGGGTGAGACTGCGTGGTCACAAAGGTCTTTATCGAGTGGGAGGTTGCAAGGGTCTCAATGAGTGTGGGGCTTCTGAGTCGGTATTGCGTTAGCAAGGGTCTCAACAAGGGTGTCAGGCTGCTGAGACGATTTCGTGTGGTTGCAATGGTCTCAACAGGTTTCAGGTTCCTGGGCCGAGATTGCGTGGTGGCAATATTTTTATTTTTTTTGCATTTTTTCTGCACTTTTATATTTCTGTTTTTCTTTTCCGTTTTTTTTTATATATTTTTTTTTCGTTTTTGTATATATATATTTTTTGCGTTTTGTAAGGGTCATGTGTTGCAAGAGTCTTAAGTGTGTCAGGCTGCTGAGACGATATACGCGTGGTTGCAAGGATCTCAATGAGTGTGAGGGCTGCTGAGACCATATTGCGTTTGCAAGGGTCTCAACAAGGGTGTCAGGCTGCTGAGATGATTTTGCGTAGTTGCAGTGGTCTCAACAGGTGTCAGGTTGCCGGGGGGCTGAGATTGCGTGGTGGCAACCTTTTTTCATTTTTTTTTTTTGCGTTTTTATGTTTTTATTTTTATTTTGCGTTTTGTAAAGGTCATGTGTTGCAAGGGTCTTAACAAGGGTGTCAGCCTGCTGGGGTGATTTTGCGTGGTTGCAAGGATCTCAATGAGTGTGGGGCTGCTGAGATGATATTGCGTTTGCAAGGGTCTCAACAAGGTTGTCAGGCTGCTAAAACGATTTTGCATGGTTGCAATGGTCTCAACAGGTGTCAGGTTGCCGAGGGGCTGAGATTGCGTGGTGGCAACATTTTTTTTATTATTTATTTGCAGGTTTTTTTTTTGCGTTTTTATATATATTTTTTATTTTATTTTGCGTTTGTAAAGGTCATGTGTTGCAAGGGTCTTAACAAGGGTGTCAGGCTGCTGGGATGATTTTGCGTGGTTGCAAGGATCTCAATGAGTGTAGGGCAGCTGAGACGATATTGCGTTTGCAAGGGTCTCAACAAGGGTGTCAGGCTGCTGAGACGATTTTGCATGGTTGCAATGGTCTCAACAGGTGTCAGGTTGCCGAGGGGCTGAGATTGCGTGGTGGCAACGTTTTTTTTCTTGCGTTTTTTTTGCGTTTTTATATATATTTTATTTTGCGTTTTGTAAAGGTCATGTGTTGCAAGGGTCTTAACAAGGGTTTCAGGCTGCTGAGATGATTTGCATGGTTGCAAGGTCTCAATCAATAAGAATTGGGTTACTGAGAAAGGATAGAAACACCTTAAGCAAGCAGTATAGGGTAGAAGGACAACGCCTGTATGAATCGTAGGTTCCATAGGGGCCACTAATGAACGATATGGGAGACATTTTTGCTTGGACTGGAGTGGATGTGCAACACATCCGAAGAATGTGGCGTGGTGTGGTGTGGCGCCATGCATGACGCACAGGCAATAACTTTGGTAAATAAATGAGAGAGAAGAACCGTGTACAAACAATTCGTAAGTTCCGCTGCGGAAACTAAAACGCACGGCATGGGGGAAACATAGAATGGCAATGGTGGAAAGTATGCAATGTATCTGATACAAAACGGTTATAAAGAGAAATGACTGATACAAAAACGGTTGTAAAATGCATGAAACAAATCCGATATGAATCGGAAGTAGGGAGTGTTGAACAAATCTGCTGTGAATTGGTTGTAGAGTGTATGCTACCAGCCACCCATCCCCCCAGGCTAATCAAGTGCAGACAAGGCAGCAGGTGAGTTCAATTACCACCTCAATCTGTCAAAGAACCCATACAAAGAATATATGCTAATCTCCAAATGAATGAGACAGCAAGCATGGACACAAATATGAATATACAAATAAATAGTTTGTTTGGCAGGAGGAAGTTACAAATGTACCATGCTTGTAACTAAGATGTTAGAACATGAGCAACAATAACTCAGAGGCAGATTTTTACAAAAGAAATGCAGGATAGGAAGCATAACGAATTGCAAGATTGCACATGATACAAAAGGTTTGAATACAACCTGCGACAGTAAGCGGGAACCGCCGTCGAAGACCATGAACGGAGAAGCCGCAATGCACTTGCGATGTCGAATGCGATTGAATGCGCAGACTCACGAACATAAGGTGAGCTGGGAAGAGTCGGCCCAGTGACGTGTAGTACTGCACACTGAACCGACAAAGAGCATGTGTGAGTGGGCTGCTTAAATACCCTCCGGGCTCCTCCCATATACTCAGGCCACCATACTGGCCTTCTTATATATAGAAAAATATAGTAGAAATTAGTCCATAAAGTCCCCACAATGTAAGTGCTTCATAAACAGTGCTCAAAATTAATCCACTCCTCTGTGCTCGAAAAGGATTCAAGATGTGTATCACCACGGGTGCCCCCCCCCTCCCCCCTGCAGGAATATTGATCCTATGACCTAAATCAGTGTGACTACTACAGCTAACAAGACAACTCCAGTTCTTGCTCCCAGGTGGCCAGTGATTTACCAATGATAAGTAGTAGAGAATGAAAAATGATAGGGCCAGATTCAGGAACAGTTAGGCTGGCGGATCCAGTGATCCGCCAGCCTAACTGTGACTTTGAGCCGGCGTTTCTGTTTTCTGTAACCAGAAAACAAGAAACGCCGGGTTGAAGCTCCGATGCGAGCAGCGTAACTGAGTTTCGCCATCGCATCGTTACTTCAACTTAAAAATGGCGCCGGGGGCGTTCCCGCCGATTTACGCTCAAAAAATATGTTAATGAGCGGAAATCGGCAATTCACGATCGAATTCCGGCGCGACGCAGTGACGTTACGACGTTTCCGGACGGGATACGCGGCGCATAGTTATACCAACATGGGGTTGGAATATCCTATGTTAAGTATAGGCGTCGTCATCGCGTCGGAAAAAAAAAAAAAAACGTTGCTTGCGTAAAACGTTCATGAATGGGAATGTGACGTCATTGACGTTCATTCACAAAATTTGGAGCATGCGCACGGGGATGTTTTAACACTCGACGCATGCGCAGTAAGTTCGCGGCGGGAACGCGCTTCGTTTAAATACTACACGCCCCGTACCCGCCCAATTTGAATTCCGCCGGCTCATTTGCGATGCGCTGCCGCAACTTTAGGAGCAAGTGCTTCGTGAATGACAGCACTTGCTCCTAAAATTTCTGCAGCGTAACGCAAATGAGAAGCGTTACTCCGGAGCAAAGATGCTCCCATCTACCTGAATCTGGCCCATAGTGCTTATATTGTTTAAAAAGCATTTATTTGCATACAAAGCAAAGACAAGATGCTCATGTTTTTCTGGTGCTACAAATGCACCAGTCTGTAAACAGTAAAGATAAAATCTGTGTTTGGGAATCGCCTCTCCAATTCACACAAGCCCCGCTGGCACTTCTCATGGAAAAAAGCCTAGTCCTAGTACCGCAATTGTCCATGTCCATCCCTAACGCGAGTCGATACAGGGTCTCATATCCTCGGGGGGATTACGTATCTTTTCCTGCTGCTACACGGACCAGCCTATTATTGCTGGTGCTTCTTCTGCCTGCACAGTTTCTCTTCTTGTCCCTGGCCAACAGGGAGCAGAGAAGCAGCCATGTGGGAAGAGCAGGGGAGAGAGGACACAGGATGATAGGGCCACAGCCAGGCCCGGATTTCCCACAAGGCCACCAAGGCCGGGCCTCGGGCGGCAGGGTGCAGAGGGGCGGCAGCAGCAGCATGGAGTCCCCCAGCGGCTAGTTAAGGGTGGTAAGTTGCTTTCTGGAATCCGCTCACTCGATGTAGCCACAATCACTTGTAAAATGTGTGCTGCCATCTGTCCGCCCCCCCCCCCTCCCCCACATACCTCTCTCTACTGGCTCTGTTTTCGGGACTCTGTCCTCCCCCAGACCGCCAATTAACATTTTTTAAATGTATGTCCTTTCATCATGCGTTTTTATAATATAAATCCGGTCACTTACTATTTTACAATCCGCCGCCGCTCCGCATAGTTAATAAAAAAAGATAGTTTATAAAACTAGGTCCACACGGTTGTCATTTTGCTTGTGGGCATTGTGAAGCCTACAAGCACTTACTTCCTGGAAGTCTTGGATGGGGAGTGATAATTGGGTAGCACACTGCATACTGGGAAGTGATGACACACATTTCCCAGGAGCATTAGAAGGAGATGATTTTAGAATCCTAGGTGATTTCAAAGGCAGATTTCGTGGGACCGCATAGCAACAAGCATTTGTTTTTTTTCTTTTGTAAGTCTAATGAGCACAATAATGGAAAAAAAAATGGGGATGGAAACTTCACTTTAAAGTGGAGGTCCAGGGGGGGGTAGGTTATTAAAGGTATATGTGTGCAAATAAATGCACTTTTCCTTTAGAAGTAAAACTTTGACATTAGCCTGATCCAGACCTTCGTGTGGAGGAAAATGGAAAACATGGTAAATTTGTGATGGTGTTTAGTGTTTCAGGGTCAGTTTTAACATTCTGCAGCTTTCTGCACGTAAACAGACAAATAAATCGGAAGTGGGCTGTTATGTAAGATGGCACTAATAAGCACTAGCAGCGCTGAATCACTTCCCCAATCTTATTTTAGATAAGAAGTAATGTATTTTATTATCGCACACTATGCAGGAACTGGTGCTTGGCTGTGCATTATAGTTTTATTCCAGTTTAGCTGGAAGGAGGAGAGTTTGTGACCAGTTAGAATGCAACTGTTTGGGAAAATGCTCTAAATCTTACTAATGCCTCATACACATGACCGGTTTTCCCATCGGATAAAAAAAACGGTGGTCTCAAGCCTGCCTTGCATACACGCAATGACACAAATGTCCAGTGAACTTTTAAATGACAAGAACGCGGTGATGTAAAAAACTACGACAAGCCGACAAAATGAAGTTCTATGCTTCCGACCATGTTTCTGAGCATGCACAGTTTTTTTCCCATTGGAAAAGCATATAGACGAACCGTTTTCCTGCTAGGATTTTTTCCTGACGGGAAAAAAGAGATCCTGCGATGGAGCATACACACGGCCGGGATTCCCGCCTAAAAGTTCTCATCGCAGTTTTTCAGATGGAAAATCCGTTCGTTTGTACGCGGCATTAGGCCTGTTTTACATCTGGAGCGTAGTAAAAACAGGTGGATGATCCGCTGCTACCGCCCCGATGAGCGCCCATTTAAAGTCTACAATACAGCTGGAGGGGGCTGTTCACAAGCCACGGTCACATCAAATTTAACATGGCATGTTGAATTGAAAGCCCGCAACACCCATCAAACCTGGCCATTCAAATCAATAAGGCTGTGATCATGGGTGTAGCATAAGGGGTTGCAGGGGTCACAATCACAACCCCACCCCTATCTCCAGGGGGACCCTGCAGCCTCCCTGTCAAATATGATATCCTATCCTCCACAAAGTCCAGCTCCAATCTGCCCAAGGGCCCCACAGCCATGCTCCATTCTCATTGGCTGGAGACAAGCTGTGAGCCATTTCCTGAATGGAGAGGAGCACAGTGTGAGAACAGTCCAGGGGCCAGGTCAACTTTTGCATCAGGGCCCACAAGCTTCAAGCTACGACTCTGGCTGTGATGTAACCTTCAGCCAAATGCTTGGCTCATGATTGTGGTGCACTAGTCCCATTGCTCAACTGCATGTTTTTTCTTCCCCCTGACGGCCTGCCTAAAGTCTGCACTGCAGTCGGAGGAGGTGTTTTGCTTGTATTTTTTAGGTTACTTTTCAGTAAAGTAAGGAAGCATAAACCCCTGTAGTATATTAGTGTCGTTTTTTTTTTACTAAACAATAATGCTGTGCATACAAACGACTTACAATTGTAGGAAAGCAATACACTAGTATTATAAATATGCATACAACACACACATGCACACTTTATCTTTTTAAGCAAATGAGCTGTATGCAATACGGATGCACTAAAAAAGTTACTTGGCTCGGGTTATAGTTTGTGATTTCCATAACAAACTCCATGCTCTTCTCAGGTGATTGCAGGAAACTCTTATAGTCAGAATCCATACCCCCAGGCCAGGCGCATGGTTTAGGGGGGACGGCACCCTTAATTGAGCACCTGCCACTACTTGTAGTGTAAATTTTGCATTATGCCCAGGTGAAGTTGCATCTTAGGTCTTGTGAAGTCCCCCTCTGGTAAGAATGTTCCTTGGTGTTAGGGAGCCCCTTTCCTTCTACCCAGGTCTACTCTGGTCTGGCTTAATATAGAGCTCTCTTCCATAGTCTTGCATAGTACCAATTGGTGGACCTATTTTATCTATCTATTCAAATCTGACTCGCCCTTTTAGGATTGGATATTTTCCAATACACTTTAGTCATCACTCAACCTCTTTTCACCAGAGCCAGATTAAGAACATCATGGGCCTGGTGCTGAGGATTTTGGTGGGGCCTTTTATAAATAATAAATGCGTGGGAATCACAGCGCAGCAATGGAGGGCCCAGTCTGAAAATGTAAGTGTACCCTAATGTGCCAATATGCTGTGCATACTTGTACATTGTGGCATAACCTACCCCAGGGCCTCTAAAAAGTAGTAATGTCAGGAAAGTTTACTACCACTTTAATATCACAGGATCCCAGAAACCTCTTATGGGGCCCCCAACTGACCCAGTGGCCTTGGACAGTGCATAAGTGCATAGTTGCCAACATTTAAAAAATATTCTCAGGGACACTTTTTTTCACAAGTGCTATATTTAGAGTAGCTGAGATCCCCAATGTTCCTCTGTACATCACAGTAGTAATCACAAAATTAAATAAGTTCTAAAAATGGGACAGAACAAATATGAGAACTGAGATTTCCTTTAGTTGAACTAACAAAAGTGTGTCCATTCTAGAGCTGGTAACATTGAGGGTATTCAGTATCATTTTAAAGAACTGTGTTTGCAGGTGAGCGACATAGGGGAGGAGTACGGATTGTATATAAGTGGGAAGTATGTGCAGGTGAGGGAGAGGAATGTGGAGGGTCTAAGATTGAGCACTATGTACAGGAGAAGAGTGCAAAGGGTACGGCAAAAGGCACAATGTACAGGAGAGGAGTGTGGAGGGTATGACAGTGGGCAGTATGTACAGGAGAGGAGTGTGGAGGGTATGACAGTGAGCAGTATGTACAGGAGAGGAGTGTGGAGGGTATGATGATGGGCACTATGTATAGGAGAGAAGTGTGGAGGGGATGACAAGAGCAGTATGTACAGGAGAGGAGTGTGGAGGGTATGATGATGGGCACTATGTATAGGAGAGAAGTGTGGAGGGAATAACAGTGAGCAGTATGTACAGGAGAGAAGTGTGGAGGGTACGACAGTGGGCAGTATGTACAGGAGAGGAGTGTGGAGGGTATGACAGTGGGCAGTATGTACAGGAGAGGAGTGTGGATGGTATGATAGTGGGCACTATGTATAGGAGAGGAGTGTAGAGGGTATGACAGTGAACAGTGTGTACAGGAGAGGAGTGTGGAGGGTGCAAAAGTGGACACTATGTACAGGAGAGGAATGTGGAGGGTCTAACAGTGGGTAACAGAGGGTATGACAGTGGGCAATATGTACAGGAGAGGAGTGTAGAGGGGATTACAGTAAGCAACATGTACAGGAGAGAAGTGTGGAGGGTATGACAGTGGGCGGTATGTACAGGAGAGAAGTGTATGACAGCAGGTACTATGCACTGCACAGGAGAGGAGTGTGAAGGGTATGACAGTGGGTAGTATGTACAGGAGAGGAGTTTGAAGGGTATGACAGTGGGCAGTATGTACAGGAGGAGTGTGGGGGTATGACAGAGGGTAGTATGTACCAGAGAGAAGTGTGGAGGGTATGATGGGGCAGTATGTACAGGAGAGTAATGGGGACGGTATGATAGTGGGCACTATGTATAGGAGAGGAGTGTGGAGGGTGCGACAGTGGGCACTATGTACAGGAGAGAAGTGTATGACAGCAGGCACTATGTACAGGAGAGGAGTGTGGGGGGTATGACAGTGGGCGCTCTGTATAGGAGAGGAGTGTGGAGGGTATGACAGTGGTCACTATGTACAGGAGAGGAGTGTGGAGGGTATGACAGTGGGCACTATGTACAGGAGAGGAGTGTGGAGGGTATGACAGTGGGCAGTATGTACAGGAGAGGAGTGTGGATGGTATGATAGTGGGCACTATGTATAGGAGAGGAGTGTAGAGGGTATGACAGTGAACAGTATGTACAGGAGAGGAGTGTGGAGGGTGCAAAAGTGGACACTATGTACAGGAGAGGAATGTGGAGGGTCTAACAGTGGGTAACAGAGGGTATGACAGTGGGCAGTATGTACAGGAGAGGAGTGTAGAGGGGATTACAGTAAGCAACATGTACAGGAGAGAAGTGTGGAGGGTATGACAGTGGGCGGTATGTACAGGAGAGAAGTGTATGACAGCAGGTACTATGCACTGCACAGGAGAGGAGTGTGAAGGGTATGACAGTGGGTAGTATGTACAGGAGAGGAGTTTGAAGGGTATGACAGTGGGCAGTATGTACAGGAGGAGTGTGGGGGTATGACAGAGGGTAGTATGTACCAGAGAGAAGTGTGGAGGGTATGATGGGGCAGTATGTACAGGAGAGTAATGGGGACGGTATGATAGTGGGCACTATGTATAGGAGAGGAGTGTGGAGGGTGCGACAGTGGGCACTATGTACAGGAGAGAAGTGTATGACAGCAGGCACTATGTACAGGAGAGGAGTGTGGGGGGTATGACAGTGGGCGCTCTGTATAGGATAGGAGTGTGGAGGGTATGACAGTGGTCACTATGTACAGGAGAGGAGTGTGGAGGGTATGACAGTGGGCACTATGTACAGGAGAGGAGTGTGGAGGGTATGACAGTGGGCAGTATGTACAGGAGAGGAGTGTGGATGGTATGATAGTGGGCACTATGTATAGGAGAGGAGTGTAGAGGGTATGACAGTGAACAGTATGTACAGGAGAGGAGTGTGGAGGGTGCAAAAGTGGACACTATGTACAGGAGAGGAGTGTGGAGGGTATGACAGTGGGCAGTATGTACAGGAGAGGAGTGTAGAGGGGATTACAGTAAGCAACATGTACAGGAGAGAAGTGTGGAGGGTATGACAGTGGGCGGTATGTACAGGAGAGAAGTGTATGACAGCAGGTACTATGCACTGCACAGGAGAGGAGTGTGAAGGGTATGACAGTGGGTAGTATGTACAGGAGAGGAGTTTGAAGGGTATGACAGTGGGCAGTATGTACAGGAGGAGTGTGGGGGTATGACAGAGGGTAGTATGTACCAGAGAGAAGTGTGGAGGGTATGATGGGGCAGTATGTACAGGAGAGTAATGGGGATGGTATGATAGTGGGCACTATGTATAGGAGAGGAGTGTGGAGGGTGCGACAGTGGGCACTATGTACAGGAGAGAAGTGTATGACAGCAGGCACTATGTACAGGAGAGGAGTGTGGGGGGTATGACAGTGGGCGCTCTGTATAGGATAGGAGTGTGGAGGGTATGACAGTGGTCACTATGTACAGGAGAGGAGTGTGGAGGGTATGACAGTGGGCACTATGTACAGGAGAGGAGTGTTGGGGCTATGACAGTGGGCGCTCTGTATAGGAGAGGAGTGTGTAGGGTATGACAGTGAGCACTATGTACAGGAGAGGAGTGTGCAGAGTATGACAGTGAGCACTATGTACAGGAGTGGAAGGATGTTTAGGCGGTTAAGCGAGGTTAAGCGGGTTAAGCGGGTCGTACATGAATTGAAATTACACCAATTATGCAGAGACCAGCCATAGTCGATCTATGTATGGGGTAGCTGGTTTTACACAAGTCAATCTATTAATCGACTTGAGTACAACCAGCCTGTTTTTCCCAAAACAATCAGTGCTGCCAGCTATAGATAGCAACACTGATCATTGTACTCACTGACAGAACACAATAATGCCGCGTACACACGATCACTTTTTGTGATGAAAAAAAACGATGTTTTATGTGACAAAACAATACAACGTTTTTCAAACTTCATTTTCCAAAATGATGTTGCATACACACCATCGTTTTTCCAAAATGCTCTAGCAAAGCGTGGTGACGTACACCGCGTTCGACGGCACTCTGTTCCATTGAAGCTCCGTCTCATAACTTGCTTCTGAGCATGCGCGGGTTTAAAAACGTTGTTTTCAACATCGTTTTCTTTTTTTTTCAAATAACTTTTTATTGAAAATGATAGCTTGCAGCATACAAAAGCATTGGATATAGCATGAGGGAAGATGTACAAAGTAGGACACCAGCCTGCGTACATTACAGGCATTTTGGCTATAAGAGGAATGGTTTATAGCACATACTCAGAGTTAAATCTGCTATATCGTAGAGGCGTACATTATGACTCTGCAAAACATTAAACCTGAAGTGAGTCACAGGGGTACTCACGGAAGGAAGGAGAAGGAAAGGAGGAAAAGAAAAAGAGAGAAAGAAAAAAAAAAGAAAAAGGAGGGGAGAAGAAAAGAAAGGGGGAGAGAGGTGTCATCGAATCAGCTCGTTTACCTGGCTATATTGGGTCCTCCCGGAGGCGCCACGGCTCCCAGACAACGTCATGGGCTTCCAGCCTGTCCTGTATCCTAGCAGTCATTCTCTCCATCAACTCCACATCTTTGATTCTAGCGTATAAAGCCTCAGGAGTGGGGGGAGAGCAATTCTTCCAGTTAAGGGCAATGAGGCAGCGTGCAGCTGTGAGAATGTGGCGTGTTAACTTCTTGTAGGGCTTGGAGACTCTCAAGGGTGACAGGCCTAGTAGGAAGAATTTGGGGCACATGGGGACCTGCATGTCTAAGAGACGGCCCAGCAGATGTTGGACTGCGGTCCAGTAGGGGGAGATCACTGGGCAGCTCCAATAGATGTGAAAGAGGGAGCCCCTGTCAGTTTGGCATCTCCAACAAAGGTCCGAGCTAGTGGGGTATATGGCGTGAAGTACGTCAGGGGTCATATACCAGAAGAAAAGTACTTTGTATGAGTTCTCCTTGTACAATGTAAAAAGTGAACTCTTCGCCGCCTGGGACCATATTGTCCACTATTGCTCTGTGGAGAGTACCTCATTAAGGGCTTTTTCCCACCGGATCATATAGGAGTGCTTACCCTGGGATTCTAATCGATAGACGTTTAGTATCTTGTATATGTCGGAAATAAGGCCTTTCTGGGCTGATCCGGCCAGGATCAGGGTCTCAAAGGGTACTGGAGCGGAAAATTGCAGGTTGGGTGCTAAGGATTGGCGTAGTGGCGGATTTGCAGATAGCTATAGAATACCTGCCGAGGGAGGTCAAATTTAGTTTGGAGGCTAGAGAAGGGCAATAGTTTGTGTGAGAGAGGATCCACTAGGGTCCCAAAATGAAATAGGTTCCGAGACGTCCACGGGTGGGACATGTGGTGGGTGAGGCTATCTGGCACTTTGGGGTTATACATAAACGAGGTCAAGAGCGAACGTTCCGAGGACGCCAAAGACGTCGAAACTGTGTCATAGATCCCAGCAAACGTTCAGGGGGAACCTCCGCATCCGCACTCCAAAGTAGGTTATTAGGATGGATCGGGGCTAGCCATAACTTTTCGATCTCACTTTTTGTAAGATCGTTGTGTGAACCAAGATGCTATCGCACGCAGTTGTGTGGCTTGGTAGTATTTAACAAGGTTAGGAAACGCTAATCCCCCGTCCGAGCGCGCCGCCATTAGTACTGTCTGTGGTATTCTATGCCTCTTGTAGTTCCAAGTAAATTTAATCAGGTCAGATTGGAGTCTTCTCAGGTGTTTGCAAGGGACAGGGATGGGTAACGTTTGGAAAAGATAGAGGAGCTTTGGGAGTAACGTCATTTTAACTGAGGCGATCCGGCCGAGCAGGGAGATATGGTGTTTTTTCCATTGTGCCTATAGGGATCGTATTGAGCGGAATAGGGGAGGGAAGTTTTCCTGATACAGAGTGGTGAAGCTTGGAGTGATGTGGATCCCCAGATATTTCAGGGAAGTCGTTTTCCAGTGATAGGAGAAGTTGGCCTGGAAGTGAGCTATCTCCGATTTAGACGTGTTAATTTTGTAACCCGACAAGGCCCCATACCTGGCCAGCTCAGCATGAAGGTTCGGGAGAGAGAATCTAGGTTGGGTAAGAGAGAGGATGATGTCATCTGCGAACAGGGAGATTTTAAATTCCCTACCCCTAACAGGCACCCCCCGAATAGATGGGTTGCCCCGTATGGTGGCCGCTAAAGGCTCAACACAAAGAGCAAATAGCAGGGGCGAAAGGGGGCACCCCTGTCGAGTGCTGTTGGTGATCGGAAAGGACGAAGATAGGGCGAAGGGTGTTTTGACCTGGGAGGAGGGACTGGAGTAGAGGTGGCGAATCGCTCTCATAAATGGGCCCCGGATTCCCACGTGATGCAATGTGGCGAACATAAAGGGCCACCCCAGTCGGTCAAA
Organism: Rana kukunoris; assembly: GCA_029574335.1. Lineage (NCBI taxonomy): Eukaryota > Metazoa > Chordata > Amphibia > Anura > Ranidae > Rana > Rana kukunoris. The sequence goes on from CM056057.1 coordinate 189,557,513, forward strand.
TGCCTTCTCGGCGTCCAAGCTAAGTAGCAGGGACACCGTGTTGTCTCTGTTCGCCACATCCACCAAGTCTATTACTTTTTGGGTGTTATCGCCTGCCTGCCTAAGTGGCACAAAGCCTACCTGATCTTTGTGAATGAGGGAAGGGAGGACCATGTTCAACCGAATCGAAAGTAGTTTTGTGAAAATTTTCAGGTCTGAGTTCAGCAGGGCAATTGGTCTATAGTTGGCACAAAGAACAGGGTCCTTGTCCGGCTTGGGGATCAGGGTGATAAAGGAGCGCTGCATGTCTCCAGGGACGGGGCTATCTTGAAGGAAGGCATTAAAGAGTTTGCACATGTGGGGAAGCAGAAGGGGCAGGAAAGCTTTATTATATTTATAAGCCAGGCCATCTGGGCCTGGGGACTTGCGGGAGGGTAGAGATTTGATGGTCTGCTCTATCTCCTCTTCAGTGATCTGCATATTTAGGGAAGTTAGGTCAGAGGGTCGGAGCTTAGAGACACCGCTTTGTTCCAGGTATTGTGTCATGCTAAGTGAAACGGCCAGGGAGAGAGGGTCACTGGGAATGCCAGGGTTGTTGTAGAGGTTTGTGTAAAAGTCTGCAAAAGTACGGGCTTTGTCCCTGGGGTGGGATTGGAGACAGCCCGAGCTGTCCTTAACTTGATGGGGCGTCGTCACGAGGTGAGTGTCGCGCAGCTTCTTTGCTAAGAGGGAGTGGGCCTTATTACCCTTGTTGTAGTATATTTGCCGAAGCCTAACGAGGGCTTTTTCCATAGAAAGGGGCAGGTCCCTCAGGGTTGCTCTGAGTTGTGTAATTTTCTTCAAGAGGGCGACGGAGGGGGAGATTTGCAGTCGGCGCTCCAGGGCCTCAAGTTCCCTTTCGGTTCGCTGAATAGTGGCTGATGCGTCTTTCTTTAGGTCCACGGATATTGCCATACATCTACCTCGAAGGACTGCCTTATGGGCCTCCCATTCAACATCGTTTTCAACATCGTTTTGCCCACATACCATCACTTTTTATGACACAAAAAACGACGTTTTGAAAAACGAGACAAAAAATTCAAGCATGTTCAAATTTTTTTTTTTGGTCGTTTTTTTGAAGACATAAAACGACGTTTGCCCACACACGGTCATTTTAAATGACGTTTTTGAAACCGTCATTTTTTTTCATCACAAAAACTGATCGTGTGTACGCGGCATAACACTACAGGAGTGATTCCCCCATCCACAGGTCAGCAGGTGAGCGGGTGTGCGGGGACAGGCTGGGGAGAGATACCAGTCAGTGGCTGGGTAGGCACTGGCTAGTATCAGAGCCAGATACACACAGGTTACATACGTCGCGATCGTTAGAGCGAGAGCAATAATTCTAGCACTAGACCTCCTCTGTAACTCTAAACATGTAACCTACATTTTTTTAAAGCATCGCTTAGAATACCAAAAAAAATTGTGCTAACTTTAGTATTTTTTTTAGGGCTGTGCAAATTAACTTTTAATTAATCAATTAATCTTTAATTTTTTTGATCGATCAAAATCTTTTTGATCGATTAAAAATTCTTTTTCTTGGTACTCACCTCTCCGCCGGCTTCTGGGCCTTCAGGGAGTTCCGTTGGAGATCCGGTAACATCACGGACTTCGGTGGGGCTTGCCGTGTCCATCTGAAGGGCTCCTTTGCTGTGCCTTCATATCTGCATGCCGGCGGGACCTTACTATCTGCCACACGCAAGGGCTGTTACACTTCCCTCTGTCACTTCCATCTATCAACCTGGGATTCTACAGCCATCCAATTGGAGTTGTGATAGTTCCCTTCATGGGACATCTACATGCCGACGGACTGATGTTAACCTCTCCTCATCTGGATTCAGCAGTGGTATCGTTGTGCACATTTTTATACCAGTATCATACTTGGCTACATGTTTTTATGACTGCTTTTGGTACCGTTTGGTATTTCTCGCACCATTTTTACAGTTTATGTAGCTACATCGATTTTATCTTCAGTGCAATATTTATTTGGTTAACTACTTAAAGACTATGAAAGTTTTAATGCTATTCCCATCGAGCGCTGCCTTTGTGTGCTATTTTATATCCTGATATCTATTATTTCAGGGGTTGGTAGGTGCACTGAGAATCGGCCTGCAAGGAGATCCGCTAAATGTAGTTGGATCTGTATGTGTGTTATAATTAATCAAAATTAGTCGATTAATCGATTAAAAAAATAAACGATTAATCGAACACAAAAATTTTGATCAGTAACAGCCCTAATTTTTTTTAATGAATGAAACAGTTTATTCCCAAAAAAAAAACATGTTTGAAAAATTGCTGCGCAAATACAGTACTGTGCTAGAGCTGCACAATTAATCGTTAAAAATTGTGATTCAACCCCCCTGACATCTCGAATGCAGAGTTTGCTGATTCTTTCATATAAGTGGAGAGACTTTCAGCTGTCAAAAGAAAATATCTGGGCAGTCTGCCAAGTTCTTAGCAGGAAACATTGTAACTAACACTTTCTTCTTAGATCAAAGGGATAAACTTCTGTGTGTAAAGAAAATATCCGGGCAGTCTGCCAAGTTCTTAGCAGGAAACATTGTAACTAACACTTTTTTCATAGATCAAAGGAATAAACTTCTGTGTGTGTAAAGAAAATATCTGGGCAGTCTGCCAAGTTTGTAAACAACATGAAACATTGTAACCAACTTCCTTTTTAGATCAAACTTCTGTGTGTAAATGCAAGAAATGTAACCACTTAAAGTCCAACACTTGTTTAAGTTAAAAAGCAATATTTTTTGCTAGAAAATTACTTGGAACTGCCAAACATTATATATATTTTAGCAGAGACAAAAATGGCAATTGCTGCAATATTTTATGTCACACTGCATTTGCCCACTTCAATGAATAATAAAAACCATAAAAACAAAACAGTAAAGTTAGCCCATTTTTTTTTCATTTTAATGTAAAAGATAATGTTATGCCGCACGAATCGTGAGAGAATCGTGATCTATCATCTAAGCAAAAAAATTGCAATTCTCATTTTAGCCAGAATTGTGCAGCTTTATACCGTGCAACATAAAAAGTTGCAAAGACCACCATAGAGTCATTTTATAGCAAAAAACAAATGATGATTTTTTTTTCTCAGTCTGCTGGAGTGTGTCAGCTTGTATTTATAATGGCCGCTCTGTATGTAGCTTCTGACAGGCTGTGCAAGCAGGCCAGTATCTCCGGAACCATAAATGATAGCCATCCCATATTTTGACAGGTTGTGGGGTAGGTCTTCACCTACCTACCCCCCATGTGGGGTTTCTGTGACCTCTGGTCGTCGAGCTACAACCGCCGAAGTCAAACTTTTTTTTTTCTTTCGATTTTTTGGGCAAATAGGCCTATCTTGAGAAAGGGGCCTGGAGCTGTTAATCCCTATGTTAATCCGGCCCTGCTTTTCACGTGAAGTCTATCCAATATTAAGATCAATCCTACCAGAGGCGTAACTATAGCGGTCACAATTGCGACCTGGTCCCCTGTCACATTTGTCTACACCTGGATGAGAGAGGTGGTGGAGCGGCATATAGAGCAACTGATGCTGTGCATTCTTCTCCCTGCAGCCACTGAATGAAGAGGAGGAGAAGCGGTGCATCCAGCAGCTGCAGGGAGGAGAAAGCAGAGCATTGGTTGCACTATATGCCACCATGCCACTCCTCCTGTCTATCCTGGTGCTGGGGGTTTCTGGCAGCCATCGGTTGTTTGGACTTCTGGCTCTGCTTCCCAGCTCTGCCCCTAACTCTGTGTAGCGGATGGTTGCTACTAACATCCACCATATCACCCTGCTGCCAGACTTCCATATATCACTCTTGAGAACATTGAACAGTCATTTTACTTTACTTTGCTTTGTTTTGTTTTTGTTTGTTTGGGGGATATGACTTGGTTGGGGAAAGGGGTTATGGGATGCCCATAGGCCAGATCACTTTGCCATCATGGATTAAAGAATTACTGAATGAACAGAGTTTTGAAGAACTGATGGACTCTAGCATTCACAGTCTCCTGCAGGCTGTCAACTGCTCCCCCTGCACACTGGCCCCCATCATACAGCCCCCCACCTGTCACACTGATCCCTTATGTCATACCCCCCCTCCCACCTGTCACACTGCCCCCCTCACACACCCCCCCACACAAATATCATAGTGCCTCCAAATATCTCACAAAAGGCCCACAATGGAGCTCCTAAAAAATTGCATAAAATAATACAAAATGTAATTGTAAAAAAAAAAAGAAAAAAGATAAAAAATATTTAAAAAATATAAAATGGCAAAAATTAAAAACTACTAACCCCATCCACTGCCCTACTGACCACATCCAAGGCATTATTAAAAATGTCCATTGCCAATTGCCATATTGACACAGTTCACTGCTCTACTGGCTGACACCATTCACAGTCCTAGCACCACCAGTGGCGGAACTAGCAAGGTCACACTTGCGACCTGGCCCTGGTGTTCCACTACAGTGGGGGGACTCCAAGACGCTAGTAAGGGGGCCCGCTGCAGAACACATGAAAAGGATCCGCTGTGGGACCCAACACCAGGACAGAGGGTATGTGTGCTCATATAAATCCCACTCCCATCTTAGTTTCCTCACCCTCCTCCTAACATCTGGGGATACTGTATCGCCCCTAAGTCTGGTCCTCCAGTATCTTACCCCCACACCCGGCACTCTCCTTCCTCCAGCATGAGCTCATTTATTCTCGATCCCCCTGCTCCTAAAAACCACCCCCCCCTTCTCATGTGCCATCTGGAAGGCCCGCTCTGGCTGCAACAAACTCACCTCTGTCCATTACCTTTTTGTCTCACACTCCCTTAACCTACATGCAATCACAGAAACCTGGCTTCAAGTGCCAGATTCTGCCTCTCCTGCGGGCTTCTACCACTAGACTCACTCACCCAGACCCAGTGGACAGAAAGGAGGTGGAGTTGGTTTGCTTCTATGCCCACTGAGCACCTTTCAAGACCTTCCTACCCCTCCCTCTCTCCTTCCCTTCTTTTGAGACTCACTGTATGTCTGTTTTATCCCATTTCTCTAAGGCCCCTTTCACACGGACGGCTGTTCTGCCACAGTTAAAATCAGGTTTATGTTCTCCTGAAATTCAAGACTCTAGGCACAGCGGTCAGCTGCATTTGTACAGTGCGATTAGCTGTGGTTTTGTTAGCCGCAGTACGATATTGAACGGGGATCCGACTTGGATCCCTGCCAATACCAAGCACTGTGTCTGGTATGAATCTTGAGGGGGAACTCCACGCCAAATTTCAAATAAAAACCGGCATGGGTTCTCCCTCCAAGAGCATACCAGGCCCTTGGGTCTGCTATGGATTTCAAGGGAAACCCCCGTACGCTGAAAAACGGTGGGGGGGTCTCCCTCTAAAATCCATATCAGACCCGTATCCGAGCACACAGCCCGGCCGGTCAGGAAAGGGGGTGGGGACGAGCAAGCTCCCCCTCAACATGGGGGTCACAGTCCCATCATGCTCCAGGTGGTGATGACATAAAGGGGCGGATATCACCCAGTGACCCCGCCCCCTTATGTCGTCACCACCCGAAGCATGATGGGACTGTGAGGCCTATATAAATCGGTGCGAGCCGCACATCGGCCATTACAGCAGGAGGAAGCGACGTGTCAAAAGAGCTGCAAGAAGACAGTGGAGAATCCCGGCAGAATGAGAAGAGGGGAGAAGACGACAGAAGACCTCCCCCCCCGGCAGAAGAGAACAGAGAAGACACCAAAGAAGCCCGGGTGCCCCTCTCGTAAAATAGCCCACCCCCCCGGGAGAAGAGAACAGAGAAGCCCGGGGCCCCCGCTCATAAAAGAGCTGTAGCGCTCACCCCCGAAGGAGCCGCTGGATGATCGGGTCTTCTGTTTTACCTCTGTGACACACCACAAACAATGAATCCACAGCACACCAGCACACCTTGTGAGAGTTTAAATAACTATTTACTGTATATAGAATAATCTGAATAGCAATATACAACATCAACATTTATCTCTACACAGCATAACACAGAGACTGCATATGAGACACCAGCATAACAGTGATGAACGATAAATGCGGTTATTCTAACTGTGAACTTATATATAAACTTAGTCCCAATGTACCCGGGTACCTAACCCACTGGCCAGTGGTAGTTTCTTCAGCTAGCCAACGTTGGGGCCCAATATGAACGGTGAAAATCTGTGTGTATGGTTAATGACAACGGGCCGGAGGCCTCTCACCCATCCACGGAGGGAGATGTCCGTCTGTAGCCGGCAGGGATGTCAGCAATTATCAATTATGCGATCAAGAGCTGTATATAGGAGCTGAAGTCTGATGCCATCAGGGGTTCTGGTCATCAAATTTGGCGTCCGTCCGGGCCGAGTCGCCGCCCGCAGTGTCCGCTCAGCAGGGTGGCACCTTACTCACAGCCCCAGAGGATCCTCTTCCAGCCAGGAACAAAACAGCCGTTTACCCTGTGTAGCAGATGTCACTTCAGGAAGGCACGTGTGACAAGTCAGCACAGTCTCTCCACAAACAGGCGGCACACCCAAGCAACAGCAGTCTGTTCTCCCTGTCTCCTCACACCAGACTGACGCCAGCAACCTCTTGCCCCAGAGTTCACTTCCTTCTTTCTCCTGTAGCACTCTGGGAACTGTAGTCTAAGTGTCCATTTTCATTTGTAATTCCTCAGTGGCTGTGTCTACAATCCCCACAAAGCTGTGCTCTCCGGCTCCACCTGCAGCTGCAATATCTTTTCTCTTAAAGGAGCTGAAATCAACAACAGGGCTACAAAGCTTAAAAGAAGAAAGCGGGGGCCCTGCTGGGGCCGACTAATAAGTTACTTTAAAAAGCTGTGTAGTGTGTTTTTTTGACATTTTTTCCCTCCAGGTGAATGGGTAGGTACCCCCATACTCATTCACCTGGGGTGGGGGTCAGGATCTGGGGGCCCACTTATTAAAAAATTTATTTTAGGTGCCCAATGAAGTGCAGTGTTGTGTATGCAATTAGATCTTGTTAAAAGTAGTAACATCCATGGACTGTACATAGTCTTTAAATGCTGTAGTTTTCTCCTCTAGGACATCTGTGCCAACTTTGTCATCTTCCACGACACACTGGATTTGCAGCTTCTTGATGACGTACCCAACAGGAACAAGCTTGTATGAACCCCAAACCAAGCCATCCATCTGAATACTTCAAACACATTCTTCTAATTTTGCCATGTCTGTTTCATCATCCCATGGTTTCACATCAAGCAGGATGGAAGATTTTGTGATAAGTGCAGGCTTTTTTGATTTCTATATTGTGCCAAATGTTCGTCTCTGATTCTCTTTGCTTCTTCACTTTCCTCTTCATCATCTGAGCCAAACAAGTCAATGTCATCGTCGTCATCTTCTTTAGCATCCTTAGGTGCACTCTGTTGTGTCTTCAATATTCATTGGACCATATTTGCCCATGGGTTTCTTCACACCAGGCAAACTGGCTTTTTGCTTCTTGAATGACTTGATGTAGTTATACCAACGCAAAGCATGGAAAATCTCAGCAGGGGGAGTACCTGGGAGAGCCTCAAAGACTGCAATATCAGTTTGGGAGGGAACATACCCCTCGATGTAGCTCTTATCAGCACTCAATCAGAACTCATTCAGCACCTTGAGGCCGGTGGTTGCTTTGAGATTTCCGAAACCCATGACTGCACCTCTCACTTGATAGCCGCGTGGAAGAAAGAGCCTTTTCTCTACTTTTAACTCTCTACTTTCTACACCACTACCTCCACCCAGTACCTCATTCACTGCTCACAAGATTGCCAATCACTTAAAATTTATTGATGCAATTTATGGAGGCATCTCCACTGCACATACATCTATCTCACTTAACATTCCCTGTACAATACCACCCTCAAAACGTTCCTCTTTTTACCTTGCTACTACCTAAGAGGTTGCTAAAGTTTTCTCAGAAGTGTTAGCATACAAGGTTTGTATTATATGAGCAACATCTACTAAATGTAATTGCTGTGTGCCTATTACATTATATGATCACTAGATGGCAGTGTTACGTTTGCTAGTTCATGTTTTGTCTATGTACAAGAAGTAATAATAAAGTTCAGATCCTGTTTCCACGACCTACAGACTGTCTGCCTGTAATTTGTTTAGCTCCAAAAGCTTATGTCTAACAGGTTATGGGCCCAGAGCATGTTACAGAAGCCCAGGATATAATACAGATTACCCCTGGATATAGCCAGATACAGTGAGCTAGAGCAATTCAGTGCAGAAGACAGCAACAGAAAGACAAACAGCAGTAATGGCAGCTGTTATCCCCTCAGCAAAGTTTTCCATTGCAAATCTGACAAATCAGAACTACCAATCTTGGAAATTCAAGATGAAAATGCTGCTTATAAGAGAAGGTACGTGGAAATGCATAAATGAACAAAGACCTGCACAGCCCACAGAGGAGTGGTTAGACAGAGATCAGAAGGCGCAAAGCACAATCTCCCTGTGCATAGATGATGATCAAATCATACATATATGTAACTGTCAAACTGCTAAAGACATGTGGGAAGAGTTACAGAAAGCACATGAAAGAGTTAATCTCAGCAATAAACTGTATTTAATCAGAAAGCTATAGACTAAGCTACAGAAAGACCAGGACATGCAGGACTATATAAGACAGACCTTAGAGATGGTGGAGAGACTGCAAGGGATTGGAGAAGAGATGAAAGATTTCCATGTTGCAGCGCTATTATTAAGTGGACTTCCTGAAAGTTATAAGACACTTGTCACAGCACTAGATGCACGTCCAGATGATGATCTGACACTGGAATATGTTAAAGGCAAGCTTGTGGATGAATACAAGCGCAAAACTGAAAGCATGAGTACTGTGAGTGTGTGTTCAGAGACGGCTTTAACCACTTCCCGCCCGGCCAATAACAGATTTACGGCCGGGAAGTGGTTATGAAATCGTGACTGGCCGTTCTCAAACGGCTAGCACGATTTCAATGCCGCGCGCGCCCGTGGGGGGCGCGCAGCGCGGCGATCGGTGATGCGGGGTGTCAGTCTGACACCCTGCACCTCCGATCTCGGTAACGAGTTTCCGGCGGAGCCTCGTTACCACGTGATCAGCCGTGTCCAATCACGGCTGATCACGATGTAAACAGGAAGAGCCGCCGACTGCTCTTCCTCACTCGCGTCTGACAGACGCGTGTAGAGGAGAGCCGATCAGCGTCTCTCCTGACAGGGGGGGTTCGCGCTGATTGTTTATCAGCGCAGCCCCCCCTCGGATCGCCACACTAGACCACCAGGGTACTAAAAAATAATTAAAAAAAAGAACAAAAAAAAAAGGAAAAAAAAAAAGAAGGGGGGCAGTAAAAAAATAAATGATGCCAATCAGTGCCCACACATGGGCACTGATTGGCAACATTGATCCATCAGTGCCACCCCTCAGTGATTGTCAGTGCCAATCCATGCCCAGTGCCCACCTATCAGTGCCCACCTGTGCCACCTATCAGTGCCCACCTGTGCCACCTATCAGTGCCCACCTGTGCCACCTATCAGTGACCACCTGTGCCGCCTATGAGTGCCCATCTGTGCCGCCTATGAGTGCCCATCTGTGCCGCCTATGAGTGCCCATCTGTGCCGCCTATGAGTGCCCAGTGCCGCCCATGAGTGCCCATCAGTGCCGCCCATGAGTGCCCATCAGTGCCGCCCATGAGTGCCCATCAGTGCCCCATACCAGCGCCGCCTATCAGTGCCCATCAGTGCTACCTAATTGGCGCCCATCAGAACTACCTCATCAGTGCCCATCAGTGCCACCTCATCGGTGCCCATCAGTGCCACCATATCAGTGCCCGTAATTGAAAGAGAAAACATACTCATTTACAAAAAAATTAACAGAAAAAAATAAAAACTTTATTTTTTTTTCAAAATCTTCGCTCTATTTTTAGTTGTTGCGCAAAAAAAAAAAATCACAGAGGTGATCAAATACCACCAAAAGAAAGCTCTATTTGTGGGGAAAAAAGGACGCCAATTTTGTTTGGGTGCAGTGTAGCATGACCGCGCAATTGTCATTCAAATTGCGACAGTGCTGAAAGCTGAAAATTGGCTTGGGCGGGAAGGTGCGTAAGTGCCTGGTATGGAAGTGGTTAAAGACGAGATACAAAAATAAACACAGTAAGGTGCAGCTAGAAAAGCGGGAATGCTTTGTGTGCAAGAAACCAGGACATCTAAAAGCAGATTGTAGAATCTGGAAAGCTAGAATGCAAAAACAAAGTGCATTCCAACAAGCTAAGAATGTCATAGAAACAAAGGAATATACATTTGGATCCAAAAATTGTGTCACCACTGTGCAAGCATGGTGTGTGGACTCAGGCGCTACAAGTCACATGACAAATAACCAAAGTTTCTTCGCTCAGCTTGCTGAAAGCAAAACAGAAGGGATAACTACTAGTGTTGAGCAGAATATGCCATATTCGATTTCGCGATATATCTCGAATATATAGTCGAATATTCAAGATATATTCGCTAAATACGAATATTCGTGATATTTTTTGGAAATGAAATGATTGCGAAATTTCGCTATTGCGAATGCGAATATTCGAGAAATGCGGAAGGAGCACTCTGATTGGCTCAGAATATTTGTGATATTTTATAATACAAAATAATTGCGAAATTTCGAGAAATGCGGAATGGAGCACTCTGATTGGCTCAGAATATTCGTGATATATTACAAAATAATTGCGAATATTCGGCAAATGCGGAAGGAGCACTCTGATTGGCTCAGAATATTCGTGATATTTTATAATACAAAATAATTGCGAAATTTCGAGAAATGCGGAATGGAGCACTCTGATTGGCTCAGAATATTCGTGATATATTACAAAATAATTGCGAATATTCGGCAAATGCGGAAGGAGCACTCTGATTGGCTCAGAATATTTGTGATATTTTATAATACAAAATAATTGCGAAATTTCGAGAAATGCGGAATGGAGCACTCTGATTGGCTCAGAATATTCTTGATATTTTATCGAAATTTCGCAAAAATGCGATTGCGATTTTTTGGCAGAATTTCGGTACATGCTTTAGGAGCACTCTGATTGGCTCATTCTGAAATCGAATATTCGAGATATTTTATCAAAATTTCACAAAATGCGAATGAGAAATTCATTGCGGAATTTCGACAGTAACACTCTGAAATCGAATATATGTGTTATTTTAGCTAAAAACAATATTGCGAATTTCTCGATCGCGCATGCGCAATCGCGCGAACAACACGCGACTACTTCCTGGAACTTGACTACTTGCCAGTTTCATTTGCCATAGCAAGTTATTGTTGGTCAAGTGCCCAGATTTTTTTGGAAAAAATGGTCGGGAGCAATCTGACACCAAGTGAAGAAAAGATGCTGATCTGTGTAAGTATTTGCATTATCTTTAACTGCATTTTAGACTAGTTTAAAAGTTAGTATATAAGATCAGATATTAGTATTTCCCAAACAATTTGTCTCCTGGTGTTACAAAACTACAAGTCCCAGCATGCCTGTACAGCTGCAGACACCCTGGTTGGTAAATGTGTATTTAGGCACTTTCCTTGCTATTTTGCATAATGAATTTAACATGTTGTGGACACCGGGCTAATTTTTCAGATTTGGTGTTTACGAGACTAAGGCGGCGTACACACGATCGGATATATCCGATGAAAACGGTCCGCGGACCATTTCCATCGGATATGTCCGATCGGGAGTTTGATCCGATGGCGTGTACACACCATCGGATCAAATTCCCCGCCGCCGGACGGCGCGGTGACGCGGCGGTGACGTTGACGCCGCCGCGTCACCGCCACGTCACCGCACCAGGAAGTAAAACACTTCCGCGCATGCGCCGAATCCATTCGGCAGCGGCGCGGCGGCGGTGGGGGCCGACATGTCTGCTGGTAAGTGTACTAACCAGCAGACATGTCGGGCGGACAGATTCCACCGGATAGATTTCAAAGCTTGCTTTGAAATCTGTCGGGTGGAGAAATCTGTCCGCTAGCCCATACACACGAGCGGAGATGTCTGCTGAAATGGTCCATCGGACCGTTTTCAGCGGACATATCCCCTCGTGTGTACGCCGCCTAAAACTTTTTTTTTTGCTAGAAAATTACTTAAAACCCCCAAACATTATATATATTTTTTTTTCTAACACCCTAGAGCAGGGGTCTCCAAACTTTTTACTTCGAGGGCCACATTCTATATTTTACTCATATCCGCGGGCCGGAAAAATAATTTAAGTAAATAAATCCACAGTAGAAGAATAGAATTTTACTTACTGTTGACAGCAGAACTGGATGATGGTCCTGTCGTCGCATAAAACGCTGGAGCATCATTCAGCGGGTTAAACTACCAGCGTGCATGAGGTTTTACATCCGAGTCCTCACCAGTCTCCCCCACATCTGTGTCCCCACATTGGTGTCCCCATACATCTGTGTCCCCACATTGGTGTCCCCATACATCTGTGTCCCCACATTGGTGTCCCCATACATCTGTGTCCTCACATTGGTGTCCCCATACATCTGTGTCCCCACATTGGTGTCCCCATACATCTGTGTCCTCACATTGATGTCCCCATACATCTGTGTCCCCACCAGTCTCACCACACATCTGGTACCCCACCAGTCTCCTCATACATCTGTGTCCTCACATTGGTGTCCCCATACATCTGTGTCCTCACATTGGTGTCCCCATACATCTGTGTCCCCACATTGGTGTCCCCATACATCTGTGTCCCCACATTGGTGTCCCCATACATCTGTGTCCCCACATTGGTGTCCCCATACATCTGTGTCCCCACATTGGTGTCCCCATACATATGTGTCCTCACATTGGTGTCCCCATACATCTGTGTCCTCACATTGGTGTCCCCATACATCTGTGTCCCCACATTGGTGTCCCCATACATCTGTGTCCCCACATTGGTGTCCCCATACATCTGTGTCCCCACATTGGTGTCCCCACACATCTGTGACCCCCACCAGTCTCCTCATACATCTGTGTCCACACCAGTCTCCTCATACATCTGTGTCCCCACATTGGTGTCCCCACACATCTGGGTCCCCACCAGTCTCCTCGTACATCTGTGACCCCACCAGTCTCCTCATACATTTATGTCCCCACACATCTGGGTCCCCACACTGGTGTCCCCACACATCTGTGTCCCCACCAGTCTCCTCATACATCTGTGCCCCCACACTGGTGTCCCTACAATTCTGTGTCCCCACACTGTTGTCCCCACACATCTGTTACCCCACCAGTCTCCTCATACATCTGTGTCCCCACATTGGTGTCCCCATACATCTGTGTCCCCACCAGTCTCCCCACACATCTGTGTCCCCACACATCTGTGTCCCCACACATCTATGTCCCCACACTTGTGTCCCCACACATCTGGGTCGCCACACTGGTTTCCCCACACTGGTGTCCCCACACATCTGTGGCCCCACCAGTCTCCTCATACATCTGTGCCCCCACATTGGTGGGGACACAGATGTATGGGGACACCAATGTGGGGTCACAGATGTATGAGGAGACTGGTGGGGACACAGATGTGTGGGGACACCAGTGCGGGGTCACAGATGTGTGGGGACACCAGTGTGGGGACCCAGATGTGTGAGGACACAAGTGTGGGGACATAGATGTGTGGGGAGACTGGTGGGGACACAGATGTGTGGGGACACCGATGTGGGGACACAGATGTATGAGGAGACTGCTGGGGACACAGATGTATGAGGAGACTGGTGGGGGTCACAGATGTGTGGGGACACCAGTGTGGGGACCCAGATGTGTGAGGACACAAGTGTGGGGACATAGATGTGTGGGGAGACTGGTGGGGTGACAGATGTGTGGGGACACCGATGTGGGGACACAGATGTATGAGGAGACTGCTGGGGACACAGATGTATGAGGAGACTGGTGGGGGTCACAGATGTGTGGGGACACCAGTGTGGGGACCCAGATGTGTGAGGACACAAGTGTGGGGACATAGATGTGTGGGGAGACTGGTGGGGACACAGATGTGTGGGGACACCGATGTGGGGACACAGATGTATGAGGAGACTGCTGGGGACACAGATGTATGAGGAGACTGGTGGGGGTCACAGATGTGTGGGGACACCAGTGTGGGGACCCAGATGTGTGAGGACACAAGTGTGGGGACATAGATGTGTGGGGAGACTGGTGGGGAAACAGATGTGTGGGGACACCGATGTGGGGACACAGATGTATGAGGAGACTGCTGGGGAAACAGATGTATGAGGAGACTGTTGGGGACACCGATGTGTGGGTACACAAGTGTGGGGACACAAGTGTGGGGACACTGATTTGTGGGGAGACTGTTGGGGATACAGATGTATGGGGACACTAATGTGGGGACACAGATGTATGAGGAGACTGGTGGGGACACAGATGTGTGGAGTCACAAGTGTGGGGACACTGATTTGTGGGGAGACTGGTGGGGACACAGATGTATGGGGACACCAGTCTCCCCACAAATCAGTGTCCCCACACATCTGTGACCCCACCAGTGTCCTCATACATCTGTGTCCCCACATTCGTGTCCCCATGCATCTGTGATCCCCACCAGTCTCCTCATACATCTTCACCCCACCAGTCTCCTCATACATCTATGTCCCCACACATCTGTGACTCCACCAGTCTCCCCATAAATCAGTGTCCCAACACTTGTGTCCCCACACATCTGTGTCCACACACTGGTATCCCCACACATCTGGGTCCCCACACTGGTGTCCCCACACATCTGGGTCCCCACACTGGTGTCCCCACACATCTGTTTCCCTACCAGTCTCCTCATACATCTGTGTCCCCACATTGGTTTCCCCCACCAGTCTCCTCATACATCGGTGTCCCCATACATCTGTGGCCCCAATAGTGTCCCCACACATCTGTGTCCCCATTAGGGCACCCCCTACTGGTGTCCCCATTAAACCCCCCTCCACTGGTGTCCCCATAAGAGCACCCCCCCACTGGTGTCCCCACAAGAGCACCCCCCCACTGGTGTCCCCATTAGAGCACCCCCCCACTGGTGTCCCCATTAGAGCACCCCCCCACTGGTGTCCCCATTAGAGAACCCCCCCACTGGTGTCCCCATAAGAGCACCCCCCCTACTTGTCACTTGTATCCCCATTAGAGCACCTCCTACTTGTGTCCCCATCAGAATTATCAGCACCCGGATGTTTGTGCCATATCAGAGCCATTCAGCCACCCTCCACATCTAATCATCTCGCATCAGCCCCCCTCCCTCCTCCATGCATGTGTACTTTACCAGCGCGTCAGACATTACACACACTGGCTGTTCAGACCTGCTGCACGTCCCGACTCCCGCCCCGCCTTAATACACACTCGTTACTGGTTAACAGCGAGGCGGGAGGCGGAGCAGGGAGGTGTGGCAACGGGTCTAAAACAAATCATTGGCTGCTAGGATGCCCGTGGACCCAGCAGCCAACACAAACACAGTGAGACGCCGGGAGAGATTGCGGGACCTGCACTGCATATTGCTAGGGACGAATATTCAGCACAGGTTCCACAACTAACAGGTGGACCAGTGACTCCAGCTGCGGGCCGGAGGAAATGGCCTGGCGGGCCGGATGTGGCCCGCGGGTCATACTTTGGAGACCCCTGCCCTAGAGAATGAAATGGTAATCATTGCAATATTTTTTGTCACACCGTATTTGCGCAGCGGTCTTACAAGCGCACTTTTTTTGGAAAAAAATAACTTTTTTGAATTGGAAAATAACACAACAATAAATTTTGCCCAATTTTTTTAGATTTTGTGAAAGATAAAGTTACGCCGAGTAAAATGATACCCAACATGTCACGCTCAAAAATTGTGCCCGCTCGTGGCATGGCGTCAAACTTTCACCCTTAAAAATCTCGATAGGTGACGTTTTAAAAATTCTACAGGTTGCTTTTTTTGAGGTACAGAGTAGCTCTAGGGCTAGAATTATTGCTCTCGCTCTAACGATCGCGTCGATACCTCACTTGTGTTGTTTGAACACCGTTTTCATATGCGGGCGCTACTCGCTTATGCGGCACTGTTTCCTAAACGGAGCCTACAGCTGTTGCAAAACAACTCCCCGTTATTACCGGACAGCCATTAACTGTCCAGCCATGCTCCTAGTTAAAGTATAATTGTTGTACAGCTGGTGACGGTGAGCTACATGGTGTATCAGAGCATGCAGGTAGTTGTAGTTTTTAAATAAAATCAACTCCATTATTTATTCTAAATTAATTCATCAAAATGTCAAAAAAATGGCAAGATATAAAATCTGTCATGTTACCCCTGTCATTGATTAATAGGGCGAGAATGCTCCCAATGTTTAATACCATAGATTTCCGTCATATATCCATAAGGCTTTAAACAAAAGTATTATAATATACTTTGTTCTTCATCTTGCAGACGTTCCTGGAAACAGGCTACGATCAGCTGCAGAGGCAGGCGGAAAAAAAACAAGTGGTGCGCTCCATAATTGAAAAATTAAGCGAACATCATGGCGGCCCACCAGATCACATGGCCATCCTTAAGAAATGGTCCGACCTGAAGAGGCGCCATATGGACCGGGTCAATCGCCTCCGTGCTAAATATCACCCAGGTAAGTTATTGCTGACAGTTATGTTTTTTTTTTCTAAAGTGTATTTTGTGCGTGTACTCGAGAGAGGAGCCGGACTGCAGGAGTTGGGAGTAGGCAGGCCTCCCCCAGAGGCAATCTGCCACCTTTCTCCATGCCCCGGGTGACAATGGCGGGTGAGAGGGGGTCCTCCCATACAGCCCGTCCTACCTGCTGCGCTTTGAAGCCCAACGTGGCAGAGGGACTCCCTGTAAGGGAGTGAGAGGATTTGCCCGCTCAACCAGCCCCGTTAGTCCTTCGCCTCTCCTTTTAGAGACCGCGTGGTCAGAGTGCGTGCATGTTAACCCAATTTCGAAGGCGTGTGTAAGTGTGGTGGTTTTTGTGGGAGGGGGGTGGGTCGTACTAAGCGCAGGCTTACCTCGCATAGCACTCCCACCGGGGGCCGGGCTGAGACCACCAAACTCAATTAACATGTAGCCGAGAGCGTGATCCGATGTCAGCGCAGTGGCAATCGCGTTGAGCCACCGCAGCTCCTTTGGTGACAGTTATGTAAGGTCATATGTAATTAATGTAAGGGCAGATGTTGTTAACCCAGACGCCATGTTGTGCTAACATATATCACCACCAGCCAAGGTATTCATAGTACTGTTGAAAAAAGACATGGGACAGCAGACAGCAACACAGAAGTTATGTGGGAACATACATTTCCCATTGCTTTGCATGGGACTTTAAACAAAAACCACGACCATCACAAATGGGGGTAGTTAATGGATAAATTAACGATCCTATACTTTAAGTGGACGTATAAGTAACATGTGACCAAGTGTTATCGAAATA
The DNA here is from genome assembly GCA_029574335.1 of Rana kukunoris. Taxonomy (NCBI): domain Eukaryota; kingdom Metazoa; phylum Chordata; class Amphibia; order Anura; family Ranidae; genus Rana; species Rana kukunoris. The sequence goes on from CM056057.1 coordinate 189,574,960, forward strand.
TCTACAGCTGTTATGAAGTAACATGTATTTCCCATAGAGTTGAATGGGACTTTAAAGAAAAACCCCGACCATGGCAAATGGGGGAGGGTAAGGCTTAAATCACCTATCCTTTGTTTGTGGCTGACATATAAGTAACCTGTGTGCCAAGTTTCATGTAAATATATTTCGCCGTTTGGACGTGATGCTGGTACATACATACATACAGACACGTTGAGTTTTATATATATAGATTCCCACTCAATTACTGTGTTAGGCGTGGGCTTTTCATAGTAATCCTGTGTGCTCCATCAGGCCCTTTTTTTAACATGAGATTGTCTGAACAAAACAAAGGAGACAAAAACAGCTCATTTTACCATGGTGGCAGCCCAGCTCACGCTCAGTCCCCTGTAGTGCCCACAAGACCCTTTAATATAACATTTTCCCATTGGTTAACTGTCTAGTCTAGTATTAAGATTCTCATTAATACTTTTTTTTATATGCTTTTTTACTGTATATTTTTCATCTATATAGAATACATTCTACTGTGAGTTCCTGACGAAGCCCGATAGGGCGAAACTAGTAGAACCAATCACACGACAGGAATGAAGAAGCTGTTTGGCAAATATTTGCTCTATCAAACACCTTTCTCCAAATTCTAAACTCGAATGGTTTTTAACATATTGTCTGTTTATTATGTATCAATAAATTTTTGTTATTTTTTTACTAATATTATCTGGTTTCACGTCTCAGTTGTTTTGGGTTTGATCAGACTCATTTTTCTATATTTGATCCATGGTGCATCAGCAAGAATCCCTATAAATTCTACCCTTAACTGGGGTAACCTTTTTTACTCATACTTCATTGAGGGATTTTGATGCAGATGGTCTTTTTCAGCATAATATATAACAAAAGGTGTTTGCTCTAGAATTTCTCTATATTTCTATTATGGGTGGATTTAAACACCCGCCTTCCCCTTAAATAGAGCACACACTTTTGTTTATTCTTTTCAAACCCAAACAACTACTAATATATTGTTATAACAATTGTTAACGAACGAAAATATTTATCAAGACTGTTTTAATATAAGTCTATATACTTTGTTCAAACCTGTCTTTAGCTGGGTATCTCACACACTATGATTTACTAAGATTTATTTATTTATTTTCTTTCTGCCTTAGTCAATACGGATTACTCACTCTATCTTCATACGGTGTTCAACTACTAAGATATATGGTCAGACTGTGCTGACGCCATGACGGGTTATTGCGGTAAGGAGTGGGAGGGGTTTGTTGCTGAGGTGAAAAAATCCAGAAACAAGGATGAAGCTACTGAAGATGATGCCAACCACTTTTTCTTGGGGTTGCAAAAACTAGTTGAAAGGAAAACTCGCATATTTTGGCATAGAGAATTCTTTGAACAATATATAGAGAATAAGATTGTACCCTGGGGCTTAAGGATACAAATCTTTCCGAATATTAATAAAGTAGAGCCCAAGGTCAAAGAAGCCTGGGAAGCAAACCTCCAAAATTGTTCCATCAATATGATGCGCATTTTATGCGAGCAATATGGTAGAGACATTATGAATATGGACAATGAGATTAAGGAATGGCTAGAAGCCAATAAAAACATACATACCTATACTGGTTATATAGCCTATGATAACAAACTCAAAAGCCACCTCACGAAATATGCCACAAATCTCATTAAAACAAAAGAGAGCGAATTCCAGCGTGACAAAAGGGCCTATGACAATGTACAGGCGTATAAATGGCCAAGCAATCCATTACGCAAGACGAATAGAGAATAAGAATTTTCCAAAAACAGATGTCCCAAGACGAGAATCAGACACTTCCTCCTTATCCTCTGCGTCCTATATCCCTATAGAACGATGCAGCGATAATGATAACAAAAAGAGGAAAAATGACTTAGATAGCAGTCTACATGAAATCTCTCGTTCCCAGTTCCCGCTGAAAGATAAGCGCTCTCGCTCTCAGAGATCTAGGGGCAGTAACCCCACTACTCATAACATCAGTGTTATAAGTAACACCTCATCCACATTACCTCTACCCACTCCTAGTGTAGAATCTACATCTATTCTGGCACTTCCCATGACCCAAACGTTACAGGGATTGACTCCATCTATCCCCAGTACCTCAATTGATCTACGTCCGGCACCCATCTTTACGATGGAAAGAAAATCTAGCGCCGTAACTTTAAACCCACAGCAGATATTAAAAGAGCAAGTCCCGGCCCCCACATTAATGTAGGCCGGGACAGTAATAATAACATCATCAACTTATCTTCATACCCTTTAACCACCGAACAGGAAACTGTACTTCAATTGGGCCTGTCCTTCTGCCCAGACGGCGAGGCAGATAAATTTGAATTAGTAAAGGATCTCCATCTGTTTGCCCGACGTTTAATGTACAAAGTACTGTACGATAAGACATACGGGGACCCGAGCGCCTCTAGTAACGACAACACCATTTTAGACAAAGTCTCCCTCCAAGAATTACAAGCCTTACAGGACTTAATGACTCTTTGGGATGAGAGCAACCCTGAAGAAGAGGGTTGGACTCACCAGCTGCCCGGAGTCGTTCCCGGGCAACTGGTACAATCTAGACTCAATAGACCGGTCTTTATAACCCCGAAGTCCTAAAAACCGAAATCTAGATCATTCCCTGTCCTGCAGGGCAACCCCAATATTTGGGCATTTGTCTTACAAGTGACAAAGAAAATCGAGGCAACCAATTGGAGGGTGGGTGCCCGCCCCAACCTAAATCATAACCTTAGGACCACTCTTAACTCTCTTCGTAACAATGACGAATTAGTCATTAAACCATCTGATAAAGGTGGGAACATAGTTATCATGAACAGGTTAGGATATGAAGAAATGTGTCTAGGCATTCTCAGCAATAGAGATTGGTACAGACCAGTACCACCCTCCATGATTGCACAGAGTATCAGACAATATCGCCAGATACTAAATCGAGCACACCAACTTGGTACCATTGACGACAATACGTTACAATTTCTGAATGTGGAGAGTCCTATTACTCCAACCTTTTACGCCCTACCGAAGATTCACAAGGGGGTTGTACCCCCGCCTGGCCGTCCAATCGTGTCAGGCTGTGGCTCGCTAACGGAGAATTCAAGTAGAATTATTGATGAGTACCTGTACCCCCATGTACAAAGTCTTTTTTCTCATGTTAAGGACACGATTGACCTACTGAAAATTGTTGATGGACTAAGCATCCCTAAGGAGGCCTGGTTAGTAGCCATTGACATTGAAGCCTTATATAATTCAATTCCACATGGTTTTGGTGTACAGGTCATTAGAAGTTTTCTAAATGAACGTGACAAGAATACCTGCAAGTATAACAACTTTATTATCGAGTTGTTAGAATTCATCCTGACCAATAACATTTTTTTGTTCAAACGCTCCCATTACCTCCAGGTACAGGGTGTAGCAATGGGGGCGGGCTGTGCCCTCTCATATGCGAACCTGTACCTGGGGGGATGGGAGCGTGACCTCTTTGGGGAGGACTCCCTCGATGATCTATCTGCCAATATACTAACATGGCATAGATACATTGATGACGTGTTTATGGTTTGGGCAGGCCCCAAGGAGAATTTGTTAACGTTCCTGGACAGGCTACAGGTGAATCAATACAATCTCAAATTCACCCATAGCATTAGTCAGGAACGGATTACATTCTTAGATGTCGAATTATATATAGATGAACAAGGTACACTTTGTTCGACCCTTTACAGGAAACCGACGGCTGGCAACAGCCTCCTACATGCCACCAGCTCACACCCCAAACCTCTAGTCAACAGTATCCCCTACAGCCAGTACCTAAGACTGCGACGAAATTGCTCACTAGATAAGGACTTTCAACGTGAGGCGGGACTACTATATGCACGTTTGAGAGATAGAGGCTATACCAAGACTTGCCTTCGCAGAGCTTTCAACAAAGCCAAGAGCTTGGAAAGAAATTCGCTCATCTATAAATCAAAGACAGACATTAAATCTAACACTACCAGAATTATCACCCGTTTCAATAGACAGCACAACTCGATACGCAAAATATATAGCAAATATTGGTATCTACTAACTTCTGATGACAAGATCAACAAATTCATCAATACTTCCCCAGAAATTACATTTAAAAGGTCTCCTTCCATCAGAGATAGGACAGTTTCAAGCCACTATGCCGTACAAACAATTCCAAAACCCACTCAGACGGGCACGTTCCCTTGCGGGAAATGCAATTTCTGCCGCTACATTTTGAGAGGTCCAAGTATTAATCTCCCTAACGGAGAAGTTTTGACTCCGAAAATCCGTGTGACCTGTCAGACGTTGGGAGTGATATATTTGATGAAATGCGACTGTGGAGCCTTTTACGTAGGCAAAACCAAACGCAACTTTCTATGTAGAATAAGAGATCATATACAAGCTGTTAACAAGAAACTGATGGAGACACCCATCAGCCGTCACATTGGGCTCTTCCATAACCAGAATAATGCAGTCATGGGCTTTTATGCCCTGGCACATATACCTCTTAACGAAAGAGGGGGTGACGCAGACAAACGTCTTCTGCAAATGGAAGCAAGATGGATCTATTCGTTACGAGCCTCCCAACATCCTGGCTTGAACGAGAATATCAGCTACAAGCCTTTCCTATAGACTTCTCACTGATATACCTATATGTATTTATTTTTAGTATGTTTATACATCTTTTACATACTTGCTACTGCTAACGAGAGACCTGTTAACAAGCATACTGTCTCATAATTGCTGAATTCTATATGAACAATACATCCACCCTTCATTTCCCTTGGTTCCTTAGAATATTGTAGGTGAGGTACATTGATATAATATCAAGACACCTCGACTATTAATATCTCTATTTGTGGATACCTTTATTAATTAATAGATCACTGTCAATCTCTGATTCTCCTGACCATATTAGCCTCATAAAACTCTGAGGAGTCTCTTAGTCACCAGCGCCCCCATTATCGATCGGGGTTCTGTTGACACCGTTTGTTATTTGATTGACCTTCTCCTCTAAGGCAGAACACCTGCTACTCTAGTTTTTAATGCCTTCACTAGACTTGACCTAGTGTAAACAACACTATAATGTCTCGTTAGGTGGAGGCTTATTCAGAGTATCATCTATTTATTTATTTTTCCTTTTTTCTTTTTTGTATTATTTCTCTATGACTTAGGCCATGTATTATTGTGTCTATCTATTTACGGTTTAATATTTAAAAATATTTAAAAGATATTTTTTCTTTCATACAGTGGGTGCTTTCTAGCGCGCTCTATCATATAAACCTTAACTGTTGCTGTATTATTTGTGAGTCGGGGCATCTTGCTATACATCCTTGATGACAGCCATGTACTCAGGAGTCTTGCTGTCCTATTCAGGACGCATTGATACTAAGCAGACAGTGTGTTTCTAATTAAGTGTAACAGCCTATTTGGGCGGTAGGGGGCCTGAACCGATGCCTGCTGGCTTAGCATCGAATCCGAGATGGAGGCTCGGATGTTGTTTAGGTCCGCCTTACGACAATCCCTAGGGGTTGAGGGACACCTACGCCCCTCCCACAGGTAGTCTTCGCTGTTCCCGGATGCTGTCAGCCTAGTCGCGTGCACATTGCGCCAGCACGTTTGCACGCCTCCATCAGGGCTTCCTAGGGAACTCCCCTTAGACATGTCATTTCCCCGCCCAATACCATCAGGCTCTCCGCCCTTTCAACAGCTGAGGCGCGTCTTACCTGATAGGAAGGACTATTTTAAAAGCTCCATGAGCTGTCAGCATTCAGCGCTGGGCTCATGGAGAGATCGGATGTGTGTCCTTCTAACCTACGCTGCATACAGGTATCGTTCATTGAGAATAGCAAACCGAGATTGCTCCTTTTTGATAGCGATCTTTAATTAATTTCAAATCCCGTTCATCTCTCCCTGTTTATTTTAAAACTTATCAGGGGTAGTTGATGTCCCGATAAGCATAGCACTGAAAGTCTACCTTCTACCAATTAGCCAAAAGGTCAGTAAAATTCTAGTAAAATTCTAATAGACACCTCTATGTACCCTTCTTACAGTCTAGCACTGCTGCAGCTAGTTATATATGCACTCCCCGATATATTTTCTGGGAGATGTGCTAATGACTGTTATTTTCTGTCCTTTAAATGGGCAGTTATTTCATTCCTTATATTTATATTTATATTTATTTTTACTTCTAGTTTATTTTTCCTAAATTGGTGTATCACTGTTTCTTACAGTCCGTTACCAATCTCTTTACTTTATAGTGCTTATGGATTAAACTGCCATATTATTATCCAACGGTTGGGATCATTGTACCTGCAGTCTCGGAACAAACGACCATATGCAATAGCCACATTTGTCTATGAATGTGCTTCAGTAAGCAAATCTGTTTTTTCATCACGCTAATATTGTCGTGTTTGAATTGACACATGCCATCTCAGATCCCTTTTAACCTAGTTTCCTTCAATCAGGTACACACATAGGAACACACCTGTATAAGGACCTACCACCTGTTCATTATCCATCGCACCCACCAGGGGTCTTCTCATCACTTTTTGAGAACACGTCCTAGTGGGCATCCCCCTCCATGGTTCTCCCTTCTTTGATGATTTCATCAAAGGTAAAGGTATGCTTTATGTTTCCTGACTCACAATATTATGTGTCATTATACGATCATTACTTTGTAGTTTTTCATCAAGGATGTTACCTCTTTTGATCGCAATTTTGGACCAATATTTAGTATTTCAGTGTTAAAATTCTCATTAATACTTTTTTTGATATGCTTTTTTACTGTATATTTTTCATCTATATAGAATACATTCTACTGTGAGTTCCTGACGAAGCCCGATAGGGCGAAACTAGTAGAACCAATCACACGACAGGAATGAAGAAGCTGTTTGGCAAATATTTGCTCTATCAAACACCTTTCTCCAAATTCTAAACTCGAATGGTTTTTAACATATTGTCTGTTTATTATGTATCAATAAATTTTTGTTATTTTTTTACTAATATTATCTGGTTTCACGTCTCAGTTGTTTTGGGTTTGATCAGACTCATTTTTCTATATTTGATCCATGGTGCATCAGCAAGAATCCCTATAAATTCTACCTTTAACTGGGGTAACCTTTTTTACTCATACTTCATTGAGGGATTTTGATGCAGATGGTCTTTTTCAGCATAATATTCAACAAAAGGTGTTTGCTCTAGAATTTCTCTATATTTAAATTAATTTGTATTCATATACAATACAGCAGAGTACACCGAATTTGCATACGTCATTAGAAAATATTTTTCTAATATATGAACATTGTGTTATTATAGGAGCTCTGCGACCAGTTGTGCGCACCAAGCGCACAAGGCGCCAGCCCACTGAGGAGGAGGAAGAAGAGGAGGATGCGGCAGAGGAGGATGCGGCAGAGGAGGATGAGGCAGAGGAGGAGAGGGATGAGGAGGAGCAGCCAGGGACCTCCCACTCGCCAGCCACCGCTCCTGTTGTGGAGCATGCCCCCCCCCCAAAATAATCCTGAGGTTGAGGATATGCTGGTCGCTGGAGAGGTGGAGGTGGTTGATACTCAACCTCCGGTGAGCCTCGGTCAGGAAGGTAAATATGTGCACAAAGATTAATAACATTTCAACAATAAAATGTAGATATAAAAATGGACAACATATAAAGCGCACCCGTCAGATTGCAGAACCATAATATGGTATTTATGATACAAGTATACAGGTAGTGCAGAATTATTAGGCAAGTTGTATTTTTGAGGATTCATTGTATTATTGAACAACAACTATGTTCTCAATGAACCCCAAAAACTCATTAATATCAAAGCCGAATATTTTTGGAAGTAGTTTTTATTTTGTTTTTAGTGTTAGCTATTTTAGGGGGATATCTGTGTGTGCAGGTGAGTACTATTACTGTGCTGAATTATTAGGCAACTTAACAAAAAAATATATATATACCCATTTCAATTATTTATTTTTAACAGTGAAACCAATATAACATCTCAACATTCACAAATATACATTTCTGACATTCAAAAACAAAACAAAAACAAATCAGTGACCAATATAGCCACCTTTCTTTGCAAGGACACTCAAAAGCCTGACATTCATGGATTCTGTCAGTGTTTTGATCTGTTCACCATCAACATTGCGTGCAGCAGCAACCGCAGCCTCCAAGACAATGTTCAGAGAGGTGTACTCTTTTCCCTCCTTGTAAATCTCACATTTGATGATGGACCACAGGTTCTTCTCAATGGGGTTCAGATCAGGTGAACAAGGAGGCCATGTCATTAGTTTTTTTTCTTTAATACACTTTCTTGCCAGCCACGCTGTGGAGTACTTGGACGCGTGTGCTGGAGCATTGTCCTGCATGAAAATCATGTTTTTCTTGAAGGATGCAGACTTCTTCCTGTACCACTGCTTGAAGAAGGGGTCTTCCAGAAACTGGCAGTAGGACTGGGAGTTGAGCTTCACTCCATCCTCAACCCGAAAAGGCCCCACAAGCTCATCTTTGATGATACCAGCCCAAACCAGTACTCCACCTCCACCTTGCTGGCATCTGAGTCGGACTGGAGCTCTCTGCCCTTTACCAATCCAGCCACTGGCCCATCCATCTGGCCCATCAAGACTCACTCACATTTCAGCAGTCCATACAACGGTAGAAAAATCATTCTTGAGATATTTCTTGGCCCATTCTTGACGTTTCAGCTTGTGTGTCTTGTTCAGTGGTGGTCGTCTTTCAGCCTTTCTTACCTTGGCCATGTCTCTGAGTATTGCACACCTTGTGCTTTTGGGCACTCCAGTGATGTTGCAGCTCTGAAATATGGCCAAACTGGTGGCAAGTGGCATCTTGGCAGCTGCACGCTTGACTTTCCTCAGTTCATGGGCAGTTATTTTGCGCCTTGGTATTTCCACACGCTTCTTGCGACCCTGTTGACTATTTTGGATGAAATGCTTGATTGTTCGATGATCACGCTTCAGAAGCTTTTCAATTTTAAGAGTGCTGCATCCCTCTGCTAGATACCTCTCTATTTTTGACTTTTCAGAGACTGTCAAGTCCTTCTTTTGACCCATTTTGCCAAAGGAAAGGAAGTTGACTAATAATTATGCACACCTGATATAGAGTGCTGATGTCATTAGACCACACACCTTCTCATTACAGAGTTGTACATTACCTAATATGCCTAATTGGTAGTAGGCTTTCGATCCTATACAGCTTGGAGTAAGACAACATGCATAAAGAGGATGATGTGGTCCAATTACTAATTTTCCTAATAATTCAGCACTCCCGGTCTGTGCTAGACACATAACAAGTGTATAGACATGATAATGATTGATTAATAAGCAACAGAAATATTTTATGTATTTGTTAAGGGTCTTTGAAAACCAATTTTTTTTTGTCTTATATCCTAACAGCTGCAAAAGACATCATGCTGCTCCAAGCAGCTCTGAAAAAAACTGCAGAAAAAATGAGGGGTAATCAAAGACAAATTGGCTACCTTCTCAAGCAGAATGAGCAGTTGGAGGAGGAACTGATGAGACTGTGGTTACAAGTTGAAAAAAAGCAGAAGCGCCTGAACACTTTCCTTGGAATTTGATATGTTTAATAAAAAGTTTTATTTTTTTTAAATGTTTCCTTTCTTTTTGAGATAGATTTTTAGGTTTTTCAACACATCTAACTTCACATCTAACACATCAACATCAACATCAACACATCTAACTTCATAATAAGCAAAATCATTTTATACTATTATTTTATTTAACACAAAACTAGGACAAACTAAAGTACACAGACACAGTCACGACGAACACAAACTAAACTGTTGAAAAATGAACATAACAAAAGCAACAATAGATATATATAGATATAGAGAGAGAGAGAGAGCAAGAAAGAGAGAGAGAGTGCAGATTTGCTCTTGCATACAGGCTAATGGTTGCAGTATAATGGTTGCAGTATAAAGGCCGCAAATCAGGGTTTAACATAAAGTTCATTGTTTTAGTTACACTTGCTGTTACGATCCGGTCTGGTAGCTTGTAGCGGAGGCTGTTGGTGGATCCGCTGTGCCAGAGAGGTCATGAAGCATTACTCAGCATGGAGGCAGCAGCAGTAGTATTAAAATGTAATGTAACTAGAAAAGATACAATTTCAGGGTAAATTGTGCGGCGTGGTCTTGCCTCCACCAATACTACTGACTGGAGACGGTGCCCCTGGAGATGTAAATGTGATCCAACCGTGTGTCAATCCAGTTCGGTCCATTGCCCCATCAAAAACTAGCCCATCAAAACTGCACCATAAAAACTAGGGCTGCGCATCTTCACCCGTCTCACGATTCGATGCAATTTCGATTATCAAGTCCACGATTCGATTCGATTCCGCGATGCATCACGATGCATCACGATTGCAGCGCAAGTGCGCATGGCTCTCCCCCCAAAATACTAAAGGAGATGGTCAGAGACTGCAGACATAGTACAGGAGATTATCAGAGACTGCAGACATAGTACAGGAGATGGTCAGAGACTGCAGACATAGTACATGAGATGGTCAGAGACTGCAGACATAGTACAGGAGATTGTCAGAGACTGCAGACATAGTACAGGAGATTGTCAGAGACTGCAGACATAGTACATGAGATGGTCAGACTGCAGACATAGTACAGGAGATTGTCAGAGACTGCAGACATAGTACAGGAAATGGTCAGAGACTGCAGACATAGTACATGAGATGGTCAGACTGCAGACATAGTACAGGAGATGGTCAGAGACTGCAGACATAGTACAGGAGATTGTCAGAGACTGCAGACATAGTACATGAGATGGTCAGACTGCAGACATAGTACAGGAGATGGTCAGAGACTGCAGACATAGTACAGGAAATGGTCAGAGACTGCAGACATAGTACATGAGATGGTCAGACTGCAGACATAGTACAGGAGATGGTCAGAGACTGCAGACATAGTACAGGAGATTATCAGAGACTGCAGACATAGTACAGGAGATGGTCAGAGATTGCAGACATAGTACATGAGATGGTCAGAGACTGCAGACATAGTACAGGAGATTGTCAGAGACTGCAGACATAGTACAGGAGATGGTCAGAGACTGCAGACATAGTACATGAGATGGTCAGAGACTGCAGACATAGTACAGGAGATGGTCAAAGACTGCAGACATAGTACATGAGATGGTCAGACTGCAGACATAGTACAGGAGATGGTCAGAGACTGCAGACATAGTACAGGAGATGGTCAGAGACTGCAGACATAGTACGTGAGATGGTCAGACTGCAGACATAGTACAGGAGATGGTCAGAGACTGCAGACATAGTACATGAGATGGTCAGAGACTGCAGACATAGTACAGGAGATTGTCAGAGACTGCAGACATAGTACATGAGATGGTCAGACTGCAGACATAGTACAGGAGATGGTCAGAGACTGCAGACATAGTACAGGAGATGGTCAGAGACTGCAGACATAGTACATGAGATGGTCAGACTGCAGACATAGTACATGAGATGGTCAGACTGCAGACATAGTACATGAGATGGTCAGACTGCAGACATAGTACAGGAGATGGTCAGAGACTGCAGACATAGTACAGGAGATTGTCAGAGACTGCAGACATAGTACAGGAGATGGTCAGAGACTGCAGACATAGTACAGGAGATGGTCAGAGACTGCAGACATAGTACATGAGATGGTCAGACTGCAGACATAGTACAGGAGATGGTCAGAGACTGCAGACATAGTACAGGAGATGGTCAGAGACTGCAGACATAGTACAAGAGATGGTCAGAGACTGCAGACATAGTACAGGAGATGGTCAGAGACTGCAGACATAGTACAGGAGATTATCAGAGACCGCAGACATAGTACAGGAGATGGTCAGAGACTGCAGACATAGTACATGAGATGGTCAGAGACTGCAGACATAGTACAGGAGATTGTCAGAGACTGCAGACATAGTACAGGTGATGGTCAGAGACTGCAGACATAGTACATGAGATGGTCAGAGACTGCAGACATAGTACAGGAGATGGTCAGAGACTGCAGACATAGTACATGAGATGGTCAGACTGCAGACATAGTACAGGAGATGGTCAGAGACTGCAGACATAGTACAGGAGATTGTCAGAGACTGCAGACATAGTACATGAGATGGTCAGACTGCAGACATAGTACAGGAGATTGTCAGAGACTGCAGACATAGTACAGGAGATGGTCAGAGACTGCAGACATAGTACATGAGATGGTCAGAGACTGCAGACATAGTACAGGAGATGGTCAGAGACTGCAGACATAGTACATGAGATGGTCAGACTGCAGACATAGTACAGGAGATGGTCAGAGACTGCAGACATAGTACAGGAGATGGTCAGAGACTGCAGACATAGCACATGAGATGGTCAGACTGCAGACATAGTACAGGAGATGGTCAGAGACTGCAGACATAGTACATGAGATGGTCAGAGACTGCATACATAGTACAGGAGATTGTCAGAGACTGCAGACATAGTACATGAGATGGTCAGACTGCAGACATAGTACAGGAGATGGTCAGAGACTGCAGACATAGTACAGGAGATGGTCAGAGACTGCAGACATAGTACATGAGATGGTCAGACTGCAGACATAGTACATGAGATGGTCAGACTGCAGACATAGTACATGAGATGGTCAGACTGCAGACATAGTACAGGAGATGGTCAGAGACTGCAGACATAGTACAGGAGATTGTCAGAGACTGCAGACATAGTACAGGAGATGGTCAGAGACTGCAGACATAGTACAGGAGATGGTCAGAGACTGCAGACATAGTACATGAGATGGTCAGACTGCAGACATAGTACAGGAGATGGTCAGAGACTGCAGACATAGTACAGGAGATGGTCAGAGACTGCAGACATAGTACAAGAGATGGTCAGAGACTGCAGACATAGTACAGGAGATGGTCAGAGACTGCAGACATAGTACAGGAGATTATCAGAGACCGCAGACATAGTACAGGAGATGGTCAGAGACTGCAGACATAGTACATGAGATGGTCAGAGACTGCACACATAGTACAGGAGATTGTCAGAGACTGCAGACATAGTACAGGAGATGGTCAGAGACTGCAGACATAGTACATGAGATGGTCAGAGACTGCAGACATAGTACAGGAGATGGTCAGAGACTGCAGACATAGTACATCTAAACACGTGGGCAGGACTTTACAGCATCAGTAGTGACCATAGTAGTCAATAGTGTCAAATAACTAGTGACATAGGTGTCGTGAGCAGCAGCAGTATTAGTAACAGTAGACAATATAGTGTGAAATGACTCGGGAAAGAGGTGCCATGAACAGCAGCAGCAGCAGTGGTAATAGTAGTATAGAGTGGCAAATAACTTGAGACATAGGTGTCTTCACTGATCCAGAGGACTGATGGGAGACAGTCATGTGGTCAGATGAGACCATAATATAACTTTTTGGTCATAATTCCACTAACCGTGTTCGGAGGAAGAAGAATGATGAGTACCATGCCAAGAACGCCATCCCTACTGTGAAGCATGGGGGTGGTAGCATCATGCTTTGGGGGTGTTTTTCTGCACATGGGACAGGGTTACTGCACTATATTAAGGAGAGGATGTCCGGGGCCATGTATTGCGAGATTTTGGGCAACAACCTCCTTCCCTCAGTTAGAGCTTTGAAGATGGGTCGAGGCTGGGTCTTCCAACATGACAATGACCCAAAGCACACAGCCAGGATAACCAAGGAGTGGCTCTGTAAGGAGCATATCAAGGTTCTGGCGTGGCCTAGCCAGTCTCCAGACCTAAACCCAATAGAGAATCTTTGGAGGGAGCTCAAACTCCGTTTTTCTCAGCGATAGCCCAGAAACCTGACTCATGTAGAGAAGATCTGTGTGGAGGAGTGGGTCAAATATCCCTCCTCCAGTGTGTGCAAAGCTGGTGAAAAACTACAAGAAAGGTTTGACCGCTGTAATTGCAAACAAAGCCTACTCTACCAAATATTTACATTGATTTACTCAGGTGTTCAAATAATTTTTTTCAGCACTGTAAATAGATCAGGGAATGCATGACAAGGGACCCTTCAGCGCCCTGAACCGACGGCGGGTGCCAGAAAGTCACCGCCGATCCAGGACTCATTCATCTTTATGAATGTGAGTCTGTCCACGGAGTCTGTGGACAGACGGGTCCTCTTGTCCGTGACCACCCCACCTGCCGCGCTGAATGTCCGCTCAGATAGTACGCTGGAGGGGGGGCAAGACAATAGCTCCAGCGCATACTGAGCGAGCTTGCGGCAGGTGTCCAATCTGGCAACCCAGTACTCCATGGGGTCGTCGGTATTCATACTCTCAGAAGCACCGGCGGACGCCATGTAATCTGCCACCATGTGGGCCAGCCGCTGGTGGTGACTGCTTCTGCTGCTGCTGGTACTGGGTTGATCCGATTGGAAGAACATCCTTATCTCTTCCATTAGGTCCCCTGCTCGGCTGCTGCTGGGTGCAGACACCGGCTGGGTGAGATGAGGGGTGACAACTGGAGGCCGGGGAGTTGCCTGCTCCAACCGGCTGACAATGCCTGCCTGCAGTTCCTCCATCCGGCGCTGCCTCCGGCTGGCTGGGATGAACTGTTCAACTTTCCCCTTGCATCTGGGATCCAAAAGGGTGGCCATCCAATAATCATCCCTACCCTTGATGGTCTTAACCCGGGGGTCCCTCCTGAGGCATCTCAGCATGTGGGCAGCCATGGGGAAGAGCGCAGCCCGCTGTGACTCCTCACTGCTGCCCAGGTCAATGAGGTCAGACTCTTCATCCCTGAGGCGCTGCTGATCACGCTCAGAGATGCCCAACCCCCAGACTATCAGTGCCCCCAACACCCGCTCTCCCTCCTGACCAGGCCCTGACTCCAGGACGACACCAGCAACCTCCTCCTTATCATCATCATCCTCCTCCTCCTCCTCGTCCTGGCCCTGGTCTCGGTGGAGCAGTGCTGCCTCCTCCTGCTCCACCAAGGCACTCTCCCCCACTTCGAGCAGGCGATCTAGTGTCCTCTCCAGCACGAACACTATAGGGAGCACGTCATTGAGGCCGACATGCTCCCTGCTGACCATCTTGGTCGCCTGCTCGAAAGGGCCCAACACCTGGCAGACCTGGTGTATCTGCCCCCACTCCGCACTGTTGATGTACGGGAGTGTTGGTGCTGGGCCGGCAGTGGGTTGCTCCAGCAGGTACTGCCTCACCGCCCTTCGCTGCTCCCACAACCTCTCCAGCATGTGGAGGGTGGAGTTCCACCGCGTCACACTGTCCACAATCAGCCTGTGAGGGGGCAGCCTGTTGACCCGCTGCCACTTGGACAGGGACGCGGTAGCGGTTGGGGAGCGCCTGAAGTGGCTGGCAATCCTACGCACCCTTAGCACAATGTCACTCAACCCAGGATAGGTGCGCATGAACTTCTGCACCACTAGGTTGAGGACATGTGCCAGACAGGGCACGTGAGTCAGACTGCCAGCCTGAAGGGCGGAGAGTAGGTTGCTGCCGTTATCACAGACAACCATACCTGCCTGGAGCCTTCGGGGTGTCAGCCACTTCTGGACCTGAGTCTGAAGTGCGGTCAGCACTTCTTGTCCAGTGTGTCTCCGGTCCCCTAAGCTAACAAGCTGGAGCACGGCCTGACAGCGCACGTGCACCACACCTGAGTAGCTACGGGGGCGCTTGCTGGGAGGCTCAGCAGCTGCGGAGACAGAGTCTTGACGGAGACCAGCAGTTCTCCCCTGGACACCCCGGGGCGGCACCACAAAATCTGTTGCCGCCGATCCCTCCCCGGCGCCTTGGAGGGAAACCCAATGGGCAGTATACTTATGTAGCGCCCCTGCCCATGCCTGCTGGTCCAGCCATCCATTGTCAGATGCACCCTGTCGCTGACAGCGTGATCCAGCGACAGGGTTACATTCTTCACAATGTGCTGGTGTAGGGCAGGGACACCAGTCCTGGCAAAGAAATGGCGGCTGGGGACACGCCATTGGGGTTGGGCCTGCTCCAACATCTGCCTGAAGGGGTTGCTGTCCACGATGTTGAAGGGCAGAAGATGTTGGGCAATAACCCTTGCCAGGAGCCCATTGAGGGAACGCACACGTCGGTCTCCGGTGGGGAAGGGAGTGTTGCGTTCAAAGACGTCTGAAATCGTCGCCTGGCGCCGGATGGCAGTGCGTGACACAGACGCGGAGGGTGCTGTCAAAGTAGAGGTCTGGATGCTGGTACCAGTACCTCTACTAGAGGGAGCGGGGGGGCATGACCTGCTGGGAAGAGATGAAGCTGTGGCAGGGGCTGCTGTACCCTGCTCACTTGTGGTGGTGGCGCTGATACCACCACTACGCTTCATCTCGTCATGCACCCGCCAGTGGTTTATCCTCAGGTGCTGGTTCAGGGCTGTGGTACCCACCCGAGCCAAATGCTTCCCTCTCTTCACCCTGACTGAACAGATCCGGCAGATGGCCACTAGAGGGTTGTCTGCCACCAGGGTGAAGTAGGCCCAGACAGGTGA
This sequence comes from Rana kukunoris, assembly GCA_029574335.1. Taxonomy (NCBI): domain Eukaryota; kingdom Metazoa; phylum Chordata; class Amphibia; order Anura; family Ranidae; genus Rana; species Rana kukunoris. The sequence continues at coordinate 189,591,538 of CM056057.1, forward strand.
CTTCAGCGCCACCCTCCTGTCAGATGGGGTGACGCTGACTTGCACCTGCTGGGACTCGGTGTGCACAGGTGGAGCTGCCTGCTGCTGCTGCTGCTGCTGCTGCTGCTGACACCTCCTGCTGCCATCTCCAGTGGAGACCCTGACGCTGGTCTCCCTGGTGGTGACCTGGCGCACCGTTTCCCCAGGGTGCCTACCTTCCCCGTCGTCACTGTCGCAGCGAGCCGACGAGCCAGATGGCAACCATGATGGGTCACCCTCCTCTTCGCCCCCAGAGATGTCAGACCAAGGGCTGAGATGTTGTGGTCTGAGGGAACCAGCTGACATGGAGCCGATAGCCTGGCTCCGCTGTCCCCTCACCCACGCCTGGGTCTGACTAGGTGCTGCTGTTTCCTGCACCAAAACAGCAGCACCACTTTGAAGGGATGTCTCTGGGATACTGACAGCAGGTATCCCATCCTCCTCGTCCATCCCTTCAAAAAGGTCCTGACCATCAGGACAGAGCTGGAGCTCTGCCCGTTGCATGGCCTCCACCAAGACATCCCTCTCACTGTCGCTGTCGAACAGTAAGATGCTGGACTCTTGGGGGCTGGGGGGGGGTACTACAGGCACCGGTGTAATGGTGGTACTACTGGGAGTCGGGACCGACGACTCAGTGGCACTGCTGTGCCCCATGTAGTCCACCACTACTTGAGCCTGAGATGGCAATATGGGGCGGCTGCCCGATGTAAAAAAATCCCGCATGAGGCGGAGTCCCCTTCCACCCGATCCTCTACCACTAGTAGGGGCACGAGAGGTACCCCGTGCTGGCAGCGACCCAGCACTGGAAGTAACTCCCCTACCCCTGCTGCCACGGCCACGGATGCCGCTCATGATTGCTGATGTGTGTGGGGGGGTAAACTTTATTGGGGGGGGAAATGTGTGGAAAATGTTTTTTTGTGTTTTTTTAAAAGACAGGCACGCAGACAAAGACGTACACAGACAGCTACTAAACTATAATAAAACTAGTACACCAAAGACAAGGACTACAAAAAATAAAAAGAAATGCACTAAACAAACACTAACTGCTTACACAAACGTATATGACTATAAACTAAAGCTATTTTTTTTTTTTTTTTAAAAACACTAACTGACAAGGACTACAACTACAAAAAAAAATCACTAAAGAAACACTAACTAATAACTTTTTTTTTTTTTTTAAACACAGAACACAGACACTAAACACACACTAAAGTAAGCTAGCTGGAATAAATGTACACCAACAGTATGTACACTTACTATACAGAAATCTAACTAAAATGAACAACACAAAACTTAGCTTTTAAAAAAGCTCTTGGGCCTTTCAGGAATCAGGAAATCTGGAAAATCTGCACTTAAATCAATAAGAAGCAGTCAAAAGCTAAGCTGCAACTTACTACACTAACACAAGTTGAACAACACAGCACAAAACAAAACTTAGCTTTTAAAAAAGCTCTTGGGCCTTTCAGGAATCAGGAAATCTGGAAAATCTGCACTTAAATCAATAAGAAGCAGTCAAAAGCTAAGCTGCAACTTACTACACTAACACAAGTTGAACAACACAGCACAAAACAAAACTTAGCTTTTAAAAAAGCTCTTGGGTGTATTGCTTTGAAAAAAGCAGTTTATGATTATGAACTGGAAAATATCCACTGGAATCAGTAAGTAGCAAATAGCAACGATAAAGCACAATGCTGATGATGCAAGATGCAAAATACCAGCAACACAGACACAGTCTCCACACTCTCTAGCCAACATCTGGATCTGCAATGAAATGCTGCTGGGAGTGACCTTATATAATGCCCATACAGGCAGGTTCCTATTGGTTGCTAACCTATCACGAGTGTGGAAGGAGAACTCTGATTGACTCTGATGCAGAAGGGCGGAGTAAATAATCGCGCAATATTCCGATTGCCGAATATTCGCATTGCGAATATTCGGCAATATAAAACAATCGCTTCAGCTACTCGGACCAAGGTCTCTAATAATAACAGCAATGCTTTTAGACGTCGAAGGAGATCACTAGGATGTGATCTGTTTTAAAAATGAAACTGAAATAATCGCTCTGAGGCGGAAGATAAAATAATCGCGCGATATCGCATAATCGCATTGCGATTTTTCGGCAATATAAAATGATCGTGCGATATGGCTATTGTCGCATATTCGCATTGCGATTTTTCGGTAATATAAAATGATCGCTGCAGCTACTCAGGCCCAAGGTCTCTAATCATACCAGCAATGCTTTTAGACGTCGATGGGGATCACTAGGATGTGATCTGTTTTAAAAATACATTTTGAAAAATCCGAATATTCACCGCAATATTCGAGATATTTCGCGATTACTCGAATATGCAATATTCGATCCGAATATTCGCAATGCGAATATTCGTGAGCAACACTAATAACTACAGCTAATGGACAACTCATGAAATCAGTGGGAATAGGAGATGGCTTTCTATACTGTCCTATCTCTCCAGATATCACTAAAAAGATTCATACGAGGAATGTTCTGTATGTGCCAGATCTTGAAAGCAACCTTTTGTCAGTAAAGAAACTCACTAACCAAGGCAATGTAGTCACATTTCAGGGTGACAGTTCTATCATAACAAAAGGGGATTGCTTGCTTGCAAAGGCTAAAATCATAGATGAACTATATCAGTTGAACTGCAGTGAAATGGTTAAAATAGCCAAAGAGGATAAACATCCAAACTGCAACCAGACTTGGCACAGACGATTGGGACACAGAAATTCTGATACAATAACGAAAATAGTTGGGAATAACTATGCAAGTGGTATTAAGATTAATCCATGTGATCACACAATGATTTGTACCAGCTGTATTGGGATGCATGTGCAAAAGAAGGTGTACTTGTGGGGTACAGTGAATCTCAAAAAGGATACAGGATTTTACATCAAGACACGAACAAGGTAACAGTCAGCAGAAGTGTGATTATTGATGAAACTTCTATGTGCTCAAAGTTTGAACAACAGACACAAACTATTCAAACTGAGAAAGAATCAACATCAGTCACTCAAGAAAATAAGGAAAGTGATACAGAAATAGAAATTACTGCAGAAGAATCAAAACCTGAATCTGAACCAGAAATACCTTCAGTCAGAAAATCAACCAGAATCAATAAAGGTGTTCCAGCTGAACGTTTATCTTACATAGCTCGCAGAGCTGTTCAAACTGAACCAGGTTCATGGAAAGAGATGCAGAAACTGCCAATGCATGAGAAACACGTATGGAATAAAGCCGCTGATGAAGAAATGACATCACTCGAAGATCTCCAGACATGGACACTTTCAGAGCTACCTCAAGGTAAACATGCCATAGGATTTAAATGGGTTTTTAAAACCAAATGTAACTCTGAAGGGAAAGTCTGTCGGTACAAGGCAAGGCTGGTTGCTAAAGGTTACTCACAGAAGTTCGGTGAGGACTATGATGCTACTTTTGCTCCAGTTGCTAAACAAAGTACTTTCAGAACACTAATGACAGTGGCTGCCATGCGTACAATGATTGTGAAACATCACGATATTAAGACAGCTTTTCTTAATGGTGATATTGAAGAAGAAATTTACATGTCACAACCAGAAGGATATTTGAAAAAGGGACAAGAGCATCTTGTCTGCAAGTTGAATAAATCTCTTTATGGCCTTAAACAATCAGCTCGAGCATGGAACCTGAAGATTAATCAAGTTCTACTAAATGAAGGATTTACAAGAAGCAAAGCTGATCCGTGCCTATACGCTAAACAAGTAGACACTGAGTGGATGTATCTGCTAATTTATGTTGATGACCTGATCATTGCTCACAAAAATAACAATGAAATTGCAAAATTAACAAGAGTACTCAACAAGCACTTTGAAACTAAAGACCTAGGTGAAGTGACATATTATCTTGGAATTGACATCCAGCGTGAGAAAGATGGAAGTTTCCTGTTGAATCAGAGCGCAAAAATTGAATCTATTCTTCAGCAATTCAACATGACAGAGGCGAAAGGAGCAAGCACACCTATGGACACAGCCTATCCAAAGTTAGAAGGAGAAGATGATCTTCTCACATCCAATGAACAATACAGACAAGCAGTGGGGGCACTTCTCTACATTGCAACCACTACACGTCCAGACATTGCAGCCAGCATGTCTCTTCTTTGCAGGCGAGTTGATAAACCACGTCTAAGAGATTGGAATGCGATCAAAAGAGTTATGAGATATCTGAAACAGACAAAAGACTTACATTTGAAACTGACAGCAAGTGGTGATTTAAACCTCGTGGGATATGTGGACTCCGATTGGGCAGGTGATCACAGCACACGCAAATCCACAAGTGGTTACTTATTAAAATTGGGAGACAGTCCTATATCATGGTCCAGCAAGAAACAGATGTCAGTGGCATTGTCCTCTACAGAAGCTGAATACATATCTGCAGCTTATGCCAGTCAAGAAGTTGTGTGGTTACAACAATTACTCAAGGATCTTGGAGAAGCAACATCAGAACCTACCGTCTTATTTGAGGATAATCAGGGTTCCATTAAGCTTGCAACAAGTGAGAAGATTAATGGAAGAACCAAGCACATCGATGTCAGACATCATTACATTCATGACTTAGTTGATCAGAAAGTGATTGAACTTGTGTATTGTGAAACGGAAAAAATGATTGCTGATGTTTTGACAAAACCACTAGCTAGAAACAGATTTGTTGATCTTAGATCAGAAATGGGATTGACATAGATAGTAGTTGTTGAGTGGGGGTGTTAGCATACAAGGTTTGTATTATATGAGCAACATCTACTAAATGTAATTGCTGTGTGCCTATTACATTATATGATCACTAAATGGCAGTGTTACGTTTGCTAGTTCATGTTTTGTCTATGTACAAGAAGTAATAATAAAGTTCAGATCCTGTTTCCACGACCTACAGACTGTCTGCCTGTAATTTGTTTAGCTCCAAAAGCTTATGTCTAACAAGAAGCCCGCCTTGCCCCCTGTTCCCTGGATCCTGTTCCCTGTTCCCTCACAACTTCTACGGTCACCCTCTTCTTTTATCCTATGCTCCTTCACTCACATCTTCAGTCTCTCGCTCCTTACCGTCACCTGGGGCTGAGTGTGGCCGAGTTCGGCCGAGTGCCATAGGTCCAGCCTTCTGGAGCCTGCAGCGCCAATGCCAGGAGGACAATGGGATGTGTGACGTGCGTCCAGCATAGCCTGCAGCGTCTCCAGAAGGCGGGAATTTCAAATGCAGCCGCTGAACAATATCCCTGGTCGGGCAGGCGGCTCTCTTCCTTGGCTCGGCAGGTCCTCTCCTTCTCCTTGGCTCGGCAGCTCCTCTCCTTGGCTCGGCAGCTCCTCTCCTCCTCCTCGGCTAGGCAGCTCCTCTCCATCTCCTCGGCATGGTAGCTCCTCTCCTCTTCCTCGTCTGCATGGCAGCTCCTCTCCTCCTCAGTATGTCAGCTCCTCTCCTCCTCCTCGGCATGGCAGCTCCTCTCCTTGGCTCAGCAGCTCCTCTCCTCCTCCTCGGCTAGGCAGCTCCTCTCCTCCTCGGCTAGGCGACTCCTCTCCTCCTCGGCTAGGCAGCTCCTCTCCATCTCCTTGGCATGGCAGCTCCTCTCCTCCTCCTCCTCTGCATGGCAGCTTCTCTCCCCTTCAACATGGCAGCTCCTCTCCTCCTCGGCATGGCAGCTCCTCTCCTCCTCCTCGGCATGGCAGCTCCTCTCCTCTCTGACTGTGACGAGTGACTGACTGCCTGCTTCCTGCTGTGACCGCCCACTGGGGCTGAGCTCAGGTAAGTCAGTGTGTGTATCTATGCCATTGTCAGTAGGTCAGTGTGTGTTAAGGTCATGCAGGTCACTGGTCAGTGTATATAGGTCAGATAGGTCAGTGCAGGTAGGTCAGGCAGGTCTGTGGTCAGCACTGATGGGCACTGGTAAGTCACACAACCCCACCACCCAGCCCCAAAAAAACGCTACGCCACATACAACACCACTAAACCCCGGTTTTGACCTTGGACTTCGGGCTGAAGCCCCTGGTCTTTTTGCCACCTAGCAACGCCCCTGGCCCAAATCGTTCTCTTCTCGGGTCGCTATGCCATCGCTGCTTGCTATGGAGACACTTGTGCATGCCCACTCCCGACACACAGTGGTTTGGCCCCGCTACTACCTCACTGTCTGTGATTGACAGCAGCGGCTCCCGCTGCTGTGTCTGAGCCTATGAGGAGGGAGAGAGCCTCTGCTGGATCAAGATTAGACTTGGGTAAGTATTTAGAGGGGTATGGGAGAAACCGATTGCAGAAGGGTTTTTATCTTAATGCAGAGAATGCTTTAAGGTAAAAAAAAAAAACATTCTGCCTTTAGAACCACTTTAATTACAATGTGGAACATTTGGCTTTAGCATACTAATGAAGGCACCAAGAGGAAAAAAATAATTGAGAGACACAAGACAATCTTGTAAAAACAGATTTCACATGCAAGTCTGAAAAATCACCAAACCTATACTATTGTATTTAAATATTCTGTGTGTGTATATATATATATATATATATATATATGTGATGGTATGCGAGGTGCGATACATGACAACAGGTATATTTCACCTCGCATTCGTTCTATTATAAGGGACTGAATCGGAATCCGATCCGGGTTTTACAGCCTCTGGGGCTGGCTAGGGTTCCGGTCCACATGTTTGGGTCCACTGGAGTCCAATGTCAGATGGACTTTAAAACGACCAGGAAGAGAGCACAACAGTGCTCTGTTTTTTTGCATACTCAGGAGGGAACCTGAGTGTGAGGAGCTCTCTGTAAAGTCACTGCAAGAAAAGGTTTGCTTTGTTGTTCATTTTGTGGGTGGTGGGGACCAGCCCCACACTGTATAGAAAGGAGACCCTGATGTTTAGTTTAGCTCAGGATGGCAAGGATTTAATTTACTGTTTTGTTTATTTTGACCTGCAAACCTTTTGTAAATAAAACCTGGCATCCGCCAGTCTTAAAAAGAAAGTGCCTGCTTGCGGACTGTGTTTCAGAAAAGTGATCCCCACAAGCTAATTTCCCACAATATATATATATATATATATATATATATATATATATATATATATATATATATACACACACACTATATTGTCTAAAGTATTGGGACGCCTGCCTTTATACGCACATGAACTTTAATGGCATTCCAGACTTCGTCCATAGGGTTCAATATTTAGTTGGTCCACCCTTTGCAGCTGAAAACAGCTTCAACTCTTCTGAGAAGGCTGTCCACAAGGTTTAGGAGTATGTCTATGGGAATGTTTGACCATTCTTCCAGAGGCGCATTTGTGAGGTCAGACACTGATGTGGACTGGAGGGCCTGGCTTGCAGTCTTTGCTGTAATTCATCCAAAAGGTGTTTTTTCCAGGTTGAGGTCAGGACCAGTCAAATTCCTACACCCCAAACTTCCTTATCCATGCAGTGGTAATTTTCTTGAGGGGGCGACTAACAGTAACACCATTTCCCCTCCCCCACCTCTGGCTCTAATCAGGTGCCTAAAAAAAAAACCTTGCTGCTGTAATTCATGTGCCTGTCATCCTGAAATGGCAAGACATGAATAGGTAGTTGCAGCCCAAGCACCCCTAATGGACGGGCCGCCACTGCATCCATGTCTTTATGGACCTCGCTTGGAATAGATAGGGAAAATGTTGGAATAGGTAGGGAAAATTCCCAAGGATGATCGAGTTTTGGGTGGAGGAACTTTACTTTACTGTGTGTGTGTCTATATATATTAAAAGCAAAAAAGACTGCGCTATAAAACCCCTCCCCCCGAACAAGCAGGCTGCAGCAAGCGTGTGATAAACAAAATAGACAATAGAACATAACAGTATCAGTAATACTATAACATTGAAACAATATTAGCCACTAAAGTCCATTAAAGTCCATAGTGATTTTGGAAATTGATTCCCAAAGGAGATCCTCTGTTCTGTGTCACCAAGTGAAAAACACTCCAAAGGTGCACCCACCACCAAGTGAATGAGCAGCTTACCAGAGGTCAAACGTAAACCAGCGTCTGACTATAGCCCAGTCAACGGCCTTTGGTATCCCTGTGGTTCCTAGGATCTCCAGAGTTGGTTTGAACGGGACGGGAAACCTCTTAAACTCAGAGTAAAGAAAGAGGCGCACATAGCATAACTCCGTTGACGAAAATTTTAATAAGATAATAAAAATGTACTTACACAGCACACGATATAAACAAGCATAAAAACAAATGTTGCCGGCCGGCATGTAGGAGCCCTCCTCCTCAACGTGGTGACTTCACTGCGTCGCCTCCCATACGCGTTTCGTCACTAGAAGGACGTTCTCAATGGGGGTAGGGCTTCACAGTGATTCACCAATTAATAAGGACCCGCCGCCCGTTGTGAGAAGCAGCACGCTAAGTCCAGACATCTTTAGTATGGTAAAACAAGCCCTTACTAGAACGACGCTCAAAAGGCATCGAGAGCGCAAAATAACTCCCAAATCCAGGAAGGGAAAACCAAACGTCCCCACCTTAGTAGTAATGGGAAACCAAAGGACTAAAATATTTGGTTTAACGTAGACAGAATGGCATAGGGAAAGAGGGGAAAAAATGCTGACACTAGGTTCTGTCACCCTCCACTCCTACGGACATCTGAACTACAGTGCCATCTAGAGGACAGGTCCGATAGAAGCATCTAGACCTACCAAAACAATACAGGAGAAAAATTAAAATGTGTGCATTCCGCCTGAATCCATAAGACAACTTAGTCTTATGTTCGAAGTGATGATGTGAACACCATACCTGATAAATATGCTAAAGTGGGTGTGGCTTGGACATGGCCGAGTGAGGCAGCACATACTTGGAGCTCCCGGCCTGAGCCCACTATTACCGGGTAAAACATAACGAATTACCGGCATGAGCACTACCAAGAAGCATAGGACGAGAGCAGTGACACGAGGGACCCCAGCGGGAAAGACACCGAGGTTGAAACAACGGTACTTCAAGCTTTTCAAGGAGAGATCCCCTGGAGCCAGGGCCGCAGCATCAAGAGGCCTACCGCGTGGACCGCAGGTACCAGCACCTCCTCCCGTCAACGAGGCTCGTCTACCCACCGGACCCCCCGTCCCCAGTGCCTATCCCTGCATGGACCGAGATGGAGGGAAACGGGTACCCAGAGGAACCCACGCTGAATCGGGACATCCGGGCCCTCTTACAGGCCCTCCCGACGCGCTCCGACATAGAGGCCCTCATCCTCCGACTGGACATTCAGGAGGTGCGGGGTGAGGTCTCCACTTTAGCGGAGCGGGTATCGGCCGGGGAGACATCGACGGTACCTTCTGAATGTGGTACCCCGCCCGTGGGACCCCCCCTTGCTGCATGACATTCATTTTACACCCAGTGCAGGGCCCGGATGAGAGATTTCCCCTCGAGCACGGGGTGGAGCGGGCATGTCTGACCCGATGGAAAGCTGAGGATGCCGGGTCATGCCCTGGAGCGACGGGGTGCAACCCACACGGACCTTCAGCCACAGGTACTTTGACTTAAGGGGGAGATGTACCCCGGTCCAATTCTGTTGTGTTGGCAGCTTTATTTGTGTTCAGTTAGGTAGCGCGGTGTTATATATGCACTTGTATATATTTTCTTTCACTTTGTTTTTTGGATCACTTCACTGCAGCAAACCTTATTTTTTCATATCTTTATTTTTGGTCATCTTAATATGGATATTTTTGATTACAGAGCCCAACGTGTCATGAACACTGAGGGTGTCTTCTCTATCATTGATCATGACACAGAAATAGGGGGTATGTTTTTAAGATTAAAAAACAATATGGTCTCTGAACTGCATTTGCAGTGGGACGTTGCCTTCCTCCAGCAATATATTGCGGAAGACATGGTACCCAGAAGCCTTCGTTGGGAGGTTCAACCCCAACAGGGTGATCTTGACTTGGATTCTTGGTACCGCTACTTCAATTCAGCTGGTACCAACTTTTTGAGCTTCCTGATTTCCCGCAAGCAAGCCAGGCTTGAAGTACTGGACAAGGAAATTAAGGAGTTAAAGGACAAATTATTGAATTTCAAAAATTCAAACGAATATAGCTCCCTTTCCTCCAGTCTCCAGTTACATCTGGAAAAGGAGGATAGGGAACAAAAGAATAAAAAACATAAGAAGTACTCTAGGGACGCTGGGGACTATAAAACCAGGACTGTTTTTAACTGGCAAAAATTAATAGGCACTTCAGGTAATTCTGATCCTTCATCTGTTGCCAATACCAGTGAGAGCTATCCTGAAAGCCACACCAGTAATACACACCGACCCAATCAGGTGTATCCCAAACCCCAACCCCCTTCAAGGGGTCCTCCACCTAGGATCAGACACCCTAGTTTTGATTCCCCTGTTAGGACTAACTCCAATCACCACACTAAGAAGGGAGGTAGGGGTCGTCCTAGGGGGAATACATCGGACTATAGGACACCTGTACATCATAACCAAGGTCATTGTGATTATGACGAATCACCTAGGAGGACTGATGGGTATGTAGTCCCATATGGATCTGGCCCACATCCATATCAATATCCTTCTATGTACACACATAATAGATTCTTACCCCTACAAGATGCCCAGGGTGGCTCTATGGGCTATCAACAATCCCATTCAAACTATGATCATCATGGCTCAGATGGCCAACCCAATAAGGATTTTCAGTGGGGTGTGAGAGGCCAAAAAAGGCCTTCGGACCGAAAAGAGGCAACAGGGGAGGCAGGAGACATCAGAGGAAAAAAGAGAAAGATGTAGTAGGCTTGGGATTATTTAATCTCAGTGGGAAAGAGCTTACTACGGATGAACTTGTTGTTTTGGACAAAGGTCTCAAATTTGCTCCCCCTAATAAACTGAGTAAGTTTGATACATTCATAGATGTCCACAAATTTGTTCGAAAGATTCACATCCAGAGACATTTTATTTCTAATACTTCCCCCTTTATGGAAAGAGCGGCGACTTCAGGGACTGTTCATTCAAATCTCTCCAACCCGTCGTTGTTTAATCCCTCGGTTCCAGCGGGGTCATCTGTCAACATTTTTAAAGAACTAGTTCTCAAGGATCTTGAATCCTTGAATGTTAAGAAGTTTTATCAACATCCCCTACCCAAGGAAGGTTTCCAATCTCTATGCAACCGCAAAGACCTTGTCGTGCGCCCTGCCGACAAGGGCGGCGGCATAGTCATTATGGACAAAGACAACTATAATGTTGAAATGAATCGTATTCTTAACGATTCGGACACATACTTGTTGCTACCCAACAATCCCACTAATAAATATAAAAAAGAATTAGTGGATGTAGTGGCAAAAGGTTTCAGTTTATGTATCTTGAATAAAAAAGAAAAAGCCTATTTAGTGCCTACAGCTCCTAGGATTCCGACGATATACCACTTACCTAAAATCCATAAGGACTTATCACATCCACCTGGTAGGCCCATCATAAGTGGAATCGACTCGATAACATCACGTATAGGTCGATATATCGATTTTTATCTGCAACCCTTAGTTAAAGCAACACCTTCTTATCTTAAGGATACGACGGCAACTATTAAACTTCTGGAAGGGGTTGAGATAAAGGGTGACTACCTTCTCGCTACGGCAGATGTAGCATCCTTATATACCTGTATCCCCCATCACCTCGGAATAGAAGCTGTTCAACATTTCTTAGATCGTGAACATACCATTGTAGAAGTGCAGAAAAAGTTTATTATTGAATTGCTGGAATTCGCAACCACCCACAACTACTTCTGGTTTGACCAGAAGTACTACCTACAGAGACGTGGTGTGGCTATGGGGGCTAAGTTTGCCCCCAGCCTCGCCAACCTCTTTATGGCCAAATGGGAGGAGGACGTCGTCTATCATGATCAACATCCGTCCCTTGTCCTTTGGGCTAGGTACATTGACGACGTCCTCCTCCTATGGGATGGTTCGAGTCAAAGTCTGGAGGAGTATTTTTCATTTTTAAACACCAATGAACGCGGGATTGTATTTACGTTTGATTCCAGTCCTGTGAAGATCACATTCCTTGACTTGGACATTGGACTTGAATCCAGACTCCTTAAATTCCAGACACATTTTAAGACCACTGATCGAAATAGTTTTATTCCCACTGACAGTTGCCATCATAAAAGCTGGCTTAATTCTGTCCCACGTTAGCCAGTTCCTGCGGCTGCGCAGGAACTGTGCCAATGATGATGCCTACTTTTCACAAGCATCTATGCTTAAAAATAGATTTGTTGAAAAGGGCTATGACATCACGGCAGTGGATGTAGAACTACAGAAAGTGGCATTAATAGAACGCAATTCACTTTTGATGGATAAAGCCCCACGAGAACATGATGATTCCTTCAAGTTCTCTATGATTACTGCTTACTCCAACCAGCACAGGGATATTAAGACCATTATCAACAAGCACTGGGATGTACTGAAGAGCGATAAGGTCCTAGGACCTATTTTGCCAGAAAGAGCTAAGGTTATCTTTAGAGGGGCCCCTACGCTCAGGAACAGTATTGCTCCCAATGTTGTAGACCCCCCATGTCGCCCTGAGTTCTTTCAAGACATGAAGGGTTATTACCCGTGTAAGAAATGCAGCGTCTGCTTGGTTAATATCAGTGGACGATCCAAATCTTTAGAGTTCAGGTCCACTAATACAGGCCGCAGCTATTCCATCAAGTCCTTCTGCACTTGTGCAACCACCCATGTGGTATACCTCATCACCTGCCCGTGCGGGAGACAGTACGTTGGTCGTACCATACAGGCCTTTTCCGTACGGGTAGGTGAACATGTTGCCAAAATTATGGGTGGTAGTACTAAACACACGGTCCCACGCCACTACAGGGAATGCCACCAACGTAACCCTAAGGGTACGCAATTCTTGATCATTGATAAATATGTACCACCTTGGAGGGGAGGAGCCAAAACGAGAGGGGTATCTCGGCTAGAGGTCTACTGGATATATGAATTGCGTACATATGTCCCACATGGCCTTAATGTCGAATGGGACATAAATGCCTTCATTAATAAGTCATGATGTTGCAATATGTTGTGTGCCCCTGTCTTATCACGGCTCCATAGTTTTAATTTTTAATTTTAAACTTTTATTTTTCTGAGGCCACTAAAGCTTTACAGGTTTTTTATGACATATTAGTTTTATTAGATTTTAGTTGTCACATACGCACTCACTATGAAGTTAAATCCTGTGACTGTATATAATAACTAGTTTACAGGTTTATACTCTTTTTCCCTGTTTTTCCAGAGTGATCGGTACTAACTGTCACCTTTAAATAGGTGACTTAATTTTTGCCTGTCACTTCTATTTATATACTCCCCCCTTGTTTTTATTTCCTTACCACTTTTTCCACTTATGTAGTCTTAGCCTTTCTTGGCTTGACGGACACACTGTGGGATTAACAGCGTGTTTACCAGCCTTGCACGCTTGTATACCTATTGGTTCACGTGATCTCCAACCTGGTGATGCGCTCCATTGCTTTCTGTTTGTATGCGAGGCTTGGAGCGCATCCAGTCATCGGTGCGCTTTGTGATGGCGGAAGCGCTGTGATGCCAGCTCAGCGCCCGCCCACGTTGGACGGATAGACGCTGCTATGTCTGTGCGTCCTGACGTCACTATGCGTGTACGTCCGGCGCTGCTCTCCAGTTAGCTCTCTCAGAGCGAGATTTGGAGCGCACGCCGGTTACACGCCATCGCCATACCCGGAAGTCATTGGTCATCATTGATTTTTTGAAAGCTGGAGCCGTGATTAAGGTAGGGGGGTCATAGCTATATATATTGTTCTAGTACAGCAGTCAGTCAGCACCCCAGATTATGATCGTTTGATCGAAACGCGTCGGGTCCGTTGCTGATTTACTGCTAGATGTGTTTTTATGCTTCTGATTTTCCTGCTGAAATGTGAGTGCAACCATTTGGATTTTGTATATTTTAGTAAACAGTTTATACGTTATCACACTATGTCTGCATCCATTTCTTTCCTCCCATAACTGTGGCATCTGAGCATTTTGGATCCCTTGCAAAGAATTGAAGACTCTTATATACCAGCCTTGGTACTACTGCAATTTTTTGGTCCCTTGTTTATTATATGAAGATCTGGTTCCTATTCAAAAATCCATCCCTGTTTTTCAATGGAAGGTTGATGTCCGGATACCATTATATTAAGCCTTAGCGACTCATTAGGTGTAAACTTAGTTGAGTCCACGTTTTCTGGTAAGCCTCCCATTTACTCTTTGGTGGTGGATCTGCTATCAAAAATCTCCTTCACTCATCATTTCGTTTGTTTGGACACTTTGAGTTAATCATTATATTCATATCTATTGACATGACTGTTTGAACACTTGGTGATTAATCTATGTGACGGTTCACCTATTACATATGTTATTTCACTTCATGTTTTGTATGACGCTTTACAGTGTTATATGCTTATTCCTCACAATTTTAGCGCTACACTTTTTGTGTTCCTGAATGTGGTACCCCGCCCGTGGGACCCCCCCTTGCTGCATGACATTCATTTTACACCCAGTGCAGGGCCCGGATGAGAGATCTCCCCTCGAGCACGGGGTGGAGCGGGCATGTCTGACCCGATGGAGAGCTGAGGATGCCGGGTCATGCCCTGGAGCGACGGGGTGCAACCCACACGGACCTTCAGCCACAGGTACTTTGACTTAAGGGGGAGATGTACCCCGGTCTATGAGACCCCTTCGGGTGGGACGGAAGGGCCAGTTTATGGTGGGGATTGTCTCGGGAGGGGGGGGAGCCCGGGACCTCCTGCTGACCCGGGGCGGGCGGTGGGTGGCAGTGTGTTAGTTCCCCTTCCCGCTCCTCGCCAGACTGGTTATTTCCCCAGGGGTCCGCGGAGGTGTTGGGGGACCCAGGATGGGGGGGTCCCCCGTTGCCCGGAGGGCTCTGTTGATGGACAGTGTACTGTTTTGGCGGGAGGGATGGTATGGAGCGGACCCGGAGGGGGGGTGTCTTGGGGGCGTCACAGCCCACACTGCACTTAACTTGCGATGCTGTTTATAAGTTTATGATCCCTTCCTTTCTTATGTGAGTTTTCTCGTATTGTCACTATTTGTTATTATGTTTATTATGATTCTTGTTTTAATTACTGTTATGTAGTCCGATTGCTGATGTCTGACGCTTCACTGATAGTTAATATCTTATCTTGGCTCTGCCGGTATGTGCACACTGACCAGACACGCACACGATCCGGGGGCAAGTGGGGGAGGGCGGGGAGCTCGTTCCTCGGCTCTACCCATACTACACCCCGCGTAGGATGGTGCTCAATACCCCGTGGGTCCATTCGGCACTCACGGAGAGTACCACTGCCATTAAGGCTTGTTTAGTTTCTCTACTGTAGCTGTACACACTCTAGTGTCAGCTCTTTTTGTTCCCCTTCTCTGCTCTGTTCTCTGGTATCTCTGTCTTTCCCTCCCCCCCTTTACCTCTATCCCCCCCCCCTAGATCCCCGATATCGCTGCAGGGAGGGTGTGGGTATGGACCAGCTTACTATCACATCGCTGAATGCGAAGGGACTGAACACTCCCGAAAAGCGGAAAATCCTGCTCCAGGACATGCGCCGCGCGAAGGCGGGCATTGTCATGTTGCAGGAGACACATTTTAAAGACCTTAAACTGCCGCTACTCAAAAACAGACATTTCCTCCTGGCTTATCATTCAGCCTACACGGAAGCCAAATCTAGAGGCGTTTCTATTCTCATTGCGTCGAGAGTCCCCTGGAAACTGATAGACTCACAGGCTGACGGAGAGGGTAGGTTCCTATTTTTGAAGGGCCTGATAGGGGATAGGAAGGTTACCCTGGCTAACTTATACGCTCCCAACGCACACCAGGATACGTTCCTCAAGAGACACATAGAAAAGCTCATGCGGTATACTGAGGGACAGTTGATCCTGGGGGAAGACTTAAATGTACCTCTGTCACATCGTCGGGCACATCTGCGATTACACGAGATGCACGTAAACGTATCACCGCGGTCCTACACTTGGCACAATTGGTGGATGTGTGGCGCTTATTTCACCCGGGGGAGAGGGATTATTCCTTCTTCTCCAAACCGCACCAGATATATTCACGGATTGACTACTTTCTTGTTCCACACAGCCAGCTCCATGCGATCACTAACATCTCTATTGGGTCGATAACGTGGTCTGACCACGCCCCAATAACGATGAAGTACGCCATATCCGACGCCCGGACAGCTCAGCAGCCGGCATGGAGGCTCAATGATAGCTTACTGCAGGACCCCGAGACGATGGCGGAGGTGACCTCAGAAGTGACCCATTACTTCACGACAAATGCGACAACAGACATTGACCCGGGCCTAGTATGGGAGGCCCACAAGGCCGTGATTAGGGGTGTGCTCATTAAGCACGGGGCTAGACTGAAAAGAGTACGGACAGCGCAACTGAATACCCTACTGGCCAAGCTACAGACCCTTGAGACAGCGCACAAAGCAAATCCATCCAGACAGCTGGGATGTAAGCCAATGGCGGATCCAGGGGGGGGCAACAGGGCCCCAGATGGCAAACCCCTCTTTTTTTAATTATTTTTTATTAAAAAAAAATATTTTTTTAACATATTTTTATTTTATTTTTTATTAAATGGCCAATTTTTTTTCTTTTATTTTTTTTAGAAGTCCGGAGGTCCCCAGGGTCCGGGAGGCCGCCAGGGCCCCGTATGGCAAACCCCCATTTTTTTATTTTTTTTTATAAAAAAAAAATATTTTTTTAATATATTTTTCTTTTATTTTTTATTAAAGGGCCAATTTTTTTTTCTTTTTTTTTTTAGAAGTCCGGAGGTCCCCAGGGCCCGGAGGCCCCCAGGGCCCCGGATGGCAACCCCCCTTTTTTTTTTTTTTATAAAAAAAATAAAAAAATGTATTTTATTTTTTTAATAAAGGGCCATTTTTTTAGGGGTCTGGAGGTCCCCAGGGGCCTGGAGGTTCCAGGGCCCCAGATGACCACCCCCCTTTTTTTATTAAATTTATATATATATATATATATATATATATATATATATATATATATATATATGTGTGTATTATTATTATTAAAGGGCACAGAGGTCCCCAGGGCCCCCAGAAGATAACCCTCCTTTTTTTTATAAAAATGTTTTAAAAAATGTTATATTTTATTTATTTTTTTCTCTTTTTTTATATATAGATATATTTTTATTAAAGGGCTCAGAGGTCCCCAGTGCCCCATGTGTCAAACCCCCTTTTTTTAATAAATGTTTTTTTTTTATATATATTTTTTTATTTTTTATAACTTTATTTTTTTATCATTTTTTTTAAACTGCTTTGCGGTGCCTGCAGCTGCTGCTGCCGAGTCTGTCACTCTCTCTCTCTCTTATCACCAGGGCTGGTAGGCTGCCTGTCCTGAGGCTGCTTTGAGCTGTTGCTGACTGCAGCACTCCCCTCTCTCCTGCTGACATCGGGCATCTCTGGCTGTTTGTGAGAGCTGGATCTGTGTTCGGCTGTGCTGCCTGTGCTAGACCTGTGTGATAGTAGATGGAGATGGAACACTGATTGAATCAGTGTCAGGGATTCTAAATAGACCAGTACTGTGTGCAGTACAGTACAGAGGAGACCAGCATGGTGAAATAAAAGGTGTTTATTTACAAGGTGAACAAAACAGGTGAAGACAACCAGTGCACAAATAACAACAAAGCATATATAAGTCAAGGGGAAATGCCGTAATCATAAACCAAAAGCCAAGCCAAGGTCATATACGAGGAGATCACAGAAGAAGCTGCAGACAGGGAATGGGCAGGAAGGGAATGTCCAGGAGAGGTCAGGTCAGATCAGATCAGAAGTCAAGAAAGGGGACAGCAGGCTCAGGGTCAGATATCAGGCTCAGGATCAGGTTAGTAGACCGATACCAGGACGAGGAGTGATTACACACGCCGGGTATTATAGAGCCGTGCTGATTGCATTCAGGTCACACCTGAACGCAGGAAGGGCTGTGTGCTCCATACTGCCAAGAACTCCCCACTGGTGGAGGCCAGTACTGCAGCCCAAATAACAGGCAGAATCACCAGCGGGGGGACCTTTCCTGACAATCAGTGTTTTGTCTATCACACAAGCCCGTCTAGGGGGGGACCTTGCTAGAGCACACTGGCCTACCGAACACAGACCTTCAGCTCCTGTTTGTTCCATGACACACGTCGGGAGAGGAGGTGCCTGCTGTGTGTGATCAAGGCAATGCCATGGTGAGTGCCGTGCACAGTGTGGCTGCATTCATAGACAACAGTGGGGCTGCATTGATAGGAAAAAGTGGGACTGCATTGATAGACAAAAGTGGGGATGCATTGATATACAAAGGTGGAGCTGCGTTCATATGCACAGTGAGGCTGCAATGATCTCTTGTACCATGTCTTCAGTCTCTGACCATCCCTTGTACCACGTCTTCAGTCTCTGACCATCCCTTGTACCACGTCTTCAGTCTCTGGCCACCTCTTGTACCACATCTTCAGTCTCTGGCCATCCCTTGTACCACGTCTGCAGTCTCTGACCATCTCTTGTACCACGTCTGCAGTCTCTGACCATCCCTTGTACCACATCTGCAGTCTCTGACCATCCCTTGTACCACATCTGCAGTCTCTGACCATCCCTTGTACCACGTCTGCAGTCTCTGACCATCTCCTGTACCACGTCTGCAGTCTCTGACCATCTCCTTGTACCACGTCTGCAGTCTCTGACCATCTCCTTGTACCACGTCTGCAGTCTCTGACCATCTCTTGTACCATGCCTGCAGTCTCTGACCATCCCTTGTACCAAGTCTGCAGTTTCTGACCATGTCTTGTACCACGTTTGCAGTCTCTGACCATCTCCTGTACCACGTCTGCAGTCTGACCATCCCTTGTACCACGTCTGCAGTCTGACCATCCCTTGTACCACGTCTGCAGTCTCTGACCATCCCTTGTACCACATCTGCAGTCTCTGACCATCCCTTGTACCACATCTGCAGTCTCTGACCATCCCTTGTACCACGTCTGCAGTCTCTGACCATCTCCTGTACCACGTCTGCAGTCTCTGACCATCTCCTTGTACCACATCTGCAGTCTCTGACCATCTCCTTGTACCACGTCTGCAGTCTCTGACCATCTCCTTGTACCACGTCTGCAGTCTCTGACCATCTCTTGTACCACGTCTGCAGTCTCTGACCATCTCTTGTACCACGTTTGCAGTCTCTGACCATCTCCTGTACCACGTCTGCAGTCTGACCATCCCTTGTACCACGTCTGCAGTCTGACCATCCCTTGTACCACGTCTGCAGTTTCTGACCATCTCTTGTACCACGTCTGCAGTCTCTGACCATCCCTTGTACCACGTCTGCAGTTTCTGACCATGTCTTGTACCACGTCTGCAGTCTCTGACCATCCCTTGTACCACGTCTGCAGTTTCTGACCATGTCTTGTACCACGTCTGCAGTCTCTGGCCATTCCTTTGTACCACGTCTGCAGTCTCTCACCATCTCCTGTACCATGTCTGTAGTCTCTTACCATTTCTTGTACCACGTATGCAGTCTCTGACCATCTCTTGTACCATGTCTGCAGTCTCTGACCATCTCTTGTACCATATCTGCATTCTCTGACCGTCTCTTGTACCATGTCTGCAGTCTCTGACCATCTCTTGTACCACGTCTGCAGTCCCTGACAATCGTCTACAAACTATGGGATAGATTTATGGCATTCATATTTAAATATTTTTTACTAGTAATGGCGGGGAATCATTGATTTTTTAGCAGTACTGCAACATTGCAGCAGACACATCGGACACCTAATTGAGTTTCTTCAGGCAACACCTTATTTTCTGGCAGTGCCCCTCCCGAGACTAGACTCTGGATCCGCCCTTGATGTGAGCTCGACGCGACCAGGTCACAGATCACAGACCTACTACAGTTTAAGGCCAAAGCGGCCATGCAAGCGGGTAGGAGGAGGGGCTACTAGCATGGTAACAAATGCGGCAGGCTCCTGGCCCAGGCCCTGCAGGCTCAGCGCCAGGTGTCATATATCCCTCACATGGGACATGTCCGACAGGACAGAAGATTTCGATGCCCAAACAGATAGTACGGGAATTTAGAGTCTTTTATGACTCCCTATACAACATACAGGCGTCGGAACCAGGGGGGGAAAACGCGGCAGACTACCTGGCGCGGTCACGCATGCCGGGGCTGTCGGAAGACGCCCGACAAGCATTGGATAACCCTATCACGCTAGCTGAATTGCAGCTCGCACTTAAGAAGACAAAGCCAGGCAAAGCGCCGGGACCTGACGGTCTGACGGTACTTTACTATAGAACCCTCCTCCCATGCTTGGGCCCACAAATGGTGAAACTGTACAATATCCTAGGGACCGGGAAGCTCTTCCATACCTCCACCTTACAGGCTCAAATATCAGTCGTTCCCAAGGAAGGTAAGGACCCTTCCCAGTGTGGGAGTTACCGCCCTATTTCCCTTCTTAATACGGACCTCAAACTTTTCACCAAAATACTAGCCACCAGACTGCAACAATTTCTCCCTGGCCTCATACACCTGGATCAGGTGGGATTTGTCCCGGCCAGAGAGGCACGGGACGACACCACCAAAGTCCTTAATCTGATTCATGCGCCGACCAAAGAGAAGACACCCTGCATTCTCCTGGGGACGGACGCCGAGAAAGCGTTCGACCGCGTGAACTGGGGGTTCCTCACCGCCACACTAAGACATATTGGCCTTGGACCTCAAATGCAACAATGGGTGGCAGCGGTATATACGGGCCCGACAGCCAGGGTGAGGGCGAACAGTGTGCTGTCCAAGCCGTTCCGGATTTCCAACGGGACCAGACAGGGTTGCCCACTTTCGCCGTTGCTCTTCGCCCTGACCCTAGAGCCATTCCTATGCCGAGTTAGGGATCTCCCCGGAATCTTTGGGGTTTCGACAGGGGGTACACAGCACAAGGTGTCCGCGTATGCGGACAATCTCATGTTCACGCTTACGCAACCCTTGACCTCACTACAGCACCTCATGAAGGAATTCGAAGAATATGGCCGACTCTCCAACTTAAAAATTAATTTTACCAAATCAGAGGCCATGGGGGTGGGAGTGGCTCCAGCCCAATTGGGGAAACTTAAACGTAGTTTTATTTTAAAATGGACGGACACGGCCCTGAAATATCTGAAATATTATATACCGGCATCCCTCCCCCAGATTTTTCGGTTAAACTTCCCCCCACTCTTGAAGAGAGTACAGCAATTGCTAGACCAATGGAACTCCGGTCTCCACTCATGGCTAGGCCGGTGTAACATTTTAAAAATGTCGGTGCTCCCCAAATTTTTGTACCTGATACAAGCCCTACCAGTAGCCATCCCAAGTAGTTTCTTCAAACAGGTGCATGCTACTCTGTCCCGCTTTCTCTGGGCAGGGAAGAACCCACGACTGAAACGAAACATACTCACCCGTCTGAAGCTCCACGGCGGTATAGCCAAGCCAGATGTCCGTAAATATTATGGTGCGGCACACCTTAACAGACTTCTGGACTGGTGCAGACATCCCGACACCAAGCTATGGACTCGGATTGAACAGGCTCAGAGTCAAATACCGCTTTACAGAGCCCCATGGTGTCACTCAGCGTTGCCCTCGACCTTAGAAGTCACCCACTGTTGGGCACGACCATTAAAATCTGTGCCGGTCTAATAACTGAGTCGCGCTTATCAGACTGCAACTCATCACTGAGACCGGTGATAGGCCACCCACTGTTCCCCCCAGGATTACATGATAGGAGATTTCGGGACCTCAGAGACGCGGGATTCTTCCAGGTGGCACATTTTAGTGTGGGAAACAGGTGGATGGGGGCAACGGAACTTATGGACCCCGCCGGGCCTTTCGGTCTGGATTATATGAGAGCCCAGCAGCTCAGCCACTTTTTGAACAGTCTGCCGTCTCCAGACGGCACCCCCTCCCCCCAACACCATTCGAGGACCTTTGTGTAGGCACTGGAACGCTCCCCCACGCACTCCCCCTGACGTATGGGATGCTGATTACACCCCCAGCAGGTGACCCCATTCCCAGCCTGGCTAAGTGGGAAAGAGACCTGGGTTGCAGATTTACAAGCAGCGTGGTACAACACATTCTTACTTTTACGCATAGGTCGTCACTGAGTGCGAGGGTGCAGGAAACAAACTACAAAATCCTTACCAGATGGTACAGGACGCCGGAACTACTACACAAAATATTCCCAGAGACCTCTGATCTTTGCTGGCGTTGCCTGGAGGAGAAGGGGTCACTTCTGCACATTTTCTGGACCTGTGCCCACTTGCGGGGCTTCTGGGGGAGGTCCGCCGCATAACGCAGAAATTCACAGACCATATACTGGAGGATGACCCTGCGTTCTTTCTCCTACATGCGACAGATATCCCGACAAAGACTTATAAAGCCTCGGTGGTGCGCCACCTGTTAGATGCGGCCAAGGCCTGTATCCCCCTGTGCTGGAAATCCCAGCAACCCCCGACTGTGACACAATGGCTCCGAAAGGTAGATGAAGTGGGCCGCATGGAGGACCTGGTCCTCACCAGTCAGCATAGGGGAGAGGCATACATAGAAGTCTGGAGACCTTGGACCATGTTTAGATACTCAGAGGAGGGCCTGACCCTTAGAAGGGAAGCCCAAGGAAACTTGGGAACAGACCCTCCGACCACAGGGACAAGCTGAGTCTCGTACCAGGGCCCTACACTCGCACCTATCCCCACCCAGACCACCCTACCCTCCCCTTTCCTAACTACCATGCCATCCCAACTTCTACCCTCCCCCCCCGGGCCGGGAGCAGTTCCTGGCCTCCCTTTCTCTGTTTCCTCTGTCCTTTTCCTCTCTTTTCTGTTCTCCCACCTTCACTTTCTATTGTCTTACTTGCTCTCTAAATAAACTGAGAAAAAGCGGAGCTGACTGGCCCTTGCGATCGCTGTAGTACACAAGCGGGAGAAGGGAGGACTATGTCTGGTTGTAGTACACGCACGCTCACTTGCACACGCCCGCACTGAGTTCCCATGGGATCTCAAAGATCATTATATTTACCCTGGACCCTGCTGAGTTGTGCTATGGCTTTTTTTTTTTTTCTTTTTTCTATGTATGTTTATGCTTGTCCTCCAACGTATTTACCCCTGCTTTCTGTATTTGTCTTATTTTTTTAGTTCTGTAACTGACTTGTTTTTGTGATGACGTTATGACCCATGAGGGTCGGTTGTTCTCTGCATTGAATAAATTAAAAAATAAAAAATAAAAAAAAATATGCTAAAGTGATTTATTTAGTAAATCTTCACTCGAATAATAGTGATCCATTTAATTGAAAAAGGAAATTAATCAATGAATTACGATACACATCTACTGTGAACCATAGTGACATTAATAAAATAGAACAAAAATATATAAATATAACACAAATGGGGGGAATTAGTTTACCCAATGGGACCCATACAGTAGGAATACATGATTCCCACAGTAATGGGAAAATACATTAATGTGAACCATTGATAGAACATTAAGCCATATGATCTATATCAAAAGTGGAGTGAAAAATGTGTGTAAAAAAATTTATTTTCTTTCTTTTATACAAAAGAAAAAAAGAAGAAAAAACGTCTAAATAGACAAGGTGAAGACGACTAGAAGGGCAGAAAAATCAGGAAAATTGGTCCATAAGAAATACCTGCCCCCAGGTGTGCTTCTCACAAAGAGCTGTTTTAAGCATTGCTAATGAACGCATTTACATCAGTCTCAATGTTCAACCCAAAAGCAGTGTACGTTTTGAGGCGAAAAATCCAACTCATCTCCATCTGGGATATCCCTTGTACTAGGTTCCCTCCTCTCCAATGGGCTTTATATTTGTCAATCCCTAAGAATCCCTAAGGGATTTTTGTCATGCTTCAGTCTGTAATGATTGGAAACGGAATGATCCCTAAACCCAGACAGAATATTGGTAATGTGTTCATTAACACGTACCTGTAATGCCCTCTTGGTCCTGCCCACATATTGCATTCCGCATGGACATTGCACTAAATACACCACTCCCAAAGAGGCACAGGTGATACATGGTAGAATTTTATATTCCTTCCCAGTGGCTGTGGATGTAAAGGATCTCACACATCTCTGTTTGTTAGAACTCAGGGCACATACCCGACACCGCCCACATTTGTAATAGCCCTTTAGATGATCAAAAAGAAAGCCAGACTTTATGAGGGGAGGATCTATAACATTATTAGATATTAAGTTCCTTAGGGACTGTACCCCTTTGAAGATAACCCGGGGTTTCTGGGGAATTTTTTCGCCTCAAAACGTACACTCCTTTTGGGTTGAACATTGAGACTGATGTAAATGCGTTCATTAGCAATGCTTAAAACAGCTCTTTGTGAGAAGCACACCTGGGGGCAGGTATTTCTTATGGACCAATTTTCATGATTTCTTCTGCCCTTCTAGTCGTCTTCACCTTGTCTATTTAGACGTTTTTTCTTATTTTTTTCTTTTGTATAAAAAGAAAGAAAATTAATTTTTTTACACACATTTTTCACTCTACTTTTGATATAGATCATATGGCTTAATGTTCTATCAATGGTTCACATTAATGTATTTTCCCATTACTGTGGGAACCATGTATTCCTACTGTATGGGTCCCATTGGGTAAACTAATTCCCCCCATTTGTGTTATATTTATATATTTTTGTTCTTTCTTATTAATGTCACTATGGTTCACAGTAGATGTGTATCGTAATTAATTGATTAATTTCCTTTTTCAATTAAATGGATCACTATTATTCGAGTGAAGATTTACTAAATAAATCACTTTAGCATATTTATCACGTATGGTGTTCACATCATCACTTCGAACATAAGACTAAGTTGTCTTATGAATTCAGGCGGAATGCACACATTTTAATTTTTCTCCTGTATTGTTTTGGTAGGTCTAGATGCTTCTATCGGACTGTCCTCTAGATGGCACTGTAGTTCAGATGTCCGTAGGAGTGGAGGGTGAGAGAACCTAGTGTCAGCATTTTTTCCCCTCTTTCCCTATGCCGTTCTGTCTACGTTAAACCCAATTTTTTAATCCTTTGGTTTCCCATTACTACTAAGGTGGGGACGTTTGGTTTTTCCTTCCTGGATTTGGGAGTTTTTTTGCGCTCTCGATGCCTTTTGAGCGTCGTTCTAGTAAGGGCTTGTTTTACCATACTAAAGATGGCGCGTCTGGACTCAGCGTGCTGCTTCTCACAACGGGCGGCGGGTCCTTATTAATTGGTGAATCACTGTGAAGCCCTACCCCCATTGAGAACGTCCTTCTAGTGACGAAACGCGTATGGGAGGCGACGCAGTGAAGTCACCACGTTGAGGAGGAGGGCTCCTACATGCCGGCCGGCAACATTTGTTTTTATGCTTGTTTATATCGTGTGCTGTGTAAGTACATTTTTATTATCTTATTAAAATTTTCGTCAACGGAGTTATGCTATGTGCGCCTTTTTCTTTACTCTGAGTTTAAGAAGTTTCCCGTCCCGTTCAAACCAACTCTGGAGATCCTAGGAACCACAGGGATACCAAAGGCCGTTGACTGGGCTATAGTCAGACGCTGGTTTACGTTTGACCTCTGGTAAGCTGCTCATTCACTTGGTGGTGGGTGCACCTTTGGAGTGTTTTTCACTTGGTGACAGAACAGAGGATCTCCTTTGGGAATCAATTTCCAAAATCACTATGGACTTTAATGGACTTTAGTGGCTAATATTGTTTCAATGTTATAGTATTACTGATACTGTTTCAATAATATTGATGATCATTTATTTGGCGCGGCTTTTTATGTTCTATAATATATATATATATATAACAGCATACACAGCGCCATTCATCAAGGGGACTGCAGCTGCAAAAAAACAATTAGTTTGTGATTTTGGCGTATTTGTTTAAGGCCTCGTACACACGATCAAATATGTCTGCTGGCAACGGTCTGCTAGACCGTTTCAGCAGACAGATTCGATCGTGTGTACGGGCGAGCCGACGGATTTGGCCACCCGACAGATTGGAAAGCATGCTTACCAATCTGTCGGCTGGGAACCCGTCCGCCCGACATGTCTGCTGGTTAGTACACTAACCAGCAGACATGTCTTCTCGCACACGCGCCGAATGGTTTCGACGCATGCGCGGAAGTGTTTTACTTCCTGGTGCGGTGACGTGGCGGCGTCAACGTCACCGACACGTCAGAGCGCTGTCTGCTGGCGGGGATTTTAGTTTGCTCGTGTGTACACGCGAGCAAACCAAAATCCAAGCAGACAGATTTGTTCAAATCGGTCGGTCCAACCGATTTGAACAAATGGATTGCCTCGTGTGTACGAGACCTAATTGGGGATCAACCACCTGTTTTTTCTGCCCCCCCCCCCCAACTGCTCTCCTAAAGTCTACAATACAGATAGGGGGGTCCACATGCCGCAGATCCAATGGATAGGGCAAATTTAACACAGCAAGCCTAGTTGAAAAGTGACAGCTCCTGTCAAACTCGCCTATTCAAGTAAATGGGGCTGCACTGCAATCACATGATAAAATGCTTGGCTCATGTTTGGGGTGCATTAGTCCCATTGTAAATTTCTACTCGGCAGGGAATTCAGGAGGTGGCAGGATCACCTCCTGAGCACCTGAATGTGGCTTAGCTGCACTCTGAAAAGCAGTCCACCAGGATCACTTTGCAGAGATTAAAAAAGTGTGAACTACATACGGAAACCCCTTGTGTGTGTGTGTGCATCATGTTATCCCTGACATATATGAATTTGTTTTTAACGAAAAGCCCACCCAAAGCTGAGACTTCTATTCTAGGTGAATGCCAATCGCATGAATCACATCTTGAATTGTTACACCTCTATGGAACTCTGGCAGTGGTGTCTCGCCCAATGGAGTCACCACACTGAAGTGATTACAAAGCCTAGCGTCAGTCCACCCAAAAGTGACGTTAGACTTTTGGATCGCTATTGCTGAACTGAGTCATTTACTATCATACTTGTTATATTTCTCATAATCTCCAGCCCCTTCTGGAGTTGCTAATTCCATCCTTCTGTCAAGGTAGTTTCCAAGCCAAGCAATGGCATCATACTTTTTATTTCTTTATGGCAAAAATAAATACATGTAGCATCCAGCCGTCACAATGTAATGCCCTGGCTCTTGTCATTAGCAGAAGAGTTAGAGACTAACTCCGGCCTTTGGAGTCATTAAGACGTATAAAAAGACAGAGGTTATGCAGCTCTCTGGCCTCCAAACACAAGTAAAATGTCTGCTTTGTCTTTGCTGGACATGCTTTAACCCTTATGCCGCGTACACACAACCGTTTTTCATGACGTGAAAAATTCAATTTTTTAAATTGGTCATTAAAAACAATTGTGAGTGGGCTCCAGAGCATTTTTCCTTGATGTGAAAAATGGGCATTAGAAATTTAGAACATGCTCTATTTTTTCTCATTGTTTTTCACATCATAGGCGTAGGCTTAAACGACGGGGGGAAAAAACACGCATGGTAAGAAGCAAGTAATGAGAAGGGAAATTTGCATAATCAGCCCAAAGGGTGGCGCCAATCAAATGGAACTTTCCCTTTATAATGCCGTCGTACGTGATGTACATCAGTGCGCTTTGCTCAATATGATCCTTGCAGGATGTCTCCAATTTACAAGCCGACCTCAATGCTCTGTCTAATTGTGCGACTAAGTAGCAGATGAGGTTTAATGTTGATATATGTAAAGTTATGCACTTGGGGGCTAAGAATATGCATGCATCATACATGCTAGGGGGAGTTCAACTGGGGGGATCTGTAGTGGAGAAGGATCTGGGGGTTTTAGTTGATCATTAGTTGATCATTGATCAATAATGGCATGCAATGCCAAGCTGCGGTTTCCAAAGCGAGCAAAGTCCTTTCTTGTATTAAGAGAGGTATGGACTCTAGAGATAGAGATATAATTTTGCCCCTGTACAAATCATTAGTTAGACCTCATCTGGAATATGCAGTCCAGTTTTGGGCACCAGTTCTCAAAAAGGATATCGGAGAACTAGAGAGAGAGTAAAACTAAACTGATAAGAGGCATGAAGGAGCTCAGCTATGAGGAAAGATTAGAAAACCTGAATTTATTCACTCTTGAGAAGAGGAGAATAAGGGGGGATATGACTAACATGTACAAATATATGAGGTCCATATAGTGAACTTGGTGTTGAGTTATTCACTTTAAGGTCAACACTGAGGACAAGGGGGAACTCTTTACGTCAGGAGGAAAAGAGATTTCACCTCCAAATATGGAAAGGTTTCTTCACAGTAAGAGCTGTGGAAGAGTTTCTTCCAGAGATGGTTCTGGCCAGCTCAGTAGATTGCTTTAAGAAGGGCCTGGATTATTTCCTAAATGCATATAATATAACTGAGTACTAAGTTTTGTAGGTTAAGTTGATCCGGGGTAAATCTGATTGCCTCTCGGGAAGGAATTTTTTCCCCTCTCAGGAAGGAATTTTTTCCCCTCCGGTAGCAAATTGGATCATGCTCTGCTGTTTTTTTTTTGCCTTCCTCTGGATCAACTGTGGGTATGGAGTTGGGTGTATGGGATGTACTGTGTTTTATTTTGTTTGTTTATTTTTTATGGTTGAACTGGATGGACTTGTGTCTTTTTTCAACCTGACTAACTATGTAACTATGTGTATATGCAAGTCAGGCTTGACAAGAATCACGTTGAGAAATTTTTTTTTTTTTACCATGACATGAAAAATGGTCGTGTGTACACGGCTTACTGACGGGAAACCCGAGGGGAAAGCCATGAACCTGCTCAGTAGCTTTTTCTCCCTACACACGGCCGATTATACTGGCAGGAAAACTGCCATGAGAGCTTTGGCCAGGAATCTGCTGGGAAAAGGACCGCCGGGAATCGCGGCAGAAAAAAAGAGAACATGTTTTTCCCACTGGCATTCCCTTTGGTTTTCCTGTCAGGAAAACTGCCATGGAGCATACACACGGACAGTTTTCCCGGCCAAAAGCTGTCATGGTAGTTTTCCCGAAGGAAAAACTGGTCGTGTGTACGAGACATCAGGCTGCATTCACACTTGAGCTGAACATCTTTGGTCTTTTTTACAAGTGTTTTTGTGCATCTTTGGAGGTGTTTTTGCCTGAGTTTTTTTATTTAGTTTATATTTGTTTTTCTAGTAGTGGGAAAAAAATTGCATTTTTTGTGGATTTTGTAGGTTGCCTGCTTTGAAGTCTATCTGGGCCAAAAACACTTAAAGTTTGTAGCTCATTAGAAGCTTGTGTTCTTATTTTAGCTTCAGGGTCCAGGCAACACAACACTCAGGTGTGAACAGGCGCAATTATAACAATGGTATTTAGGATGCTGAGTGTTTCAGAGCTTCAGGTATGAATGCAGTCTTAAGTCCCATACACACGGCTGGGTTTCCCTTTGGAAAACTGCGGGGAATCCTGGCCATGTGTATGCCTCCTCACAATTTTTCCGACAGGAAAGCTGCCGGGAATCTCGACGGGAAAATAGACAACCTGCTCCCTATTTTCCCGCCAGGATTCCCAGCGGTTTTAAACCCGGCAGTTTTCCTATGGGGAAACAATGCATGGGAGTATACACAAGGCTGGGACTCAAGGCCATAGCTCTCCCGCAGTTTTCCCGACAGGTTTCCCCTAATTTTTCTCCGCGGACTTTATACCGCAGAGAAAACCGAGCGTGTGTACAGGGCTTTAGGCTCCTTTCACACGGGTGATCTGATCAGGTCCGTCTGTCAGTTTTTCAGGCAGACTTGATCGGACCTTTCAGGCTCTTCTATGGAGCCGTGGATGTCAGCAGACACATGTCTGCCAAAGCAGACAGATGGGGGACCTATTCTCCATCCATCTGGAGGATTAGATGGCATCGGATGGAAACGGACAGGGGGGTTGTTTCCATCCAATTGCCCCATAGGGGGCAGCAGAGCAGACACAAACCTGCCATCTACGGAGAGATCCACTGCTGAGCAGGGATGAGCTCAGGTATGTTTGCACAGTCCACGTGCTGAGCCCGCCAGGAAGTCTGCAACCGCGCTGTGCTATTCACAGGCAGTGAGACATTTCTTGATCTCTGCAGCCGAGCATTGGGCCAATGTCTCCCTGCCTGTGATTAGGGCAGCGTGGTGCTGACTTCTTGGCGGGCTCTGCATGTGGACTGTGTGAACACACCGGAGCTCATCCTTACTGCTGAGCAAGTGGATCCAGCTTCACAGAGGCGTCCCTGTGACAGGGGCCCAAAGCCTGCCATAGATCTAGATGGAGTGATCTTTTTTCATCAACAAAGTCAGTGTTGATGGGGAAATTCCTCCTGCAGGGCTATTGTGTTCTCCCGGCAGCGGAAGCTGTCCCGTCCTGGAGAACACAGTAATTATTGCAAGGGGCTATAGCCGCTACCGATAACCACATGAAAAATGTGACAGACTGGTTGTACCCAAGTTGATCGATCGATATATGTAAACACATGTACATTTTGCATATAAAACACAAAATTTCTCATTCACGTGGGCCTCTTCTGCTTGTTTTTGTAGGTTCCCTGCAAACAGATTTTCCAGCTCCTGTGCCTCCAATGCTGGTGTTCTAGTGTTTCCAGGGGGCAACGTCCTGTCCAAGTCTATGCACCAGAGGTTTAGGTGATCCATGTGCAAGGGGCACCATGGGGGGACATTTACTAATACTGGAGCACCCAGAATCTGGTGCAGCTGTGCATAGTAACCAATCAGCTTCTAACTTCAGCTTGTTTAACTAAGCTTTAGAAATAAAACCTGGAAGCTTATTGATTTCTACAGTATGCAGAGTTGCACCAGATTTTGCACTTTCTAGTCTTAGGCTGCATTCACACCTGAGTGTAGCATTTTCCGGCATTTTTTCCGTCGTTTTTTCCGGCGTTTTGTTGCACGTTTTTGCACGTTTGCATACAGCGTTTTCCGGCGTTTTTGAACTTCGTCGTTTTTTTTTTTTGCCCAATAGGAAAAATGATCATCTCTGTCATCATTTGTTGCTATGTTAAGAATTGTTTTTCTTTTTCCTGGGTGAATATTCCTCTTCTGGGTCATCCTTGTGCTTCCTACTCCATGTTTTTCTATTGAGAATTGGAAATATGAGTGATGATGAGATGGCGTGTTTTTTGGCAGTGCAGCGTCCCACTCAGGACATGTGGGAACTGCAAAAGTATTATTTCTTTGTTATTGCTATATTGCATGTCATTTTGCATGTCTACATCTGTGAGATCCCTGTTCATATGCTGGTCAGGTGTGCTTCATACTTCCCACCACAAGATGGGGATAGCACCACTCTGGGATATCTATCCCAGCTCAGGTTATCTGTGGTTGGTAGTTAAGTTCAGGAAGTGTGTGTGTGCAGAAGGAAAAAGGTGAAGGAGAGAGAAGGTCAGTCCAGAGAAGGGACAGATTGGAACTGCTTAAATCAAAAGGTGAAGCCATTAATCGGCAGCGAAGACCTTTTTGAGCATAAAGGTGAAGGATTTCTTAGCCTCCGGCAACCTCACCAAGGTCACTGGATTCAAAAGGGACCAGTAACAAGCAAGCATAATACTGAACCACAGCCTGAGTCCAGGATTACTAAAGCCTATTAACAGTGGATCAGCAGAATTCTCTCTCTACCCAGATACTGTATTTTAACTGGATGTCTGTATTGCAATCAAAACCAGTCACAGTAAAAATTGTGAGTTGTACCCTACTTCTGTCTACCTCATTCTTCAACACTGCAAATGGTCGTACCACCATTAACGGTACTGGCGTCACGACAAATACCATCAAGGGACCCAGCCGCCACAAGCACTTTAAACACCCCTGTCATCACGGGCACCTCAACCACCATCTTGGCTGGCGTTTCCCTATCACAGAGCGTGCCCCGGAGGATTTTGTGCTGTCTTCCCCATCTCTGTGCGACCGGCCCAGGGAGGCTTTCTGCTAACCGTGAGTAAACCGATGAACTGTATTATTGCTGTCTCCCATCGGCCCACTGTGCACCTCACGTGTCGCCCCTGTGGTTCTGGCTCGTCGCAGCAGCAGCCACTGCTACCTCATATGTGCTATATGAAAGAGAGAGGAGAAGGAAGAGGGCACGCAGATATTGGATCCACCCCGTCATTGCTGGTCGGGAAGAGAGAGGCCAATTTTGGCTAATGTACAGTGACCTACGTGATCATGATGAGTAATTTTTGGACTACACCAGAACGTCTATAAAAAGGTTAGTCAAAATTACTTGGATTCATGCTGTTTGACATTGTTCCTTTCTTATCATGTCCACTAAAAACCCCATCTTTTTTTTAATAACAGCTTTGATGAGTTACTGGGATTACTGAGCAGTCGATTGCAGAAAATCGTAATAGTATACCCCTGTGGAGCAACTAATCATCACACTGAGGTAATTTTATATTTTTGTTTTACAAATTTTTCAAAAACTTCACGCCGATGTACGTCTTTAAAAATTGTTCATATCGCAAAAAAAAACCAGAGGTGATGAAATACCACCAACAGAAAGCTATATTTGAGTGAAAAAAAGGACGCCAAGTTTGGTTTGAAGCCATGTCGCACGACCGTGCAATAATAACTGGCCGGGTCCTTAGCTAAGTGGTTACAGACCATTGCATGTATAACCCAATATTAATATTTTTGTATATGCATCATATAAAAACCAAACACACGTTTTTGAAGGTCAATTTTTTTTTTTACTTAAAAAAATAAAAATTAAACATTTTTTACATCAAATTTGTTATGTTCTTTTGTTCATTATTTACATATTTATTATATAAAGAAATAGAGATAACATTGCTCAAAGAACAATTTATAGTTGATAAAAAGTTTGGGAGGAGTCCTCTCGCTCATCTGGTGACATCACCACATTCATGGCATGGCCAAAATATGACCAGCTGGAGGTGGAGGGATTCGAGGGTGGTGGTGGTGGTGTTGGTAGAGGAGTATAAGTAGAAGTTGGTAGTGTTGGCAGATGAGGGTAAGCAGAAGGTGTTGTTGTCGTCAGAGGAGGATAAGTAGAAGGTGGTGTTGGCAGAAGGTGTTGTTGTCGTCAGAGGAGGGTAAGTAGAAGGTGGTGTTGGTGGAGGTAGGTGGGTGGCAATATGTGGCGCTGGAAAAACGAGAAAACGAGAAAGGGGTGGTGCTGGCAGATGGTGCGGTGGGTGAGTGGCATAGGGACCATAGGGTGGTGGAGGTTCAGATGATTGATAGGGTGTGGTTGGTGGGATGAACGTTGCAATGTACCTTATGGTACCGGCCAACATGTCTGGCTGGAGATCTATTGGTACCCTCTCCATCAGCCCCTCCAGACATCTAGCAGAGACGTGACCATATGATCTGTTGCTGGACATTCTGTTAGACATATTGGCCATGATGTCTAACATCTTATTAAAATCTGGTTCTGGAGCCTTCCTTCTCGTTCCTCTAGGTACACAAGCTAAAACTGTTGGCGTGGACTCGTCGTCGGATAAAGCTCTCCTGGTCCAAAAGAGTTATTGTTTCATCTACTTCCTCCTCCATGTTGCTGGACTTCATGTGTGTTTATTATCTAAAATGGTGATTTGTGAACTTCCTGTGTATTTTTATGTAATTTTTATGTAATTTCCTCTATTTCACTTGAGCAGATTAGGCGACAAAACGGCCGTAGAAATTACTTTCTATGGGAAATAAAAACGCTCAAAAACGCCCAAACCGCCCGATTCGCGCAACAAAAAAGGGTCCGGAACTTGTTTAAGCTTCAGGCGTTCGGCCTCAAGCGTTTTGGAGTGGAGATGTGAACCATCTCCATAGAGAATAATGTATTTTTTCCCCTCTAGCATTTTTGAGCATCGTGCTTCAGGCGACAAAACGCTCAGGTGTGAATGCAGCCTTGGTAAATAACCCCCACGTGTTGCATAAAAAAAAAGAAAAGTTTAAAATTGTTGTTTTTGTTTTTTATAACTTTTTAAACAATTAGGTGCCTTTTGAATGGAAGAAAACAGATAGGGTATGATTAACCAATCATGATTAGCTAGTGAAAGCATGTTATCTCTGCGCTAAATGATTGTCTCCCCAGGCTCACCAACTAATGGTAACCTGCGACACACCGAGAATACAGAGAAGAGCGCGGACCAGGAAGCTTCCTTATGTCTCAATGATGGATGACTGCCTGCAAAGCAGCCACCACTTCACTGCTATCTGCTATCTGATAACAATTACACTATGCACTAATTAGTTACCTTGAGAGGTGCTCAAACTGATTACAGACATATTTTTCAAAGGATTTTGGTCCCACTCTGCAAAGACAGGCCTCCATAAAAATCGAACAAGAGCAGAGAATTAAAACATGGACTGTATGAATACCAAATAGATTAATGGGGGACGACGCTTCCTATGAACATTCTACAATGAACCTGAACAATGGAAAAGACAGCAGGAAAGGAAACCAGTCATGAAAGAAAGATCTCCCTTAAAATGCCATTTATCTGGCTGTCCCTGGCTGTCTCTATATTAATATTTTGTTGCAAAAGAGGGTCAGGGGTCTTGCAGCCTCATAGGACAATCAGAAGAAAACTCCTCCTACAAGCTTTAACCAGACACTGATAGATGTCATAAGACTGCTATATACTGCTGATGAGAAAAGTTATTTAGCAGTTTATATTTACTAAAATAATTTTTATTTCCATGTACTGTGGGAGACCTGATACATTAAAACCTTGGATTGCGAGCACAATTCGTTCTGGAAACATGCTTGTAATCCAGGGATGCCCAACCTTTTGAGGTGCGAGGGCCACTTAAGCGGCTTGGTAACTGGTCGCGGGTCACAATCAGTGGGGTGGTCGGGTCGGATGGCGGGTCCATGTCCGCTCTGCATATGCAGAGCGGACATGGACACAGCCGGATCAGATTGGAGGTAGGACCAGAGCTGTATCCTGGCCTAGGCCAACAAGGCCCAGGCCTAGGGCAGCACTTTGCAAGGGGGGCAGCACGGAAAGAGTCCCCGCCGGCTTGCGCTACAATGTAGCAGCAGTCTTATGGGGCAGACTGGGCTGAGCGGCAAATTAGTCTTGCACCCCCCTATAAAGCGGCCGCACTGCTTCTGGTATGCAGGCGACCGGCATTCTGCAACTGTGTGTGTGTGTGGGGGGGGGGGTCTGCTGCCCCATTGACATGGTTATATCTTCTTAGTCCTCTCCATAAAATTATCAGAAATGTGTGCTTAAAGTTAAACTATAGGCAACACTTTATTTTTCATTTTGGATAGTGTAAGGGAGGGTTATAGCCCCTGTCAGTTTTTTTTTTACCATCCCTGTCCCATTGCAGAGCTTACCCTTCACTTCCTGCCCCCATAGCCAAACAGGAGGTGACAGGAAATCTATGCAAATTAAGGGAATCCATTGCCCCCCACCGGCCCTCAGAACTAGTGTCCCAACTTGATTTTTTTAGGGCGGGTCTTAAACATAAAGGGGCGTGGCATTGACAGGAAGGGATGTGTGATATTTAAATTAGGGGGTGTACGAGTTTAGTCAGGCCTAGGGCAGCACAAATACTAAATACACCACTGGGTAGGACACAAGTCAGTTTACATCTGCCACTCCTTAGAGGTGAATGAAGGGTCCAATTGGGTCGGGCTGCTTTCACACTGATGCGCTGAGGTTTACCCGTACAGCGGGTGCAACGCAGTGTACCTTTGGCTTTTCTGCACTTTGCAATAGACTTCTATTATATTCTGCAGGTTTGTTGCACTTTCAGAAAGCTCACCGAACTTGCAAATAATAACAGAAGTGTATGGCTCAGTGTAGGTAACCCACAGGAGCACTCCTCTGCTCCTGCGGATCAGTTTGGAAGCAGCCCAGTAACCATTTCAGAACAGATATGCCCATACATACTGTAATTTAAACTGACCTTTAATAACAGTATTACATTCAATCCCAGAGCAGGAGGTCACAGGCCACATCAGAGGGCTCCGCGGGCCACATGTGGCCCCCGGGCCACTGGTTGGGCACCCATGTTGTAATCCAAAGCACTCCTATATATTAAAGAAAATTTCCCCATAAGAAATAATGGAAACTCATATGATTCCTTCCACAACCATTTATTCACAAGTCCTTCAGTTTACAGTTCATATAAAAAGATTATAGTAATGCAATAAGTTGTGTAAACATAAAATGTCCATCCACAAATGGCAGCCTTAAGGGGATTAGAAGCAAGATCCAGTAGGAGCTTGTGATAGAGGTGTACACCAGGGAGGCTGTTCAATAGAGTGTTATTTCAGGCTAGAAAGTTAATTATGGTCTACTGGAAATTTAGAGAGCCCTCCGACCTCGAGGGAATGGATTGGTAGGATAGGAGATATGCTACATATGGTGAAACGTATACACCAACACAGGGGTGTTCGCACCAGAACCTTTGAACAGACCGAATGTTATTGTCGGAGACCTCGGGTCTTGCCCCAGAGAACATGTATCATTGGAAAAAAAAGTTTTAAAACTGTATTTTTTTCTGGAGCAGTGATTTTATGGATGCTTAAAGTGAAAAAAATAAATGAAAAATTCCTTTTAAATATCATACCTGCTGGGTGTTTATAGTATGCCGGTGAGGTGGCACATGTTTAGAACTGTCCCTGCACAAAATGAGATTACTATAAGAAAAAGGTAATTTAAAACTGCTTGCAGCTTTAATGTAATGTCTGCTCCCTGAAATATGGATGAAAATAGCATGGATTTCCCCCAACTCCCTCCAGGTCATTACAAGCCCCTTTGGCCCTATATACTTTGAACAGCATTATACAGGCGGTGCAAACAAGACAGGCACTGTAGGTTTGTTGTTAAGTAGAATTTGTTTGTATTTTTGAACTGGTACTTTTTTAAAGTGTAGCTCCAGCCATAAAATCAATTTTTAAGCTTTTCTGAAAACATAGAGAAGGGTTATCACCCCTGTAAACATTTGTTTTGCTGTCTGTGTGCAGAAGATTGCAGTTCACTTTCTGTCCCAATGACAAATGATGTTTTGAAAATTTGTTTTTTTTAGTGAAACAAGGATTGGTGATAAAGCATCAGTGGACAGGAGACACCTCTTTCAGAAGAGAATTTCCCTTTCTAGGGGTAGATTTCCTCTCACTTGCTGTTGTCTCCTTTGCAAGTAGGAGTCGTTTGTAAGTTGGATGTTTGAAAGTAGGGGCCTGCCGTATATACTCTGCAGAAAATTGGGCCTTTGGTGCTGGTGCCACAACTCTGTAAGCCCTCGCAGTTAGTCTTGGTGGGCACAGGAATGGGCCCTGCTGTAAAATTTTAGATCAAGAATTGTAATTACATGCCCCACACAGATACTCTAGTTGGAGAGCAGGAATGAGCCCGCTCCAAAGTATCGCATCAAAAATTGTAATTACACGCTCGTGTTAAACAGGGGCAGAAAAATTGGGCCTTAGCCACTGGTGGCGGTGAACAGAACCAAGGGGGGTGTTATTACCCCTGAGTGACAGTCGGTGCTAGAAGGGGTTCTGACAGACTCTGGGTGTGCTGGTGGGAGGGTATATCTGGGGCAGTCGCCTGCGTGAGTTATGCTATGCGGGGCCCGAGTTCCAGGTGTGGCATCCACCTTCAGGTTGTGCGCATTCATAGGCCCCGCCATCGAGGCCCGCCTGGCCGAGGTTGCGTACCAAGCGGAACCTCATTGTGATGCAGAGAGGGGCCCCAGCGACTTGCTGGGTCCCAGAT
Organism: Rana kukunoris; assembly: GCA_029574335.1. NCBI lineage: Eukaryota > Metazoa > Chordata > Amphibia > Anura > Ranidae > Rana > Rana kukunoris. The sequence goes on from CM056057.1 coordinate 189,629,296, forward strand.
CCTAAGCCGGGAACTGAACGGTGGGGGATCGGCTCGGGAGAACCCAGAAGTAGAGGTTGTCTGCGAGGCCTGGACGAACCACCGGGACTTACTGAGAGGATTCATTGGTTCTAACCTTTAACAAATCTAACAGAATTCACCAGGCCTGTGGCAAAGGCCCTGTTTCCTCCCAGTGACTTTGTTTAAAAGTGGCACTTCGGCTGCCAGGCTCAAGTAAATCGCCTCTCCGGGGCACTTTACCCACTCTGTTGAGAGTGGCGACGTTTGAACTTGACTGTGCGGAGAGCAGGCTTGCTCTCTCTTTGATATCCAAGACCTGATACTACAGTTCTCTCCTTGCTCATCAACCTTTCCTCTATCGTGTGTCATGTTGATGTTGGCCATGTTGGGCCTTGGAAAAAAGCATTGAAAACTCAAGTTGACGTCTGGACACTTGCTCTTTAACCACCTTCCCTAATATTATCCCTAGACAAGAATCACTGGTAACCTACTGTAACAAGCCGGTCCCAAACTAATCAGCGGCTCCTTCGGGGGTGAGCGCTACACATGGGGGCTCGTCCAGGGGCCGGCTGTTACCATTGACAACGAGAGAAGTTGGTGGATGTAATTTACTAAGGAGCGAAAAGTGTTCGGTGTTGTGTGTGGACTGTCCGTCAGTAAGGGAGTTAACCTTGCATCATTGAGCTTGGGCGTATGTGCGGCATAGCATAGTTCATCCAAGTGCGAGGAGCCGTCCACCCCTGCATGCCATGTGCAGAGTAATTTTGCGCCAAAAGCAGTAGGACACAGCCCATCTACTAAAGAGAAGGGAGGCTGAATGAAAATGTCCACTTTCCTGCGACCGGGCGGTGCTGTCCCACAACACAGATCTCCAACTCCATCAACTGGGACATTCAGTATGTTCACACCATCCGGGGTGCCAGTGACTGACACGGGTGTTTGGCTGTCTACACAAGGACAGTTTGCCCTCCTATCCAGCAGAGGGACGGAGATGCTGGGCCTGATCTGCCCCCACTGTGGAGATCTGTCTGTAAAGGTTCAACCCTTTGCCCTGTGCCAGCGATGTTGGGCCTACTTATTTGTAGCCACCTCACCCACACAGGCCCCCAAATGGTACCGGGTGGATTTCATCACCGCCACCCTTACTGCAGAGGAAGAGCCGATCTGGGCAGCTTCCCCCTATCGGTGATTATCGTGGAGCCGAAAACGCGGGACCTTGACATAATTTCGGTATCATCCACCCTGACCTTACCCTCGGCCGCCTCCCCACCTACTTCACTTGAGGTAAGCCTTGGAGAAGACCCAGACTTGGACAGCGTTTTGTCTAATGTGACAACCTTGTCAGATGTGACGAGCAATCAGAGTGATACCCCCTCGGAGATGACCGAAGCTTCCTCAGCCGTCTCTGTGTGACGTGGCTCTCTCGGAGGAAGACTTACTTCAGCCTCCCACAGCCGTGGTCGAAGCCTACCTGCTCAATGTTTTCTGTCGGGACGGCCGAAGGGCTCCCCGACGACCAAGCCTTGCGGCTCCTTGTCGGCAGATGAGGACGTTTAACGGACTTTGACCTTCTACCAGACGAATCTATGGTTACTGACTGTAATTCTTCTGATCGCCTTCCCTCGGGGTTGCAGAATCGAGAGGAGACTCAACCCAGTGGAGCACACCAGTCGCCCACAGATGTTCCGAAATTGACCCGGGGAGTTGGTGAGTTTGATCCCGTATTTGTTACTACACTCACTGCCCCAATGCCCGTTACTGTCACTGTTTTAAGGAGAGCACCAGACGCTTTAGTATTACCGGGACGCGGTGACCCAAAGACTTTGCCTAGACTCGCTCGGTTGCAGCGCGTGGTGGTACAGAAAGTCGCCGCTGAATACGGGTATGAATACCCATATGTGCCACCCCCGCTCCTCTACCAGATTGATCAGGAGCGGGAAGGTTGGTGCCAGGAGGCTATCTGGGCCTATTTGAAATCACCCAACACTCTCGAGGGTGCCGATTCACGAATCATCAGTTTAAACTTGAAGTCTGAATGTTGTCACCGGGATTGGGGCTGGGGCTGGGGCTGAGGCCGGCACATCTATCGGGATCGGGTCGTGTTGAAGACCCCCGGTAAGGAAGACCAGACCTTCATGGTGAAATCTACTACTTTAAAGGGGGAAACCATTTGGCTGCCTGACCCTCGGTCCTACAAATTAAGTGCATGCAGATTTTGTATGCCCTGTTAATGTTACAGAAGCATTTGGCCCCACTTTCTTACACCGTGTTTTCTCCAGTCCCATTGTGCTTCTCTGGATCCACATGAACGTTTGTGTGCAGAACTCTTGGGAGGGGTGGGTTCAGTTAGTCAGAAAGAGACTTCATCGGTTTCAGAGCTACAACAGTGGAGAATTTATCAGGAAGAGAACTATTCTTCTTTTGGTTATTTGCAGCTACTTCCGCACCTTTGATTTTTATTTTTTTGGTGTGCACTGCTGCAGTACCAGGGTACTGACTGCTAGGGACAGTGCTCTGCATCGTGACTGTATAGGACAATATGGTTGCAGTTTTTTTTTTCATTTCCTTTTTCCTTAAGTGAATTTCCTCTTCATTGCACTTGTGTCTAACACTCCTCGGGAAGGAGCGAGACTTTGCGTTCGGATGCGAGCGTGCAGCCTCGGCCCTGACCCTGGAGATTGTATATTATTAGTGAAAATTTACATTGATACCTCAGTCTACATTGTGTGTGTGTGTGTATAATATATATATATATATACATTTTTTTTTTTTTTTGCCTTTGTATGTTTTTCTTGCAGGTTGTTTCTTCTGGACCCACCTGTCATCGACAACTGTGAGAATGGACAGAATGTATAGAAAATGTATATTGTAATATTGAAAAGTTTTTCTTTTTCTTTTCCTACTTTTTCTGTCTGGTTCAGTATCAGGTCTGAGCATTCAGGCTCGAATGCTCTGGGACACTGGGGACAATGTCCATCCAAGTGGGAGGAGCATGTAGTGCCCCCCACCTATTGGTGGGGTGCTACGCTAAAGTTAGTGGGGAATGGGAGAGTTAAGTTACTCCCATTCACAAATTGCCTAAATTTGGGCTGCTGCCATTTGGAACTGCATGTCAGGGGGGCGTTATTACCACTGAGTGACAGTCGGCACTAGAAGGGGTTCTGAAAGACCCACCTTTTCCCGTTCAGAGGAACGGTTTCTTCTCTGGGCATGTTGGCGGGATGGTATATCTGGGCCAGTCGTCTGCGTGAGTTGTGCTATGCGGGGCCCGAGTTCCAGGTGTGGCATCCACCTTCAGGGTGCGCGCATCCATGGGCCCCACCATCGAGGTCTGCTTGGCCGAGGTTGCGTACCAAGCGGAACCACATTCTGATGCAGAGGGGCCCCAGATCCTAAGCCGGGAGCTGAACGGTGGGGGATCGGCTTGGGAGAACCCAGAAGTAGAGGTTGTCTGCGGATCCGGTCACCACGCCACATGACAGGTCCACTTCAGCTGTCAATTGGTGACCTTGAAATTGGACTTACTGGGAGGATTCATTGGTTCTAACCTTTAACAAATCTAACAGAATTCACCAGGCCTGTGGCAGAGGCCCTGTTTCCTCCCAGTGACTTTGTTTAAAAGTGGACCTTCGGCTGCCAGGCTCAAGTAAATCGCCTGTGCGGGGCACTTTACAGGGCACTTTACCCACTCTGTTGAGAGTGGCGACGTTTGAACTTGACTGTGCTGAGAGCAGGCTTGCTCTCTCTTTGATATCCAAAACCTGATACTACAGTTCTCTCCTTGCTCATCAACCTTTCCTATATCGTGTGTCATGTTGATGTTGGCCATGTTGGGCCTTGGAATAAAGCATTAAAAACGCAAGTTGAGGTCTGGACACTTGCTCTTTAACCACCTTCACTAATATTATACCTAGACCAGAATCACTGGTAACCTAACAAGCCGGTCCCAAACTAATCAGTGGCTCCTTCGGGGGTGAGCGCTACACAAGCTATCAGCATGATCATTGAGGAGGAAAAGGATAGTCACTCAGCATCAGCATAGGCAGTCTTGAAGGGATCTGACAAAAAAAAAATATCCAGTTACATCAGCATCAGGTGCCTGGTAGCTGGTGGTGTCCAAGCCTGATTCATTTTTATGAAAGTCAGTCGATCGACTGAGTCGGTGGACAGGCACACCCTGTGATTGTTTACAAAGCCTCCAGCAGCTCAATTGCGTACTGTACAAGTTCTGGCCAGTGATCCGTCCTCAAGACCCAGTAAGCCAGAGGATTTTCGATGGGAAAAGTGTCCAAGTCTGATCTTGCCCCTAGGTCAGGGCTCAAAATTTCAAGACCTGAGCTACTAGCCAGGCCTCAAGAGTTACTCGCCATCAGTTGCCCTACCTAATTCATACACTGCCCTGCACCTAATTGCACCTGTAAACACGCCTTCGTAGATTATCTCATGGAATGACACTGTTTTATGCAGAATCAAGTTACAAAATTAAATATTACCAACAACAACTATAACAAAATGGGACAGGGCACTGGGGGCAGACCAGAGGAACAGGGCACTGGGGGCAGACCAGAGGGACAGGGCACTGGGGGCAGACCAGAGGGACATGGCACTAGAACTGGGTCTCCGCTGCCCCGGAGTGGTAATTTTCGCAATCCTCCACCTCACTCATTACTTTCTGCTCTCCAGGTACATTGGTCGGGGAGGGGGGCAGGCTCAGAGAGGTCATACTGTTAGGTCCCATGGCTTAATGAGAATTGTAAGGAGAGCACCTGTGTACTGCTCTGCCTGTGCGCAGCTCACCAGACTACTTTTCCCGAGAATGCAGCTTTCCTCTTCGGCCGCCAATCTCATCAGGACTCTAAGTGTAGGCACAGATTGCAGGGAGATTGGTCATGCAGCCCTGGCATTACTCGCCCCCAGCTTAAATCCACTCGCCAAATGCTAGTAGGCGAGTGGAAATTTTGAGGGCTGCCCTAGGTAGTCCCGTACCATCTAAAACAGACGCTGGCGATGGTTGCTGGAACCGGTCATACCTTGGGGCTGCGGACTGAAAAATTGTCTGAACCCATCGGTCAGACGGCCACCTTCTCCACTGCTCCTTCTGTGACTGACCGAAGCCTCAGCAACACGTTGTCCAGGACCTGGATTTTGTAACCCCCAGTCCCTGGGAACGCGTTGCACAGACCTTTCTGCAAGGCCTCCCGAAGATGTTTCATCTTCTGCTCCCTCTGCGTCAGCAACCTTATTCTTGTAACGTGGATCAAGGAGAGTTGCCAGCCAGTAATGATCCCTCTCCTTGATAGCACGAATACGAGGATCCTTTACGCAGGCTTTGCAGGATCAGGGATGCCATACAACGTAGGTTTGCTGAGGCATTCGGTGCAGAGTCCTCTGGGTCACTGAAGCTGACAGGATCTGCAGCCACCTCATTCCAGCCATGTACAAGTCCATGGGTTCCTTGGGACTGTAATTGATCCCTTTAAGACTGCTGAGTGCTAGGCTCCACCTCCATGCTGACACAATTCTCCTCTTCCTCTTCCTCTGTGATAGGCGGGCAAGCAGTTACACTGTCTAGATAAATGGGGCCTTGAGAGGTAAGGAAGTCCTCCTCTTTCTCCCTCTGTTCTGCCTCAAGGGCCCTGTCCATAATTCCACGCAGCGTGTGCTCCAACATGTGAATAAGAGGGACAGTCTCAATGATGCATGCACTGTCACTGCTCACCATCCTCGTGGCCTCCTCAAATGGTGACAGGACAGTGCATGCATCCCTGATCATGGCCCACTGGTGTGGGGAAAAAAAAAAACAAGCTCCCGACCCAGTTCTGCTGCCATATTGGCACAGGTACTCATTGATGCTGCGTGTGCAGCCGCTGCAGCGTGGCCAATGTAGAGTTCCACCTGGTTGGCATGTCACAGATTAGGCAGTTCTTGGGCAGGTTGTATTCCTTATGGAGGTCTGCCAGCAGAGCACTGGCATTATATGACCATCGTAAATGCACACAGACATTCCTGGCCTGCTTCAGGACATCCTGTAGGCCCGGGTACCTGCCCAAGAACCGCTGCACCACCAAATTAAGGACATGAGCAAAACAAGGTACATGGGTCAGTTGTCCCTGTCGCAGGGCGGAGAGAAGGTTGGTGCCATTGTTGCAAACCACCATTCCTGGCTTAAGCTGGCATGGCGTCAACCACCTCTAAACCTGCCCCTGCACAGCTGACAGAACCTTTGGCCCAGTGTGGCTCCTGTCCCTCAAGCACCACATGGCATCTCTTTGCCTGTGTACCTGCGTAGCCCCTTGAACGCCTACAGGGCACCGTTGGGTTCCGAGGACACATCAGCACAGGAAGAGGCCACAGAGGAAGACGAGGAGGAGGGGGTGGAGGAGAGAGGTGTGTCACAACCACTAATAGCATTTTGGAGGCGTGGTGGTGGAACAACCTCCAACACTAATGTACCTTGTCCTGCGTCCTTCCCAGCTGCCAGCAGAGTCACCCAATGCACAGTGAAAGATAAGTAACGTTCCTGTCCATGCCTGCTGGACCATGAGTCAGCGGTAATATGCACCTTACTGCTGACCGCCCTGTCCAGCGAGGCATGGACATTGCCTTTCACATGGCGGTAGAGAGCCAGGGCCTTCCATGAGAAAAAGTGGCGTTTGGGAACTTGCCACTGAGGTACCGCACATTCCACAAACTCACGGAAGGGGGCAGAATCTACCAACTAAAAAGGCAGCAGTTGAAGTACTAGCAATTTAGCTAAGCTAGCATTCAACCGCTGGGCATGTGAATGGCTGGGAGAGAACTTCTTTTGGCACTGCTGCAGCAGCTGGGGCAGGGAAATTTGCCTGGTACAATCTGCCATTGGTGTACCGATAGTAGATTGCCCGCATGTACTAGGCTGTGACACACCTAATTCTACACCATCGGTCCTATCGGTGTGGGCTTCAGAGAGGAATGAGTGTATAAGTGGGGTTGGAGATCCCAGGTGATGAGGGGCAAGGGGAGGTCCGCTATTGTTCTTTGGTGTGGGTCTTTGAGGTATGCTTGCCAACGAACTGCATGGCAGGTCGACATATGTCTGGTCAAGGATGTGGTGCCCAAGAGGGTGATGTTTTGGCCACGCGAGATACGCTTGAGACATATGTTGCAAATAGCAGTGGTGCGATCTGATGCACTCATCTCAAAAAAGGCCCACACCAAAGAACTTTTGGAATAACGCTGAGACACAGCAGCGCCCTGCACATGCATAGCTCTGCGCTGTGATGCAGTCGGTGTGCTGCCCTTAAGGGCTGGCCCCTGGAGGGCATCCTGCCTTGTTGGAGATGTGCCTGTGCCTCCTCCTCTTCCTCCCTCCTCCTCTCTCCTATCAGGCACCCACGTAGAGTCAGTATGCTGCAGCTTGGGGAACATGACTGCCAGATTGCTGTCCTTCTTGGGCACCCCCTCTTTCTGGGCTCACGTTACTGCCTTCCTCTAGCTGTGTACCATCATCGGAGCCTTCAAAACGCTAAGCATCCTCATGCAGCATGTACCCAACACTGTGGTCAAACAGTTCGGGGGACTCAAGAGGACATGGTGGGGCTAGGGAAGGAGTGACTGATGCCATTGAGCAGAGGGAAGAGGACGCCTTGGCAGCTGCTTTGCCAGACAAAGTATCCTGAGCCTGGATGAGAGAGGATGAGGAGGAGGAGTAGGATGAGGACGGCTTGGTCACCCACTCTACCAAGTCTTCGGCATGTTGCGGCTCAAAACGGCCAGCTGCCGAAAACAAGGAAGAGCGTGTCCAACAGCCACGTGCTGATGAGGATGCACCGTGTCCACGACCAGCACTGTTGCCTCAAAACACAGAGGCTGCTTGCCCTCGTGACTCTCTGCCTCTCCTTGTTGTCCTTCCAGACATACTAATGGCCTGCAGAGGACAAAGGCAGTACACACACCTCGTAGCCGTAGGTGCAAACTGCAGAGGACAAATGCAGTAAGCACACCACATGGCTTTATGGTGCACACTGCAGAGGACACAGGCAGTACACACTACATAGCTTTAGGTGCAAACTGCAGAGGACACGGGCAGTCTCACGTCGGAAAACGTCAATGAAGCCGACAGGAACTTCACTTACACAAAGCCCTATTCGTGAAAGTTTTACGTAAACGACGGAAAAACACAACGCTGTCCCGAGTCCATACTTAAAGGGGTTGTAAAGTTACAAGTTTTTTTACCTTCATGCATCCTATGCATGAAGGTAAAAAGACATCTAGCAGCACCGCCCCCCCCCCCCGAGCCCCCTTTGTACTTACCTGACCGTTCGAATCTCCCGGGCGCGTCCACGTCGTCCTCTTCGGTTCCCAGCCTGGCCGTTGATTGGCTAGGCTGGGCGGATTGATAGCAGCGCAGCCATTGGCTAGCGCTGCTGTCAATCAGCGGATGACGCAGCGCGCTGGGGGGCGGAGCCGAGTGATACAGTCGGTGGCTATGGCCGCCGCTGTATCACGGGAGCGCGCTCGCAAAAGCTTTCCTCCGTGCGAGCGCCCTCGCATGAAGAGGGAAAGCTTTTGCGAGGAGGAGCCCAGACAGCCGCCGAGGGACCCCAGAAGACAGCTTTCCAGGCCACTCTGTGCAAAACGAACTGCACAGTGGAGGTAAGTATCACATGTTTGTTATTTTTTTTTTTTAAATCCCTGACTTTAGTGTCCCTTTAACATGGCAAAGCTACCCATCATATAGCAGGGGTAACCTAACGCTTATGGAAACTACGTTAACTACGGCGACGCGGCGCAAATACGTTCGGGAATTGGTGTATCATGCTCATTTGCATATACGCCACCTAGCGGCCAGCGTAGTATTGCATTTAAGATCCGACGGTGTAAGTGACTTACGCCAGTCAGATCTACGCCGTATCTATGCGTAAATGATTGTAGGAATCAGACGCATAGATACCCGAGCTCAGAAACAGAGATATGACGGTGTATCTGGAGATACACCATCGTATCTCTTATGAGAATCTGGCCCTATGTAGCTTTAGGTGCAAACTGCAGAGGACAAAGGCAGTACACACTACGTAGCTTTAGGTGCAAAGGACAAAGGCAGTACACACCACGTAGCTTTATGGTGCACACTGCAGAGGACATAGGCAGTACACACTACATAGCTTTAGGTGCAAACTGCGGAGGACACAGGCAGTACACACCAAGTAGCTTTAGGTGCATACTACAGAAACTACAGAGGGCTCTAGAAGACATCAGGGATGGGGTGACGACATGGCAAAAGGACTTGGCACAGGCATGGTCGACAGTGCTGTTCTCCACTCCTTGAAGAGGTGCCGGTGTGGGACACATGAAGAAAGACTCAGGTGAGTAGAAAAATGTGTTGAAGGTTTTTTTAAGTAATACAAAATCTGAAGAGGGCATAAGGAAAAGGGGAACACCTGCCCAGAGATGGACTTCAAGTTAAAATAAACTAATATGTAGCGGGGTATCACCCTTTTTTATGTGATATAAAAGAGTACTATTGCTGATCGTAAAGGATCTCAGCTCCCTCCTGTGGCCAAGTTGGGTTAGTGCGACCTGTTTACATTTCATTCTGGTACCACAGAGAATGTTGGGGAATTTAGTTCAGGAGGAGAAGAGACTCAATTTTCCCTGGCCTGTAATAAACTACATTACCCAGAGAGCAGCTGTACAACCCCAAGATGCTTGCCTTCCGCACCGCCTGTGAGGGGAGGTAATTTAAGGGAGAGGACGTGTTTGGCGCGCTCTCTCGGGACCTCATCTTTAACCCAGGAGGACACTGACAGGGGTGTCTCCACGGGGAGTAGGCCGCAGCTGAGGCCTACATACGCCCGGGCACAGCAGCTGTGAGAAGAAAAGACTAAGCCTCTGGTGGAGTCATCGGACGAGTAACCAGTAACCCTGCAACCTGTCTGAGGACCGGAGACTGCTGGCTAAGTGGACTGTTACTGCCAATCGGGGACGGAGTGCCGTGGAAGGACAAGGCCTGAACCGGTTGGGTGAGACGGCACTTGCCTAAGGCCCCGTATGCACGGCCGAGGTTTTTGCCAGAAACCAGCGAGAACCTCGCTGGGAGCTGCATTCCAGCGAGAACCTCGGCCGTGTGTACGCTCTCTGCTCGCCCCGCCCGTCGGGAAACCCGTCGAGCAAATAGAGAACAGGTTCTCTATTTGCTTGACGGCCCATCGGGATGAATGGCTGGTTGCCATTCCCGACGGGCGGGTCGCAGATTCTGACGGCCGGCAGAGAACCCCGACGGGCGGAACGATGTGTTCCGCCCGTCGAGGTTCCCTGTCGTGTGTACGGGGCTTGAAAGTACTGTTTGTCTATCAACAGTTTACTATTACCCTTTTGGATTATAAATTGCTCTTTGCGCGCCACCGCATGCCAACGCACAAGTGCATGAACTATTAGCAGGAGACTGTGTTGACGTTTGGCCTGGGATGCCAGGTCATACTGATGAGCTATAGTTATAGTACTCAAGTATTATCTAGTGTAAGATTGGGGTGATCAGACTCCAGCGGTAGGTGCGTTTTCCAGTGAGTACGCCAGTCTAGAACTGCGTTTTTAAGGGCCTGGTAGTCCACTTTTATTTAAAAGCACAAAAGTTCACAAATACAACAGTATTTCTGCATCTTACATACTCAACAGTTTAGTCTCCTGGCTTTCATACTTGCCATCCGGCTGTTTCAGGCCTTTAGCCTAGGCCTAAGTTATGTTCCTCAGAACAAACAGTTTCCTAGGGATAAGCTCAAACTCTAGCTTTCTCCTGATAAGCGTCTTGCTGCTTAATCATCAAATGACATCTGCCTCCTGCAGACATGCATGCTCTAGCTGCACCCATGCAGCGTCTCTGACTCCTCTTAGAGGGATTGGGAATCCACCTGATTCCCAGGAACAGAATTCCTGTCTGTTGGGTGGGGCTCTGAGCCATGTCAGGTCAGAACTAAAAATCCCAACCAGCAATCTCTTCACATAGCAGAGTCCCACCATCACACTAGTTAGTGTTGTATATTGACGATATTAATTTCATTGCTTGTTGATCGAGTAATTAATTTACTTTTTACAGTATTGTAGAGAGGCAGAGAGCTGGGTGAGGCTTGGCAAGAGGGCGTTTTAATGTGTATGTTTGTTGAAGGGGTCCCTCTTGCTGTGTGCTTACACAGGTCTACATTACATTTTAGTCTAGCTTACGCTAAAGCTTTATTATTGTTATTATTTTGTTTTATTCATTTTTTTTTTGTTTCCACTTTAGTTAAAGCTTTATTTTGGTTATCTTGAAGTTTGTGTGAAGCCTATCTTTCATACTGCAAGATCCCTTCCATGTAAGGTAACCCATTTTATTTGCATAATATGTTGGATATTGTGATTCCCCACGAGTTACTGGGGGCCACAACTTCCATATTACCAGGTGTGTCAAGGGAGGGTTCTGAGACACTTTAAGGGGTTGATCACAGGGCGTAGACCCAAAACAAACCAGCAGCTCCTCCAGGGGTAGTGCTACTAATAAATGTGTCTACATTCTTCATACAGATGAGTTACTCAGAAAATATTGAATCCATTTGATCTGCTTGATAGGTAAAGGGGAAGTTCCATTCAAACGGTGCCACCCTTTGGGCTGCTTTTTCTGATCCTCGTGTTAGCAAAAGTTTGAGAGACGATTTTCGCTTTTCAGTCTTCGTGCTTTTCAGTCCGTTACAACGTGACGAATGTGCTATCTCCATTACGAACGCTAGTTTTACCAGAACGAGCGCTCCTGTCTCATACTTGAGTCTGAGCATGCGCATTTTTTTTTCCCCCTCAGAAAAGCATACACATGACAGAAAAAAGTCAGTCGGGAATACCAGTGAGGAAAAAAGAAAACATGATCTCTTTTTTTCCAGCAGTTTTTCTGTGGGGAAAACTGTGATGGAGCATACACACGGTCGGGATTCCTGGCCAAAAGCTCTCATGGCAGTTTTCCTGCCGGGAAAAACGGTCGTGTGTACGAGGCATCACCCTGAAGTTTAGAAAAAGCAAGTGAAACTAGGTTTATTGGGGGCATTTTTCAAACATTGTTACATAAATACAGAGCTTTTTTTCTCAGAAAATAGGTGCAGGAACTCAACCACGACCCGTTCAGATTTCACAAACAGTAGAAGGGTCTTAAAGGGGCATTAAATACCAGAATTGCATTACATACAGAGTGCAGAGTTCAGGGGGGTTACAAAGCTGTCACTTGTAAACACAGAAACCAGACTTCTGTGTTTAGAAGTGATTGTGGTGAGCGGGCACCAAAGGGTCTGAGCCAAAGGTGGTGGAACTGAGTTCCCCCAAGTTCCCCCAGCAAAAAAGCCCTGCATAAATATATTTTTAAATAGTGCCCCAGTCTTTAATTTTGGCTCCTTGTAGTTCCTGCAAAAAAGGATTCAGGTTGGAATAGCTAAGAGCTAACCTTATCATGGTACTGCTGCTCTTTAACTATCCAATTACAGGTTGGGGGCGGTCCTAGACCAAGCTGAATTAAATAAACTGCTATGGATAAAAGCAAGGTCTTATCCTGGTAATGTAGGTATATCTGGATTAGCTGAACAAAATGCCAATGTATTATAATATCACACATACATCTCAGCTCTAAATTTAGCTGTTTGCCTTCACTTCCACTGCATAATGGATGTAAACCCGATTTATAATTATAGAATACGTAGGTATTTGTTTGTTAGTGTTTGCTGAAGCATGCAGGCTTATCCTCCTTAGCTTTTCGCATACACGTAATATAAGTGGCAGATTCTATTATTACTGAAATGTACAATCATATACACTTCATTAGAATGTTGATTCCGATCCCACAATAAGCTTTGATACAGGAACAAAAACAAATACACAAGACAGGCTATCAAGGAATCAAACGGGTATAAAAAAAAAAATCATATGTCAGTGCTACAAATCCAGCAGGCGTATAACAGCCTATAGCAGGGGTAGGCAACCTTTTGAGCACACTGTGCCGAAAAATGTTTTCAAAGAAATTGAGCGTGCCGATTTTATAACAAAAAATTGTCACATTTTGAATCACGAAAAGGATTTTTATTGAGAAAATGCTGTAAACTGCTTAAGTAGTAGTGAGAAATTAACATCCCACACTCTCACACCTCCAATCAGCCCAAATACCTGCAACTTTACACTTCAGATCAGATCCAATTCATGCACCTTCACACCTCAGGTCACTGTCTACCCTGTAAATCTGTTTCACCACTGTAACCCCCTGCTCATCTGCCCCACCACTGTACCCCCCTACTCATCTGCCCAAATACTGTAACCCCCTGCTCACCTGGCCCACCACTGTAACCCCCTGCACATCTGCCTCACCACTGTAACCCCCTGCACATCTGCCTCACCACTGTAACCCCCTGCACATCTGCCTCACCACTGTAACCCCCTGAACATCTGCCTCACCACAGTAACCCCCTGCACATCTGCCTCACCACTGTAACCCCATGCACATCTGCCTCACCACTGTAACCCCATGCACATCTGCCTCACCACTGTAACCCCCTCCACATCTGCCTCACCACTGTAACCCCCTCCACATCTGCCTCACCACTGAAACCTCCTGCACATCTGCCCCACCACTGTACCACCCTGCTCTTCCATCCCACCACTGTAACCCCCTGCTCATCTGTCCCACCAATGTTCCCCCTTTCTTATCTGCCCCACCACTGTACCTACCTGCACATCTGATCCATCGCCATCCCCTATGCTCTTCTGGCTCACTACTAAATCCCCTTCTTATCTGTCCTAACACTGAACTTATCTGCTCATCTGCCCCACCACTGTAACCCCCTGCTAATGTGTTCCACCGATGTACCTCCTTTCTCCTCTGTAACCCCATCCTCATCTGTCCCACCACTGTACCCCTCTGTACATCTGCATCAATGTACCCCTTTTCTCATCTGTCCCACCACTACTCAACCTGCTGATCCATCTTTCGCATCCAGCCCCATAGCTCCCAACTGTCCCTGATTTGGAGCACTTCTATGGGTAACTGTTGTTAGGCAGTTGGAGGGAGAGGAGGTGGAAGGCAGGGACAGAATGAAACTAATAATGTAGTGATTGTAGAGTGGTAAAAGGATTGTTGAAAAAGTTGCACGGAGTGCACAGGTAGGCAAATACAAGGTCAAGGATATTGCCATTAGAGTGGGTATAAGCATGTACTCATTACTTTAGGAAAAAAGAGGAGGTTAGACTGAGAAGTATAGAAGTAGCAGTGGTGTTCGTATTAACAGGGATGTTGAAGTTATCGAGAATTATTGTAGGAATTTCAGAAGAGAGAAAATAGGGTAGCCAGGCAGAAAAGTTATCAAGGAAGGCTGATATAGGTTCAGAGGGCCGGTAGATCACAGCAATTCTTAAACCAGAAATTGGTTTAAGGTGCTATTAGGAGCTAAAAGGATTCCTATTTCATCTCCCTTCCATCCATTGGGTCTGGGGGAGTGAGTCCAGAGAATGCCACCATGGGAGAGGGAAGTAGGAGAAGCAGTGTCAAATTCATGGAGTCAGTCTTCAGCAACAGCAAATAGATTAAAGGGGTTAGTGATAAATAGGGCATGGAGATAAGTGAGTTTGTTACAGACAGAGCGGACATACCAAAGGGCGGAAGAGAAGGGGAGGCTGGTTTGGAAAAGAGGAATAGAAAATAAATTGCATGGTTTGCGGTTGCTGTCAGAGTGGTGTGATGGGTATATTGGGCACAGTTAAATGATGGAGGCTCAGGTTCTAATGATCTATCTCCAGAGGTTAGGAAAATCAGAATGGTGAGGGAGGTTATATACAAGGGCAATTTATATGAAGGGACATGCCCCAGAGTCCTGGAAGTTATATTAGCATGCAGGTTTAGAATTAGCAAGAGTTGGTGAATTTAAGGAGAGGAGGACAGAAGTGATGAGGGTGACCTATATAAGCTGTGTGAAGGAGAAGATGGCGGGAGGAAAGAGACTATAAGGGGAGAAGACACAACTGTCAGGAGTGGTAAAGAGCGAATGTTATACAGAAGACGGAGAGCTGAATGGGGAAACAAGGTCACCTGCAGTCTAGTGTTTTTTAAGTAGTCTGCTGTGTGTTTTTGCTTTGTGCAAATATGGAAGTGCAGAGCCTGAAGTGCACAACTTCGATAAAGAACCCCTTTAATGGAAGAACCCCAGCTTTGTGATTGCCCCCATAAAGTTTCTCTAGCTTTATACGGTTAAGGGGGTGAGTGGTTATTTGTCAAATAATCAATCAGAAGTTAATAAAAGAATGCCTGCCTAGCAGAGCAAATTTTTCACATCGAAATCAGGCTTGCAAGAAGGCAGAGTGGTAAAGATAATATTAGCCCATAATTTTGGTAAGACAATAGAGAATAAAATAAACATAATATTAATTAGGTGCTTGGTTGGGTTCAAATCAGGAACTTGGCCACTGAATCACTTTTACCCTGTTCTTCTTCAAAAATGCAATAGTGGCCTTAGATGTGTGCTTTGGATCATTGTCATGTTGGAAAAGTGCAAGGTGACCAAGGGCATGGAGTGATGATAGCAAGACTGTTTCATACCTACAGTATATACAGTGGGGAAAACAATGATTTGATCCTCTGCAGATTTTGTATGTTTGCCAACTTAAAAAGAAATGAAGGGTCTATAATTTTTTTTTTATAATAGGTGTACTTTAAATGACAGAGACAGAATATCAATTAAAAATTCACAAAAAACACATGATAAAAATTTTATTAATTGGGTTGCAGTTCAGAGTAAAACAAGTATTTGATCCCCAAGCAAAACGTGATTTAGTACTTGGTGGAGAAACCCTTGTTGGCATGCAGTAGTAGTTGGGCGAACATTTTGAGCCGAACATGAGTTCAGGGCCAAACAATGGCTGTTCGGCCCGTTTGTCCAACACCTGAATTTGCATGGTGTTCGACGGGTGTTCCCACTGCCAAATGCCCTGCAAAGGGCTGCATGGTGCATTTTGCGCCGTGATTGAGCAAAGCTTTGCCCAATCATGGCTGGAAAGCCAACCGCGGCGTAGTCATCAGCTGTCAATAGGTTTCCCAGTTGAGGGCTGAATAAAAAAAATGCCGGTTAAAAAAAGACCTTCGGGTCTGCTATGGATTTTAAGGGGAACTCCACTCCAATTTTTTTCAGAAGGTGTGGGAGCCCCCCAAAATCCATACCGGACCCTTATCTGGCCATGCAGCCTGGCAGCTCAGGAAAGGGAGAGGACGAGCGAGCCAGGCCACATGCCTTCAACATGGGGTGATGGGTGCTTTGGGGCCCCTACCCATTCACCAAAAAAAGTGTCAAAAAGTAATAAAAAGCCAGAGACCATTTTTGACAATTCCTTTTATTAAAAAAATAAAATAAAATAAAAACATTGGTGTCCCCCGATGTAAATTCATCGTCATTAATGCCTCACCCGAAAAAAACAAAACAAAGATGCTCCCGCTGCCTACTGCAGGCTCCACTGTTTGACAGTTCTTATATAGGTAAGGGGCAGAGCCAACCGGCGATGTCACCTCGTGGCACCACCCCCTTGTGACGTTGCTGATCCAACATGCTCAGACTTGTGATGTCAGAAGTGGGCAGTGCCACCAGATGACATAGCGAGGTGTCCTCGCCCCTTACAGTATAGCAGTGAGGGGCCCTGGTAGGTTAAGGTTTTGGATTCTCATCACCTGTGTTGCATTTAGCACCCAATGACGCACATTAACTACACTTGCATTACTGCGCACCGATATGTGTTGTTTTTTTTTTTACGTTACTTAGTATTTGCGTTGAAGTGCCTTGAATGCATGGTATGCCTTATTTTTGAACTAGGCACTAAACAATGTATTTTGTCTCGTAAGTGTGTTCGGCCTGCACTGAACAACGTTGGCCAAGGCATAGTTTTGGTAAACGTTAGATTGGCTGGAAGTATGAACCCTAAATCCATTAAAGCCCATTTCCAGATAAGGTTCAACCCTCTCTGATCCCCTCCACCCCACCCTTCTCTCAACCATTCAGCACCTTCTGCAGCTTTGCCCTTGTCAGCTTCTGGGAAAAGCGACCGTGGCTCCAGCACTGCAGTCTATACTCGCATCCACCGGTCACCTCTTGGTGACCTCATCATGCTTTGCAGTCTGAGAGAACAACTCCACTGGATGGCTAATCAAAGTGCCAATGTCACCCAGTTAGCAACATGGGCAACCAAATATTGACCCTTCTCCTAAATGTAAAAGATACAACTTGGGACCCAAAGGGAGCACATAACCATGTATTTAGGTAAGTAGAAGTTTTTTGTTTTTTTTAAACAAAACATAGTGATTAATTGTGGAAGGTGGGTGTAAGGGGTGGCCGAAATGTAACTTTTATGTTAAAAATACAAAAAAAAAATGTACATACAAAATAATATTAAATTAGTATATTTGAGCAAACACAAGAATAGCAAAATTCACAATATATGGTAGTAAATGTTGACAGAGGTTCTAATATTTCACCATTTAGAGGCACCAATTGTTTAGCTGGAGTTAGGCCTTATTATACACCTGTTAATGTGCCAAACAAGACTTGTCTAGTGAGATATCCTTCAATTCAGTACTAAAATCCTTCTCCTGTGCTTCAGCTCATCTTTAACCACTTCCTTACTGGGCATGTATACCCCCTTCCTGACCAGGTGAAATTTCAGCTTGCGGCACTGCGTTGCTTTAACTGACAATTGCGCGGTCGTGCGGTATGGCTCCCAAACAAAATCGATGTCCTTTTTTTCCCACAAATAGAGCTTTCTTTTGGTGGTATTTGGTCACCTCTGCAGTTTTTATTTTTTGCGCTATAAACAAAAAAATGACGACAATTTTGAAAAAAAATACAATATTTTTTACTTGTTGCTATAAAAAATAGCCCAATTTTAAAAAAAAAAATTCAGTCTAGGCCGATACGTATTCTTCTACATATTTTTGCTAAAAAAAAAAAAAAAAATCGCAATAAGCGACTGGTTTGCGCAAAAGTTATAGCGCCTACAAAATAAGGGACAGAATTATTTTTTAATTTTATTTTTTTACTAGTTATGGCGGCGATCTGCGATTTTTATTGCGACTGCGACATCATGGCGGACACATCGGACACTTTTGACACATTTTGGGCACCATTCACATTTATACTGCAATCAGTGCTATAAATATGCACTAATTACTGCCTAAATGTGACTGGCAGGGAAGGGGTTAACACTATGGGGTGAGGAAGGGGTTAAATGTGTATCCTGTATAGTGTTCTAACTGTGGGGGGAGGGGGGGTGATTGGGGGCGTGACCGATCTGTGTCCCTATGTACAAGAGACACAGATCGGTCTCCTCTCTCCCTGACAGAACGCTGTCATTGTGAGAGCCGGCAATGAGAAATGATCTCATATGTTTACATATGAGATCATCTCTCATTCGCTGCACAGATCGCATTGCAAACGGCCACTCTGATTGGCCGTTCGCGGCGATCTGTGATTGGACACGGCCAGCACAGAATTCCCTGCTGCGCGCTCTGGAGCGTGCGCTGGGAACGACTAAAGGGGCTGCCGTGAAAACACGGCGCCCCAGAGAATTAGAACCACCCTGCGGCCGTATATAGTCGTACGGCCGTAGGGAAGTGGTTAATGTTACTGAGTACTTCCTATTCATGCTTTTATTTCATTTATTCCACTTTCAATGTGCTCTTGGCACTCAGAAACCATATTAAACAAGAAACATTATAAAACACAAGGTCAAAACACTACCTGGTCTTAAAAAAAATGGTTACAGTGCACTTTGCTTCAATATGCTTTATTTTACAGTAGTTTGTACTTATTTTGTGTAAAGAAGGAATAGTTTGCAGGACGAATTAAAATCTATTTATTAATGCGCAGCAAATTCTTTAACCACCTCAATACAGGGCACTTTCACCCCCTTCCTGCCCAAGCCATTTTTCAGCTTTCATCGCTGTCACAATTTGAATGACAATTGCGCGGTCATGCAACACTGTACCCAAATTAAATGTTTATCATTTTTTACCCACAAATAGAGCTTTCTTTTGGTGGTATTTGATCACCTATGCGGTTTTTATTTATTGCGCTATAAACAAAAGAAGAGGGACAAGTTTGAAAAAAAAAAAAAACACAATATTTTTAACTTTTTGCTATAATAAATATCCCAATTTTTTTTAAATAGACCATTTTTCCTCAGGTAAGGCCGATACGTATTCGTATACATATTTTTGGTAAAAAATTGCATTAAGCGTATATTGATCCACACCAGGGAGAAAGCCTTGCATTACGGTGATGAGTTACAGACAGAAGAACAGGAAGTGAGGATTTCTCAGAAGAAATAAGGACATTTAGGAGCAAAATGGGAGGATGAGGTAAGTGAAGGAGGACTGCACTAAGGTAAAGGAAGCTATTTAGGGAAAAAAAATATTTCATTTACAACCCCTTTAAAGACTTAAAGTCCAAGGGCCAGATTCACGTACATCTGTGCATTATTGGCCTGGCGTAGCGCACCGACTTTACGCTAGAATGGCGCAATGTAGCGGCGCAATCACCCTATTCTCGTCGGTTTTACGCAGAAATTTGCGCCTGCGCAACGTTATTTCTGAGGCGCAAGGCGGAGTAATACAAATTGGGAAGGACGTGGGCGTGTTACATTGAAATGAGCCATGACCCCATGCAAATGAAGGGCCGGCCTGATCACGCATGCGCGCTTGAAGCAGACCATGGTCAGCACCTCTGTGCAAATGCTCACAACTCGGGAACGGCGCAATCAGTGAAATTGGAAGTGGACTAGGGCAAAATCGTGAACTACGCAGACAGCATAAATAGACAGACAGAAACGCACTTCCTTTGCAAAAGTACATCCCTTTGTATCCCTCCCAAGGTGCTTTTGTTCTGTTGTTAGTTGCGTTGTGGTTTGTCTTTGTGATATTTGTGGACTGTGTGATCTAGTGTTTGTTAGAAGATATTTGAAAGTGATTTTTGGTGACTGCTTGTGAGAGTTTTTGGTTGATAGTTTTTTTTATTTGTTTGTTTTCTTGCTTGATTTTTCCTGCTTGTTTTTGTGAGTGATTTTTCCTGCTTGTTTTTGTGAGTGATTTTTCCTGCTTGTTTTTGTGAGTGATTTTTGCTGATTGTTTGGGAGAGAGTTTTTGTATGAGTATGACGGAGAGAAAGAGGAAGTTAAATTTTACTTTGGGGGAGAAACAAATTCTTGCCCGGGCCATTTCCCAATATGGGCGTTTTCTCCACGGCCCGGAGAGTGCCAACACCACCCCGGCCAGGAGGCGTGATATCTTGCAGAACATTACTGACGAAGTGAATGCATCGGGGGGGGGAGAGACCCGGACACGGTCGGGGATTGAAAAGAAGAAGATCAATGACCTCCGGCGTCTGGTCAGAAAGAAGCTGGCCAAAATGGTAGCCCATGCCAGGGCCACAGGAGGGGGCCCACCATGCCATGTTAGGCTGACAGCGGAGGAGCGTGCGGTGGCCCAGACCTTTCATAGACAACATGAAACGTGGAGGGCCTGCCCGGCTATGACTCAAGTCATGAAGGCGTTGTGACGGTGGTAGAACATATCCCCGTCAAGCCTTCCCTTCTTCTCCCATAAAAGAAATCGCCCAATATTCCATGAGTAGGAATATCCCTGGAATCGCCGAATAATCCATACATGAGCCAAGGCTTAATGCTGAATGTAAACAGGACACACTTTATTGAAAGTACACAGCACACTTTATACAGGATTTGGAACATCCCGCCCCCAACAACCGCTTTCCTATTGGTCCATTGTAAAGTATGAGGAGAAAATTCTACTGCGCTACTGCGAGTGTTGGAATGTACCAATGTCAGAAAAGACTGTGAACTAAATCCACTATATCTAAAGGTAACAAGCCGCTAGTGGATAATTGAAAAAAGGTGATAAGCGCTAAAGTGTGTGTGAAAGGTGTACAAAGATAAATAAACGTGATAAATAATTCAAAATAAAACAAAGTGCTAAGCTGGTAGGTGGTGAGACAGACTAACACAGTGGATGTTAGTAGCTACACCCTAATAGCTAGGTGAACAATGCATAACAATGGTGAAAGTCTATGGTGAAGAGACACGATGGGTTAAAGTTGACTGATGGGGGGCGTGGCTTGGCGCGCGAAGGAGATGGCAGCTTAGCTCAAGAGCTCCGTCGGTAGCACGGCCCTAACCCGTCTCTCTGCACGGAGATCACCCGAGGATGAGCAAACAAGGTCGCCACTCCCATCACACCCGTTCCAAGCGACTATCGGCTGCTAACACAGGGCGAAATATCTCTGATTTGTTCCGTAACCAAGCCGCAGTGCTGAAGATTTCAGCGGGGGGCAAGATGGCGCCGGTTCACGCAGCCGAGGACTATAGCGAAGATTCCCAATCGGCTACCGAGGATGTTGGTAGGAAAAGCACTAGAGCTGACCACCCTCTCACATACTCGGACATGTCTGGCTTCGCCGCGGATATTAAGGCTTCCTTCTCGGCCGCCATCACAGACTTAAAGACAAGCCTCATTGTCCTGCAGGAGAAAATGGCCACCACAGAAGCGGAGGGGAGGCACAGGGATGTGGCGATCCAAAGGCTTGACAGAGTCGTTACCACGCATTCACTCCACTTTATCGAGGTAAGCAGACACCTTGAAGACCTCGATAACAGAGGACGGAGGAACAATATTCGGGTACGTGGCATACCAGAATCGGTAGACACGGATCAGATAGTGCCTGTCCTCCAGAGGGTCTTCAACAGTCTCCTTGAAAGGCCCGAAGACTCGGCGATAGACTTTGTGAGAGCGCATAGGGCACTTAGAGCTAGAGGCCCAGACACACAGCCACCCCGGGACATCATTTGCTGCATGCAGAACTTTGGCCTCAAGGAAGAGGTGATGCTAAAAGCCCGCAGGAACGAGCACATTGTGTTTAATGGGGAGAACATCAAGCTGTTTCAGGACCTCTCCCAGATAACCCTCAAAAACCGCAGGGCCCTGCGACCTTTATTGGACAGGCTGAGGGAAAGAGAGTTACGTTATACCTGGCGCTTCCCCTTCGCCTTGCTAGTCACACATGGAGGCAGACAGCATACGCTCCGTACCCCCATCGACCTCCCCGAATTTTGCGATGCGCTGCAGCTCGGCCGGGTGGATTTGCCGGATTGGTACCAAGAGTATGCTGTACCACCTAGAGACAGGAGCCCGACGAGATCCCCTCTGAACACGCCGGAGAAACAACTCTCCAAGAAGCAGAGACCAGCCCGTCATGAAAGTCAGCAGATGGGATCCCCAGGCATCCGCGCTCACTCCTCCAGGAACCTGATGGAAGCGTGAACCTTCTGAACCTGCACTAAGTCATTCCATGTAACAGGCTATCTACTTGGGTCGTCAGCGCTTCATCTGCGAACTGCACAGTTGGCATTTTGCCCTTTCCCCATGATTGTGTTGCCGGGCCCCCAGCCCACATCGCTGAGGACAGCGGTTTGGTCGTGTGGTTGTCCAGCGCGCCATGACTGCACTATCGCTGCTGAGCCGCAAGAGACTGACACGCCAGTCACCGGAACCTCACTGCCTGACCTTTGGTAACTATTTCTTCCTTTTTGTTCTATGTTTTACCTCCCCTTCCATGCCCTCCCTTCTGCAGCCCTCGCTCCTCTTGGGATCAGGAGAGCTGGGTAGTAGAAACTACCGAGGGTTTATGCCCGCGCAAATGATTAGCCCCCCCGCAGTCCTGGTATGCCCCACACTGACTTTATCAGTCCACCTGCTTGCTAACTACGGGCACCCTGGGAAGGGAGAGGACGGCGGACTTCCACCCACGTGAGGCAAGGTACCGGTTGCATACGTGAGCACTCTTGCCTTGATTTTGATTGTGACTGTCTCTGAACACAGACTATGGGCTGGGGTGTCAGCAGTTTAAGGGGAAACGTGCAGTCAGATACATGATGGGATACCTATTGACCCACCCATGTGCTTGTCTATAATTAGATGCTTTACTTATGGCTTCCTGCCACTATACTGTTGTAAATGTGATTTGTCTCGCATAGGGGGTGATGATTGGGTTCGGAGCACCTATTGATGCGAAGCCTAATCACTCTTCCTAGCGACCATGCCTGCGTATGTTTTAATGCTTACGAAACACTTGTTTGTTAATTCCAATGATCTTCCCGTTGCAGAGTAGATCCTTTAGCATACATTTTGTCTTTTGACAGGGCCGTTGCCCGACCGTTCTCTATTTAAATATACTCTTCTGTGTCCTCTGTCTACGTGTGATACAGATACGTTAGCCGTCTGTTTGGTGCGCATCCCGCGCTCCCCCACAGGGTGCTGAAGTGGGCCCTAGGGCTCAACTTGGCACGCTGAATTGAGTTTCCCGGAACGTTTTATACGTTCGGGAGAAGTGATTCTCATACTCTCTTTTCCCTCTCTGTATCCTACTACCTCTACCCCACCCCCTCTTTCTAACACTACACTTCAGATCCACTAATCCATACCTCCCTCCCCCTCATTGCCTTCCCTCTTCCCTCCTAAAAAGTACTTGGTGATCTTAGAGCTCAGAACACGGTAGGTTAGCTAGGACCCCCTGCGCAACGTTGGGGCTCCCTTCTCTCTGTGTGTGAACATGGCTTACTCTGGCCTAGGCCGCAACCCCTCAGTGTTATCCCACAATGTCAGAGGCCTGAACATTCCTGAGAGACGCTCAGCACTGCTGAGGGAACTCAGGAAAAGCAGACCCGACTTCGTTTTCTTACAGGAAACGCATTTCAGGTCGGGTCAGGTCCCCAAACTCACTAATTCATATTTCACGGAGGCTTACCACGCCACTAACGATTCATCTAAAACTAAGGGGACAACCATATTAGTCAGCAGACACGCCTCTTTTGAGCTTACCGACAAACTAATTGATCCAGGAGGTAGATTTGTTTTTATTAAGGGAAAATGTGGGGGGATCCCAATTACGTTAGCCAACGCATACTTTCCCAACACGTCTCACCTGACCTTCTGCCAGAGACTGATCAGGGAGCTGAAAGGATTCAGCTCCGGGCGCTTAATCCTTGGAGGGGATTTCAATGTACCCTTGAATCCCCTCTCAGACACCTCAGTAGGAAAGACCTGCATCACATATAGGATCCTAAAAAGGATCAAAGCTCTCCTACACTCTCTCGACTTAGTAGACACATGGCGCTTCCTGCACCCAGATGACAAAGACTATACTTTCTACTCGAACCCGCATAATCGATATTCCAGGATCGATTACTTGTTCATCTCACAACAAGACCTGCATGCTGTGTCAGAAGCACATATAGGGATTCAGAGTCTCTCTGACCACGCCCCAATCTCCCTCACCTTGAACCCGACAGTACCCCAGGCCAGATCCCCAGTGTGGAGACTGAACGCCTCTCTGCTCACTGACCAGACCTTGCTCCGTGAGCTGAAACTGGCCCTTAATGAATATTTCAAGCACAATGTCACACCGGACATAGACCCATTGACTGTATGGGAGGCCCACAAATGTACAATCAGGGGAGAATTGATCAGGATGGGCTCGAAAAAAAAAAAGGAGAGAGAGGCGAAGATCTTAAAGCTAATGCATCAGATTCGTCTCCTGGAGACCCAGCACAAACAATCCCTATCTACCCAATCAGCGACTTTGCTGTTGGAATCAAGAAAGGCCCTGAGACAGATAGTAGACTCTAGGACTAAAAGGTTCCTTTTCTTTCAGAAAAAGCTCTACTATGAACACGGGGACAAGCATGGTAGTTTGCTGGCCAGGGCCTTAAAAGGCCCGACCTCACAGTGCAACATTAAGGGCATACAGAACAAACTAGGCAGAATCGACAGGGAAACAAGTAAGATAGCGCAACATTTTCAAGAATTCTACACCAACCTCTACAATCTATCGCCACACCAAGCGCCTAATGGCTCCAGGGAGTTCAGGTCACAGGCCATTAAGGATTACCTGATAGAGTCCTCTTTACCCTCACTGTCTTCTGACGACGCTTCCCTCTTAGAGAAGGACACCTCTGAATTACGGGCCGCAATTAAAGATTTGAAGACGGGCAAGAGCCCTGGGCCAGACGGGTTTAGTGCCATTTATTACAAGACATTCATAGACGTCCTAGTCGCCCCTCTCCAGGACGCCCTAAACTCCCTATCCACACACAGGGAGGTGCCACCTGATTTCTTGTCAGCTTATATCACGGTGCTGCCCAAACCGGGCAAAGACCCATTACACTGCGCAAGCTACAGGCCGATATCCCTGCTAAACTTAGATGTCAAGCTGATGGCGAAGATTATCGCCAACAGGTTGAGACCCCTACTACACAAATTGATAGGCCCATGCCAGGCTGGCTTCATGCCAGGCAGAGAGGCCAGGGACAATGTCACTAAGTCCCTTAACCTCATTCATGCGGCCTGGGAGCGAAAGATCGAGGGCTTTCTCCTGTCGACGGACGCGGAGAAGGCCTTCGATCGAGTAGACTGGAACTTCATGTTAGAGGCTTGTCGACATGCGGGCCTAGGCCCACACATGATGGCATGGATTTCAGCGTTATATAGGAATCCCTCAGCTAGACTCAAAATTAACGGCTCGCTCTCTAATAGCGTGAGCATCACCAACGGGACTAGGCAGGGTTGCCCCCTGTCACCTTTACTTTTTATAATCTCACTGGAACCCTTCATCAGGAGGGTCCTGGCAAACACCACCATTAAAGGGTTTAGATTGGAAGGGAAGGAGTTTAAAGTAGCGGCCTATGCCGATGACCTTTTGTTTTTTCTGTCAGACCCGCATACTACCTTACCGTCCCTCCTGAAAGAATTCTCACTGTACGGCCAGTTAGCGAATCTTAAAATTAATTATTCCAAATCAGAAGCATTGAACATCACGCTGCCAGAGACAGCTTTGAGGCTGGCACAAAGCAACAATCCCTTCACATGGCAGACCTCTGCCATAAAATACCTTGGAGTTTGGCTAACCCCCAGGCTCCAGTCAATCTATGAGCGGAACTTCCCCCCCCTTTTCAAAAACATTGAACATGACCTGAGGGCCTGGCATCCTGGACATTTCTCATGGTTTGGCAGGGCAGCCATCTGCAAGATGACGGTCCTTCCCAGGGTGTTGTATCTGATCAGGGCCTTGCCGGTTAAAATCCCTGCCAGCTTCTTCAAAAACCTTCACTCTATCCAGATGAAATTCATATGGGCGCATAAACCCCCCCGCATAAAATCGAATCTTTTGACTAAACCTAAAGCGCAGGGTGGACTAGGTGTCCCTGACTTCAGGGCTTATTATTATGCCTCCCATATGCCTCCCATATTGGCAGGATCATCGACTGGCATTGTCATTTGGCCAGCAAGGATTGGGTGGAGATTGAGTCCCTACTCATCTCCATCCCCCTGCAGTACTCGCCCTGGATGTCCAGGACCTCCTACCCTTGGTCGGTTAAAACCCACCCACTAGTCAGCACCACACTCAACATCTTTCACCAGCTAACTAAACACGCCAAATTCTCATCCCCCCTGAGCCCTCTCACCCCATTGACAAATAACCCGGAGTTCCCCCCGGGCCTGGAAAACGGATTCTTGAGATCCGACGCCAATGCTCCCCCTACTTGCACGACACTGCTTTGAAGATCGATCAATGAAAGACCTGACACAGTTCAGGGCTGACAATGCTATCCCTCTCCTGCCCTGGTGGTCATACCTTCAAATCCGCAGCTTTGTAACCAATCGCACCCACGAAGCACATCTGACCAGAGATCTTACTGAACTAGAAAGGATCTGTGACAGGGGGGATCAGGTTCCTAAATCAACCTCTTTGGCTTATTCATGGCTACAAGATGTGACAGACCCCGGCCCGAGCAAACTTAGGGAGAAATGGTCGGTGAGTTTGGGTACCCAGATCACGGAGGCCCAGTGGACCAGAGCCTGTATCCTGTCACACAAGTGCTCCATAAGCACTAGATTACAGGAGACGGCTTACAAACTCATAACACAGTGGTATGCCACGCCGGAGAGAGTCCATAGATGGTTCCCCCAATCCTCGGACAGGTGCTGGAGATGCCATAGAGAGAAGGGAACCCTATTGCATATTTGGTGGCAGTGTGACATGATAGCACCTTTCTGGCTGGAGGTCAGTGCAATCATAAGGCGGATCACGGAGACCAGGCTTCCCCTTGACGCAGCATGCTGTTTGCTGCATGTCTCACATCTCTCCCTCAGCTCCTAAAATCCCTGTCCAGACACTTACTAAATGCGGCCAAATCACTGATCCCACTACATTGGAAGTCTACAAGGACCCCCACAGTGTCGGACTGGCTGCGTAGGGTCGCTGACATCTGTGAGATGGAGGACACCACAGCCCAATCCACCGAAAGCGTGGAAAGATATCACAAGACGTGGTCTCCCTGGTTCGCCTTCAGATACTCAAAGGACTACGAATCTTTGTTAAATGAGTAGGGCAGGGTTGGTGAGAAAGCATATTTACCCTTGTATATGAATTGTCATCTGCCCTATGCTAAACCTGTGTCTGGACACCCTGGATGTTTCTACTTTCAGCCCATTCATTCACCTAGCGCTGTGCTCCATGTGACCTTATATTGTTTTCATTATTTGAATTTTCTTAACCTTGGATGTATGATCCTCTGCTAGCTACCTCCTCATAACTATGACCTTTGATGTTCCCCCATAGCCATTATTCATTACGCAATGATATTTTCACGAGCAGAAATTCACCATACCTCCCGCCCTATCCCCTCCTCCCCCCACTGTCTGTCTTTCCTCCTTCTGGCTTTAACTCGCCATCCTCCCTTTCTGTCAACATCATATGGAAGATTCTTTAGACCATGTAAGGGCAAACCCCCATAACTCTACAGATATGAGGACGTGGTCCTAGACCGGTCTACGCTAGACACACTCGCCCCCCTTACAGTTTAATGTGATGTGTAAGTCTATACTTAACCAATGTATTCGTGCTCTGCAAATTTGTTGTAATTGCGCCTTCCATTTGTACCTGTACATTTGATTCTATACTACCTTTTTTCCTTAATAAACTTTGATGTGATAAAGTTGACTGATGGGTCTTCTGTAAGGGGTGAACTCATCCGAAAAACGGTCTCATATTGCCCTTACCTTAAGGTGATGGTAACAGTGCAGTAGGTAGGCAATGATGGTTCCTTCTCTTGTAGTCTCTATGGGGCTTCCTGGCGCTGTGTATATAAGTGGTCGTCCGTGGTATAAATTCCAGGATCTAGCGGCTCATGATGACAAGTCAGAGCGTGGGATAAAAGGATACCAAAGATAGTGAAGCCCGTTAAGCAAGAGGGGGGTTTTAATAGAAAATAATAAGCCTCTTACATAAAAATGTGTAAAACACGCCAAACAAACAAATGGATACAGAGCACGGCGAATACAAACGCCGTCTTGCGTCTGTTAGCCTCCGGTTGGCTGTGAGTGTCACGTGGTCGCACTTTCTACGTCGTTACGTCACGGTCTCGTGACTTCTTCAGGGATGCTGATTGGCTGTTACGCCAGACCTTAAATACTCGATAACCGGAAGTAAACAAAGCGCCATTTTCTTGAAGTCCATATCTTAGGACTGCATTCTGGCACTAGGTGGAGCCGCAAATGGCAATATACAATACATGGCTATGCTTGGAAGTGATATATATCACTACAGCGTACACCCAGATACTGAATATGTTTAAAGACACATCGTGTATAGTCAATGTGTGGAAATGGCTTTCTGGAGAAGACCATACAGTAAATGCTATAGGTTGCATACGGTCTAAACATTATCAGGGCATGTATAGGACACTACAGGTACTAAATTGATTAATAAAAAAAAGAATTAAAATATATAAAAAATGGATATAAAAAATGGAAAAATATATTTCTATTGGCCAACCCGTATTAACAATGTTATTTGCTATATACATGGGTAGGTGGAATGGTCCATTATATGGAATATAGTAGGTACCCATATACATGTGAGCTCAACTGTATCGGATGCATAGGCATATAGCTAGCTAGACCAATACCCTGACATCCAACCTGAGGTCAGCAGATAACATAGATAGTATAGTACCACATCCAACTATGTGTGGAATAAGTACATATATATATAAGTAAATGTATATAAGACATACAATATGTATGAAGCATTATAAAATGGAATAAAATAAATTAAAATAAACTAAATTGCATAATTGGTAGCAATCCCTATATTATTGGCCTGATGCACCGATGTTGCTGATATCTGAACCTGCAGGTACAGTCAACTGTGAATAAATTCTATGTGAATCAGCCAACATCCATGCATAATAATACATCTAATAGATATAGGCATGGTTGGACTGCATGTAATAAAACAATCTAAAAATTATTCAAGAAACAGTTAAGGTCAAAGTCCACGTTGAGGCCTGAAGGGGTTAATGTATTCAATGTGTGAATCCAACGTGATTCCTTTTGGCTAATAACCCTTATCATATGGCTACCTCTCCATGATGGTTTATATTTTTCTATTCCCCAAAATTGGAGAGTGCTAGGGTCTTGATTGTGTACTTGTGCGAAATGTCTCGGTACGCTATGTTTAGTGCGTCCTTTGATAATGTTGCGCACCTGTTCTTCTATTCGTACTTTCAAGGCTCTTTTAGTTCTGCCTACGTACTGCAATTTGCAGTCACACTAAAGTACATATATGACTCCTATAGTATGACAGCCTATGAAATCTTTAATCTGATACGTTTGTCCTGTATTGGTACCAGTGAACTGCATTCTTTTCCCCTGGAATTGTCTCGCATGTCTACATGTGAAACAGTTTCTACAGGGAAAGAAACCTTTTCCATCAAAGAAGGAAAAGTTAGGTTTTGGAGGGGGTACAATGACTCCTTTAACTAATATGTCTCTGAGTGTGGGAGCTCTCTTAAATACAATATTGGGTCTAGGTGGAAGTATGTGTTTCAGATCCTTGTCACTTAGTAGTATAGGCCAATGTCGTCCAATAAGTTTCTTCACATCCCTATATTGGGTGTTGTAGTCTAATATAAGACATGGTGCATTGTCCTGTTTACCCGTGGTGGTCTTTTTGTTCTCCAACATTGTTTTTCTGTCCAGATTCTGGACATGTTGGATCTGTTCTTTCAACCATAGTCTGTCGTATACTTTTTCTTCAAACCTATTGCCAATGAAATTGGCTTGTTCTTGGAAGTCTTCTTCCTTCGTGCAATTTCTCTTTAATCTTATTGATTGGACTTTGGGTATATTATATAGCCATGGTTTGAAGTGGCAGCTGTCTATAGACAGGTAGCTGTTAGTATCTACTGCTTTGAAGTGTGTTTTTGTTGCGATTCTGTTCTCTTCCAATGAGATATTTAAATCTAAGAAGTCTACTGATTTTTCATCTATTTTCCAAACTAGTTTGATGTTTTTATCATTGTTGTTCAACTCATTCAGGTAATTTTCCAGACTCTGTTTACTGCCATTCCATATTATGATTACATCATCGATGTATCTTTTATATAGTGTGAGTTCTGTTGGCATACTGGTATAGACCGCTAGTTCTTCCCACTGGGCCATAAAGGCGTTGGCCACGCTAGGGGCAAATTTGGCACCCATGGCTATGCCTATGGCTTGCTTGTAATAGATTTGGTCATGCCAGAAATAATTATATTTCAAGCAGAATTCAAGGCATTTGATTAGATATTTACGCTGTTGACATATCAGGTTGCTATGGTTGCGTAGTAGCCATTTTGTAGCATGGCAGGCCTCATGGTGTCCTACTATCGTATACAGTGATGTAACATCTGCCGTAGCTAGTAGTGTCCGGCCTTCTAATACTGTTACAGAGTCAATGAGTTGGAGTACATGTTTGGTATCTTTTAGGTAGGCTTTGGTATTTTGAACCGCAGGTTGGATAAAGTAGTCGATGTATTGTCCCATCCTTGATGTGAGGGACTCTATACCGTTGACAATGGGGCGTCCCGGTGGGTTTTCTTTCGACTTATGAATCTTCGGTACAGTATAGATTATTGGGATGCGGCAGCATTCTGGTATAAGGTATTTAGCTTCTTTTTTGTTTAAAATATCTTTTTTTACTCCTAAGTTGACCACTAGTTTTAATTCCTTTTTGTATTTGTGTGTTGGATTACCTGACAGTCTGATATATGTGTCCTTATCAGACAATTGTCTGGTGATCTCTCCCATATATTGTTCTTTAGATTGAATGACTATAGCTTATACCTTATCTGCAGGGCGGATAACTATATCATTTCTGTCTGTGAGGAGTTGAATACCCTTTTTCAGATGTATTGGGTCAAAGCTCTTCTTCACTTTGAGAGATTCCAAATCTTCCAATACTGATCTTTTGAATACTTCTATATGGTGATTGTCAGAGACTTGTGGATTAAATGTCGAATTGTTTCTTAATGAGCTATAGTTGATTTTGACTTTGGGTGATATACTTTGATCAACTTTGGCACTGGGTTGGATGTTTTGAAATCTATCATTTAGGAAATATTTCTTCATGTTTAGTTTTCTAATATATTTCCTAATCCCAAAGTACGTGTCAAATTTGATCAAGTTTTTCACTGGTGCATGTTTAAGTCCCCTGTCCAAGACTGCTAGTTCTTCAGGCGTGAGTGGGACCGAGCTCAGGTTTACCACGTTCCACGTTTGTATTCGCCGTGCTCTGTATCCATTTGTTTGTTTGGCGTGTTTTACACATTTTTATGTAAGAGGCTTATTATTTTCTATTAAAACCCCCCTCTTGCTTAACGGCTTCACTATCTTTGGTATCCTTTTATCCCACGCTCTGACTTGTCATCATGAGCCGCTAGATCCTGGAATTTATACCACGGACGACCACTTATATACACAGCGCCAGGAAGCCCCATAGAGACTACAAGAGAAGGAACCATCATTGCCTACCTACTGCACTGTTACCATCACCTTAAGGTAAGGGCAATATGAGACCGTTTTTCGGATGAGTTCACCCCTTACAGAAGACCCATCAGTCAACTTTAACCCATCGTGTCTCTTCACCATAGACTTTCACCATTGTTATGCATTGTTCACTTAGCTATTAGGGTGTAGCTACTAACATCCACTGTGTTAGTCTGTCTCACCACCTACCAGCTTAGCACTTTGTTTGATTTTGATTTATTGTACACCTTTCACACACACTTTAGCGCTTATCACCTTTTTTCAATTATCCATTGTAAAGTATGCAGTCTTCACTCAGGTCCTCTTAAACCATGCAAATGAGGACTTGAAAATTACACAGCAGAGATTGGTCCCAAAGCTTGAATAGCCTGAATATGTGTGTTGAGACAGAAGCCCCCAGGGGGTAATTACTACAATGAAGCAATCAGAACAACAATTAACATGAGTCAATTATCTAATCGGGTGGCTAGGCGTCTCGTCTCTGACACGGCTATTCATCTGCAGAACACAATGGAAAGGTATTTCACAAGCCACTTAGCATTGAAAGGTCATTGTCCCTTACTGGCAGCATGGCAATCTGGTTTAAACAGGTTTTACAGATGCCTCTACAAAGGGGAAAGTAATCCAATTATCCAGGGCTAGAGGCAGACCCCATAGAGCACATGGTTGCAAAAAAGTCATGAAACCCTTTAGAATACACAAAGTCACCTTTTACCCATAACACACAGACATTAAAAATAGCAGGGAGAGAATTACACTGAAGTATATAGGCAATTGCATAAAAGTCCTTCACAATGGCCCCCCCTTTTCTCCCTGCTCCGGCAACTCGGTTGGACCTTTCCTGGTCCAGTAGGGTTGACGGGTTCAGAGCTTTTAGTCCGAGGTTAACTCCGTTTGGCGTGACAATCCATCGGCATTCCCGTTTTGCTTGCCTGGGCGGTAATGAATCGTAAAGTCATAGGGCTGTAAGGCCATGCTCCAGCGTAGCAAACGGGCGTTGTCCCCTGAAACCCAGTTAAGCCACACCAAGGGGTTGTGATCGGTGATGAGAGTGAAAGCCCGGCCATAAAGGTAAGGTGTGAGCTTTTTGAGGGCCCATATCAAGGCCAAACACTCTTTTTCAATGGTGGCGTAACTGACCTCCCTTGGCAACAGCTTCCGACTCAGGTATGCCACCGGGTGCTCTCCTCCATCCTCCCCGATCTGGCTTAGTACTGCCCCCAGTCCAAACATTGAAACGTCTATGTGAACAATAAATCTTTTGTTAGGATCTGGGGAGCATTAACCAGAGCAGTCTTTTCCAGGACTGTCTGCCAGGATAACCCATCCGCCTTCCTGGTTTGAGGCCCTGGCCCATAATCAGACGGCAAGAGGCTCGCATTTAGTCCTCTCCAAAAGCCCCTGTCCCGGCTAGGCCTGTCACACATCCCCCCTTTTGGCAGGGGACTAACCCAGTAGGAGACACCAGATGGGTTGTCTCTGAATTTAGTCAGTAGTTCCAGTCCCCCAATGCCGGTATCCATACAGTACCCCAAATCACTTGCTCCAAACCGAGCATTACTCACCCCGCCATCCTCTGCCTCTCTCAGGGAACACGTCTGCCACTGGGGAGAGGCCTGGACTAGCCCTTCTCCCTGGAGTCCTTTCAGCCACTGGAGAGATGACAGGGTGGCTGGGCTCAGTCCATCATGCTGTTGGGGATCTGGGCCAACTGGCCACCATTTATGGGGTATACCAGTGGAGACTGAAGTCCCATCCACTGGTGTGAGGTAAAAATCCCTCAGTGCTTGCAAAGCAAAGCCGACATCCTCCTGTTTCAGTCCTGTACCATTTTCTGGGGTTGTGCCAGTGGAGACTGAAGTCCCATCCACTACCCCAGGAACCCCTTCTTCTGTTAGGTGACAGCAGAGGCCCGGGGCACTCTGCTCTGTTGCCAGCTCTTCCGCTGGGTTGCTGTGAGTGGAGACCACAGTCCCATCCACCGATATCCGCTCAAGCTGTTGTGGGGTGCAGCCGCCAGTAGCATCCTGTCCTGCTGCCAGTGATTCCGCTGGGAGTAAGAGCTTTACCACCTCAGCTGGTTGCTGGGGAGGGGGGCCAACCGCCCCGGCTCCCTGGAACTCCACAGTTGGTCCCGGTGCTGGGCAGAGATGGCTGGCACTCTGCCCTGTTGCCAGCACTTCTGCTGGGGGTGCATAATCCATAACATCCTCTGAACAGTCCATACATTCTGTAATCTGTGGCTGGGGAGTGATCACCATCTTCTCACCCTGAGCCTCCGAAACTGCCACAGAGGTGGGGCAGAGGTCTTGAACCCTCTGTCCGGTGACCAGCGCTTCAGCTGGGGAAGTTCCTTGTAACTCCACAAATACTGCTCTTGGTGCTGGGCAGAGCACAGTGAAGTTTGGCCCTGATACCAGCTCCTCTGCTGGAGGCCCATCAGGTTGTTTTTCCTCAGCAGAAAAATCTATTAAATCCCCTGTCTCTGGTGTCTGGGGATAGGGGTTCACCATCTCCTGTCCATGGAACCCAGAAGATGCTATAGTTACTGAGCAGAGGTTAGCAGAGCTCGGCCCTGCGGTCAGAACTTCAGCTTTGGGAATGGCAATCTCCAGGTTTTCCCCTGCCAATTCACTGGCATACTGCTGGACAGGCACATTCCTCCATTCAAGATCGTCCCATGCAGAAACGGGATCATCAAGGTCAGTCGGCACTTGCAGCATCCGCCATATAACCTCCTGGTCCATAGCGGCAGGGGCAGGTTGGAAAAGCACACTGTTACCCTGCCACATGGACGATTCTTCAGCCAGGATTTCCGCATTGTCCACTGGTAGTTCCTGATAGTTCCAGGCAAAGGGAGCCCGGCCCTGGCGCTGAGCAGAGTCTACCAGCTGTTTGTAGGCGATCTCCAGGTCCCATTCCCGAGCAGCCAGAAATTCCAAATCTTCCTGTAGCCAGTGCGCTTCCGAGATATTCAATTTTTTCTCTCTGTGCTCCATTATGTCCTCCAAGCGCCACTCCCGATCATCCCCAAAGTCGGGATCACTGGACATCCTCCAATACAACAATCCCAGGTCATCATAGTCATAGCCTTCTGTGGGGCTGTCATCCGCTGACCACGGGCACTCTTGGGCTACATACCACCGGAGGGCTCTGTAGCTCTCATTCAGCTGCATCTCTGCCCGGATCAGC
The DNA here is from genome assembly GCA_029574335.1 of Rana kukunoris. Lineage (NCBI taxonomy): Eukaryota > Metazoa > Chordata > Amphibia > Anura > Ranidae > Rana > Rana kukunoris. The sequence goes on from CM056057.1 coordinate 189,664,433, forward strand.
CTGTTTAATTCCGCTATCCACTCCTGCTTCGGTTGTTCCCCCAACAACGGTATTCGTACGTCATACTGCGGCCAGTACCTTGCATAGATGTAGGGCAGGACCTCTCCTTGGTGTTGCTGCTCCAGAGCTAGCGCTTCTTTCCAGAGTTGGCACCGAATCACATCCGCCCATCCCAGCAGGACCTCCTTTGATTCTGGCCCTGTGTGCTGTATCCGCATCTCTTGTAACCTTCTTCTGAATTCCTCTTCCATGGTTACTGGTATCTGTACCTCTCCTCGTCTTTCATTTGGTGCTGCTTCTTTAGGCGTTGTCACCGATCGTCGTATTTCTGCAGCTCTCAGCTCATGTTGCCGCTCTCGTTCTTTCTCATCAAAAGCTTTAAAAGCGCTAAACGGAATCTTCCTTGTGTCTGCTGTGCTGTACTTACTGTTTGGAGAATGTGCGGCTGCTTGTTGGACTGCTGCCAGTTTTAACTGTAGCTCTGCGTCTCTTATTTGTTTAGCCTCCTGCGCTAACAGGGTCATCACTTTCAGCACCACATCCGCCGTTGGGTTCGGACCGAACCATGCTAATTTCTCTCTTATTAGCTTGTTGGCTGGTGATTCCTCCTCCTGAATCACTGGTGTCTCCATCTCTTGTACTGCAGGCCTTGCTGCAACCGAGTTCTCCTGGTCTAGCTCCATTAATTCTGCTATAATGACACGCTTGGTTTTGTTGCTAGCAATCCTTCCACGAACTTCCAGTAGTTCTTTCAGTGTATTTCTTTTAAGCCGGGTGTACCGGTCTTCCATTCACTGTTCCCAGTGTCTGCTTGGAATCCTGGTGTAAAGGAAAGTAGAAGGGAAAATCCCACTGCTGCCACCAGTTGTGACGGTGGTAGAACATATCCCCGTCAAGCCTTCCCTTCTTCTCCCATAAAAGAAATCGCCCAATATTCCATGAGTAGGAATATCCCTGGAATCGCCAAATAATCCATACATGAGCCAAGGCTTAATGCTGAATGTAAACAGGACACACTTTATTGAAAGTACACAGCACACTTTATACAGGATTTGGAACATCCCGCCCCCAACAACCGCTTTCCTATTGGTCCATTGTAAAGTATGCAGTCTGCACTCAGGTCCTCTTAAACCATGCAAATGAGGACTTGAAAATTACACAGCAGAGATTGGTCCCAAAGCTTGAATAGCCTGAATATGTGTGTTGAGACAGAAGCCCCCAGGGGGTAATTACTACAATGAAGCAATCAGAACAACAATTAACATGAGTCAATTATCTAATCGGGTGGCTAGGCGTCTCGTCTCTGACACGGCTATTCATCTGCAGAACACAATGGAAAGGTATTTCACAAGCCACTTAGCATTGAAAGGTCATTGTCCCTTACTGGCAGCATGGCAATCTGGTTTAAACAGGTTTTACAGATGCCTCTATAAAGGGGAAAGTAATCCAATTATCCAGGGCTAGAGGCAGACCCCATAGAGCACATGGTTGCAAAAAAATCATGAAACCCTTTAGAATACACAAAGTCACCTTTTACCCATAACACACAGACATTAAAAATAGCAGGGAGAGAATTACACTGAAGTTTATAGGCAATTGCATAAAAGTCCTTCACAGGCGTGATGCCAGGTAAGGTTTTTTTTCCCTATCAGGTGTGTAGCATGTGTGGGGGAGGGGGTGAAAGGGAATATGTGGCAAGTGTGTGGATCCTCCAACCTGTGAATGTTTTGTGTCATCCACAGATGAGCAGGAGGGTGCTGGGCCATCTGGGCTGACCGCACCATCCCAGCCTGATGAGGACCCCCTGACAAGGCCGGAGTCCTCGGAGGAGGTTGAAGAGGAGGGGGTTGAGGAGGAGTTTGAGGAGGAGGAGGATGTCATGTCAGCCAGTGGATTTTTATTTTTGGAGGAGTCTTCCTCTCTGGCTGGCAGCAGCCAGCCCTCCATAAGGGCTAGCCCCTCCCACTCCTCCCCCAACAGGGCTCCTCTCCCAAGGGCCTCCCCTTCTCCCCGGCCACAAGCCTCAGCTGGAGGCAGGAAGTCGTCCCAGAAGACCAGGGGGATGGCCGAGCTTCTGCCCGCCAATTTGAGAAGGGACCAGGCCCTTCAGACCCGCCATCTGGGACAGGTCAGCCAGACTTTGGGGCGGATGGAGGAGAGCCTGTCCTCCATAAAGGATACGCTTGGGGACCTGGACTGCCACTCCCAGGCTCTTACAAACTGCCTAAACGCACTGCAGACTACAACAGCAGACGTTGGGCAGGATGTGAGGGCCCTCACCCAGGCTATCCAGGCCAACACGGCATCACTAAGTGCTGGCCTGAACAGAATTGCCGTGGCCTTGGAGGGCAGGCCGCCAGGTGGGCAGAGACCAGCCCCCCCCGGATTACCCCCCCTCCCCATGAGTCTCCCCTGAGGAGCCGGGGCCATGGCCGTGGGCGCCCCAGGCATGGCTCACGCCAACGGCATTAATTTGTTTTTCCCCTTTTATTTTTTATTTTTTGCTGGAAATTTTTTATTTTTTGCTGGACATTTTTTTTTTGTGATGTGAATGTTTTTGGAATGTGGGGGTGATATTCCTGCCAGGACCAGGGAGAAGTGATTCCCAGGTCCGTGTGAATGGTGTATGAATGTACAGTGACATAATTGGAGCCGTGGCGTAGTGTTGCTGCTCACAAGCACAGCATGGTGGGCTTGTGCTAATCCAATTAGGTGAGGATGTGATGTGTCTGTGCTAGGGACCACAGTGGTGTGCGTGCATGCATGCATTCTCATTGTGCCATGATTAATGTGTGTGTTTAATGTGCAAAGATGCCTAATGTGAGCTGTCTCCTGGCTGCTCTTCCCTCAGAAGACGGGGTAACCTCGGTTAGGGGGGGATTGTCTGGTTCAGGGGTCAGGTCATCACGTAGGTCAATCTGCAGGCCCTTTCTCACTGCGAAGTTGTGCAGAATGCAACATGCACCAATGATCTGGCACACGAAGTTGGGGGAATACAACAGGGTCCCCCCAGACTTATCCAGGCATCAGAAACGTGACTTCAGGAGGCCAAAGGTGCGCTCCACCACTGCACGTGTTTGGGCGTGGGCTTCATTGTATCTTTCCTCTCCTGGGGTTTGGGGGTTCCGGATAGGAGTCATGAGATGGGGTCCCAGTGCATATGCAGAGTCACCTGTAAGAAAAAACACAGGAGGATGTTAGTCATGCATGTGCCCCTTGTGATGTGTGCATCATTGGGGGGGACAGTCATGCCTGCCACCCATGTCACTCACCAACCAGCCAGCTGTCCCCATACACGTTCTGTTCGAATTCCATTGGGATGGGGCTCTGAATGTATATGTAGCTGTCATGGCTGGACCCGAGGTGTTTGGCACCGACGTGCCATATGAGGCCTTGGGCATCGACTATCACCTGTACGTTGATGGAATGCCAATGCTTCCGATTGCGGTATATGTGCTCTGTCTCATGGGGGGGCTGGAGTGCCACATGTGTGCAATCGATGACCCCCACGGTGCGTGGAAATCTGGCAATTCTGTAGAAATCTGTCATTGCCTTCAGCTGCAGGTCCTCAGTGGTGGGTTTGATGATTTGGTTGGCCATGTGTCTGAAGATTGCAGGGACAACCTGGTGCACACATCTGCTCACAGAGGATTGTGACATCCCAGCCACCACTCCACTTGTTCTTTGAAAAGAGCCACTGGCAAGGAAATGGAGTGTTGCCAGGACCTTGACCAGTGGCTGCACTGCATGTGAGCGGTGTGTTGGGCTGGTGATGTCCTCCTGCAAGGTTATGGTTAATTCCAGAAATGGCATGAGGGGTGAATCTGAAGATGCGATACACCTCAGAATCACTCATGCCAAAGAGGTCTATGCGGGTGCGGTATATCCTCTCCCGTGCCCTCCTCTGTGCCCTCCTCCTTCTTTGCTTGTCTAAAGTCAGTAGTATAGCTATGATCAAGGATGTCCCTGGCATGTTGGCATACAGATTGTTGGGCAACACGTGTGACTGCTCTGCTCCTCACTAACGGTGTTGCTTTCTCTGACATGTAGACGAATTGTCTAATTTTAGACCACCTTTTATATGGTCTAATTTTAGACAGGCCGTGCAGCTGTTGCGCACAGCACGTAGCCTGCGCTGCACCAACGTTCTTTTGTGGATCCCCGTAACTCCCTCATTAGCATATTTGATAAGCAAATCAATGGTGTGTCTAGCGCAGTTTTGCGCGGACGGATGCACCTGTCTAACGAATCTACGCTGGACAAAAAAAAGTAGATTTCTTGCGTATCTCGTTTTGGGGATGCGGAGTATCGAAATGCATGCGCAAATTTAGACTTATGCCGCGCATCTCCTGTTACGCCGGCGTAATCGCTCTGTGAATCTGGCCCCAAATCTTTTTCTGACACTTGTTTATTAAAGTGTATGTAAACCCACTCTCATCCTTTCTAAACTACTGCCATATATTGCTGATCTATAAGGATATACATGTCTCCTGCATGTATCCTTACCTGTCAAATGTCTCCCCTATATGAACTGAAAAACTGCAGATTCTGTGGGTGGGTCTGTTGTCTGGAGCTCGGTGGGTGGAGTTGTGATGTCAGTAGACTCCCGCCCTCCTCTACACTCCCCTTGTCAACATGCATTTTCTCCTGTGTATTCCTTACACTAAATTCTGCTATGATCACTATCATCCAGTCAAAATCCAGAAAGGTAACCACATGAACCACAGAAAAGGAATGGATGTGGGAATGAAAAAATTATGCCTGTCTCAATGCTTGTTCATGAGATATGTAAATAACCTGTCACTCACAGCAAGGGGGCGGAACGGGCAAAAGTTTTTTCCTATTTGTCCATTTATTTCACTGAAGAAAGAGGATTGCTCAGAGCTGGATTAATCTCGTTTTGGGGATGCGGAGTATCGAAACGCATGCACAAATTTAGACTTATGCCGCGCATCTCCTGTTGCCAAGACTGGGCACAGATAATAGGAAATGTTTTACTCTGCATTGTGATAGCAAGTGTAGCGCTGATATTCTCCCATGTCTGATGTGTGTTTGCATACTTTAATAAAACGTCTATGGACATTGCTATGTTTCAGTATTTGGAGCCATCTAGTGGCCAAATACTGGCAATGCAGATATTTTGTTTTTCCTGAGAGAAGCACAAAAGACTAGACAGGAAGTGACTGTTGTTTAGGAAGGAGGAGGTTGACCTTTTTCACCCAGGAGGTTTAGTCACCTACCCATGAACGCTTTCTTGAGCAGTGCATGCTGGGTAGGGAATAAAAAGCAGCCGGAGCGGCCATTTTAGGTCTGTTGGAATCGTGTGGCCTGCCTGAGAGGACCTGGGGGGAGAAGGTGGCCAGATTGCAGAGTCCCAGAGACACTCATCCGAGCATCGGAGGACGGGATCCACCCAGCGGAGCTGAACAGAGCGATTGGCCCAGCTGACGGAGAAGCAAGTTGCAGTCACCGGAAAAAAGTTACCCTACAGAGCCTCTATCCAGTGGATGAGCGGGTCACGGCCCACAGTTTGTTAAATTTCAAACGCAGTTAGACTCATATACAGGCCTCACTGGAAATTATAGTTCCACGAAGGAGCAGAGCAACTGACACTGAGAAGGCTTGAGGCCTATCTACCTTGATGTGTCAAGCAATGTTAAAATAGTTGTTACAGCTACACCAGGAGCATTTTCACTTCAATTTTTATTTCAAGAAGATCCAGGACTAAGTACTTTAAGTAAGATCTCACACATTGCTTATAAAGTAGAGGGAGCTCACAGGTATAAACACACACATATATTCCATATATATATATACACACACACACATATATATATATATATATATATATATATATATATAAATATATATATATATACACACATACACATATATATATATATATATATACATATACACACACACACACATATATATATATAGCATGTAGCATGTAGTTACATTCATTGCGGCCGCTCTTTATAGGTCTATGGTCGGCGTCTCCTACCGCTCTGTGCTTTGCAGGCTGCAGATAGGTGGATGCGTTCGTCTCCCAAAGTCCTAGGCGTCCTTTACTCACGTTACTTGGTTCCGCCCTGACTAGACCCCTTTGATGATGTCGAATGACGAAACTAGTCAGGGCGGAACCAAGTAACGTGAGTAAAGGACGCAAAAGCACAGAGCGGTAGGAGACGCCAACCATAGACCTATAAAGAGCGGCCGCAATGAATGTAACTACATGCTGGTTTATGTTTCAATGTTTGTAAGTGTACATCTATATGGATTTTTATACATACAGAGTTGGATTAAAAGTTTAAATGGTATCACGCTATGTCCATTTCCTTTGTTTTTGCTTATTAACTGCTGAGCATTCAATTGTTTGGAGTGAGGAGACACACATTGAGATCAGCTTGGATCCGGTTTTCTTAAAGGCGTCTGTCTATTTGATCGCTGGTAAGAGGCTTTCTTAAGAGGGGGCTGCTATCCACACCCCCCCCTCCTCTCTCATTACACGAGTGGTGGTGGATCTTCTGGCAACAGCAAGATTTTCTCCTTCATCTTCTTGGGATTGAGTGGACTGATTGATACGTTTTATCACTACTATTTCCTCTCTTAGAAATCTATATACTTGGCGTGGCCTGGAGCGGCTTGCGATAGGACGCTTGTAAGCAGAGCTCCGCCGGCCGAACATCCTGTAGTACTATCCTGAGGCTCTAAAAACTTTTAAAAGCACCTGCTGTGGACCCCCCTCGGATCGGGTGCCCCCGAGAAGCATGTCGCCGCCAAAAAATAAATCCGGGCCGATTGCTAAGCTCTCGCAATACCGCCATGGTGCTGAGCATGGAGAGCAAGATGGCGCCGCTGCACAGGAGGAGGAGGGCGATCGGGGCTCGGACACAGCCAAGCTTCTTCAGGCTATAACGGCTTGCCAGGAGGCTGTCACGTCCTGCCAGACCAACCTAACAGCGCGGATTGAAGAAGTGAAGGTGGATAGATCCTTGGTCAGGCAGGACTTCCAGAAACTCAGAGAACGTGTCACGGAGGCAGAGACTAGAATCAGCATGGTTGAGGACTCCCTTCCCCCACTACAAGCATCCACGGCAGACATGCAATCTCAGGTACAGCACTTGCTGCAGAAACAAGATGAAATGGAGAATAGATTACGCAGGTGTAATCTTCGCTTTATTGGTCTACCAGAGGGAGTGGAAGGGAGAGACCTCCCGACTTTCTTGGAGTCGCTATTGTCTGATACATATGGGAGGGAGTCATTTTCACCTATGGAAAAAAGGAGAAAATCAACTGCGCTAAGATAAACAAAGGAACAATAAAAAGCACCGCAAGAGGGTGCTAGTGATCTAAGGTGATTAAAAAATCAAAAAAAGCTGCACCTGACTGTAGTAACAAACACAGATAAACAAATGACAAAAAAACAGGATGCGCTAAAATATTAACAAATAAACAGTATTAGTGTCCATGGATGGTGATCATAGTAAAATAAACCAAAATAGTGTCCATAAGTGATAAACAGAGAATTGATGTCAGACTGATCCTATTCGAACCAGAGTAAATTAATTAGCTTATTCTTGAAAAACACCAGTGGGAAAATTGTGATGATGACAATAAGCGTGGTGACAAAAAAGTGCTGATAGTAGATCCTCCACCTTGCGGAAAACAATAACTGCTTACCAGAAAGCCGGTGGTCTCTTAGTGAAAAGAAGACCCCAGAATGCATATGTATAACCACTGGAGGAAGATAGTAGGCCAGGTAAGTTGTCAATCCCCTTCAGGCTGGGAGCTCGGAACCAATTTCCAGGGAAAAGCAAAAGAGGCCACAATAGTGTAATAACGTCTTTAAAAATTTATTTAAAAAAAGCCAAAAGCACACTTACATAAAATCAATGCAAACAGGCATGTCAGTGATATGCTGGGACTCCGGCCGGAAGCGATCCATGCAAACACTTGACCCGTCCAAATGAGGAATGGGAAGAGGTATACAGCGGGGGATGAACCGATGAAACACACAATCCCGCCCGACCGGTTTCGCGAGAAGTCGCTTAATCATGGGGCACGGGTGACACACCGGGTCATCCCCCTTTATAGGTCTCGGTAAGAACACTAAATGACGTCAGCAAGATCGTCAATAGCAATGCGCGCGCTCGAGACTAAAAATGCGTGCGCGCGTCACGACAAACAAATAATATAGTGTAGAAAACATAGCTAGAACCGCGCACGTCCAGCAGCGAGTGGAAAAAACCTGGCCAATCACCGCAAAGCTGCCAACCCGCCCTTCGTGCCATCCACCAATCAGCATCCACGAGACGAGTGGTGGAGAGTCACATGACCATAGCAGCAACGTCACGCATCTACGTGTACGCCGAGCGTGTGTGAAGGAAGGTCACATGACAGGGGCCGCCGCGTCACGTATCTGCGCGAATCCACGGCGTCACTGTTGTGCGTCGCAAGCTGACTAGATGGAATAACTAGTGGGCTGGGAAGTCACGTGACCCGGATGATCGCGTCACATGTCCGCGCGCGTCCACAACGCTGCTATACGATGACGGCGCCGCTAGTTTACAAAACAAACCAGCTCATTGGAATAGCCAATCAGCTGGAAAATGGACAAAAACACGCCTCATTACAAGGATCGCCAGGCCAGGAGTGATCCCATTACTGAAAGGCTAACAAACTAATCTAATTAGCAGATGAAACATAGAATATAGACATATAAGGAACTGAATAATTAAAAAAACATCCATAAAAACAATGTGCACTAAAGCTCGCATAAATTTGTAACAAGATTGGTGAGAGTGCCATTCTATATAGCCGCAGCAATCTAGGTACAAAAAATATATAAATATACCCACACATTAGACACCCCCTCTTGTTATATGGCATGTAGACATAGGCTAATACATGGTTAGCGTGTACCTGCCCGAACACAAAGAAGGTGTAATATTCAAAGGCTATATGTATAGGAATTCCCAGATATCTTTAAATGGTAGAAATAAATCAAAGATGGTGTGTTCCAAGATACTCAAAGCAAGGACACTCAAATCATATCAACAGAGCCCTGAATTAGGAGTTATTAATGAAAGCATTAATGTCTGTGTCTATGTTTAAACCAAACGGCGTAAAAGTTTTAGCTCGATATATCCAAGACATTTCTTGTCTGGAGATTTCTCTAACGAGATTACTCCCTCTCCAGTGGGGGCGGTATTTGTCAATCCCAATGAATAACGTATTCGAAGGGTCTCTGTTATGTTTGAGATCGTAATGTCTCGAGACAGAGTGTTTTTCAAAACCACTTCTGATCTTGGAGATGTGTTCATTCAGTCTCACTGATAACGCTCTTTTGGTCCGTCCTATATACTGTAAGCCACACGGACATTGGATAAGGTAGACCACCCCTTTGGACGCGCAGGTTATAAACTGGTCTATTTCAAATGACTGATGGGTGGCTGTGGACTGAAACAAACAGATCTTCCTTTCTCTACAAGTATTAAGGGTGCAAACTTGGCACCTCTTACACCTATAGTACCCTATAAGGTTGTCAAAGAAAGTCCTAGATGTTTTAGGGGGGTCATGTACGCTTGGAGCGATTCGGTTACCAACCGTAGAGACCCCTTTAAAGATCACATTAGGTCTCGTTGGGAGAATAGGAGCCAGAACCTGGTCTGTTGCAAGAATATGCCAGTGTTTCTGTATCAACTTTTTAACACTGTAGTGTTGAGCAGAGAAGGTGGTTATGAATGGTATGGCAAATTTATCATTCACTGCTCCCTTATTCTTATCAACCAGTAATGATGAACGATCTGTGCTTCTGGCTCTCTCCAGTGACTGATGTAGTGAATGTGGATCGTATCCCTTCTCTTGAAACCTGGTTGACAGTACCAATGCCTGACTTTCAAACGTACAGACATCAGAACAGTTACGTCTTAGACGCAGAAATTGCCCTAAGGGTACTGATTTCAGCCAGGTTGGAAGGTGGCAACTGTCAAGAGGTATATAAGCGTTCCGGTCCGTTGGCTTGAAGTAAGTAGATGTTACAAATTTATCTCGCTCAACGGTAATCTGAAGGTCTAGGAAATGGATGGAATGTTGGCTGGTCTCAAAATTAAACTTGATACCCCTGGTATTCTCGTTCAAACCTGACATGAAATCACGTAGGCTAGCCTCACAGCCATCCCACAGGAGGAGGACATCATCGATGTACCTCGCCCAGAGAAGGATCTCTGGACGGCGGCAACTGTCAACGACGTCCTCCTCCCACTTGGCCATAAAGAGGTTAGCCAGACTGGGGGCATATTTGGCCCCCATAGCTACCCCTCTATCTTGTCGGTAAAACAAGTTGTCGTACAAAAAGTAGTTATGAGTGGCTGCATATTTCAACAGCAACATAATAAAGTCGATCTGTGCTTTGATGAGTCCCGATTCTCTCTCCAGGTATAGGAGTACTGCCTCAAAACCCAAATGATGGGGTATGATCGTATACAGAGATGTCACGTCTGCTGTAACCAACCAAATCCCTGGTTTGGGTACAAGCCCATCAAGGATGTTAATCACCTGTTTGGTGTCTTTAATATAGGATGGTATTTTTTGTACCATTGGTTGTAAAAACGAGTCTATATACTTGCCCACCCGGGACGTGATGGAATCAATACCGCTCACGATTGGACGACCCGGGGGGCAAGTAAGGCTCTTGTGCACCTTCGGAAGATAGTAGATGACAGGCGTCCGTGGGGCACTAGGTATCAGAAAAAGAGCCTCTTTGTTAGTGAGAATCCCACTTTTCGAACCCTGTTTCACCAGTACCTCTAATTCCTTTTTGTAGGTGTTAAGAGGATCCCTGTTTAGGGGGGTGTAGGTATCGGTATCATCCACCAACCTGTGCATCTCCTTTAAATAGTCACAATGGTTGAGAACCACTATGCCCCCCCCCCCCCCTTGTCAGCTGGTCGGATGACCAAGGATTTGTTTTCACACAAAGACTCAAGGCCCTTCTGAAGGTCCCTGTTCATCCTTAGTTTTTTTATCTCAAGACCCTCCAAATCACCAAGCACTACGTCCCTGAAGACCCTAATACTGGGGGCTAAGGAGCCCGGTGGATTGAAAAGGGAAGCATTCGACAAAGTTGAATGTTTGTAAACACTGGTCGTCCCTTGCCCAGATATAGGGTTAGTGAGAAAATGTCTTTTAACACTAAGTCTCCTTGCAAATTTATGTACATCCATGTATGTTTGAAATTTGCTGAGGTTTCTGGGGGGAGCATATTTTAAACCCTTATCCAACAGTTTAAGTTCAGTCGTGGATAGTGATTGGTGGCTGAGATTGTAAATACCCACACCTAAGTTCTTTTTCGTTTTGGCCGACTGGGCCCTCCTCCCCCCTCTAGTCCCTCTCTTCGTTTTGCGGTGACTCCCTTGTTGAACGGGGCCCCGCGAAAATCCCAGTTCTGGTTGGAAGTGTTGTAAGGTATATTGGGAGGATGATCGTATCCCACATGCCCATTGGTCGAGTCTGGATAATTGCGATTAAACACAAATGGATTATGGTTGGAATTACCCACACTATGACGTACCCCTGTGGGTGCCACATAACCGCTAGAGTCAAATCCAGACAGGGAAGCAAAACGGTTTTGTGTGGGAATATTAAAACCAAAATTGCCCTGACCTGCCTCTTGTTGTAAACCAAAATTCTGGTTCCCAAACCCCATATTGGGTGGGGGGAACCGGTAATCGGGACCCTTACCCCATGGCTGGGGGGGCGGGAAATGGTCATAGTAAGCTCCTTGACGACTGGGTAAACTACCCCTCGGGGTGCCCTCAGAAGTCACAGCCCTCAGGTTGGTCCCTCTGGGGGGACCCCGACTTTTTTTGGGGTTCCCGTTGGGACCACCAAAGGCTTTCTGACGGGGGGGATGGGTGTTATTCCCAAGTTGGGGTGGTAGGGAAAAGCCAACCACACCCTCAGATTGTGAGGTGGTATCCATCCCTGACTCACTTTCCCTTTTATCAGACATCTTTCTCTGCCATTGAAAGACCAAATTTGTATTGTAGTCCTCACTATCGCGGAGAAATTTCTTTTTCTTTTTAATTTTTTGTTCTTTTTCCTCTTTGTCCAAGATTTTGAGCAAAGAGGAAGAATGATTGTTATAATCATCACCGTTTTTGTGTGGAACCAACAAATCCCTAACGGATTTGATCTCATCGTCAAGTCTGGCTAGTTTGTTAACCCTCCTTTCCAGTAGGAAACGCAAAAAAGCCACACCTGAGTCATTAAAATATTTGTACCAGCCAAGAAGGTCTGAATCCCCTTCTTGCGGGGATACTTCCCATCTGAGGCCCCTAGGGACCATAGAGCCTTTAATATACGTTTCGAGGAACGCCACGTCCCATTGAGTATGTAGCTCTGACACCAATAAATTCTTTAAACGCAAAAACAGGCCACTAATATCAGACTCAGGGGCAGTGGGAGTTGTATCAAACACTCCCTCAACATTGACCACTCTCTTAGAGCGAAAATCAAAAAATATCCATATTCAGATGGAAGCAAAGCAGCAATTGGAATTAGTACAAGAAGACAATATGGAAAAAAGGAGAAAATCAACTGCGCTAAGATAAACAAAGGAACAATAAAAAGCACCGCAACAGGGTGCTAGTGATCTAAGGTGATTAAAAAATCAAAAAAAGCTGCACCTGACTGTAGTAACAAACACAGATAAACAAATGACAAAAAAACAGGATGCGCTAAAATATTAACAAATAAACAGTATTAGTGTCCATGGATGGTGATCATAGTAAAATAAACCAAAATAGTGTCCATAAGTGATAAACAGAGAATTGATGTCAGACTGATCCTATTCGAACCAGAGTAAATTAATTAGCTTATTCTTGAAAAACACCAGTGGGAAAATTGTGATGATGACAATAAGCGTGGTGACAAAAAAGTGCTGATAGTAGATCCTCCACCTTGCGGAAAACAATAACTGCTTACCAGAAAGCCGGTGGTCTCTTAGTGAAAAGAAGACCCCAGAATGCATATGTATAACCACTGGAGGAAGATAGTAGGCCAGGTAAGTTGTCAATCCCCTTCAGGCTGGGAGCTCGGAACCAATTTCCAGGGAAAAGCAAAAGAGGCCACAATAGTGTAATAACGTCTTTAAAAATTTATTTAAAAAAAGCCAAAAGCACACTTACATAAAATCAATGCAAACAGGCATGTCAGTGATATGCTGGGACTCCGGCCGGAAGCGATCCATGCAAACACTTGACCCGTCCAAATGAGGAAGGGGAAGAGGTATACAGCGGGGGATGAACCGATGAAACACACTATCCCGCCCGACCGGTTTCGCGAGAAGTCGCTTAATCATGGGGCACGGGTGACACACCGGGTCATCCCCCTTTATAGGTCTCGGTAAGAACACTAAATGACGTCAGCAAGATCGTCAATAGCAATGCGCGCGCTCGAGACTAAAAATGCGTGCGCGCGTCACGACAAACAAATAATATAGTGTAGAAAACATAGCTAGAACCGCGCACGTCCAGCAGCGAGTGGAAAAAACCTGGCCAATCACCGCAAAGCTGCCAACCCGCCCTTCGTGCCATCCACCAATCAGCATCCACGAGACGAGTGGTGGAGAGTCACATGACCATAGCAGCAACGTCACGCATCTACGTGTACGCCGAGCGTGTGTGAAGGAAGGTCACATGACAGGGGCCGCCGCGTCACGTGCGCGCGCATTGCTATTGACGATCTTGCTGACGTCATTTAGTGTTCTTACCGAGACCTATAAAGGGGGATGACCCGGTGTGTCACCCGTGCCCCATGATTAAGCGACTTCTCGCGAAACCGGTCGGGCGGGATAGTGTGTTTCATCGGTTCATCCCCCGCTGTATACCTCTTCCCATTCCTCATTTGGACGGGTCAAGTGTTTGCATGGATCGCTTCCGGCCGGAGTCCCAGCATATCACTGACATGCCTGTTTGCATTGATTTTATGTAAGTGTGCTTTTGGCTTTTTTTAAATACATTTTTAAAGACGTTATTACACTATTGTGGCCTCTTTTGCTTTTCCCTGGAAATTGGTTCCGAGCTCCCAGCCTGAAGGGGATTGACAACTTACCTGGCCTACTATCTTCCTCCAGTGGTTATACATATGCATTCTGGGGTCTTCTTTTCACTAAGAGACCACCGGCTTTCTGGTAAGCAGTTATTGTTTTCCGCAAGGTGGAGGATCTACTATCAGCACTTTTTTGTCACCACGCTTATTGTCATCATCACAATTTTCCCACTGGTGTTTTTCAAGAATAAGCTAATTAATTTACTCTGGTTCGAATAGGATCAGTCTGACATCAATTCTCTGTTTATCACTTATGGACACTATTTTGGTTTATTTTACTATGATCACCATCCATGGACACTAATACTGTTTATTTGTTAATATTTTAGCGCATCCTGTTTTTTTGTCATTTGTTTATCTGTGTTTGTTACTACAGTCAGGTGCAGCTTTTTTTGATTTTTTAATCACCTTAGATCACTAGCACCCTGTTGCGGTGCTTTTTATTGTTCCTTTGTTTATCTTAGCGCAGTTGATTTTCTCCTTTTTTCCATATTGTCTTCTTGTACTAATTCCAATTGCTGCTTTGCTTCCATCTGAATATGGATATTTTTGATTTTCGCTCTAAGAGAGTGGTCAATGTTGAGGGAGTGTTTGATACAACTCCCACTGCCCCTGAGTCTGATATTAGTGGCCTGTTTTTGCGTTTAAAGAATTTATTGGTGTCAGAGCTACATACTCAATGGGACGTGGCGTTCCTCGAAACGTATATTAAAGGCTCTATGGTCCCTAGGGGCCTCAGATGGGAAGTATCCCCGCAAGAAGGGGATTCAGACCTTCTTGGCTGGTACAAATATTTTAATGACTCAGGTGTGGCTTTTTTGCGTTTCCTACTGGAAAGGAGGGTTAACAAACTAGCCAGACTTGACGATGAGATCAAATCCGTTAGGGATTTGTTGGTTCCACACAAAAACGGTGATGATTATAACAATCATTCTTCCTCTTTGCTCAAAATCTTGGACAAAGAGGAAAAAGAACAAAAAATTAAAAAGAAAAAGAAATTTCTCCGCGATAGTGAGGACTACAATACAAATTTGGTCTTTCAATGGCAGAGAAAGATGTCTGATAAAAGGGAAAGTGAGTCAGGGATGGATACCACCTCACAATCTGAGGGTGTGGTTGGCTTTTCCCTACCACCCCAACTTGGGAATAACACCCATCCCCCCCGTCAGAAAGCCTTTGGTGGTCCCAACGGGAACCCCAAAAAAAGTCGGGGTCCCCCCAGAGGGACCAACCTGAGGGCTGTGACTTCTGAGGGCACCCCGAGGGGTAGTTTACCCAGTCGTCAAGGAGCTTACTATGACCATTTCCCGCCCCCCCAGCCATGGGGTAAGGGTCCCGATTACCGGTTCCCCCCACCCAATATGGGGTTTGGGAACCAGAATTTTGGTTTACAACAAGAGGCAGGTCAGGGCAATTTTGGTTTTAATATTCCCACACAAAACCGTTTTGCTTCCCTGTCTGGATTTGACTCTAGCGGTTATGTGGCACCCACAGGGGTACGTCATAGTGTGGGTAATTCCAACCATAATCCATTTGTGTTTAATCGCAATTATCCAGACTCGACCAATGGGCATGTGGGATACGATCATCCTCCCAATATACCTTACAACACTTCCAACCAGAACTGGGATTTTCGCGGGGCCCCGTTCAACAAGGGAGTCACCGCAAAACGAAGAGAGGGACTAGAGGGGGGAGGAGGGCCCAGTCGGCCAAAACGAAAAAGAACTTAGGTGTGGGTATTTACAATCTCAGCCACCAATCACTATCCACGACTGAACTTAAACTGTTGGATAAGGGTTTAAAATATGCTCCCCCCAGAAACCTCAGCAAATTTCAAACATACATGGATGTACATAAATTTGCAAGGAGACTTAGTGTTAAAAGACATTTTCTCACTAACCCTATATCTGGGCAAGGGACGACCAGTGTTTACAAACATTCAACTTTGTCGAATGCTTCCCTTTTCAATCCACCGGGCTCCTTAGCCCCCAGTATTAGGGTCTTCAGGGACGTAGTGCTTGGTGATTTGGAGGGTCTTGAGATAAAAAAACTAAGGATGAACAGGGACCTTCAGAAGGGCCTTGAGTCTTTGTGTGAAAACAAATCCTTGGTCATCCGACCAGCTGACAAGGGGGGGGGGCATAGTGGTTCTCAACCATTGTGACTATTTAAAGGAGATGCACAGGTTGGTGGATGATACCGATACCTACACCCCCCTAAACAGGGATCCTCTTAACACCTACAAAAAGGAATTAGAGGTACTGGTGAAACAGGGTTCGAAAAGTGGGATTCTCACTAACAAAGAGGCTCTTTTTCTGATACCTAGTGCCCCACGGACGCCTGTCATCTACTATCTTCCGAAGGTGCACAAGAGCCTTACTTGCCCCCCGGGTCGTCCAATCGTGAGCGGTATTGATTCCATCACGTCCCGGGTGGGCAAGTATATAGACTCGTTTTTACAACCAATGGTACAAAAAATACCATCCTATATTAAAGACACCAAACAGGTGATTAACATCCTTGATGGGCTTGTACCCAAACCAGGGATTTGGTTGGTTACAGCAGACGTGACATCTCTGTATACGATCATACCCCATCATTTGGGTTTTGAGGCAGTACTCCTATACCTGGAGAGAGAATCGGGACTCATCAAAGCACAGATCGACTTTATTATGTTGCTGTTGAAATATGCAGCCACTCATAACTACTTTTTGTACGACAACTTGTTTTACCGACAAGATAGAGGGGTAGCTATGGGGGCCAAATATGCCCCCAGTCTGGCTAACCTCTTTATGGCCAAGTGGGAGGAGGACGTCGTTGACAGTTGCCGCCGTCCAGAGATCCTTCTCTGGGCGAGGTACATCGATGACGTCCTCCTCCTGTGGGATGGCTGTGAGGCTAGCCTACGTGATTTCATGTCAGGTTTGAACGAGAATACCAGGGGTATCAAGTTTAATTTTGAGACCAGCCAACATTCCATCCATTTCCTAGACCTTCAGATTACCGTTGAGCGAGATAAATTTGTAACATCTACTTACTTCAAGCCAACGGACCGGAACGCTTATATACCTCTTGACAGTTGCCACCTTCCAACCTGGCTGAAATCAGTACCCTTAGGGCAATTTCTGCGTCTAAGACGTAACTGTTCTGATGTCTGTACGTTTGAAAGTCAGGCATTGGTACTGTCAACCAGGTTTCAAGAGAAGGGATACGATCCACATTCACTACATCAGTCACTGGAGAGAGCCAGAAGCACAGATCGTTCATCATTACTGGTTGATAAGAATAAGGGAGCAGTGAATGATAAATTTGCCATACCATTCATAACCACCTTCTCTGCTCAACACTACAGTGTTAAAAAGTTGATACAGAAACACTGGCATATTCTTGCAACAGACCAGGTTCTGGCTCCTATTCTCCCAACGAGACCTAATGTGATCTTTAAAGGGGTCTCTACGGTTGGTAACCGAATCGCTCCAAGCGTACATGACCCCCCTAAAACATCTAGGACTTTCTTTGACAACCTTATAGGGTACTATAGGTGTAAGAGGTGCCAAGTTTGCACCCTTAATACTTGTAGAGAAAGGAAGATCTGTTTGTTTCAGTCCACAGCCACCCATCAGTCATTTGAAATAGACCAGTTTATAACCTGCGCGTCCAAAGGGGTGGTCTACCTTATCCAATGTCCGTGTGGCTTACAGTATATAGGACGGACCAAAAGAGCGTTATCAGTGAGACTGAATGAACACATCTCCAAGATCAGAAGTGGTTTTGAAAAACACTCTGTCTCGAGACATTACGATCTCAAACATAACAGAGACCCTTCGAATACGTTATTCATTGGGATTGACAAATACCGCCCCCACTGGAGAGGGAGTAATCTCGTTAGAGAAATCTCCAGACAAGAAATGTCTTGGATATATCGAGCTAAAACTTTTACGCCGTTTGGTTTAAACATAGACACAGACATTAATGCTTTCATTAATAACTCCTAATTCAGGGCTCTGTTGATATGATTTGAGTGTCCTTGCTTTGAGTATCTTGGAACACACCATCTTTGATTTATTTCTACCATTTAAAGATATCTGGGAATTCCTATACATATAGCCTTTGAATATTACACCTTCTTTGGGTTCGGGCAGGTACACGCTAACCATGTATTAGCCTATGTCTACATGCCATATAACAAGAGGGGGTGTCTAATGTGTGGGTATATTTATATATTTTTTGTACCTAGATTGCTGCGGCACTCTCACCAATCTTGTTACAAATTTATGCGAGCTTTAGTGCACATTGTTTTTATGGATGTTTTTTAATTATTCAGTTCCTTATATGTCTATATTCTATGTTTCATCTGCTAATTAGATTAGTTTGTTAGCCTTTCAGTAATGGGATCACTCCTGGCCTGGCGATCCTTGTAATGAGGCGTGTTTTTGTCCATTTTCCAGCTGATTGGCTATTCCAATGAGCTGGTTTGTTTTGTAAACTAGCGGCGCCGTCATCGTATAGCAGCATTGTGGACGCGCGCGGACATGTGACGCGATCATCCGTGTCACGTGACTTCCCAGCCCACTAGTTATTCCATCTAGTCAGCTTGCGACGCACAACAGTGACGCCGTGGATTCGCGCAGATACGTGACGCGGCGGCCCCTGTCATGTGACCTTCCTTCACACACGCTCGGCGTACACGTAGATGCGTGACGTTGCTGCTATGGTCATGTGACTCTCCACCACTCGTCTCGTGGATGCTGATTGGTGGATGGCACGAAGGGCGGGTTGGCAGCTTTGCGGTGATTGGCCAGGTTTTTTCCACTCGCTGCTGGACGTGCGCGGTTCTAGCTATGTTTTCTACACTATATTATTTGTTTGTCGTGACGCGCGCACGCATTTTTAGTCTCAAGCGCGCGCATTGCTATTGACGATCTTGCTGACGTCATTTAGTGTTCTTACCGAGACCTATAAAGGGGGATGACCCGGTGTGTCACCCGTGCCCCATGATTAAGCGACTTCTCGCGAAACCGGTCGGGCGGGATAGTGTGTTTCATCGGTTCATCCCCCGCTGTATACCTCTTCCCATTCTTCATTTGGACGGGTCAAGTGTTTGCATGGATCGCTTCCGGCCGGAGTCCCAGCATATCACTGACATGCCTGTTTGCATTGATTTTATGTAAGTGTGCTTTTGGCTTTTTTTAAATAAATTTTTAAAGACGTTATTACACTATTGTGGCCTCTTTTGCTTTTCCCTGGAAATTGGTTCCGAGCTCCCAGCCTGAAGGGGATTGACAACTTACCTGGCCTACTATCTTCCTCCAGTGGTTATACATATGCATTCTGGGGTCTTCTTTTCACTAAGAGACCACCGGCTTTCTGGTAAGCAGTTATTGTTTTCCGCAAGGTGGAGGATCTACTATCAGCACTTTTTTGTCACCACACTTATTGTCATCATCACAATTTTCCCACTGGTGTTTTTCAAGAATAAGCTAATTAATTTACTCTGGTTCGAATAGGATCAGTCTGACATCAATTCTCTGTTTATCACTTATGGACACTATTTTGGTTTATTTTACTATGATCACCATCCATGGACACTAATACTGTTTATTTGTTAATATTTTAGCGCATCCTGTTTTTTTGTCATTCATTTTCACCTATGTTTGTCGTGGAGAGGGCACATCGTATGTCAGGAAAACCACCGCCTGTTGGAGCGCCTCCCCGCACATTTATCGCCAAGTTCCTGAACTTCAGGGATATAGATACCATCCTCCGCCTCAGCAGAGAAAAAGGCAACATTCCCTTTGGCAACAAGATGGTCGCCGTTTTCCCCGACTTCTCTGCGGAGGTGCAGAGAAAACGGAAAACCTTTTACTGAGGTGAAACGTCGCCCACGGATTAAGAACGTGAAGTACGCCATGCTGTTTCCTGCTCGACTTCGCGTGGAGGGTGATGACAGGGCGCATTTTTTAAAGACCCAGAGGCGGCAATGGCGTGGATCGAGCAACGAGACGCGCACCGATAAGTATTGACGCATTTTTCCGTGCCCCTTCATCTTCTGCCCCCCCTGCTTTATTGTTGAATGAACACTCTTACTCCAGTGCATTGGGGGAGGGCCCTTGGAACTGCATACTAACATTGCTCACTGTTTTATGGGCCCCCCGCCCCTACGGCTCTGAAGTTTCTTCCCCGGGTGGACTCTGGTGTCCTTTTACCCATTTATATTCTCAGGATGCGCTCTGTTTAGTACACAACATACCCCACTGTTGCCTGGTGTCCCACGTGGGGTGGGGAGGGCACAGGACTGCACACAGACGTTGCACTTTGAAGCTATTGCTCCCCCCTCCTGCGGAGGCCTAGTTTCCCATACTCAGGGTTGCTCAAACTTGCCAGAACCGGAGGACCAGTTTTGAACTATTATTACTAACAGCCCACGATGTGAAGGTTCCTGAGACACGCTTGGACGCTCCTGCTCGTGTGCGGGGGTTGTGGGGGCGGAGAGATGTGCCGTTAAAGTTGCTCACTGTCCTTGTGTTCACTCGGCCTGGGGCCCGGATATGCCCCCCTCTCTACGGGCGGGGGTCAGTCTGTGTCCCCACCATTATCTGTGAGCCCATGACAACCCAGTAGTGGATTGCCCTATTGTTCTAGAGTGGGTTATTGGGGGGGAGGGAGTGAATACCTGTTTGTTTTGTGTTTTCTCATTCTGATGCTGTTGCCTCGCTCCCCCCTCCTCTTCTGCCTAGGGCACTCGGGGACGTGGGTGCGGATTTTGCAAATCCTAACTAGAAGGATTTCCCTTGCAAAGCCCTGTTCTTGGTTAATGTACCTCCCTTTGGCCAGCGGAGGGATTCTACTTTAAGTGAGCTCACTTTGATGGGTGAGCCTAGTCCTACAACGGGTCGCGCATTGCAGCGTAGATTCGCCTCGTACGTTGTTGTGTGCACCCTGTGTTGGACTCCCTGGCCTGCAGTTGAGTGCTTGACTGCTAGAGCCCATGACTATGCTGAATTCATAACCTACCTTTCCTTCACAGGTTGCATACTGTTTATGCCAAGTTGGCAGTTAGGGGTTGTCGCCCGCACCAGTTGGGGTCAGTGCAGGGCAGGGTGGGGGGTGGTTTGGGAAGGGGGGGTTAATTTGTTGAGAGATGGTATTTTTATTAGTTTATATTCATTGCAAATTCATGTCAGTCAACATAGTTGTTGTAATAATGCCTTGGTACCGTTTGCGGTCGCACCCGGCTGGGTGTGGCCCCACGACATAGATACCTGGAACCTTGGTGCTGAATCTTGGACTCATTTTAATCCATGGCCACACTAAAGGTTCTCACGTGGAATGTGAGGGGTGTGAGAGACCCCATTAAAAGATCAGCAGTGTTCGGGCAACTGAAAAAACTAAGAGCGGACGTGGTGGCTCTGGTGGAGACGCACGCTGAGGGCTCCATGCTGAGGGCGCTCAGGCGGCCTTGGGTGGGCTGGGCTTATCATTCCGTCCACACTACTCACTCCAGAGGGGTGTCCCTTTTGATAGCCAAAACGACCCACTTCGAACTCCTGGATCTGAAACTAGACCCGCTGGGTAGATTTGTATTTCTAAAGGCTAAATTGCACGGAGATGTTGTCCTTATACTAGCCCTCTATGTACCACCCCCGTTTCAATTTACTGTGCTTACTGAAGGACTTAACTTCATGGCCCTACACCCTGCTACACCTGCTATTTGGCTGGGAGATTTTAATAATGTATTAGATACCACTAATGATAGGTTGTCCAGGACAGTGCGACCCTCGACAGGCCCAAGACTGACGAGATTCGCACGCCTCCTTGAAGAATTTAATTTGATGGATACGTGGAGGTATACATACCCCACCTCGCAGGCTTACTCATGTTTCTCTGCCTCCCACCAATCTATGTCCCGCATAGATCTCATACTTTTTTCTAGACCCCTCCTTCCCAGGCTCAAAGATGCGGGATTCTCGCCCAGGTCGCTATCTGACCATTGCCCCTACTGGGCAACGCTGTCCCTACCCTAAGATCGGCCACCAATGACATGGCGACTGAACCCTTTTTGGTTGACCTTACTACCAGAAGATGACGACCTGGGGACTGAACTGGGACAATTTTTCACGACTAATGAGGACTCAGCGTGACCTCAGATAGTCTGGGAGGCCTTTAAGATACATGCCCGGATGACCCTTACCACTTATATCAACCACATTAAGCGGAGCTCGGCAACGATGATAGACAATGCTACGTCTGCCTTAGAGGCGGCGGAAAGGGACTTCCTGACCGACCCCACTAAGGGCAGGGCGGGTAACCTTAGAGTGTGCTCCAGGGCACTTGATCAGGCACTATATGAGAAGTCCAAACGCAAATTGTTTTTCCTCAGACAGAGGTCATTCGAACATGGTGAAAAAGCTGGGAAACTGCTGGCATATCTTGTACATAGCGAGGAGAGGCCCCCGGTTGTGATCTCCCTGCGTGCTTCAGATGATACCCTGGTGAATGCACCTGCACAGGTCGCGGGGATGTTCCGTGAATTCTTCACCTCTTTGTATGCCACCACAGTTTCGGGTGACCTCTCTGTGATGGAGTCCTTCTGGGCGGAGATACAGGTCCCACAGCTAACAGAGGCCCAGGCGAGGGAACTGGAGGAGCCCCTGACTTTGGATGAGATCACTGGGGCAATGGCGGAATTCCCAACGTCCAAGGCACCCGGCTCAGACGGCCTGCCGGTGGAGTTTTACTCCACCTATATGGACATATTAGCGCCCCAATTACTTCAGCTGTACAACTCCATCTTCGAGAATTCTGACATGCCGATTTCCATGAGGGAGGCCACTATTGTTCTGATCCCCAAACCGGGCAAGGATCCTTGCCTCCCCATTTCCCTGCTCCAGGTGAATATCAAGATACTGGCTAAGGTGCTTGCCGTCCGCCTGAACAAGGTTATCCTTTCATTAATCCATGAAGATCAGGCGGGGTTCATGCCGGGCAGGAACACGTCATTTAACCTTCGGAGGCTGTTTATCAACCTCCAGGCTCCTCATGATAACCCTGGGTCCAGGGTAATTGTAACCCTGGACACCGCCAAGGCCTTTGATTCTGTCGAGTGGAGCTATCTGTGGCCGTGCTTAGGTAAGTTTGGATTGGGACCTAGGTACATTAAATGGATACAACTCCTCTACCAAAATCCGGTGGCTAGGGTCTTGGCCAATGGCTGGCTTTCGGATCAGTTCCCTCTTCATAGGGGTACTAGGCAGGGTGTCCTCTGTCGCCCCTGCTGTATGCACTGGCGGCAGAGCCACTCGCCATTGCCATTCGCACCCATGCAGGAATTGTCGGGGGTGGTGGAAAAAATCAGTACATATGCAGATGACACTCTCCTTTACCTAGACGACTCAACCAACTCATTGCCCCTAGCATTGGATCTTATAGAGAGATTTGGCACGTTTTCAGGCCTAAAGATAAATTGGGATAAATCTCAGGTGCTCCCGCTGGACAGTTACCCCCCCTCCGAGGACAGGGGCTCGCTACACAGAGTTAGTGTTATTAAATATCTAGGCATAAGAACAACTAAAGATCCCGGGGACTATGTCTCACTCAACATAGACCCATTGTTTGAGATGCTCAAACAGAAAACACAAACCTGGGCCCGTCTTCCATTGGGAGTGATGGGCAGAGTGAACCTTATTAAAATGGTCCTACTGCCCAAAATTCTATATATGCTCTGGCACTCCCCTGTCTATCTTGTCCTCAGGTACTTTATGGCGATCGAAGCCCTTCTAAAACCCTTTGTCTGGGGACCCAGCAGGCACAAACTCCCTTGGCATAAACTTAAACGCCCGACAGACCTAGCAGGCCTTGCCCTACCTGACTTTAACTTGTACTATCTAGCAGCTCAGCTCTCGCAGATGTTCCATGTTGACAAGATGGATAGGGACAGGTTCTTGAGCCTCCTGTGCCCGAGATGGGCCGGGCCGACGCTAGACCCCATGGTGGTGATTGCAGGGGGGACTGTGGGAGGGACTGGATCAGCTGATCGTAAGACGCTCCTTTACCAGTATAAGAAAGTGTGGGCCATAACCTCCAAGAGACTACACATACTGCCCATAAATGCCTTTACTCCCTTATGGCATAACTTGACCCTCCCGGAATTCGCTCGAATCCCGGACGCTGACTGGTGGAGCTCGAGGGGTATTTTCTACAATTAGCCAATGGGAGACTTAAATCCCTCTCCAGCTTACAGCTGGAGTTTGCACTTCCTGACCCTTTACCTTTCCGTTACTTGCAGCTACGTCATGCCTACATCACACAATTCCCTCTGGGTACTATCTCCCCAGACGCTAACCCATTGATGGCAGCCGTAAAATACCCTGATCCTAAAAAACTTATATCACAATTTTACTCTATGCTGTCGCTACCCTCGGCAACTGTGGGGGCGTATGCCGTGAAGGTTAGGTGGGAGGATGATCTGGGCCCGGTGGCGGATGACGAGTGGTCTCTCCCAGGTTGTCGGACCGGCTCACCCAGATCTTTATCTTACATAGAGCGTATCTCACACCCCTCCGAATCTCGAAATACAAACGGGACTATCCCTCTGCCTGCCCCATGTATGCCCAACCGGCAGCCAATTTTTTTCCCATTTACTGTGGTCCTGTGCCAAGATACAGGCATTTTGGTCACAGGTGGTTGGATTCTTGCACAAGATGGGCTCCCCTGTAACACTCCAGCCTAAGCCGTCTCTATTGGGTATCTTCCCTAATCCAGATAGTAATAAATGTGTGCTGTTGTTCTTACATGAGACGCTTTTCTCGGCCAGGAAAGTGATTGCCAGGAGATGGATGCGCCCTGACCCCCCACTGTTGTCACACTGGCTGGCGGAGGTTAATGCTGTACTACCATATAAGAAATTAGTATACACACACAGGGGTTGCCCATCCAAATATGAAAAGGTCTGGGATAAATGGTTAAAATCCTCTGATACCTGTATATAATGTACCGTGCTGCTCTCAGGAGATGTATCCTTTCCTCTCTCCCTAATTTTAAGAGCCTCACTGATGTTTTGGAGTGGGGTCGGGGGGTGAGGTGGGAGGGGAGGGTCTCTCTGGGGTCGTGGGACATCATGTTGGTGTGTCTCATGACTAGTGATGAGCAGAATACGCCATATTCGATTTCGCAATATTTCGCGAATATTTCGAAGAATATTTGCGAATATCGAATATTCGCTATATTTTATAAAAAAAAAAATAGCAAAATTTCGCATATGCGAAAGCGAAAATGATTGCGAAATTTCGCTATTTTTTTTGGATAAAATATAGCGAATATTCGTAAATATCGAATATTCGTGATATTTTATAAAAAAATAAAAAAATAAAAATTGTGAAATTTCGCATTAGCAGGATATTGACTTAATATATGTTTTGCAACAGACATATACACTAGCGCTGCCTGGTGGATGCTAATTTGTTTTAAGCATTGCTTTTACTTTTTTTCATTTACCCTGTGCAAATTATATTATATATATACTGTTTTTTTTTTCAAATTGTTTATATTGAAATCCATTGTACTGTCGTCTTATGTTGGTATGACAGCACAATTACTGTAATCACTTATTTGCATATTCTACAGTAAAATATATCTCTGGTTAAGTGTCCAGTTGTTGTGGCGTACTGCTTTCTTCCACCAGGTGCAGTCAGTGGATCTCGGGTGACAATACAGGTATTTTTTACTGTCTAAGGCCCCGTACACACGACCGAGTTTCTCGGCAGAATCCAGCGAGAAGCTCGCTGGGAGACGTATTCTGCCGAGAAAACCGGTCGTGTGTACACTTTCGACGAGCAAACCGTCGGGAAGCTCGTCGAGCCAAAATAGAGAGCATGTTCTCCATTTCCTCGTTGTTCAATGAGGAAATTTGGCTCGACTACCTTTTCGACCGCTCATCGGGAACCTCGACGGGCGGAACGATGAGTTTAGCCCGACGAGGTTCTCGGACGTGTGTACGCGGCCTTAAATTGTATTGTATTGCATTGCATCACAGCTGTGCCAAGGGGATGGAACCAAGTTAGTGGGGTTTATTGGTAGAGTGCAGGCCCACATCAAACCAGCAGCTCCTTCGGGGGTCAGTGCTACACAAGAAAAAAATAAATTTCCGGGTTTACATCCACTTAAAATTAAAATCAATATTTTTTGCTAGAAACTTGGAACTCCCAAACATTATATATATTTTAGACGAGACCCTAGGGAATAAAATGGCAGTTTCTGCAATATTTTATGTCACACTGTATTTGCCTAAAGGTCTTTCAAATGCAATTTTTTGGGAAAAAATACACTTCAATGTATAAAAAAAAAACAGTAAAGCCCATTAGCCCATTTTTTTTTTTTTTCGTTTGTTGTAATGTTAAAGATGATGTTATGCCGTGAGAATCGTAATCTATCTTGTAAGCCAAAAAATTGTGATTTTCATTTTAGCCAGAATCATGCAGCTCTAGTATACAGGCCTTTAATCTTCCAACCCTTTCCACCACCACAGCAAGCAAGTGGTAATGGATGTGGTGTACTAATCAGTAAAAATAATAATTATATGTACTGTAATATATAATGTATTGTAGTAGCAATAATAACCTTCACAAAGTAAAATATGCTTTTGTCTACAAAGAGATTCCTGTCCAGTTTTTTATTTTATTTGATCACAGCCGCCACTTTAAGCCCTGATAGCGGGGGAGGCGGTAGTCGCTGAAACCGTTAGACTTACTATGTTATGTTCATTATAAAACATCTGGTCTCATACTAGTTCTCTGGTGCTCCTTCTTTCACAGGAAAAGCAAGGGACAAAACAGTAATTTCTAGTTTCATGAACTGTAAAGAGCCTTCAGACTCTTCTCAACAACCCCCTGCCCTCTACAGTTCTCTTTTTCAATTCAGTCTCAAAGGCAGTCAAAATAGGGGGGGATACAGTTATCACAATGATAATTCTGAGGCTTGGTGCTGCCCCCTCTAACCTGGCTGCCCTAGGCACTGGCCTACAAGTGCCTTTATGATTGGTACTGTAGTTTCATTGTACTTTTGTCATTCATGTATATAAAACTATTGT
The DNA here is from genome assembly GCA_029574335.1 of Rana kukunoris. Taxonomy (NCBI): domain Eukaryota; kingdom Metazoa; phylum Chordata; class Amphibia; order Anura; family Ranidae; genus Rana; species Rana kukunoris. The sequence goes on from CM056057.1 coordinate 189,691,635, forward strand.
ATGCCACAGGGGAGTCTCGCAGCCAGCAGAACAATAAATACATAAAAAATATAGCTACATCAAGCACAAGATTGGCTTTATATGCCCAAGCTACTTTTTAATACAAGTCCTGAATTTGATTGCTAGCTCACCTGCACAGTGACTAATATGGCGATAGCGAAAATGTGCATACTGTACCATCTTAAACACTGGCACTATACCAGGAAAGGGATACATTAACATGTTGATTTATCTGTCTGCCATTCGCAAGAAAAGGCATAACTAAAATCCACCGAGCCTTGTGCAAGGAAACTCCTTAGCAAGAAATGTACTGCCAAGACTCTGCTCTGTATGGAATTTCTTAAAATTGGATAAGCTTGCCACCTAGTGGTCAAAGTGAGGGATAACATAGTGACAGCATTTTTTATTAGATTTTTTTTCTGTTAAAAAGGTATAAATGAGTCTAATTCAATAAAGACTGTAAATGTGTATTTGTGACTCTTATGAGATATGGGTATTAGTTTAACGGGGTTTTAAAGGTTGGTTTTTATTTTCTAAATAGATTCCTATAACCGCTTAAGCACTGGACCATTTTGGTGGTTAACCACTTAAGGACCTTGGGTGTTTTTCAGATTTGGCGTTTACAAGACTAAAACTGTTTTTTTTTTTTGCTAGAAAATTACTTAAAACCCCAAAAACATTATATATATATATATATATATATATATATATATATATATATATATATATATATATATATATATATATACACACACACACACACACACTTTTTTCTAACACCCTAGAGCATAAAATGGCGGTCTTACAAGTGCAATTTTTTAGGAAGAAATTCACTTTTTTAAATAAACAATAAGACAACAATAAATTTGGCCCAATTTTTTTATATATTGTGAAAGATAATGTTACGCCGAGTAAAATGATACCCAACATGTCACGCTTAAAAATTGCGCCCGCTGGTGGAATGGCGTAAAAATGTTACCCTTAAAAATCTTGATAGGCGACGTTTAAAAAATTCTATAGGTTGCATCTTTTGAGCTACAGAGGTGGTCTAGGGCTAGAATTATTGCTCTCGCTCTAACAATTGCGGTGATACCTCATTTTGTGTGGTTTGAACATCGTTTTCATATGCGGGCGCTACTCACGTATGCATTCGCTTCTGTGTGTGAGCTCGTCGGGACGGGGGGGTTTAAAAAATTACCAGTTACTTACCAGTAGCTGGATTTCTACGAAGTCTTACAGGACGGCACCCGGAGAGTAGACTGGCTCACCTGACAGGAAACACAATCAAAATTAGGTTTAAAAGGCCCCACCCCTCCCGTGTGCCTCAGTTTAAGATAAGTAACCGCTCTTTAGAACACGGTATAGACAGAAACTAAGAAAAAAAGGAGGAATTTAGATAGAAGTAAAAGGGAGGGAAGTAGGCCTGCCGTCCTATAAGACTTCGTAGAAATCCAGCTACCGGTAAGTAACTGGTAATTTCTCCCTCGTCTTCCAGGACGGCACCCTGAGAGAAAAGCAAGTAATTCTCAGGCCTACCTTAGGGCGGGACCACCGTCTGTAAGACCTTCCTACCAAACATCAGGTCTTGAGGAGACAGCAGTTCGACTCTATAATGTCTGATGAACGTATTGCGGCTGGACCAGGTTGCCGCTCTACAGATCTGCTCTATGGAAGCTCCTGCCCTTTCTGCCCAGGAGGTTGCCAGAGAACGCGTGGAATGAGCCTTAATAACAGGAAGTGGCCTACCTGCCTGTGTGTAGGACAAGGAGATAGCCTGCCTAATCCATCTGGAGATGGAAGCCTTAGTTGCCTGTTGACCCTTTTTCTTCCCTGAGAAATTAACTAGAAGGTGAGGGGAAGTTCTGAACTCACTAACCCTCTCTAGGTAAACTAAAAGGCAGCGTCTTACATCCAGGCAATGGAAAGTGGCTTCCTTTTCATTGCTGGGATTTGCGCAAAAAGAAGGAAGTATCACTTCCTGAGACCTATGGAACCTGGTTGCCACCTTGGGAAGGTACAGAGGATCCTGAGTCAAAATAACCCTATCTTCAAAAACCCGCAGAAAGGGTTCTGTAACGGTCTCCACCGCTTACGACTTTCCATCCATCCACGACAAGCTTATCTGACACACTCCGACCATATTGCATACACGATCGATATCCTTTCCCAGAATAAGACGAGACAGAGCTCCTTTCTTGCTTCCAAAGATATGACAATTTATTAGTATTTTCTCAGCTTCTTATATCCAGTACAGCATAATACAGTTAATCACAGGACAATGCAATCTCCACCCCCCTTCACACCATGGGGGGCTTCAATCACACTCTAAAAGGCATTCAGGTAAGCTAACCATGTAGACCGGTCGGCACCGTATTTTTAATAGTGTTCAATTAACCTTGAATAGTAACACAGACATCTTTATCACACAATGATTTTCCCTTTTGAATAATACACAATCACAGATAATCTTCACACACAGAAAGGAAACCTCAATCACATTACCTAGACAGACTTACTGACTCTAAAGGGGTTTGACACCTTTGTACCATAGACAATTGCATCTACTCCTAGACAATACATTACACCTTTCCACAGAATGGGCCAGATTCAGCAACACTTGCGCTGGAGTAATTCGATATGCGCCGCGTAACTGTGAAGATGCGCCGTCGTTTCTATGTGGCCGTACCCACCAAACTAGATGCGCCCAATAACGGGCTATTTCAGACCGGCGGAACGTTCCGACGCCAGAGTATCGTCAGCGCTTAATTTGGCTTGGCGCATCAGTCGCGCCTATTGATTTCCCCTGCAAATATGCAAATGAGGGAGATTTCCCAATTCACGAACGGATTGGCACCATACGCCGGCTACATGCGCCACGCGTATCTCGTCCGTCCGGCGCAAAGTTATTTCTACAAAAGGCTGCTTTATCTTTACTCCAGACGGTCACAGGTCAGCAGGAGAGCAGCTACAGCAGCGTTACCGACGAAACTAGCAAGCTGAGCACCCACACTTGCAAGGACAACACCTCTGTGTGCCAACATGCCAGGGGCAATCGTGGTCCCCCGGAACGAAGGAGGCGGGCACGTGAGAGGATATACCGCACGCGCATGAGCCTCTTTGGCATGGGGGATGAGGAGGTGTATCGCCTCTTGAGATTCAGCCCTGATGCAATACTTGAACTAACCACAACCCTGCAGGGTGACATCACCAGCAAGACACACCGCTCACAAGCAGTGCAGCCACTGGTGAAGGTACTGGCAACACTTCATTTCCTAGCAAGTGGATCATTCCAGCGTACAAGTGGAGTGGTGGCTGGGATGTCACAGTCCTCCATGAGCAGATGTGTGCACCAGGTTGTCCCCGCAATCCTCAGACGCATGTCCAACCAGTTCATCAGACCAACCACTGAGGACCTGCGGCTGAAGGCAATGACAGATTTCTACAACATTGCCAGATTCCCACGCACTGTGGGGGCCATTGATTGCACACATGTGGCACTCCAGCCCCCCAGTGCCACAGAGCACATATACCGCAATCGGAAGCATTGGCATTCCATCAACGTACAGGTGATAGCCGATGCCCAATGCCTCATATGGCACGTCCGTGCCAAACACCCCGGGTCCAGCCATGACAGCTTCATATACAATCAGAGTCCCATCCCAGCAGAATTCGAACAGAACATGTATGGGGACAGCTGGCTGGTTGGTGAGTGACATGGGTGGCAGGCATGACTATCCCCTCCCGTGATGCACAACAGAAGTCGCACATGCATGACTAACATCCTCCTGTCTTTTCCCTTCCAGGTGACTCTGCATATGCACTGGGACCCCATCTAATGACTCCTTTCCGGAACCCCCAAACCAGAGGAGAGAGAAAATACAATGAAGCACACATCAAAACCCGTGCAGTGGTGGAGCAAACATTTGGGCTCCTGAAGTAAGTGGATAAGTCCGGGGGGACCCTATTGTATTCCCCTACCTTTATGTGTCAGATCATCGGTGCATGTTGCATTCTGCACAACTTTGCTATGAGAAAAGGCCTGCAGATTGACATACGTGATGACCTGACCCCCGACCCACACAGTCCCCACCTGCCAGAGGACACCCAGTCTGCTGATGGAAGAGCAGTCAGGAGGGTCCTCGCCGTAGGCATCTTTGGACACTAAACCAAAACATTAATCACACAGACAATGCACGCGTGTACACCACTGATGTCCCTAGATCACACACACCACATGCACATCGCATTGGATTAGCCCAAGTCCAGCATGTAGGACTTGGGAGCAGCAACGCCAGCGTCAAGGCCCCAATGATGTCACTGTCCATTCATACACCTTTCACACGTCATTCATACAGCCGTGGGGTTAACTTCACCACCACGGCCGAGGGTGACACCCCTTACTGGCAGGAGTGCCACCCTCTCACATTCACACACCATTCACACTGCAACGTAGTCTCATAACCTGAGTATAAATCATAAATCAAAAATAAAAATCTCATAACCTGAGTATAAATCATAAATCAAAAATAAAAATCTCATAACCTGAGTATAAATCATAAATCAAAAATCAAAAAATCATCGGGGATGCCGGGGGCTCCTTCTTGCCGAACCTCTCTGGCTCCTCAGCTGCCTGGATGGAGTGGGTGGGGGAGGGGGGGCTTCTGGAGGTGGCTGATCCCCGGTTGGGCCACTCCTGGCAGGTGTGGCCTGCATGCCCTCCAAGGCCATGGCTATCCGGCCGAGCAAATTGTTTGTCTGGCCCTGCATCCTCAGCTGCTGGGCCTGCATCCTGAGCTGCCGGGTCACTTGGTAGTGCTGGGCCCGCCGACTCAGCCTCCCCTGGTCCCGGATGGCAGCACTGTTGGCCTGGACGGCTGCAGTGAGGTGCCTAATATCCCCCTGCACCTCCCCCAAACTGGTCACCACTGCAGCGCAGTTGCAACTTACATCCTGGACTGCGTTGCTTATCTGGGCAACGGAGCCCAGGCTGTCAGCCACTTTCTCTAAGTGCCCAACTAGTTCCCCCATTTGTTGAGTCTGTCTGGCGTGATCCCTCGCCAACTGGCCCTGGACAACATCCGACACCCCCCTGGTCTTCTGGGTCGCCTTCCTGGGGCCAGAAGATGGTTGTCCCCGTGGGGGATGGAGTCGCCCTTGAGGGGCTTCCAAGGATGGGGGAGGGGATGACAGACGGCCCAGGAGAAGGGGAGGAGACCTCCAAAACTAAAGAAAAGTCCTGCTCTGCCACAGCAGGATCCTCCACAACCACCTTGGCAGGTGTGGTGTGGGCACTCTCCTCCTCCACCTCGGTGTCTTCACCACCCAGGGGCTCGGGCACACGATGGTGTTGGGGGGATGGGGTGGAATGGACGCTGACAGATGATGGCCCAGCTCCGTCATCTGTGGATGACACAAAGCAGACAAATGTTGGTGGTCCCACACACTTGGCACATGTACCCTCCCCCCCCCCCAAATGCAACACATCAAATAGGGGATAAAAAACACTTACCTGTCCTGGAGCCTTCCTCCATGGAGTCATAGCCAGGGACCCCCTCCACCTGCTCCCTCTCCAGGCAGCGAGAGACCACCTCCTCCTCCTCGGTCAGGGTGACCGGACATGGGGGACCACCACCTGTGCCCCTCTCATGCCTCCTGATGGTGGCCACCGTGCTTGGTGAAAACCCCCCGGTGCTTGCAAAGCAAAGCCGACATCCTCCTGTCCCAGTCCTGTACCATTTTCTGGGGTTGTGCCAGTGGAGACTGAAGTCCCATCCACTACCCCAGGAACCCCCTCTTCTGTTAGTGAGGAGCAGAGGCCTATGACACTCTGCTCTGTTGCCAGCTCTTCCGCTGGGTTGCTGTGAGTGGAAACCACAGTCCCATCCACTACCACAGGGTCCCCCTCTTTTGCTAGTTGGGAGCAGAGGCTTGGCGCACCCTGCTCTGTTGCCAGTGATTCAGCTGGGGGTAAAAGCTTTACCACCTCAGCTTGTTGCTGGAGAGAGGGGCCAACCGCCCCGGCTCTCTGGAACTCCACACCATCCGCTTTGGCTTTAGGGAAGGCAATCTCCGTATTTTCCACTGCCGATTCATCAGCCAGGAGTTCACAGTTGTCATATAAACTTTCCTCATAGTCCCTGCTGCTGAGCCGAGTCTAGCAGCTGTCTGTAGGCAACCTCCAGCTCCCATTCTTGAATGGCCAGAAATTCTAAATCTTCCTGTGACCAGTGGCCTCCCGAGATATTTAATTTTTCCTCTCTGTGCTCCATTATGTCCTCCAAGCGCCACTCCCGATCATCCCCAAAGTCAGGATCACTGGACATCCTCCAATACAACAATCCCAGGCCATCATAGTCATAGCCTTCTGTGGTGTGGGGCTGTCATCCGCTGACCACGGGCACTCTTGGGCTACATACCACCGGAGGGCTCTGTAGCTCTCATCCAGCTGCATCTCTGCCCGGATCAGCCTGCTTAACTCTGCTATCCACTCCTGCTTCGGTTGTTCCCCCAACAACAGCATTCGTACGTCATACTGCGGCCAGTACCTTGCATAGATGGAGGGCAGGACCTTTCCTTGGGGTTGCTGCTCCAGAGCTAACGCTTCCTTCCAGAGTTGGCACCGAATCACATCCGACCATCCCAACAGGACCTCCTCTGATACTGGTCCTCTATGCTGTATCCGCATCTCTTGTAACCTCCTTTGGAATTCCTCTTCCATGGAGACTGGTATCTGCACCTCTCCTCTCTCTTCAGCTGCTGCAGCACTTCTTCGCTGTCGCAAGGTGGCATCCACAGCTGCTATAACCCGGTCTATGATCTCCGGCGGAGGATTAGGACCATATTGTGCCAGTCCATGTTTAACAGCCCAATCAAAAAATTCTTCCTCGGGTGTCCTGTCTGTTATGCTGGGCCTCTTAGCTCTATTCATTTCGACAAGTTCTGCGATAATGTCCCTTTTCTTACGGTTGCTGGCCGGTCTCCCCCGGCTCTCCAGTAAGTCCATGAGGGAAGAGAGCTTCATCCGTTCATACAGCGTCTCCATTGTCATGTGTCCTTGTAGCCGTCCTTCTGAAGATGGAATCATCCCACCAATGTAACGGTCACCACCGCTTACGACTTTCCATCCATCCACGACAAGCTTATCTGACACACTCCGACCATATTGCATACACGATCCATATCCTTTCCCAGAATAAGACGAGACAGAGCTCCGTTCTTGCTTCCAAACATATGACAATTTATTAGTATTTTCTCAGCTTCTTATATCCAGTACAGCATAATACAGTTAATCACAGGACAATGCAATCTCCACCCCCTTTCACACCATGGGGGGCTTCAATCACACTCTAAAAGGCATTCAGGTAAGCTAACCATGTAGACCGGTCGGCACCGTATTTTCAATAGTGTTCAATTAACCTTGAATAGTAACACAGACATCTTTATCACACAATGATTTTCCCTTTTGAATAATACACAATCACAGATAATCTTCACACACAGAAAGGAAACCTCAATCACATTACCTAGACAGACTTACTGACTCTAAAGGGGTTTGACACCTTTGTACCATATACAATTGCATCTACTCCTAGACAATACATTACACCAGGGGTCCTCAAACTACGGCCCGCGGGCCAGATCCGGCCCGCCAGTGTGATTTACCCGGCCCGCCGACTGCCTCTTTAATCTCATAGAAATCCTGCTCCCCTCTTCTACCTTTTTATCACACAAGATGAGAAACAAGACAGGTCCGGACAAAAGGCGGGTCTTTTGAGTTAAGCAGCAGGGTTGTTTCACACCTGCCTTTCACTAGCAAAGTCCCGTTCTTTGTCCGGACCTGCCATGCTTTGCGTCTTCTGTGATTGAGGTAGCAGAGAGGTGGAGTGCTGGGATGTTATAGAAGGGACGGCAGAGTAATATCGATGGGGGAGGTCTGTGATGGGGGGAGTCTGTGATAGTAGGGTCTGTTATGGGGGGCAATGTGAGGAGAGGAGTTTGTGTTGGGTGGGCTTTGTGATGGAGGGACCTGATATGGGGGCTTTTTGATGGGGGGAATCTGTGATGGAGAGGAGTCTGTGATGGGGGGTCTGTTATGGGGGTCTATGATGTGGGGTCTGTTATTCTGGGCTCTGTGATGGAAAGGAGTTTGTGTTGGGTGGGTTTATGATTGGGGGATCTGTTATGGGGGCTTTTTGATGGAGAGGAGTTTGTGGTGGGGGTCTGTTATTGGGGGCTTTGTGATGGAGAGAAGTTTGTGTTGGGGGGCTTTGTGATGGGGGACCTAATATGGGGGGAATCTTTATTGGGGGTTCTGTGATGGAGAGGAATCTGTGATAGGGGGGTTCCGTGATGATTGGGGGTCTGTGATGGGGAGAGGTTCTGTGATGAGGGGAGTCTGTGAAATACTAATACGTTTATGTTGAAAATTGTTCTTTATTTTAAATATTGTATTGTTTTTTCCTGTTTTTTTGCACTTCAAATAACATGTGAGCATAGGTTCATATTTTTTAAACTATAGTCCGGCCCCCCAAGAGTCTGAGGGACCGTGAACTGGCCCCCTGTTTAAAAAGTTTGAGGATCCCTGCATTACACCTTTCCACAGAATGTTTCCACACATTGAAGAGCACACTCTAAAAGGCATTCAGGTAAGCTAACCATGTAGACCGGTCGGCACCGTATTTTCAATAGTGTTCAATTAACCTTGAATAGTAACACAGACATCTTTATCACACAATGATTTTCCCTTTTGAATAATACACAATCACAGATAATCTTCACACACAGAAAGGAAACCTCAATCACATTACCTAGACAGACTTACTGACTCTAAAAGGGGTTTGACACCTTTGTACCATATACAATTGCATCTACTCCTAGACAATACATTACACCTTTCCACAGAATGTGTCCACACATTGAAGAGCCAACCTCACTTAACATTTCAATAGCCTATTTTATACAGAGTGATGCGTCACTTGTCTTGAAGACCTGGTCTCAAGTCAAAATGAGCTCCTTTTGTAATATTCCAGTCCTGCAATATGAATTATTAATGTCAAAAGGGCACAGGGTGGATTTCGACCCAAGAGTTATTGTTGCTGCTGGCACAGGAGTATCTCTCATCCTTCCAACGTCTCTGGGTGTCACGGGCCATTCTGTTACAGGTTCCTTGATAGAAAAAGCATGCAAGTCTCCAACTCTCTTGGCAGACGTGATGGCTAACAAAAAATTAAACTTAATTGTAAGAAATTTTACAGAAATGCTGTCTATAGGCTCAAATGGTGCCTTAGTCAGCTGCTCCAGGACCAGGGAGAGGTCCCATGAGGGAACCCTGGAAATCTGCACAGGAGAAAGTCTGTCCCTAGCTGTCAGGAATCTCTTGATGAGAGGGTCCCCTGAGAGGCTCATCTCCAAAAAGTATGATAAAGCTGCCACTTGGAATCTTAGAGTTCTGGTAGCTAAGCCTAGTTCCACGCCATCCTGAAGAAACTCCAGGATGGCGGGAGTTTTGGTAGAAGAGATCTGCTTTGTGGTGCACCAATGCGAAAAGACTGTCCAGACCTTTGCGTAAATGTGTCTGGTGACCTTCTTGCGGCTGGATAGTAGGGTATCTATGACTCTATCCGAGCAGCCCTTCTGCTGCAAGTTCCGCCTCTCAAGAGCCATGCCGTCAGGCTGAAGAACCCTGGGTTCGAATGAGAGATCGGCCCCTGCCGCAGGAGATCCGCTCGGAGAGGAAGGGGAAGCGGGAGAGCTAGAGACCAGAGCTTCAGAATGGGAAACCAGGATCTCCGGGGCCACCAAGGAGTGATTAGGATTAATTTGGTTTCCGAGGAGCCAGCTTTTGTAAGACCCTTGGGATCAGATTCAGCGGGGGAAAAGCGTAAGCCAGATGGAAATCCCAGGTCTGGGCTAGCGCATCCACCCCCTGAGAACCCTGTCCCTGCAAAAGGGAAAATAATCTGTTCACTTTTCTGTTTTCCCTGCAGGAAAAAAGATCTATCTCCGGAACCCCGAACCGCCGACAAACCCAGTCGAAGGTTTCCTGGCACAATTCCCACTCCCCCTGAAAAATGGGTCGACGACTCAGAAAGTCGGCCTCCAGATTGGTGGCTCCCCTTATGTGGATTGCCAGAATAGAGGGTACTCTCTGTTCCGCCCAACCCAGGATCTCCAGGGAGAGTGTCAGGAGAGATTGGGACCTGGTGCCTCCCTGTCTGTTGAGAAAGGCGACTGTCGTAGCATTGTCGGAAAGGACCAGGACATCCTTGCCCTGAATTCTTTCTTCGAATGCCCTCAGAGCTTCTCCCACTGCCAGTAATTCTCGATAGTTGGAGGAGGTCCGCCTTTGATGTGGATCCCAGGATCCCTGAGCCCGCAGTTCTTGTACATGGGCTCCCCAACCCCAAGCACTGGCGTCCGTAGTGACCTTCACTGGATTGGTCTGACTCCACGGACGGCCCTTCAGGAGGTTTTGGTGGTGAAGTCACCAATCTAGGGAGTCTTTGACTAGGATCGGGACCCTGACCCGGGAATCGAGAGTGTCTTCCTTTCCGTTCCAGGCGGAGAGGAGGAACCTCTGAAGTGGTCTTGCGTGTAGTTGGGCCCAGGGGACCGCCGGAATGCAAGCGGTCATCCGACCCAACAGCTTCATGATCTCTCTGAGGGAGGGATTTTCTGTAGCCACTAAAGACCCGATCGTCGTCACAAGCCTCCGGAACTTCTCTTGGGGAAGAAAAAGCTTATTTTCTCGGGAATCTATGATAACCCCCAGGTATGCCTTCCGCTGTTCCGGCAGAAGGGAGGACTTTTGCTTGTTGATTATCCAACCAAGCGACTCCAGAGTGGTTATGACGACGGTCAGGTCCGAAAGGAGCTGATCCTGACTTGGGCTGAAGAGCAGAAGGTCGTCTAGATTAGTGTTGCTCACGAATATTGCATATTCGAGTATTCGCGAATAACGCAAATATCGCGGCGAATATTCGCTATTTCGAATATTCGTATTTTTTCTATTTTTTTTTAGAACAGATCACATCCTAGAGATCCCCATCGACGTCTAAAAGCATTGCTGGTATGATTAGAGACCTTGGGCCGAGTAGCGGCAGCGCTCATTTTATATTGCCGAAAAATCGCAATGCGATTATTCGGCAATAGCGATATCGCGCGATTATTTTGTATTGTAATATATCACGAATATTCTGAGCCAATCAGAGTGCTCCATTCCGCATTTCTCGAAATTTCGCAATTATTTTATATTGTAATATATCACGAATATTCTGAGCCAATCAGAGTGCTCCTTCCGCATTTCTCGAATATTCGCAATTATTTTATATTGTAATATATCACGAATATTCTGTGCCAATCAGAGTGCTCCTTCCGCATTTCTCGAATATTCGCAAATTATTGTGTATTGTAATATATCACGAATATTCTGAGCCAATCAGAGTGCTCCATTCCGCATTTGCCGAATATTCGCAATTATTGTGTATTGTAATATATCACGAATATTCTGAGCCAATCAGAGTGCTCCATTCCGCATTTCTCGAATATTCGCAATTATTTTATATTGTAATATATCACGAATATTCTGAGCCAATCAGAGTGCTCCTTCCGCATTTCTCGAATATTCGCAATTATTTTATATTGTAATATATCACGAATATTCTGAGCCAATCAGAGTGCTCCATTCCGCATTTCTCGAATATTCGCAATTATTTTATATTGTAATATATCACGAATATTCTGAGCCAATCAGAGTGCTCCATTCCGCATTTCTCGAATATTCGCATTCGCAATTCGCAATTCGCAATTCGCATTCGCGATAGCGAAAATTCGCAATCATTTCATTTCCAAAAAAATATCACGAATATTCGTATTTAGCGAATATATCTCGAATATTCGACTATATATTCGAGATATATCGCGAAATCGAATATGGCATATTCTGCTCAACACTAGTCTAGATAGGGGACGAGGGAGACCCCCTTCAGATGTAGATGAGCCATTACCTCCGCCAGGACCTTCGTAAACACCCTTGGGCTGGAGGCCAGACCAAAGGGGAGGGCAGCAAATTGCCAGTGCTGAATTCCCTGTGCGGAGGCGTGGGCAAATCTCAGAAACCTCTGATGTCTCGAAAAAATCAGGACATGCAGGTAGGCGTCCCTCAAATCTATGGTCGCCATAAAGACGCCTTCTAACAAAAGACCCCTGAGGCTGTGAACACTCTCCATCCGGAATCTTTTGTAGAGGAGATGGGAGTTCAGGGGTCTCAGATTGATTATCAATCTGAACTTGCCGTCCGGCTTGAGAACAACAAAAATGTGGTCTGTGGGTCTGGTGGGACTGGGATTATGACCCCTTGTTCTGCCAGATTTGCAATATTCTGGGAAAGGCCTACGGCCTTGCTGGAGTCCCCTGGGAGGTGAGTGAGGAGAAAGGTCGGAGGGGGAAGCTCTCTGAATTCTAAATGGTAACCCTCCCTGATTATCTGCAGGACATGGGGGCTCTGGGTTATGCTCTCCCAGGCAGGAAGAAACCTGGAGAGCCTGCCCCCCACCTTCCCGTCACTTGGTGTCCTTTCCGGATGGCTTGGGACTGGAAAAAAGGATCCCCCCTTTTGGTCTATCTTTACCAAAGGTCCAACGTCGGCTGGTGGATGGTCTTTTGTCCGGGGCCGGAATCTTTCCCTGGCTGGGACGAAAGGACCGCTTCCTACTCTGCCTGGGTTTTAAAGGGAATTTATTCCCCTTCTCAGAAGACCTGGACAAAGCCTGATCTAAGGCATCCCCAAACAAGAGGGAACCCTTGAAAGGGAGTGCACATAGGCGGCGTTTAGAGGCAAGATCACCCCTCCAGGTTTTTAGCCAGACGGCCCTCCTAGAGGCATTAATAAGGGCCCCGGTCTTGGCTTAGGCGCGAACGGTTTCCACCGCCGCGTCTGCCAAGTAGGCCACTGCCCCGGTAATAAGCTGGAGGGAATCTCGTATCTCCTTTGTCTTGGAAGAACTGGGGAGATGGTCTAGAAGCCTGGGAGTCCAGGCGTCGGCATTTCTTGCCACGCAGGCTGAGGCCAATGCAGGACCAAGGGCGGCTGCATTGGCTTCCCATGCTCTACGGAGAGAAGTGTCAGTACACCTATCCATGGCGTCCTTTAAACTGCCTGTGTCCTCAAAGGAAAGGTCTGACTGTCTGGAGACCTGAGCCAAGGGGGCATTAAGCTTAGGGACCTTAAAAAAGGTGTCTACTACCTCCGCCTTAAAGGGACAGCGGCGTTTCCAAGTTTTGAAACTTGGTAAGCTTTTTTCAGGTTCTGCCCACTCCCTGAGGATAATGTCTTTTAGTGACTGATGGACAGGAATGGTCTTGGTTTGAGGTTTTATTAAACCCATGTACATCCTGTCCTGGGCTGAGTCCTGCTCTGCTGGTTCTTGAATATGTTCGGTAGCATAAACAGCTGCTAGAAGGCCCTCCATATCATCAGCAGGAAACATGTATTTTCCTGTCCTGGCATCCTCCTCCTCCTCCTCCGCCTGGCTGTCAACCAGGTTTTCACTACGCAAGGTCAACTCGGACTCCTCAGAATCCGAGGGGTACACTCTACGAGTCTGTAGGGGTACAAACGGACGAGAGGCAGAAGAGGATTCCTGGGAGGAGGGGCCCGGAACCAGAGAATCAATGTCTCTCCTATTTAGGGAAGATTGAAACTCCTTTAGGGTGGATAGCATTTCGGTCTGAACCGAGAGAAATTGCTTCATAATCTGTGAGGTCTCCTTCCCTGTTAGTTTACAGATGCACTTAGAACAGAATGGCTTGTTATGCTCAGCTGGTAATTTGTCACTACAATTGCCACACTTCCTAACACGCTTAGGAGGCTCTGCTGGACTCCCCCTGGGCAACAGGGTCTTCACCTAAACATATCAGGGAGAAACATATGCCCATTAGCCCTCAACCTCCAGGATTAGGGGAGGGGGGGGTTGTTTGGGAGAAAAAAAAACCCTAAGAAAAAGGAAGGACTCGCCCTTGGTGGTTTCCTCTGCAGCCATGGGAAACAGACGGTCCCCCTCCATAGTAGCGTCTTGTGCCAAGAAAAGGGCTTCCATGAACACGCTCTGAGGCCGCCAGGCCCCTCTATCTCCCTGGCTGCTTTATAGTGCGCCCCGATCGCCTGCAGCGTTCGTCCGGTGGGGGCCGCCATCTTGCCGCGCGGGAGCAGAATGACGTCACGGCGCCGTGCACGTCATCAACAGGCGCCCGGATGCTCCTGGCGCCGCTCGGAGCGGCGCCTGACTACCCGCCATGCGGTCCAGCAAACCCCCGGACGGAGCCAGCAGGAAGGGGGAGGCCTTAGCCCAACCTCCAAGGTAGGGAACCAGGCGGGGGGGAGAGAGGATGTGGCCTCTTCGGAGCACTGGAGAGCCCTGCCCTCCTAGGAGGCTCCGGCGTCCAGGGGAGTCTGTGTCTTCTCCTGTTCCCCCCTGGACTAAGACGAAGGGGAAACCCCCCCGGGGGGGTAGCAAGCTACACCGGACCCAACGGCACCCAGTACCTGCGGTCCGGGCTCCGGGGGGGGGACCACCAGCCCCAGGCCTTAAGTCACAAGGGAAAAAAAAACGTTTCACTGAAAAAAAAAAATTGATCACTTTTATTTCTATTATAAGAAATGTAAACATCCCTTGTAATAGAAAAAAGCATGACAGGTCCTCTTAAATATGAGATCTGGGATCAAAAAGACCTCAGATCTCATATTTAGACTTAAATGCGTAAAAATAAATGGAAATTGTGTCATTTGAAAAAATGACAACAAAAAATGTGCCTTTAAGACGCATGGGCGGAACTGACGTCACAACGTCACTTCCGCCCTGCTATGCTATGGAGACGGGTGGAGGCCATCTTGCCCTCACTCGCATTCCCACACAGCACGCTGAAGGACCCGATCGCATCCGCCACTACCAACGGCTCCGGTAAGCGGCGGAGGGCGCAGGAGAGCCCCTCTCCCGCCACCGATAACGGTGATCTCGCGGTGAATCCACCGCGGAGTCCACCTTTATCTTTTACATGACCGCTCACACTAAAGATGGATATCTCGGTTGTGGCAGCAGCTGCTGCCGTTACCGAGATATCCATCTTTAAATTACCAACGTAAATGTTCATGAGCGGGTCCTTAAGTGATTAAAGTCCGGGCCACTTTTTGCGATTCTGCACTTTAACTGACAATTGCGTGGCCGTGCGTGTCTCCCAAACAAAATTGACGTCCTTTTCCCCCACAAATAGAGCTTTCTTTTTGTGGTATTTGATCACCTCTGAGATTTTAATTTTTTGCACTATAAAACAAAAAAAAGCGACAATTTTGAAAAAAATTCTATATTTTTTTACTTTTTACTATAATAAATATCCCCAAAAAATATATAATACATTTTTCCCACAGTTTAGGCAGATACGTATTCTTCTACATATTTTTGGTAAAAAAAAAAAAATCGCAATAAGCATTTATCGATTGGTTTGCGCAAAAGTTAGAGCTTCTACAAAATAGGGGACTGTTTTATGACATTTTTTATTAATATTTTTTTTTTACTAGTTATGGCGGCGATCCGACATTTTTATCATGACTGTGACATTATGGCGGACACTTTTGACAACATTTTGGGACCATTGTCATTTTTACAGCGAACAGTGCTATAAATGTGTTACAATGACTCATGGGATGTGTAGTTCTACAACAGCTGAAGGGCCGTAGTTTGAGGATCCCTGCGCTACTACATAAAAGTTTACATAGGGAGAGGCGAGGAGGAATGGAGTGGCTGGGCTAGCAGAGGCAATAGTTAGACTACTCCCAGAAGAGGAGTATGACATAGCAGGAGGTAGGGGAAAATGTGGTTGTGATAGGGAATTGACTCTCTAGAAAGTATTGCAATTTGTTGTTAGTGACAGGGTCTCTTTAAGTGGACTTGGTATTTCACTTATGGTCTGACTCTGGGCTGAACGCTGAACTCTCTACAGCATTACTGGCTTGTAATACCTTTGAGAAATGAAACTAGCCAAACTGTCCCTTCTTCAACCTGTAATGAGTCTGCCCCCCTCCCCCTGCAGAATTGGCTGAGCCCTGGGTGACCCTACAAGCAACTTAAGTAGCTTGTATAATATTTATAACAAAAAACATTGGAGAAATAACAATAATCCTGTCCTAATAATGCATTAAGCATCCCATTCTAGCAGGGAAATTAACCTTGTGTTCAGATCCCCCAAAACAGTTGTTCTTACTTGCAAAGCTGCCACCACTCACTGTCTCTCTGCAGGACAACCTCTCTAAAGGTCGATGACAGCAGTGGTTTATTTTCCCTTTATTACCCCAGTATCCATACCTCCCAACTTTTCAACTTCAGAATGAGGGACAAATGAGCATACCTCCCAACAAAGTTGTTGAGCGGAGGGGCCCCGGATGATCTCAGTTGTTCAGCACGAAATCCAGGACGGTTGGGAGGTATGCGTATCTTAGTTACACATATTAAATTAGGGAAAATAAATAAATCTCGCTAACTCTAAACAAAAGGCTAATTGAAAGCACAAACAAATGTGATGGTAAATGTGAAGTGATATACAATGATATATATATTTCACTCTGTATCAAGAAAACAATAGAGTTAAATCACCACCAGAGGGCGCTGTGTGGCAATCACAAACCTCTGTGTTAGTGACACAATAATGTAATGTTAACAGGAAAAAACAGTTATATACATTTCAATCAAAGACCATGGGGCTGATTTACTAATGAATCTGCGCTGCGCCGGTACATGCCTTAATTAGTGCGCTGGATGAATCCCTAATTAGGCGCATGAACCGGCGGCAGCAGCAGCGCGATGTGATTGATAACTAAAGCCGCCGCCGAACTCCCTGTATAAGTCTATGGGGGAAAATCTTAATAGTGAATTTTAAAGGCTAATCTGCAAGTTTTGTCCTAAAAAGTGTTTGGGGACCTCAGTCCTGCCCCAGGGGACATGTACCAATGCTTTTTTTATTTTTTAAAACGGCCGTTTTTTCGGGAGCAGTGATTTTAATAATGCTAAAAGTGCAATAATAAAAGTGTAATTTTCCTTTAAATTTCGTAGCATGGGGGTCTCTAATGTCAGCATGTGAAAAAGCGCATGTTTCCCGTGGTTAGAACTGTCTCTGCACAAAATGTCATTTTTCAAAGGAAAAAAGCCATTTAAAACTGACTCGCGGCAATAATGAATTGTCGGCTCCCGGCAATTGCAGGAGAATTCATTCATTAAAAAAAGGGAAAAAAAAGCGTGGGGGTCCCCCCAAATTCAATAACCAGACCCTTTAGGTCTGGTATGGATATTAAGGGGAACCCCGCCGTCAATTTTTAAAAAAAAAATGACGTGGGGTTCCCCCCAAATATCCATAACCAGACCCTTCGGGTCTGGTGTGGAATTTAAGGGGAACTCCACTCCAAATTAAAAAAAAAATGGCGTGGAGTCCCCCCTAAAATCCACACCAGACCCCTTATCCGAGCACGTTGACCTGGCCGGCCGCAGAAAAGAGGGGGGGACAGAGCGCGGCCCCCCCCCCTCTCCTGAACCGCACCAGGCCACATGCCCTCAACATTGGGAGGGTGTTTTGGGGTGCCCCCCAAAACACCTTGTCCCCATGTTGATGAGGACAAGGGTCTCTTCCCCACAACCCTTGCCCGGTGGTTGTGGGGGTCTGCGGGCAGGAGGCTTATCGAAATCTGGAAGACCCCTTTAACAAAGGGGCCCCCCAGATCCCGGCCCCCCCCCTGTGTGAAATGGTAATGGGGTACCTTGTACCTCTACCATTTCACGAGAAAAAAAATGTAAAGGGTTAAAAAAGACAAGAGCCGGTTTTTGACAAGTCCTTTATTATCTTCTTTCTTCTTTCCTTCGGGTTTCTTCTTCCTCCTCCTTCTTCTTCCTCTGCTTCTGTCTTGGGTCTTCTATTCCCGCATCTTGCCCGGCGTGTTCTTCCATCTTCTGTTCCTCCCGCTGTCCTTCTCGTCCGCATCTTCTTCTCCTTCTTCTTCTTCGCCGGAGGCGCCGCTTCCAATTGAAATCCCCGCTGTCTGCCGGACCACGCCCCCCCCCTCTGACGCCACGGGCAAGCTCTTAGGAGTGTGCTGCAAGTGCGTCCGAGGGGGGCGTGGTCACATGTCAGAGGGTGGCCAATTCAATTTGAAGCTCGTGCGCGGCTTTTTCTTTGCCAGAGTCGCCGCTTCCAATTGAATTGCCCGCTTTCTGGAACATGTGACCACGCCCCCCTCTGACGCACTGGCACCACACGGGGACTTTCCTAAGAGCTCGCCCGTGGCGTCAGAGGGGGGGCGTGGTCCGGCAGACAGCGGGGATTTCGATTGGAAGCGGCCGCTCCGGCGAAGAAGAACAAGAAGGAGAAGATGCGGACGAGAAGGACAGCGGAAGAAGATGGAAGAACACGCCAGTCAAGATGCGGGAATAGAAGACCCAAGACAGAAGCAGAGGAAGAAGAAGGAGGAGGAAGAAGAAACCCGAAGGAAAGAAGAAAGAAGATAATAAAGGACTTGTCAAAAACCGGCTCTTGTCGTTTTTAACCCTTTACATTTTTTTTTCTCGTGAAATGGTAGAGGTACAAGGTACCCCATTACCATTTCACACAGGGGGGGGGCCGGGATCTGGGGGGCCCCTTTGTTAAAGGGGTCTTCCAGATTTCGATAAGCCTTCCGCCCGCAGACCCCCACAACCACCGGGCAAGGGTTGTGGGGAAGAGACCCTTGTCCTCATCAACATGGGGACAAGGTGTTTTGGGGGGCACCCCAAAACACCCTCCCAATGTTGAGGGCATGTGGCCTGGTGCGGTTCAGGAGAGGGGGGGGGCCGCGCTCTGTCCCCCCCTCTTTTCTGCGGCCGGCCAGGTCAACGTGCTCGGATAAGGGGTCTGGTGTGGATTTTAGGGGGGACTCCACGCCATTTTTTTTTTAATTTGGGGTGGAGTTCCCCTTAAATTCCACACCAGACCCGAAGGGTCTGGTTATGGATATTTGGGGGGACCCCCACGTCATTTTTTTAAAAAATTGATGGCGGGGTTCCACTTAATATCCATATCAGACCTGAAGGGTCTGGTTATTGAATTTGGGGGGACCCCCACGTCATTTGAATAATTATTTTAAAATTCGTACCATGGGGGGGGGGGGGATGTCAGCAGGTGAATAAAGCGCACTTTTCATGTGGTTAGAAATATGTCTTTGCACAAAATGAAATTCTGAAAAAAAAAAAAAAAAAAAAAAAAAAAAAGCCATTTAAAACTGACTCGCGGCAATAATGAATTGTCGGCTCCCGGCAATTGCAGGAGAATTCATTCATAAAAAAAACGAAAACAAAAAGCGTGGGGGTCCCCCCAAATTCAATAACCAGACCCTTTAGGTCTGATATGGATATTAAGGGGAACCCCGCCGTCAATTTTTTAAAAAAAAATGACGTGGGGTTCCCCCCAAATATCCATAACCAGACCCTTCAGGTCTGGTGTGGAATTTAAGGGGAACTCCACTCCAAATTTAAAAAAAAAATGGCGTGGAGTCCCCCCTAAAATCCACACCAGACCCCTTATCCGAGCACGTTGACCTGGCCGGCCGCAGAAAAGAGGGGGGGACAGAGCGCGGCCCCCCCCCTCTCCTGAACCGCACCAGGCCACATGCCCTCAACATTGGGAGGGTGTTTTGGGGTGCCCCCCAAAACACCTTGTCCCCATGTTGATGAGGACAAGGGTCTCTTCCCCACAACCCTTGCCCGGTGGTTGTGGGGGTCTGCGGGCAGGAGGCTTATCGAAATCTGGAAGACCCCTTTAACAAAGGGGCCCCCCAGATCCCGGCCCCCCCCCTGTGTGAAATGGTAATGGGGTACCTTGTACCTCTACCATTTCACGAGAAAAAAAAAGTGTCAGTGTAAAAAAAGACAAGAGCCGGTTTTTGACAAGTCCTTTATTATCTTCTTTCTTCTTTCCTTCGGGTTTCTTCCTCCTCCATCTTCTTCTTCCTCTGCTTCTGTCTTGGGTCTTCTATTCCCGCATCTTGCCCGGCGTGTTCTTCCATCTTCTTCCGCTGTCCTTCTCGTCCGCATCTTCTCCTTCTTCTTCTTCTTCGCCGGAGCGGCCGCTTCCAATTGAAATCCCCGCTGTCTGCCGGACCACGCCCCCCCTCTGACGCCACGGGCAAGCTCTTAGGAAAGTCCCCGTGTGGTGCCAGTGCGTCAGAGGGGGGCGTGGTCACATGTTCCAGAAAGCGGGCAATTCAATTGGAAGCGGCGACTCTGGCAAAGAAAAAGCCGCGCACGAGCTTCAAATTGAATTGCCCGCCCTCTGACATGTGACCACGCCCCCCTCTGACGCACTGGCAGCACACTCCTAAGAGCTTGCCCGAGGCGTCAGAGGGGGGGGCGTGGTCCGGCAGACAGCGGGGATTTCAATTGGAAGCGGCCGCCTCCGGCGAAGAAGAACAAGAAGGAGAAGAAGATGCGGACGAGAAGGAACAGCGGAAGAAGATGGAAGAACACGCCGGGCAAGATGCGGGAATAGAAGACCCAAGACAGAAGCAGAGGAAGAAGAAGGAGGAAGAAGAAACCCGAAGAAAAGAAGAAAGAAGATAATAAAGGACTTGTCAAAAACCGGCTCTTGTCTTTTTTAACCCTTTACATTTTTTTTCTCGTGAAATGGTAGAGGTACAAGGTACCCCATTACCATTTCACACAGGGGGGGGGCCGGGATCTGGGGGGCCCCTTTGTTAAAGGGGTCTTCCAGATTTCGATAAGCCTCCTGCCCGCAGACCCCCACAACCACCGGGCAAGGGTTGTGGGGAAGAGACCCTTGTCCTCATCAACATGGGGACAAGGTGTTTTGGGGGGCACCCCAAAACACCCTCCCAATGTTGAGGGCATGTGGCCTGGTGCGGTTCAGGAGAGGGGGGGGCCGCGCTCTGTCCCCCCCTCTTTTCTGCGGCCGGCCAGGTCAACGTGCTCGGATAAGGGGTCTGGTGTGGATTTTAGGGGGGACTCCACGCCATTTTTTTTTTTATTTGGAGTGGAGTTCCCCTTAAATTCCACACCAGACCTGAAGGGTCTGGTTATGGATATTTGGGGGGAACCCCACGTCATTTTTTTTAAAAATTGATGGCGGGGTTCCCCTTAATATCCATACCAGACCTAAAGGGTCTGGTTATTGAATTTGGGGGGACCCCCACGCTTTTTTTTTGGTGTTTTTAATGAATGAATTCTCCTGCAAATTCCAAGAGCTGACAATTCATTATTGCCGCGAGTCAGTTTTAAATGGCTTTTTTCCTTCAGAATGTCATTTTTCACATGCTGACATTACACCCAGGGCCGCCATCAGGGGGGTACAGGCAGTACACCTGCAGGGCCGCCATTAGGGGGGTACAGGCATTACACCGCCCGGGGGTCCCCAGGGGCCCCCAGGGGCCCGGATGGGAACCACCCTAAAACAAAAAAAACAATTTTTTTTTTTTTTTTTTTGTTTAAGGGCTCCGAAGGTCCCCAGGGGCCCGGAGGCCACTAAGGGCCCCAGATGGCAAGCCCTTTTTTTTAAATAAAATATATATATTTAAAAAAATATATATTTTTTTTTAATATATTTTTTTTTTTTTTTTTTAAGGAAAGGGCCCAGAGGTCCCCAGGGCCCTGGAAGGCTACCCCCTTGTTTTTTTACTTTTTTTCGATAAATGTTATATTTAAAAAATATATATATATGTATTTTCTCTCTTTTGTATTTTTATTTGATAAAGAGCACAGAGGTCCCCAGGGCCCCGGATGGCTACCCCCCTTTTTTATATATATTTTTCTTTATTTCTTATTTCTGTCAAAATTTTTGTAAAGGGCCCCTCCGCTCCTCAATTTGTGGCACCACCCCCCCCCCCCCCCGCTTCTCAATTTCATGCGGCAGCACCCCCCCCCCCGGTTCTCTGCTCCAGGGGGCCCATGCCTGAAGCTGTGTAAGGGGCCCCAAAATTCATGATGGCGGCCCTGTACACCTGTAAGGGGCCCGGGGGTCCGGAGGTGCCCAGATGCCTGGAGGCCCCCCAGCGCCCCAGATGGTAACCCCCCTCTTTTTTTTTTTGTATATATATTTGTTAGTTGGTTTTTGTAGGATTTTTTATTAAAGGGCCAATTTTTGGAATTTAATATTTTTTAGCAGTCTGGAGGTCCCCAGGGCCCCGGGTGGCAACCCCCCAAATTTTTTGTTATTAAAGGGCCAATGTTTTGGTTTAGGGGTCTGGAGGTCCCCAGTGGCCTGGTCCCCAGTGGCCCGGAGATCCCCAGGGCTCCAGATGACAACCCCCCACCTTTACAAAAAAAATCAAAAAAAAAACATATGATATATTTTTTGGTTATTTTTTAAACATATATATATATAATATAATTTTGAAAGCTCCCAGAGGGCCCCTTTTTGCTTCTAAAAATGTTATAAACATTTTCCCCAGGTTTGTTACTTTTTACTTTAATTTCTTTTTTAAAGTGTATTTTGTGCGTGAAGTCGAGAGAGAGGAGCTGGACTTGCAATCGCCATCCTTCTCCATGCCCCCGGTGGCAATGGTGGGTGTGAGGGGGGCCTCACCCCACCTGCTACACTTGGGAGCCCGATGGGACAGAGGGACTCCCCCTATGAAGGAGTGTAGCCCACCCAGCCAGCCCTGTAGGTCCTTCACCTCCCTTTATTTTAGGAGACCTCATGGCCAAAGTGTGTGCAAGTGTGGTGTTTTTTTTGTGGGGGGGGGGGGGGGTGGTTATACTAAGCACAGGCGTACCTTGCATAGCACACCCACCGGGAGCCGGGCTGACACCACCAAACTCAATTCACATGTAGCCGAGACCGGGATCCGAACCCTTGGCTGCAGAGGTGAACGGCTTGTCAGCGCAGTGCCATTCACGTTGAGCCACCACAGCTCCCACCCAATGTTATTTTTTTTTTAGATTTTTGGTAGTTATTTTTTATTAAAGGGCCCAGAGCTCCCAAGGCAACCCCCTTTTTTATTATTTTATATATGTAGATATTGTAATTTATTTTTCATTAAAGAGCCCAGAAGTTTCTTTTTATTAAAGGGCCCAGTGGTCCCCAGGGCCCCCGGATGGCTACCACCCTTTTTAATATATATTTTTCTATATGTATTTTTTAGTAAAGGAACCCCCCGCTTATCAAATTGCGGCAGCCCCCCCCCTTCTTAATATCAGGCGGCACCCCCCCCCCCTATTCTCTGCTCCAGGGGGCCCATGCCTGAAGCTGTGTAAGGGGCCCCATAATTCCTGATGGCGCCCCTAATTGCCTCCCCCCCCCCATGGTACGAAATTTCAAGGAATTTTTCACTTTTATTGGTGCACTTTAACCACTTCCATACCGCGCCTATTCTGGCACTTCTCTCCTTCATGTAACAATTATATTTTCTTCCTTGAAACTTACTCAGGACCCCCAAACATTATATATATTTTATTAACAAACACCCTAGGGAATAAAGTGGCGGCCATTTTTTCGGACACATTTCCAACAGTATTTGTGCCAAAAATTTTCTAACGTTTTTTTTTTTTTTTGGCTTTCCAAAAAAAAACCTGTTTCATGAATGACAAAATAAGAAAGCAGTAAAGCTAGCCCAATTTTTAGGGATAAGGTAAAAGATGATGTTACACCGAGTAAATAGATACCTAACTTGTCACGCTTTCATATTGCGCACACTCATGGAATGGCGCTAAACTTCGTTATTAAAAATCTCCATAGGCAACGCTTGACTTTTTTTCTCAGGTTACCACTTTTGAGTTACAGAGGAGGTCTAGTGCTAACATTATTGCTCTCGCTCTAACGCACGCTATGATACCTCACATGTGGGGTTTGAAGGATGTTTACATATGTGGGTGGGACTTGCATGCGTGTTCGCTTCTGAGTGCGAGCTACTAGGGACAGGAGCATTTAAATTCCTTTGTTATTTTATTTTTTTACTTAATATTTTATTTTTTGCACTTGTTTGTCCCTTTGTTTGTATTATTTTTCACTTTTCTTCCTATTACAAGGAATGTAAACATCCCTTGTAATAGGACTAGTGTGTGACAGGTCCTCTTTATAGAGAAAGGCGGGGTCAATTAGACCCCACATCTGTCCTCCAGGCTGGAAAGCATGGAATTGGTAAAAAAAAAAACATCTCATGCTTTCAGCTGCAATCATGTTCGTTCAGCACAGTAGCGTAGTGTGTAGCATGTTCACCTAGCAGCAAAAGGGTTGCTGGTTCGAATCCCGCCCGTGACACTATCTGCCTGGAGTTTGCATGTTCTCCCTGTGCGGGTTTCCTCCCACAATCTAAAAACATGCTGTAAATTGGATCCTGTCTAAATAAGCCCTAATGTGCAGTAGGAGATTTAGGTTTTGTGCTGCCCTAGGCCTGACCAAATTTTGGCACCCCCCTAATAGAAAAATGACCCACCCTTCCTGTCAAGGCCACACCCTGTTTTTTTTATGACCCACCCAGGAATTTTCAGGGGACACACACAAGTTCTGTGGGGGGGGACTTGGGGGGGCCCTTAATTTGCCTACTTTTTCGATCACTTCCTGTTTGGCTATGGGGCAGGAAGTGAAGGCCAATCTCCCCGGACAGGGATAATACAAAATAAACTGACAGAGCTTCTAACCCCCCCCCCCCCCACCAACTCTATCCAAAATGAAAGAAATCCAAAAAATAAAAGTGATGATTATTGTTCCAGTTTAACCCCAAATTTCAGATCATTTTATTGAGAGGCTTAAGAAAATATAACCATGCCAATAGGCCACGATCCAGCGTTGCTAATATGTATGAATGTGTGTTAGGGACCCCCACAAACACCACCCAATGTTAAATCAACTATTTTCATGTTTGTTTTGGGGATGCCTGCACCCCTGATAGGGTAAAGACACCTCACAAATGTTGTCACTTTCTACTTAATTCATTCACTTCCTGCCACACAGCCAAACAGGAAGTGAGGGAAACACCTGAGTAATGTTTTGTTGGGGACACACAGATCAATATAAATAGTTTCCCATTTTGGAAATGGCATTTTGCTGTGTACACCCCAAATTAGTAGGAATCTTGGACTTTGGGGTCCATTTACTAAAGGCAAATCCACTTTGCACTACAAGTGGACAAGCAAGGAAGAAAACTCAAAACTTGGCGGGATTGGAAGTAAAAACCATCAGTGCTTCCCTTCTGATTTTCATTGCCTACGCTTCTACTGCAGAGCGGCTTTGCCTTTACTAAACCCCAAAGTAACTAATCATTTGGGGTGTACACTGCAGTGCAATTTGCTTAATGGTGACACTAGTTAGATTGACCTGTGTCCCAAAGAAAAGACCATTGGTAGGGTTTTAACCTCACTTCCTGTTCAGCTGTGTGACAGGAAGTGAAGCCAATTTTAGGAAAAGGGACACAAAGCCCAACCTAAAAACACTAGCAGGGGTTCTAACACTCAATTGGCTTCCCTCAAACAACCCACAATTAGAATAGGATTGTCTTGTGCTAGTTTCAAGCACAGCGCTGTAAATCAGCACTTCAAGCCTGTCCAAAAAAAAACACACCACCCCCCCCCCCCCCCCCCCACCTCCAACAGGCCCTGTTTGCAGCTTTTCCTACATCTTGCACATGTGCTTTAAAAAGTCAGTCTGGACATCAGTTCTAGGAAACATTACTTACCGCTTTGTCCTTCCTTTTCTGGTGACTAAACATTTCATGCATACACACCAGGAAAGAGCTTAGAGACAAATCACACTTGATGGTTTAGGCCCAAACTAGTTCAGCTGCAGCGGTTGAAATCCATAGCAGGAAAAAAATATCACAAAACAAACTTCAAAATTTGAAAGTAATTTTATTGGTCCACAAAACAAGGAAAGCAAAACAAAAAATTACAAATAAACACACCAAAAATATATAAAAACACCTAAAAACAAAAAAGACCAACGTTTATTTCACAGTCATTGGAAAATAAATCATGCTTTTGAAATAACAGGATAGACCCACAGGATTAAAACATTAGTCATTAACATCTTGAGAAACATTTAGCAAAATTATGTAGCAGAGAAAACATCAAAAAATACAAAACTTGCTCCAAAACATCTCTGTTTCACTCCGCCATTACTTCCAGCCAGCAAATCTGCCCCCTCTGAGGGGCAGCTGACACGTGCAGTATCCACGCTTTTTATAACATGTGTGCTAATGAACCAATTGGAAACACATGAAGAAATGTCAGCCTCTAGTTTGTGTGCACTTGGAACTGCTTACACCTGTTAAGGATGTCCTTAAATTACTAAGCCAAAAAAAGAGCTTTCTGAGCATGCTCAGAAAGATGCAAGTCATTTTCAGGATGAAACTTCCAACTTCTTTTTCTAACTGTTCGAGCATGCCCAGTTCACTCGAAATGCAGTACCAGAATCAAATCTGCAATGGCGGATGAAAGCATTAGAGGTGTTAAATTTTTTTTTGGTCCCCCTGAAGTGATGCTTTACAAGCTGAACGGGAGGTCTTATAGAATTTTTACGTAACAAACCTAAATAGTAATAATTTAAACGCCCCTGTCCCTAGTAGCTCGCAGTCAGAAGCGAACAAGCAGCATTTTTATTGTTTCCGGTTACCAGTTTAGATTTACAGATGAGGTCTAGTGCTATAAATATTCCTCTTGCTGTTACGCACGCTATGATACCTCACATGTGTGGTTTGAAGAATGTTTCCATATATGGGGGCGGGCCTTAAATGTGTAAGCCCCGCCCACATATTGAACCCCCGTTCAAACCCCACATGTGAGGTATCATAGCGTACGTTAGAGCGAGAGCAATACTTTTAGCACTAGACCTCCTCTGTAAATCTAAACTGGTAACCTGAAACACATAAAAAAGCGTTGCCTATGGGTATTTTCAAGTACTGAAGTTTGGCGCCATTCCATGAG
This sequence comes from Rana kukunoris, assembly GCA_029574335.1. Classification (NCBI taxonomy): domain Eukaryota; kingdom Metazoa; phylum Chordata; class Amphibia; order Anura; family Ranidae; genus Rana; species Rana kukunoris. Next base: position 189,718,574 of record CM056057.1, read on the forward strand.
TGTGTGCAATATTAAAGTGTAACATGTTGGGTATCTATTTACTCGGTGTAACATCATCTTTCACATTATGGCCATAAATTGGGCTAACTTTAGTGTATTCTTAATTTGTAACCACTTGAGCCCCAGAGCATATTACTGGTCACTGACGGGGCCATTTTTTGCATTTCAACACTGCGTCATTTTGACTGACAATTGCGTGGTTGTGCGACGTGGCCCCCAAAAAAATTGGGCGTCCTCATCCTCCCCCCCCCCCCCCCTAAAAATTCAATTTTTTTTTTTTTGTTGGTGGTATTTGATCACCTCTGCGTTTTTTCTTATTTTTGCTTGACCCAAAACTATAGCGACAATTTGGTAACTAAAAAAACATCTTTTTTACGGTTTGCTATAATAAATCTCCCCCAAAATATATTCAAAAAATGTTTGCCCTCAGTTTAGGCCGATAAGTATTCTTGGACATCTTTTTGGTTGCAAAAAATCACAATAAGCGTTTGATTGGTTTGGGCAAAAGTTCTAAGTAGGGGTTGGTCTTATGGGTTTTTTTTGAATAATTTTTTGTTTTACTAGTAATGGTGGCTATCATTTGTTTTTTCTGTCTAATGCGACATTGTGGCGGACACATTTTTGTGAGATTTGGCATTTTTGTAGCGAGCAATGGTATATCAATGCATTGCTTACTATAAAAATGACACTGGCAGGGAAGGGGTTAACACTAGGGGCGCGGAAGGGGTTGAATATGTTACCTGGGTGTGTTCTAACTGTAAAGGGGGTGGGACTGTGTAGGGGAAATGACAGATCGCTGTTCATACATTGTAGGGACAGACGAGCAGGCATTCCCCCCCCCCCCCTGACAGGACCGGGATAAAGGGGAACTCCACCCCAAATTACCAAAAAAAAACGGCGTGGGGGTCCCCCTTCTGGTGCACAACAGGCTCTTAGATTTGATCTGGAACATAAGGGGTTAAACCCACGCCAAAAAACGGCGTGGGGTTCCCCCTCAGATCCAGACCAAACCCTTCTCCCAGGCACGCAGTCTGGCCGGACAGGAATGGGGGTGGGGACGAGCGAGCGCCCCCCCCCCCTCCTGAGCCGTACCAGACCACATGCCCTCGACATGGGGGAGTGTGTGCTGTGGGGGAGGGGGGCACTGCCCCCCCCCCCAAAGCACTCTTGTCCCCATGTCGAAAGGGACAAGAGCCTCTTCCCGACAACCCTGGCCGTTGGTTGTCGGGGTATGCGGGCGGGGGGCTTATCAGAATCTGAGAGCCCCCTATATTAAGGGGGCCCCCAGATTCTGGCCCCCCACCCTATGTGAATGAGTATGGGGTACATCGTACCCCTACCCATTCACCGGGTGGAAAAGTGTAAACACAAAAAAAAACACACAGAAAAAAATAATTTATTAGTCAGCTCCGGGGGTCTTCTGCCGGGACCCCCCACCACCAGCCCATTGGGCCCCGGGCTTCGCCGTCTTCTGCCGGGGGGGGACACCCACCGATGATCTCCGCCATGTCCAGCCAGGCCCCCACCCCAAAATTAGCTCTTTCACATCCGGGGGGGGCCGGCCGAAAGAAGCAGAGAACAACGGGGGCGGAGCCCCTCGGTCTTCCAGACGTTTTCTGCCGGGGGGGCTCCAGCCCCGCACCGGTCTTCGCCGCCGCCTTCCGCCGGGGGGGGACACCCACCGATGCTCTCGGCCATGTTCGGCCAGGCCCCCTACCCCAAACAAAGCTCTTTTACATCCGGGGGGGGCCGGCGGAAATGGCGGAGAACAACGGGGGGCGAAACCCCTCCTCGGTCTTCGCCTTCCGCCGGGGGGGTACACCTACCCCCCCCCGGTCTTCGCCGCCGCCTTCCGCCGGGGAGAGAGACACCCACCGATGCTCTCCGCCATGTTCGGCCAGGCCCCCTACCCCAAACAAAGCTCTTTTACATCCGGGGGGGGGCGGCGGAAATGGCGGAGAACAACGGGGGCGTCGCCACTCCTCGGTCTTCTAGCCGTCTTCTGCCGGGGGGGGGAAACACCCACCCATGCTCTCCGCCATGCTCGACTGTGCCCCCACCCCAAAATGAAGCTCTTTTACATCCGGGGGGGGCCGGCCGAACACAGCGGAGAACAACGGGGGTGTCGCCCCACCTCGGGCTCCTCCCAGGGCTTCTTTCGCCGTCTTCCGCCGGAGGGCGCCACTCTCCGGGCTTCTCGACGTTGTCTTCCGCCGCGGGGGCCAGGCCTTCTTCTTTGCCGCCCCCTTCGATTTTTTCGGCCTGGACGGGGGTCGCACATCCCATCCAGGACTTGGACGTGGCGGGCTTCTCGTCGCTCTCTTCTGCCGCTGCCCCCTTCACCACGAAGCTCCGTGCTTGTTTGATGAGGGCAGCGGGCTTCCGTCGTCTTCTCCGGGGCGAGGGTCGTACATCCCACCCCGGATTTCGTCGCCGTCTTCTGCCGCTGCCCCCTTCACCACGAAGCTCCGTGCTTGTTTGATGAGGGCAGCGGGCTTCCGTCGCAGTCTTCCGCCGCGGGGTGACACTCGCGGGCTTCTTCTTCCATTCGATGTTGACACGGCGAGGTCCGGCGCTGAAATGCCTTCTGAGCGGCGGGCAAGGACTTATATTGGCATTGGGCGTGGGCGTGGTTATGCCAACATGTGACCTCAACCCATGTGACAGTGATGTGACGTGACATCACTGTCACATGGGTTAAGGTCACATGTTGGCATAACCACGCCCACGCCCAATGCCAATATAAGTCCTTGCCCGCCGCTCAGAAGGCATTTCAGCGCCGGACCTCGCCGTGTCAACATCGAATGGAAGAAGAAGCCCGCGAGTGTCACCCCGCGGCGGAAGACTGCGACGGAAGCCCGCTGCCCTCATCAAACAAGCACGGAGCTTCGTGGTGAAGGGGGCAGCGGCAGAAGACGGCGACGAAATCCGGGGTGGGATGTACGACCCTCGCCCCGGAGAAGACGACGGAAGCCCGCTGCCCTCATCAAACAAGCACGGAGCTTCGTGGTGAAGGGGGCAGCGGCAGAAGACGGCGACGAGACGCCCGCCACGTCCAAGTCCTGGATGGGATGTGCGACCCCCGTCCAGGCCGAAAAAATCGAGGGGGGCGGCAAAGAAGAAGGCCTGGCCCCCGCGGCGGAAGACAACGTCGAGAAGCCCGGAGAGTGGCGCCCTCCGGCGGAAGACGGCGAAAGAAGCCCTGGCCCCTAGTAGGAGCCAGGCAGAAGCCGGCGACGAAATCCGGGGTGGGATGTACGACCCTCGCCCCGGAGAAGACGACGGAAGCCCGCTGCCCTCATCAAACAAGCACGGAGCTTCGTGGTGAAGGGGGCAGCGGCAGAAGACAGCGACGAGAAGCCCGCCACGTCCAAGTCCTGGATGGGATGTACGACCCCCGTCCAGGCAGAAGAATTTGAAGGGGGCGGCGGAAGACCCTCAAAAGTGAAAACGTTCACCAGGTGAATGGGTAGGGGTACGATGTACCCCATACTCATTCACATAGGGTGGGGGCCCGAAATCTGGGGGCCACCTTATTAAACGGGGCTCCCAGATTCTGATTGGCTCCCGCCCGCATACCCCGACAACCAATGGCTAGGGTTGTCGGGAAGAGGCTCTTGTCCCGATCGACATGGGGACAAGAGTGCTTTGGGGTGGGGGGGCAGCGCCCCCCTCCCCCAAAGCACACACTCCCCCATGTCGAGGGCATGTGGTCTGGTACGGCTCAGGAGGGGGGGGGCCGCTCGCTCGTCCCCACCCCCATTCCTGTCCGGCCAGACTGCATGCCTGGGATGAGGGCTTGGTACGGATCTGGGGGGGAACCCCACGCCGATTTTGGCGTGGGTTAACCCCTCACGTTCCGGACCAAGCCGGAGAGCCTATTGTACCCCTGGGGGGGAAGCCGCGCCGGTTTCACATTTGAAATTTGGCGCGGAGTTCCCCTTCAGTGTCAGCGCAGCCCGAGAACAGCTCGGAGCTTGCCGTGCGCCGCTCCAGGCAGTGCAAACACTGCTACGCCGCCTGGTATTTACCAAGGATTTCCCGGCGTACTGAAGAGGCGCGCGGTGAGCTCCGATTTTTCCCTCTGCGCATGCCCAGTATGCAAGTGAACCTTCCGAGGTTCTAGCGTACTTTGCAAGGGCACGGGGATCGGGTACCAAAAGTCACTTTCCCTTTCAAATCGGCCCGCCACACAAGTTGAAACACATGTCACTACACTTCCCCTGCATCACCCCCCTCCCTCCCCTCATAAACTCCCGCCCGAATCCCCGATGTTTACATTACTAAATGCCGCACGCCAGCTCTGTACTGGCGTGCTGTGCGCCCTCTTCTGGGCGCATTAGGCACTTTAGTAAATGAGGAAACACGCTGCACTGGCAGCGTGTTTCTTTTGTAAATGTCAAAAACAGGTTTACTCCTGCTTGTGCACCATGAGTCTTGGCGCACAGGCTTGGTAAATCAGCCCACATATATATAAGCAAAAAGTGAAAAAATTAAAAGGAGTAAATGGAAAATTATATTCAAAGATTAGCAACTGTGACAATATAGTCCATAGATTTTTTTTGACAGTCGAATTATCAAAAACACCCGTGATCTGTGCCAAGTATCAAATAGGCTGAAAGACGTGTCCAAAGAAACTGTGATAATCCTCCACCGAGCTACGAATTGGATCCTTACCAAAATGTTATCCTCCTTAGTGTTAGTGACACAATAATGTAATGGTGACAACAGAAAAAACAGTTATATACATTTCAAAAAACATATATAAGCAAAAAGTGAAAAAATTAACTAGTTGCCGACCAGGCGGCAGGTCGGCTCTTCTGCGTGAGAGCCCGTAGCTCTACGTCAGGCACGTAAACGGCAAGGGGGCGCGTGTGCCTCCCCGCCGTTCCCAATGATCAGATTTGTTTCAGAACTGATCAATCATCAGGTCCAGGCCAATAAAATCTGGCCTGGACCTGATGATCACTTCTAGCCAATGGTTTACTTCCCCTGTCTCTGTAAGTGTAAACATTGACAGGGGAAGTGATGTTCTCTCCCTCGTGTCGGTCTTTTCATTCAAGACTGAGAGGGAGAGAAGATCTAAACGTGAGTTGCACAGCACTACACTGACACCAGGTCACATAGGCAGGCACACAATTCACCCACGATCACCCCCCAAATTAACCCCTTCACTGCCTGAGATTTCACCACCACAGTTAAAAAAAGAGCATATATGCCAAAGCATGGGGGCAATAGGGGCGGAGGAGCGATTTTGCTCCTAATGCCGCGTACATACGGTTGAAATTCCGTCGGAAGCTTACCCGTGGAAAAGTCTGACCGTGTGTATGCGCCATAACTTTTTATGCCACGTACATACATGTGTGAGCAGCATAACTTTTTTGCGGGAGGATGCTCCATGGGCCGAGTAAATAGATACCTAACTTGTCGCACTTTCAAATTGCACACACTCGTGGAATGCCGCCAAACTTCGGTACTTAAAAATCTCCATAGGCGACGCTTACATTTTTTTACAGGTTACCAGTTTAGAGTTACAGAGGAGGTCTAGTGCTAGAATTATTGTTCTTGTTCTAACACGGGTAGTGATACCTCACATGTGTGGTTTGAACAGCGTTTACATATTGTGGGCTGGACTTGAATGCGCGTTCACTTCGGAGCGCAAGCTACTGGGGACAGGGGCGTTTGAATTTTTATTTTATAATTTTTATTTTTTTTAAATTTTTTTCCTTTTTTATTGTTATCACAAAGAATGTAAACATCTCTTGTAATATGAATAGTGTGTAACAGGTCCTCTTTATGGAGAGATCTCCTCCATGCTGAAAAGCATGAGATCGGGAAAAAAAATCACTGATCTCATGCTTTCAGCGGCGATTGCGGCTTTGTTTACTTTCTGGTACCCGGGCGTGACATCATAATGTTGCACCCGGGCCTCCGACGGTCATAGAGGTGACCGGTGACCATCTGGTCATCGGAAATCTCTATTCTACTCATCCGGCTGCGGGCGATTCGTTCTCAGGGCCTTCAAAACACTTCATAGACATGGTTGAAGAGAAACAGAGCCCAATCAGTAACCCAAGTAATCTTTCAGAGGTTTGACTTTCATTAGCTGGAAGAAATATGAACACTTGTATTACATTATGATTAAACATTTTACATGTAAAATTGGGCAGCAGGAAAAAAAGAGTTTGAAGTTGATCAAAAGGCAGAAGGAGTTATTTTAAAGTTGCTAATGTATAGCTTTTGAAAATATAAAGAGTGATTTTTGCTCTCATCCTCTTAACAAGGATGTTTAATTACCCATCTGGTATCTCTTCTCAGACCTTGAAATGCATCTTGATGAGTACAAATCAAAAGAGCCACCTGATCTGTCTGGTAGCTGGACCTGTAAGGATAATGGAAGCATCTTCCTTGTAGGAAACAATTAATCTGTTTGTTGCTCATTAACCCCTTAAGGACCGCCGCATGTACATTTACGGTGGCAAAATGGCACGGACAGGCACATCGACGTATATATACGATGCTGCCTTGCAGTGGCGGCCCGCCCATATGGGCGCACGGGCGCCGCCCCCCCTCCCGCAGTCACAAAAAAATATATATATATAATAAATAAATTTAAAAAAACGGGCCCTTTAAGAACTTTTATTCGGCTAAAATGTCATTTTGACATTTTAGCCGAAGTTCTGGCGGCCGTCTATAGAGGGCGCTGCAGCGCCACCCCCTCTCGCAAGTAACACACGTTCAATGCAATGCATTGAACGTGAGTTACTGTTGCCAGCTGCCTGGTCTATTCGTATAACCGGACATGGGACGCCGGTTACCCGAATAGCGGCAGCTGGTTGGCTGAGGGGAACTGCCTATCAAAGCCAGCGGCTCTGATAGGCTTTTCCAGTGCCGCCCTCCGGCTCTCGGAAGTCTATGCTCGGAGCGCAGGCAATCTGCGGTCCTTGCATTAGACTGACAGCCGTTTCAGCCAATCAGGTTCCCGGATTCTGATTATCAGGAACCTGATTGGCTGAAGCTTCTCCACGGCGGCAGAAGACATCGAGGGAGGACATGGAAGCGTCAGGTAAGTGTTTTTTTTACAGGGAAAGGGGCATCATGGGGCACAGTGGCATCATGGGGCACAGTGGCAGCATGGGGCACAGTGGCAGCATGGGGCACAGTGGCATGGGGCACAGTGGCATCATGGGGCACATAGGCGACAATGAGCACAGTGGCATGGGGCACAGTGGTGACAATTGATGGCACAGTGACTGAATATGATGGCATGGCACAGTGGTGACAATTGATGGCACAGCGACTGAATATGATGGCATGGCACAGTGGTGACAATTGATGGCACAGTGACTGAATATGATGGCATGGCACAGTGGTGACAATTGATGGCACAGTGACTGCATATGATGGCATGGCACAGTGGTGACAATTGATGTCACAGTGACTGCATTTGATGGCATGGCACAGTGGTGACAATTGATGGCACAGTGACTGCATTTGATGGCATGGCACAGTGGTGACAATTGATGGCACAGTGACTGCATTTGATGGCATGGCACAGTGGTGACAATTGATGGCACAGTGACTACATATGATGGCATGGCACAGTGGTGACATTTGATGGCATGGCACAGTGGTGACAATTGATGGCACAGTGACTGCATTTGATGGCATGGCACAGTGGCTGCATTTGGTGGCATGGCACAGTGGCTGCATTTGGTGGCATGGCACAGTGGCTGCATGTGATAGGCACAGTGAGGCTGCAATATTTATTTTTTCGTTTGCGCCCCCCCCAAACATTTCGAGCACCAGCCGCCACTGCTGCCTTGACGTGGGTCGGGGGTCCGATCGGGACCCCCTCGGTACATGTGGCGGTCCGGTTTTCTGAAGGAGCGATCTGTGCTGAGGGGGCGGCGGTTCGTTTTTGTCTGCCCCCTCCAGATCGCTCCCAGCCAATCCGCGCGCTCCCGCGCCCTGTCACTTCCTCCTCCTCCTGTGTCTCTGTGCCTCCTGTGTCTCTAACCCCTTGCGATCACCCCACCCCCCTGTCACAGTGTCACTGAATGCAGTAATCATATATGTATGATTACTGTCAGTATGACAATCAGTTAGTGTTAGGTCCAGGGTAGCCCCCGTACCCCCTAATAAAGTTTTAACCACTTGATCACCGCCCTAGTTAACCCTTTCACTCCCTATTGCCAGCGTCACTAAGCGATCATTTTTCTGATCGCTGTATTAGGTGTCGCTGTTCCCGCTAGGTAGCTATTTTTATTTTTTTATTGCGATTTTTTTATTTTTTTATTTTTTTTTTACTGAAGACATGTGGCTAAATAAATTCTGGCCTAAATGTTTGGCTAAAATGTAGTTTGATTTTTCTTATAACAAAAAGTAAAAAATATTGATTTTTTTTCAAAAATGTTGCTCTATTTTTGTATATAGTGCAAAAAATAAAAACCGCAGAGGTGATCAAATACCACCAAAAGAAAGCTCTATTTGTGGGAAGAAAAGGACGCAAATTTTGTTTGGGAGCCACGTTGCATGACAGCACTATTGTCAGTTAAAGCGACGCAGTGCCGAATCGCAAAAAGGGGCCTGGTCCTTTACCTGCATTTTGGTCCGGGTCTTAAGTGGTTAAAGGGAACCTGTTATTGTACAGATATAAGCACTCTCATTGTCAACTTGGCATCTGCCATCTTAATTTGGCTTTTCTTTTACCTTGTAGGTCACTGACCTGGAACAGTAAGACAGGATGGGAGTTCCCGACTTCAATAGCCTCCTATTGTAGAATGCTAGGTAAATTCAGTTTTTGGCTCCTTCTGAAATCAAAAGAGGCAGCGACTGTTTGTCCTGATCTATTCAGGGTTTCAGATGCTGGGAGTTTGATTGCTTCCCCCTGCCTCTGTAAAAAAAAAAAAAAACTTCCAGAGCGTAGGGTGGAAGATTTAAATAATCATCCTGAATATTTAACATGCTCCAGCTAATCCCTGGAGAGCAGTGTTCAGAAGGGGACTGCAAGGTGAGCTGGGTTTCTTCTCCCCAGGAGGATTCCAGAGCCAGAGAGACTGCTGCCCACAGGCAGCCCATGTACTGTAAAGCTGCCTAAGAGGCCAGAGCAGTGTCAGAGCTGAGGGCCTGGATGAACTTTGCATGGAGCTGATTGTAGAACCTCATTATAATCCCGGTCACGTGATGAGGACGTGACGCGGGTAGGAGGGAGGGGCTGCTGGAATGCTCCGTGGCGGTGAGCGATACAGCGAAGCTCCGTAAGATCTGAGGGGACCGACCCGGGGTGAGAGGCTGGGCTGGATCCGACCGCAGGCGTAGTGACCCTCCCGGAACCGCCGCGACACGGGACCCGAGATTCGCCTAAGATGCGGATCATAACCGCAACGCAGGGTGTAAAGGCAGTGGCACTGAGGCGAAGGTGCACACAGCCCCCTGTGGAGCCAGAGAGACAACAACACAGCGTGTCCATGACAGCAACGAGAGACGAGACAAAGTTTGAGTGAGGCGCTCTAAGGAGCCGAGAAAGACAGGGGCCGGTGGACCCCCCCCCCCCTGCCAATACCCCCCCCCCCCCCTCTATTGTGAAGATTGTGAAGATATTTTTGTTTGCGGCAGGGTAAGGTAAAAACAGCCTGTATACTCTGTATAACACTTCCTATGCTACCTAGGCGGACTGGTATTAGCAAGTAAAGCAGGGAAGAACCGTGGTAACTTTTTTTTTTTTAATCTTTGCTGTTAAGTTGGAGGGACTTGCATTCCTTTTTCTGATATGGGGTATCTTTCACTTTGAGGGAACTGCCACTGCAACCTTGAACTTAAAAACTAATGAAACCAGGATGATTATGGAAGTATGAGTCATGTATATAGCAAATGGGACTGTGAAGCGGGGACAGGGCAGTGCAACCAGAGTAGAAGGACCCTGAAATCCTAAAGGTCGATATCCCTAGAATCCGTTACTGGAGGACTATGCGATTTTGAGCCTGAGGCACTTGCAACTTCCACCTTGCGATTTAATGTGACTCAGAGTTTATCCCCGAAGCAACCCTATGTCTAGTATTCTGCGGTTTGGTGTCTGGGCTTTTAGTCAACCCCTTTGACTGGGGACATTAAGAGGGTAAAAGTAGACAAAAAAAAAAAAAAAGAAGATCGCACCCCCATGTACCCGTGGGCTCCCCTAGGGGACGTGGAGGGAGTTCTTGGTTCACGTTCCGGGATAACTCAATAGAGGGGCAGCAGGACTCAGTAGATTAGACCTAAAATTAGACTTAAAACTACCAAGATAAGTTTTTAAGTGCCCCACATTAAAGGGGGATATATAAAAATAAAAGGTAAAGTACCCCCCTACTTGTAAGCAGGGGAGCAACAGAATTAAAGACCCGGGAGTGTCAGTACTTTATCAAGCAAGAGCCCTCTAGATCCCGGGTAGAATAAGCAAAGTGATTGGGCACCTTACTTCTCTCAAGACGCCAAACTGGGGAAAAGAATTAGACCAAGCAACAGATTTAAAATGAGCAGGTCAACAAGAGGGGCCGCCTCAAAACCCCCTAAAAGCAATGTGAGTTCTAGCTCGATACAGCAATATATGACACAGGAATCCTCTGCTAAAAGCCCAGGCACTGCAAAGAAAACGGATAAGAAAAGAACAGGAGAAGCCATGGCAAATCGGTCTAAAGGGGAGACGACCCTTGAAGGAGAGCTTGATCAAAGCAGGCTGGACGACCTGAGCCAAGAGGGACAACCACCCTCAAAAGCTGAGATGAATGTGATGTTCCTGAGGATAGAAAATCTAATAAAAACAGAAATCAACAGTTTAAGAACAGAAATAGGGGGCCTATTTGAAAGAGTGGAGGGGGTAGAAAAAAGAATAGTAGAACAAGACCAAGAACTGGTTAAATTAAAATCACAAGTACAGGCGATGACAGAGAGTCAAAAAATCCTGACATATAGACTGGAAGACCAGGAAAATCGCAGCAGACGACAGAACCTTAGAATTTGTGCAATAGAGGAAGTACAGGGGGAGGACCTGAGAGAGATAATAAACACGCTCTTTAAACCCCTGTTGAGAAAATCAGCAGAAGACAAGCACATTAAAATTGAGAGGGTGCATCGGATAGGGAACCCCAAACAGGCAGAGAAAAGGGGACCCAGAGACATTATCGTACGCTTCCGGAACTACGAGGACAAGGCTGCAATCTGGGGAAGTTTGAGGGGAGCAGCCCCCGTCAAATATAAAGAAAAAGAGATTCAAATCTTGTCGGATCTATCAAAAGAAACTCTAGAAAGAAGAAGACATTTGAGACCCCTTTTGGACCGGCTGCGTACGGAGAACATCAAATATCAATGGGGGTTCCCAGCATGCCTTATCGGGTTTAAGGGGGGGACCTCCGCCCGATTAAGATTCCCGAAGAACTAGAAAGGTTCTGCCAAAAAATGGACATTCCAGTACCCGATCTTCCAGAGTGGGTAGCCTAAAGGAAGAACAGGACGGAGGGGAACAGGGAGGGGGGTAGACCATGTGGGGAGACGTGACAGCCATGGAGCATTCCCTAGGCCCAACCCTAGGGAAGGGAGCCGAGGATAAGGGAGAGGAGGAGATCAAGAATGGCTTCCAGGCCTCTAACAGGCCATCGGGGGAGAGGGGGGGGACGGAGGGGGGACGAGGGAGGAGGGGGGTGGGGGAAGGTAGGAGGGGAGGGGGGGATGGGGGGGTTGGGGAGGGGGGGATATCTCGTTGATTCCACATCGATCCATCTTTTACATCCAAGCAAGATCCCATGAAAAGGAGGATAGGGTTAGACAAGCAAACAAAAAAGTACTAAGAACAGATGACAGAAATTAAACTACTATCCTACAACGTTAAGGGGTTAAACTCTCCTGCAAAGAGACATAAAATTCTTAAGGAATTACAACTTTATAAAGCGGACATAGTCTTTTTGCAGGAGACACACCTAACGTTGGAATCCAATATAAGATTGTCTTCTCGAAGTCACCCTATATGGTACTATGGGGATACAATCACAAAACGAGGCAGAGGTGTCGCAATCGGCATCCGAGGCTCCATACGCTTCGAGCTGGGTGACAGATTAACTGATGCCGAAGGGAGATTCCTTTTTTTAAAAGGAAAACTAAGAGGGGAGGAATACACGCTAGCAAACATATACGCGCCTAATGATAATTCTGCAAACTATGTGACTAAAGTCTTGAAAAAACTTGAACAATTTAAGTCGGGATATTTGATAATAATGGGAGACTTTAATTTTTGCATGGATCCTGTAGTGGACAGTACGTCCCGTGCACAGGGGACGAGTAACGAGCAGCAGAAACTAGTAAAACACGGACTACATCAGGCCCAGTTGGTAGACATATGGCGTCTGCAACATCCCAAAAAATTAGATTATACGTTTTACTCCTCTGTGCACGGGACGTACTCTAGGATTGATTATGCCATGGTGGACCACAGACTCTTGGAAAGAATAGTAGAGACTAGTATTGAAGTTATGACAATCTCCGATCATACATCTATAACTATGAAGCTTAATGTATCAGCTCAGAAAACGAACCCTCCAGAGTGGAGAATAGATGAGAGTCTATTAGATGATGAAAAAATAGTAAAAAGATGGCAAGGAGAATTAGAAAGATACTTCAAAGAGAATGACACGGAGGGGATCTCCAGGGCTACACTGTGGGAAGCCCATAAGGCCTACATAAGAGAAATATTTATTATGGAGGGGGCTAGGAAAAAGAAAGAAAAAACAAAAGAGTTAAAGGAATTAGTGAAGGTTATCTCATTATTAGAACAAGAACATAAAAATAAAGGACAAAAAATAGAAACATGGCATAAAGTAAAGATGAAAAGGGATGAGTATAGAGCGCTCATAGAACAAGAGGTCAAGAAAGAATTAAATATCATTGAAAGAGAGAGATATATATGGGGAGACAAACCGGGCAAATCCCTGGCCAGAATGGTGAAAAAAAAAAAAAGTAGGAACTATATAGAAAAAATAAGGAAAAAGAATGGTGACTTAGTCTAAAAAACCAGTGACATTGCAGAAGAGTTCAGAAGCTATTATGAGAGCCTATATAATGTAAAACAAAAAAACTGGAAACAGGGTGAGAAAGAAGCCAGAATCGAGGAGGTACTGAGAAAAGGCAAACTCCCCAGAATAGACAAAGAGGTAGCTGAAATCCTAGACCAGCCTATAACGGAGGAGGAAATAAGGACAACTTTAAAGAACTCCAATAAATGGAAAAGCACGGGCCCTGATGGCTTTACGACGAGATATATACAAAAGTTCGGAAACATATTAATCCCAAACCTCTGCCAGTATTTTAATGGACTTGGGAGTGACTATGAGCTGAGTAGAGAAGCCGTCATGGCAAACATAGAAAAAGAGGGGAAAGACAATACGGTATGCTCAGGGTTTAGACCAATTTTATTGTTGAACGTAGATATAAAGATTTATGCTAAAATTCTGGCAGACCGGGATATTATTCACCCGGACCAGGTGGGATTCATATCAGGCAGAGAGGGCAAGGACAATGGAACCAGAGCCCTCTTACTCATTGAGCAAATTAAAGAAAATCGAACCCCCAGTCTACTCCTCTCAGTAGACGCTGAGAAAGCGTTTGATAGGGTAGACTGGGGGTTCATGATGCTATCACTAGAAAAGGCAGGGTTAGGCCCAAGGATGAGAGAGAGAATTCAAACATTATACCGACACCCACGAGCAAGAGTCAAGATCAACGGTTCCCTATCATCAGCTTTCGAGATGGGGAATGGGACAAGGCAGGGATGTCCTCTGTCCCCCCTCCTCTTTGTGCTCTCACTCGAGCCCCTTCTGGCCATGATACGTAACGACCCCAATATTAAAGGGGTCAGAGCAGGAGATGAGGAACACATATTGTCAGCCTTCGTTGACGACGTGTTGTTCTTCGTAAGAAACCCAAGAGCTACGCTCCCCCACTTAATAGCGAACATTAAACAATATGGAGAAATCTCTAATTTCAAGATGAACATGGCCAAGACAGAAATATTAAATGTAAACATTAATAAAGACGAGGTGGGATTTCTTAAAAAGGAATACAACTTCACGTGGCAGAAAGAGATCAAATACTTAGGAATAAAACTAGCAAGATCTTTAAAAAATATATATCGATCAAATTATATCCCCCTTCTCGAGGAAATAAAAGAAGAAATCAGAAAAATAAAGAATCGACCGATCTCCTGGTTCGGTAGGGTAAATTTAGTAAAAATGATATTAGTCCCGAAAATCCTGTATAGGTTCCAGATGATTCCAATTCACATCCCCCAAGGATACTTTAGATTACTGAATTCACTCCTATTGAATTTCATATGGAATAAAAAAAAACATAGGATCTCCCTTCAAGTTTTAAAACAGGGAAAAAAACTGGGTGGCTTAGGAGTGCCGGACATCAGAAAATACTACGCAGCTTCAATTATCTCCCGTATAATAGAGTGGGCCAAAGAAAAGCACGATAAAAGATGGGTTCAGATCGAGTGTGCACTTGCAAATACACAATTAGGTAGAGTGATATGGAATCCACCACAGTACAGAAAATTACATATAACCACTCACGAAATGACACGGACAGCATTAAGGATATGGGATAGAACACACAAACAACTAGGATCAGTTTATAACTCACCACTCATCGACTTAAAAGACAATGTATTTTTCTCACCGGGGTTAAAAGAGGAGGGGGGGAACTGGATTAAAAACCGGACTCGGGTAAAAGATATAACACAGCAAGGTAAAATAATGACACTTCACGAAATTAAAGTTAAGAACATATGCACAGGGTGGAATGATTGGCGATACAGACAGCTCTCCTCCTTCATCAGGACCCTACCAGGCCCCATTCTGGAACAGAAGGACTACACACCCTTGGAACAACTTTGCCTGGTGGATAGTTCAAAAGGAAATATCTCAAAATTGTATAAAATCCTGATGAGGGCGGAAGAGCTGGGGACGCCTAGGTATATTATGAAATGGGAAAGGGAACTTGAAGTCACTAGGGGGAAAACATCAGTAGAAAGAATATTGAATCTAACCCACTCCTCAGCAATTGATGTGAGAACAGCTGAGATGAATTTCAAACTTATTACGGGATGGTACTCTACCCCCGATAAAACTAGTAAATTTAAAGAAGGGGAGACAGGAGAATGCTGGAGAGGCTGCCCAACAATGGGGACAATGGCCCACCTTTGGTGGAAATGTCCCAAAATTAAAAGCTTTTGGAACAGGATTCTTCTATTAATTAAGGATATTACCAAAAAAGAGATTAAAGATGATCCTTGGGAAGTCCTATTCCATGGAGAAGTGGTGCCCTTAAAGGAGTATAAAAAGACCTTGGTTCCCCACCTCCTCAATGCAGCAAAACGGTTAATTCCGAAAAAATGGAGGGATAAGAACAGCCCACAGATATGGGAATGGATTGACTCAGTTTAGGAAACCTATAGGAGGGAGGAGTTGAAACTTAGAGAGGGGGAGGACAGCGAAGATATACGTAAGAAGTGGGGTCGGTGGAGAGAATTTAAAAGAACCTGGAGCTATGCAGAAAATCTTAGAGTACCTTGATGAATCTAACCGTAGGGAGGACACTTGGGTGGGAGAGATGGCTAACAAAAAATTAAACTTAATTGTAAGAAATTTTACAGAAATGCTGTCTATAGGCTCAAATGGTGCCTTAGTCAGCTGCTCCAGGACCAGGGAGAGGTCCCATGAGGGAACCCTGGAAATCTGCACAGGAGAAAGTCTGTCCCTAGCTGTCAGGAATCTCTTGATGAGAGGGTCCGCTGAGAGGCTCATCTCCAAAAGGGAGAAAAAGGTATTTTTTGTTTTCTTATTTATTTTATTATTTTTTACACTGAAAAAAAAAATTGATCACTTTTATTTTTATTATAAGAAATGTAAACATCCCTTGTAATAGAAAAAAGCATGACAGGTCCTCTTAAATATGAGATCTGGCATCAAAAAGACCTCAGATCTCATATTTAGACTTAAATGCAAAAAAAAAATGGAAATTGTGTCATTTGAAAAAATGACAACAAAAAATGTGCCTTTAAGACGCATGGGCGGAACTGACGTCACGACGTCACTTCCACCCTGCTATGCTATGGAGACGGGTGGAGGCCATCTTGCCCTCACTCGCATTCCCACACAGCACGCTGAAGGACCCGATCGCATCCGCCACTACCAACGGCTCCGGTAAGCGGCGGATGGCGCGGGAGAGCCCCTCTCCCGCCACCGATAACGGTGATCTCGCGGTGAATCCACCGCGGAGTCCACCTTTATCTTTTACATGACCGCTCACACTAAAGATGGATATCTCGGTTGTGGCAGCAGCTGCTGCCGTTACCGAGATATCCATCTTTAAATTACCAACGTAAATGTTCATGAGCGGGTCCTTAAGTGATTAAAGACCGGGCCACTTTTTGCGATTCTGCACTTTAACTGACAATTGCGTGGCCGTGCGTGTCTCCCAAACAAAATTGACGTCCTTTTCCCCCACAAATAGAGCTTTCTTTTTGTGGTATTTGATCACCTCTGAGATTTTAATTTTTTGCACTATAAAACAAAAAAAGCGATAATTTTGAAAAAAATTCTATATTTTTTTACTTTTTACTATAATAAATATCCCCAAAAAATATATAATACATTTTTCCTACAGTTTAGGCAGATACGTATTCTTCTACATATTTTTGGTAAAAAAAAAAAAATCGCAATAAGCATTTATCGATTGGTTTGCGCAAAAGTTAGAGCTTCTACAAAATAGGGGACTGTTTTATGACATTTTTATTAATATTTTTTTTTTACTAGTTATGGCGGCGATCCGACATTTTTATCATGACTGTGACATTATGGCGGACACTTTTGACACCATTTTGGGACCATTGTCATTTTTACAGCGAACAGTGCTATAAATGTGTTACAATGACTCATGGGATGTGTAGTTCTACAACAGCTGAAGGGCCGTAGTTTGAGGATCCCTGCGCTACTACATAGGGAGAGGCGAGGAGGAATGGAGTAGCTGGGCTAGCAGAGGCAATAGTTAGACTACTCCCAGAAGAGGAGTATGACATAGCAGGAGGTAGGGGAAAATGTGGTTGTGATAGGGAATTGACTCTCTAGAAAGTATTGCAATTTGTTGTTAGTGACAGGGTCTCTTTAAGTGGACTTGGTATTTCACTTATGGTCTGACTCTGGGCTGAACGCTGAACTCTCTACAGCATTACAAAAAGAGCTTTGAGAAATGAAACTAGCCAAACTGTCCCTTCTTCAACCTGTAATGAGTCTGCCCCCCCCCCCCCCTGCAGAATTGGCTGAGCCCTGGGTGACCCTACAAGCAACTTAAGTAGCTTGTATAATATTTATAACAAAAAACATTGGAGAAATAACAATAATCCTGTCCTAATAATGCATTAAGCATCCCATTCTAGCAGGGAAATTAACCTTGTGTTCAGATCCCCCAAAACAGTTGTTCTTACTTGCAAAGCTGCCACCACTCACTGTCTCTCTGCAAGACAACCTCTCTAAAGGTCGATGACAGCAGTGGTTTATTTTCCCTTTATTACCCCAGTATCCATACCTCCCAACTTTTCAACTTCAGAATGAGGGACAAATGAGCATACCTCCCAACGAAGTTGTTGAGCGGGGGGGGGTCCGTAGATCAAAGTTGTTGAGCGGAGGGGCCCCGGATGATCTCAGTTGTTCAGCGCGAAATCCAGGACGGTTGGGAGGTATGCGTATCTTAGTTACACATATTAAATTAGGGAAAATAAATAAATCTCGCTAACTCTAAACAAAAGGCTAATTGAAAGCACAAACAAATGTGATGGTAAATGTGAAGTGATATACAATGATATATAAGAAGGCGAGTATGGTGGCCTGAGCTTATGGGAGGAGCCCGGAGGGTATTTAAGCAGCCCACTCACACATGCTCTTTGTCGGTTCAGTGTGCAGTACTACATGTCACTGGGCCGACTCTTCCCAGCTCACCTCATGTCCGTGAGTCTGCGCATTCAATCGCATTCGACATCGCAATCACTTTGTGGCTTCTCCCTTCATGGTCTTCGCCGCCGGTTCCCGCTTACTGTCGCAGGTAGGATTCAAACCTTTTCGTATCTTGTGCAATCTTGCAAATCCTGCATCTCTTTTGGAAAAAAAATCTGCCTCTGAGTTACTGTTGCTTATGTTCCAACATCATTCAGCTCAGGCGTAGTACATTTGTAACTTCCTTATGCCAAACATACGATTCATTTGTAAATCCATTTGGAGATTAGCATGTGTTTGTATGGGTTCTTTGGCAGATTGAGGTGGTAATTGGACTCACATGGTGCCTTGTCTGCACTTGATTAGCCTGGGGGGATGGGTGGTTGGTAGGTGTTCGGTTTCAAAGCAAGGGGTAGCATACACTCTACAACCAAATCGTATCAGATTCGTTCAATACTCCTTACTACTGATTCGTATCGAATTTGTTTCATGCATTTTTACAACCGTTTTGTATCACATACATTGCATGCTTTCTACCGTTGTCATTCATTGTTCCCCCCATGCCGTGTGTTTTTAGTTCCCGCAGCGGAACTTACGAATTGTTTGTACACGGTTCCTCTCTCTCATTTATTTACCAAAGTTATTGCCTGTGCGTCATGCATGGCGCCACACCACACTCTTCGGATGTGTTGCACATCCACTCCAGTCCAAAGCAAACCCAGTCGCACGTTCACTGTCCCAGGTAGGATTCGTTAGCTTGTTTGTCACGTCAAATTTGTGGCCACTCATGGTGTCACCCGTACCATATGTTTGGTTCCTGCAGTGGAACTTACAAAGCATTGATACGCACTTCTCGTGTTCTATTTTCTACACACCAAACCTCATTGTTTTGCCCCATGCACGGCATCACGCTACACCTTCCAGACATGTTTCACTCCAGCCACAGTCCGCCGCAAACTCACTTGCATGGCCCACTGTCGCAAGTAAGATTTGTTATTACATTCTTTATGTCCTATCAATTTGCTACCATTTGTTGTCTCCCATATCGTTCATTAGTGGCCCCTACGGAACCACGATTCAATCAGGCGTTGTCCTTCTACCTTATACTGCTTGCTTAAGGTACAAACAAACCAGGTGTTTCTATCCTTTCTCAGTAACCCAATTCTTATTGATTGAGACCTTGCAACCATGCAAATCATCTCAGCAGCCTGACACCCTTGTTAAGACCCTTGCAACACATGACCCTTACAAAAAGCAAAATAAAAAAATAAATAAATATAAAAACGCAAAAAAAAAACGCAAAAAAAAAAAAAAACCTTTGCCACCTCGCAATCTCAGCCCCTCGGCAACCTGACACCTGTTGAGACCATTTGCAACCACGCAAAATCATCTCAGCAGCCTGACACCCTTGTTGAGACCCTTGCAAACGCAATATCGTCTCAGCAGCCCTCACACTCATTGAGATCCTTGCAACCACGCAAAATCAGCAGCCTGACACCCTTGTTAGACCCTTGCAACACATGACCTTTACAAGACGCAAAATAAAATAAAACATAAATATAAAAACGCAAAAAAAAAAATAAACGCAAAAAAAAAAAAAAAAAAAAGAAAAACCTTTGCCACCACGAAATCTCAGCCCCTCGGCAACCTGACACCTGTTGAGACCATTTGCAACCATGCAAAAT
Source organism: Rana kukunoris (assembly GCA_029574335.1). Taxonomy (NCBI): domain Eukaryota; kingdom Metazoa; phylum Chordata; class Amphibia; order Anura; family Ranidae; genus Rana; species Rana kukunoris. The sequence goes on from CM056057.1 coordinate 189,738,276, forward strand.
CGTCTCAGCAGCCTGACACCTTTGTTGAGACCCTTGCAAACGCAATATCGTCTCAGCAGCACTAACACTCATTGAGATCCTTGCAACCACGCAAAATCAGCAGCCTGACACCCTTGTTAGACCCTTGCAACACATGACCTTTACAAGACGCAAAATAAAATAAAAAATAAATATAAAAACGCAAAAATAAAAAAACGCAAAAAAAAAAAAAAACCTTTGCCACCACGCAATCTCAGCCCCTCGGCAACCTGACACCTGTTGAGACCGTTGCAACCACGCAAAATCGTCTCAGCAGCCTGACACCCTTGTTGAGACCCTTGCAAACGCAATATCGTCTCAGCAGCCCTCACACTCATTGACATCCTTGCAACCACTCGTATATCGTCTCAGCAGCCTGACACCCTTAAGACCCTTGCAACACATGACCCTTACAAAAGGCAAAAATATATATATATATATATATATATATATATATATATATAAAACGCAAAAAAAAAAAGAAGGAAAATTAAACATTAAAGTGCAAAAAAAATAAAAAAATTTTTGCCACCACACAATCTCGGCCCAGCAACCTGACACCTGTTTAGACCATTGCAACCAAGCAAAATCGTCTCAGCAGCCTGACACCCTTGTTGAGACCCTTGCAAACGCAATACCGTCTCAGCAGACCCACACTCATCGAGACCCTTGAAACCACACAAAATCATCTCAGCAGCCTGACACCCTTGTTAAGACCCTTGCAACACAAGGCCCTTACAAAAACGCAAAGAAAAATATATATATAAAAAAAACGCAAAAAAAAAAGACGTTGCCACCACGCAATCTCGGCCCAGCAACCTGACACCTGTTGAGAACATTGCAACCACGCAAAATCGTCTCAGCAGCCCTACATTCATCAAGGCCCTTGCAACCACGCAAAACCGTCTCAGCAGCTTGACACCCTTGTTGAGATCCTTGCAAACGCAATACCATCTCAGCAGCCCCACATTCATCAAGGCCCTTGCAACCACGCAATACTGTCTCGGCAGCCTCACACCATTGTTGAGACCCTTGCAAACGCAATACCGTCTCAGCAGCCCCACATTCATCAAGGCCCTTGCAACCACGCAATACCGTCTCGGCAGCCTCACACCATTGTTGAGACCCTTGCAAATGCAATACCGTCTCAGCAGCCCCACACTCATCGAGAGCCTTGCAACCACGCAATACTGTCTCGAGCAACCTCCCACTCATCAAAGACCTTTGTGACCACGCAGTCTCGCCCCAGCAACATGACATTCATTGAGACCCTTGCAGCCAGAAAAATGGGTGTTTTTCAGCCACCCCTGATCTCTCCTCTATGTTATCTTACCAGACCTGTACACAGGAGCATTTATAGTAATTTATAGTAATTTCTAGTAATTTCTAGGCAGTTGAGTTCAGAAACCTTCTCGAAAAAAAAAAAAAATTGGGTTCAGACGGCATTCAAAACGCCGATGCCTGTAACAGCTTGTAAACACAGCCACATGTGGTAACTCATGTTTACCAGCGTTTCATTTACAGTCGTTTTTATAAAAAAAATAAAAAAAGGGGGGAATATTGTCTCAGCAACTTGACACTCATTTGAGACCCTTGCAAAATGTCTAGACCTTTGCAACCACACAATCTTGTCTCAGCAACCTAACGCCCGTTCAGACCTTTGCAGCCATACAAAGTCGTCTTAGCAAACTGACACTCATTTGACACCATTGCAAACGCAATATCGTCTCAGCAACCTGACACCCGTTCAGACCTTTGCAGCCATACAGAGTCATCTCAGCAGCCCGACACTCACTTGAGACCATTGCAAACGCAACATCGTCTCAGCAACCCCTCACTTGTTGAGACCCGTGCAACCACACAAGGCCATCTCAAAACAAACCTCGTAATCATCGAGACCTTGCAACCACACAATATTGTCTGCAGCAGTATAAAACACTTTGCAGCATGCACCTACGTGCAAACCCGAATACAAACTAAACTTGCAAACACACCTCAGTGACAATCAGCCAAACAAACACACAGTGGCACCCAGTTGGCCATTCATCTTTAGTGGCACGCGGGCCACTCATCTTTTCCCTGTCTTTTTCCCTGCAGTTAGTTCAGGTTTCCATCCAGCACCAGCGAGTGCACGTTGGTCGGCGAGTGCACGTTGGTCGGCGAGTGCACGTTGGTCAGCGAGTGCACGTTGGTCAGCGAGTGCACGTTGGTCAGCGAGTGCACGTTGGTCAGTGAGTGCACGTATATCATCTTGTTGAGCACCTGTGTATTGTCTTGATTTTCTCACACCAATGCAAGATCCAGTCCAAGTTCTTAAACTAGACCAAGCATCAGTAGCAGACTTAGCTATGTGGGACAACTTCCCCACCTGATAGAACAGCATTTCAATCTTCATCCCGGCAGTGTCAGCCGAGCCACCACAGGCTTTTGCATGCATTTTTCGTCCGCCACTGGTTCTCCAAACCTTGGCCCCCAGAAATTCTCTTAAATTTCTGCTTCACCCAGTCTTCATCACGTCTCGTGCTGTACCCCATTGTTGCAGCTGCCCAGGTTTGGGGCCACACTTGAACTGGACAGACAGTGTTCTTCACCACAGACAATCAGGCCACAGCCGACTTCATCAATTAAGGTAGATCAAGCCTCTCCCCATCACGTCCTTCCTGCGCAGGCTCGCGCAGCTGTCACTCCGTCACCAGTTTAATATCTTCTGTAGTCATATTCCAGGCAAATGCAAAATCGCAGCTGATGCTCTGTCCCATTCTAACCTTATTTGTTTTTCCAGCAAGAGCCTGGAGCTGACCCAATAACCATCCCTGTCCCACCCTGGTCATTGCTGACGATGGACTGAAGTAGCATCTCACCAACTCAACCCAGCTTATTAACTCCTTGGCACGCAACACACTGAAGGCCTAATACACTGCTTGGAATACTAACTGCTAATTTTTGGCCACTTGCCTCCGAGCAGCAATAGGCAACGTTAGACACGTCCTAGCCTTCATATCGTATTGCCACACGCAGCTGACCCTTTCTCACAATACTATCATGCCATATCTAGATGGCGTCCAACATTTCCTGTCCCTGCAGGACCCCAGTAAACTGTCAGTATTCTCGAGCCCATGCAGTCAAGTCCCTCCTACAGAGCATACAGAAGCACCAACCTGTAGTCAGTAGCAAGCGCCTAACTTTCAAGAGTGCCCTCTTTAGGCACATGTCTGAAATCCTTACTCGTTCCCCATTTAGGGCCTTGCCCAGCATAGTTATCCTAGCAGCCATCTACCAGGCCTTCTACGGTTCCCTACAGACTAGTGAATTTACAATCAGTGGCTCCGGCAGTCAGACACTGCTCCGACGCCACCCGACTCGCTTTCGAACCCCTACACTCTCAGTCTGCAAACGCAACAAACCAGCCCCGGGGGTTGACGTCAACCTGTTTCAGACTAACAATGCCTGACGCCCAGTGACGGTGCTCGACCAACTACTGCTCCATCTACCCAGCCAATCTGATGGTAGCTTCTTGCTACCCTTTCTAAACCAGCTTCCAGAGTGGCAGCCAGTTTGTGAAGCATGTCAGAATCCTAAGCAACTTGGGCTTCAAATCCCAGTCTGTTCTCAGGACATTCTTTCCGAATTAGAGCAGCCTCAACTGCCTCACAACAGGGAGTACCAGACCACGTAATCAAGACACCAGGCTGATGGGAAGTCTCCTTGTTTTGCCACATACATCCCAAATCCTCAGGAAGAAATGGCACAAGCCTTTACCAAGCTGGCTCAATAAATACAAGAAATCAATATAAGCTATTTCCCTATCTGAGTCTTTTGCCCCCTTTTCTTGGCATACTGACCAGACCACCAAGGCACACTTCAGGTCTATTTATGTTGTAAGTCTTGTCGCGTGTTTATGTGATCCACATCACTCTCAGTCAGAGGGCCACGACCATAAATAAGAAGGTGAGTATGGTGGCCTGAGTTTATGGGAGGAGCCCGGAGGGTATTTAAGCAGCCCACTCACACATGCTCTTTGTCGGTTCAGTGTGCAGTACTACATGTCACTGGGCCGACTCTTCCCAGCTCACCTCATGTCCGTGAGTCTGCGCATTCAATCGCATTCGACACCCTCCCGCCCTTCCCTTTTTCAGGGCACTTCTCAGCATATCCTTCTTCAATTAACTACCCATTACTTACTTTGGGTATGCCCCCTTTTCTTGGCATACTGACCAGACCACCAAGGCACACTTCAGGTCTATTTATGTTGTAAGTCTTGTCGCGTGTTTATGTGATCCACATCACTCTCAGTCAGAGGGCCACGACCATAAATATATTTCACTCTGTATCAAGAAAACAATAGAGTTAAATCACCACCAGAGGGCACTGTGTGGCAATCACAAACCTCTGTGTTAGTGACACAATAATGTAATGTTAACAGGAAAAAACAGTTATATACATTTCAATCAAAGACCATATATATAAGCAAAAAGTGAAAAAATTAAAAGGAGTAAATGGAAAATTATATTCAAAGATTAGCAACTGTGACAATATAGTCCATAGATTTTTTTTGACAGTCGAATTATCAAAAACACCCGTGATCTGTGCCAAGTATCAAATAGGCTGAAAGGCGTGTCAAAGAAACTGTGATAATCCTCCACCGAGCTACGAATTGGATCCTTACCAAAATGTTATCCTCCTTAGTGTTAGTGACACAATAATGTAATGGTGACAACAGAAAAAACAGTTATATACATTTCAAAAAACATATATAAGCAAAAAGTGAAAAAATTAACTAGTTGCCGACCAGCCGCCAGAGTTCCACGGCGGCAGGTCGGCTCTTCTGCGTGAGAGCCCGTAGCTCTACGTCAGGCACGTAAACGGCAAGGGGCGCGTGCGCCTCCCCGCCGTTCCCAATGATCAGATTTGTTTCAGAACTGATCAATCATCAGGTCCAGGCCAATAAAATCTGGCCTGGACCTGATGATCACTTCTAGCCAATGGTTTACTTCCCCTGTCTCTGTAAGTGTAAACATTGACAGGGGAAGTAATGTTCTCTCCCTCGTGTCGGTCTTTTCATTCAAGACTGAGAGGGAGAGAAGATCTAAACGTGAGTTGCACAGCACTACACTGACACCAGGTCACATAGGCAGGCACACAATTCACCCACGATCACCCCCCAATTTAACCCCTTCACTGCCTGAGATTTCACCACCACAGTTAAAAAAAGAGCATATATGCCAAAGCATGGGGGCAATAGGGGCGGAGGAGCGATTTTGCTCCTAATGCCGCGTACATACGGTTGAAATTCCGTCGGAAGCTTGCCCGTGGAAAAGTCTGACCGTGTGTATGCGCCATAACTTTTTATGCCACGTACATACATGTGTGAGCGGCATAACTTTTTTGCGGGAGGATGCTCCATGGGCCGAGTAAATAGATACCTAACTTGTCGCACTTTCAAATTGCACACACTCGTGGAATGCCGCCAAACTTCGGTACTTAAAAATCTCCATAGGCGACGCTTACATTTTTTTACAGGTTACCAGTTTAGAGTTACAGAGGAGGTCTAGTGCTAGAATTATTGTTCTTGTTCTAACACGGGTAGTGATATCTCACATGTGTGGTTTGAACAGCGTTTACATATTGTGGGCTGGACTTGAATGCGCGTTCACTTCGGAGCGCAAGCTACTGGGGACAGGGGCGTTTGAATTTTTATTTTATAATTTTTTTTTTCTTTTTTCCTTTTTTATTGTTATCACAAAGAATGTAAACATCTCTTGTAATATGAATAGTGTGTAACAGGTCCTCTTTATGGAGAGATGTGGGGTCAATAAGACCCCACATCTCTCCTCCAGGCTGAAAAGCATGAGATCGGGAAAAAAAATCACTGATCTCATGCTTTCAGCGGCGATTGCGGCTTTGTTTACTTTCTGGTACCCGGGCGTGACATCATAATGTTGCACCCGGGCCTCCGACGGTCATAGAGGTGACCGGTGACCATCTGGTCATCGGAAATCTCTATTCTACTCATCCGGCTGCGGGCGATTCGTTCTCAGGGCCTTCAAAACACTTCATAGACATGGTTGAAGAGAAACAGAGCCCAATCAGTAACCCAAGTAATCTTTCAGAGGTTCGAGTTTCATTAGCTGGAAGAAATATGAACACTTGTATTACATTATGATTAAACATTTTACATGTAAAATTGGGCAGCAGGAGTTTGAAGTTGATCAAAAGGCAGAAGGAGTTATTTTAAAGTTGCTAATGTATAGCTTTTGAAAATATAAAGAGTGATTTTTGCTCTCATCCTCTTAACAAGGATGTTTAATTACCCATCTGGTATCTCTTCTTAGGCCTTGAAATGCATCTTGATGAGTACAAATCAAAAGAGCCGCCTGATCTGTCTGGTAGCTGGACCTGTAAGGATAATGGAAGCATCTTCCTTGTAGGAAACAATTAATCTGTTTGTTGCTCATTAACCCCTTAAGGACCGCCGCATGTACATTTACGGTGGCAAAATGGCACGGACAGGCACATCGACGTATATATACGATGCTGCCTTGCAGTGGCGACCCGCCCATATGGGCGCACGGGCGCCGCCCCCCCTCCCGCAGTCACAAAAATATATATATATATGTAGCGGGGACAGTTTTTGCCTCTCCAAAGACATATTGATGTTTTACAATGTTATTCTATGGACTGGTGTTGTAAATAGGTGTTTGGCACCATCTAGTGGTGAAAATGTGGAATGGACTGCACCATCTTTTGTTTTTCCAAGAAGCATGGAAGGAGTGATGTGAAGGACTTACCCATGAACACTCGGGGCTGCAAGGCATGCTGGGAAGGTGATAAAAGGTTTGGTGGTGGCCATTTTTAGCTCTCTCTGGTTCCTGGGACATACGCCCTGGAGGAGCTCTCTCTCTCTCTCTCTCCCTCTTTCGGTGCGATCTACGGAATTCCGGCCTACTTTCTGCAGAAGCAAGCCATCGATCTCAAGAAGGGTGACGGAGGACTTCCGATCGGCTCTGGAGGAGAATCAGACAACCGGATGATTGCTAGAGACCGGACTGAGGCCGTGAGGAGTGAAGACATCCATCCGCCTGGACCTCGTGTGGTGAGAGGGCTCATGCCCAAAGTCTTGTACTGTTTGACACACATCTAGGCTGCCTTGGTAGTGTTGCTGGGACTGATAGTTCCACGCTGTCGCGGTGTGCCATAAAGCCACACGTGCAAAGGCCTCAAGCCTAAACCAACTGTTGGTGCCGGTCATTGGAGTTGTGCTCCCAGGAGAGAGTGTACAGGTACCTCTCACAGTTAGACTACAGTTTCAGTTTATTTCACACCACTCATTAACCAGAGAGCCCTTGGATTACAAATCTTTCTCTTAAATTGCTAGCACAAGAAAAGAAGATCAGAGACTAGACCGTTCTCATTGCAAGACCTTGCAGTACTGCTACCATTTATTAGACACCGTCTGAGGTGGGAACATTAAGTCCATTACACGCTGTGATCTTATTCTTGTTAGATGTTGTACGTTGCATAGCGTGTTTACTGATTTTTGTATGGTGTGCTGGAAGTGGGAAGGTGCGCAGTGTTGAGTTGTGGCCTGCGCACTAGTCCCACTTGGAGACGCCAAAGTCCTGCTGATAGGGGAGGACATTAGGGGATTGCTGCCTATAATTTCCTGTAATATTTGTTGCCCACCAAATGTGTTCTCATGGTTAAGTACAGAATCTATTTCAGTAAAACTAACTGTTGTTTCAGCACAGCCTGTGTATGATTACTTTCCCCTTCAACACCAAAGCTTTATATCTGTATTGCACCACAGCTGTGTCAAGGGGAGTGAGACCAAAAATACTCGGGGGTGTCAAGGCAGAGTACAGGCCCAAATTTACAATCAGCCGCTCCTTCGGGGGTCAGCGCTACATATATAATAAATAAATTAAAAAAAACGGGCCCTTTAAGAACTTTTATTCGGCTAAAATGTCATTTTGACATTTTAGCCGAAGTTCTGGCGGCCGTCTATAGAGGGCGCTGCAGCGCCACCCCCTCTCGCAAGTAACACACGTTCAATGCAATGCATTGAACGTGAGTTACTGTTGCCAGCTGCCTGGTCTATTCGTATAACCGGACATGGGACGCCGGTTACCCGAATAGCGGCAGCTGGTTGGCTGAGGGGAACTGCCTATCAAAGCCAGCGGCTCTGATAGGCTTTTCCAGTGCCGCCCTCCGGCTTTTGGAAGTCTATGCTCGGAGCGCAGGCAATCTGCGGTCCTTGCATTAGACTGACAGCCGTTTCAGCCAATCAGGTTCCCGGATTCTGGTTATCAGGAACCTGATTGGCTGAAGCTTCTCCACGGCGGCAGAAGACATCTAGGGAGGACATGGAAGCGTCAGGTAAGTGTTTTTTTTACAGGGAAAGGGGCATCATGGGGCACAGTGGCATCATGGGGCACAGTGGCAGCATGGGGCACAGTGGCAGCATGGGGCACAGTGGCATGGGGCACAGTGGCATCATGGGGCACATAGGCGACAATGAGCACAGTGGCATGGGGCACAGTGGTGACAATTGATGGCACAGTGACTGAATATGATGGCATGGCACAGTGGTGACAATTGATGGCACAGCGACTGAATATGATGGCATGGCACAGTGGTGACAATTGATGGCACAGTGACTGAATATGATGGCATGGCACAGTGGTGACAATTGATGGCACAGTGACTGCATATGATGGCATGGCACAGTGGTGACAATTGATGGCACAGTGACTGCATTTGATGGCATGGCACAGTGGTGACAATTGATGGCACAGTGACTGCATTTATAGGCATGGCACAGTGGTGACAATTGATGGCACAGTGACTGCATTTGATGGCATGGCACAGTGGTGACAATTGATGGCACAGTGACTGCATATGATGGCATGGCACAGTGGTGACATTTGATGGCATGGCACAGTGGTGACAATTGATGGCACAGTGACTGCATTTGATGGCATGGCACAGTGGATGCATTTGGTGGCATGGCACAGTGGCTGCATTTGGTGGCATGGCACAGTGGCTGCATTTGGTGGCATGGCACAGTGGCTGCATTTGGTGGCATGGCACAGTGGCTGCATGTGATGGGCACAGTGAGGCTGCAATATTTTTTTTTCCGTTTGCGCCCCCCCAAACATTTTGAGCACCAGCCGCCACTGCTGCCTTGACGTGGGTCGGGGGTCCGATCGGGACCCCCTCGGTACATGTGGCGGTCCGGTTTTCTGAAGGAGCGATCTGTGCTGAGGGGGCGGCGGTTCGTTTTTGTCTGCCCCCTCCAGATCGCTCCCAGCCAATCCGCGCGCTCCCCCGCCCTGTCACTTCCTCCTCCTCCTGTGTCTCTGTGCCTCCTGTGTATCTAACCCCTCGGGATCACCCCACCCCCCTGTCACAGTGTCACTGAATGCAGTAATCATATATATATGATTACTGTCAGTATGACAATCAGTTAGTGTTAGGTCCAGGGTAGCCCCCGTACCCCCTAATAAAGTTTTAACCACTTGATCACCGCCCTAGTTAACCCTTTCACTCCCTATTGCCAGCGTCACTAAGCGATCATTTTTCTGATCGCTGTATTAGTGTCGCTGTTCCCGCTAGGTAGCTATTTTTTTTTTTTTTTATTGCGATTTTTTTATTTTTATTTTTTTATTTTTACTGAAGACATGTGGCTAAATAAATTCTGGCCTAAATGTTTGGCTAAAATGTAGTTTGATTTTTCTTATAACAAAAAGTAAAAAATATTGATTTTTTTTCAAAAATGTTGCTCTATTTTTGTATATAGTGCAAAAAATAAAAACCGCAGAGGTGATCAAATACCACCAAAATAAAGCTCTATTTGTGGGAAGAAAAGGACGCAAATTTTGTTTGGGAGCCACGTTGCATGACAGCACTATTGTCAGTTAAACAACGCAGTGCCGAATCGCAAAAAGGGGCCTGGTCCTTTACCTGCATTTTGGTCCGGGTCTTGAGTGGTTAAAGGGAACCTGTTATTGTACAGATATAAGCACTCTCATTGTCAACTTGGCATCTGCCATCTTAATTTGGCTTTTCTTTTACCTTGTAGGTCACTGACCTGGAACAGTAAGACAGGATGGGAGTTCCCGACTTCAATAGCCTCCTATTGTAGAATGCTAGGTAAATTCAGTTTTTGGCTCCTTCTGAAATCAAAAGAGGCAGCGATTGTTTGTCCTGATCTATTCAGGGTTTCAGATGCTGGGAGTTTGATTGCTTCCCCCTGCCTCTGTAAAAAAAAAAAAAAACTTCCAGAGCGTAGGGTGGAAGATTTAAATAATCATCCTGAATATTTAACATGCTCCAGCTAATCCCTGGAGAGCAGTGTTCAGAAGGGGACTGCAAGGTGAACTGGGTTTCTTCTTCCCAGGAGGATTCCAGAGCCAGAGAGACTGCTGCCCACAGGCAGCCCATGTACTGTAAAGCTGCCTAAGAGGCCTCAGCAGTGTCAGAGCTGAGGGCCTGGATGAACTTTGCTTGGAGCTGATTGTAGAACCTCATTATAATCCCGGTCACGTGATGAGGACGTGACGCGGGTAGGAGGGAGGGGCTGCTGGAATGCTCCGTGGCGGTGAGCGATACAGCGAAGCTCCGTAAGATCTGAGGGGACCGACCCGGGGTGAGAGGCTGGGCTGGATCCGACCACAGGCGTAGTGACCCTCCCGGAACCGCCGCGACACGGGACCCGAGATTCGCCTAAGATGCGGATCATAACCGCAACGCTCGGAGTCCGCAGGGTGTAAAGGCAGTGGCACTGAGGCGAAGGTGCACACAGCTCCCTGTGGAGCCAGAGAGACAACAACACATCGTGTCCATGACAGCAACGAGAGACGAGACAAGGTTTGGGTGAGGCGCTCTAAGGAGCCGAGAAAGACAGGGGCCGGTGGACCCCCCCCCCCCTGCCAATACCCCCCCCCCTCTATTGTGAAGATTGTGAAGATATTTTTGTTTGCGGCAGGGTAAGGTAAAAACAGCCTGTATACTCTGTATAACACTTCCTATGCTACCTAGGCGGACTGGTATTAGCAAGTAAAGCAGGGAAGAACCGTGGTAACTTTTTTTTATTTTTTTTTATCTTTGCTGTTAAGTTGGAGGGACTTGCATTCCGTGTTCTGATATGGGGTATCTTTCACTTTGAGGGAACTGCCACTGCAACCTTGAACTTAAAAACTAATGAAACCAGGATGATTATGGAAGTATGAGTCATGTATAAAGCAAATGGGACTGTGAAGCGGGGACAGGGCAGTGCAACCCGAGTAGAAGGACCCTGAAATCCTAAAGGTCGATATCCCTAGAATCCGTTACTGGAGGACTATGCGATTTTGAGCCTGAGGCACTTGCAACTTCCACCTTGCGATTTAATGTGACTCAGAGTTTATCCCCGAAGCAACCCTATGTCTAGTATTCTGCGGTTTGGAGTCTGGGCTTTTAGTCAACCCCTTTGACTGGGGACATTAAGAGGGTAAAAGTAGACAAAAAAAAAAAAAAGAAGATCGCACCCCCATGTACCCGTGGGCTCCCCTAGGGGACGTGGAGGGGGTTCTTGGTTCATGTTCCGGGATAACTCAATAGAGGGGCAGCAGGACTCAGTAGATTAGACCTAAAATTAGACTTAAAACTACCAAGATAAGTTTTTAAGTGCCCCACATTAAAGGGGGATATATAAAAATAAAGGTAAAGTACCCCCCTACTTGTAAGCAGGGGAGCAACAGAATTAAAGACCCGGGAGTGTCAGTACTTTATCAAGCAAGAGCCCTCAAGATCCCGGGTAGAATAAGCAAAGTGATTGGGCACCTTAATTCTCTCAAGACGCCAAACTGGGGAAAAGAATTAGACCAAGCAACAGATTTAAAATGAGCAGGTCAACAAGAGGGGCCGCCTCAAAACCCCAAGACCAAGAACTGGTTAAATTAAAATCACAAGTACAGGCGATGACAGAGAGTCAAAAAATCCTGACATATAGACTGGAAGACCAGGAAAATCGCAGCAGACGACAGAACCTTAGAATTCGTGCAATAGAGAAAGTACAGGGGTAGGACCTGAGAGAGATAATAAACACGCTCTTTAAACCCCTGTTGAGAAAATCAGCAGAAGACAAGCACATTAAAATTGAGAGGGTGCATCGGATAGGGAACCCCAAACAGGCAGAGAAAAGGGGACCCAGAGACATTATCGTACGCTTCCGGAACTACGAGGACAAGGCTGCAATCTGGGGAAGTTTGAGGGGAGCAGCCCCCGTCAAATATAAAGAAAAAGAGATTCAAATCTTCTCGGATCTATCAAAAGAAACTCTAGAAAGAAGAAGACATTTGAGACCCCTTTTGGACCGGCTGCGTACGGAGAACATCAAATATCAATGGGGGTTCCCAGCATGCCTTATCGGGTTTAAGGGGGGTACCTCCGCCCGATTAAGATTCCCGGAACAACTAGAAAGGTTCTGCCAAAAAATGGACATTCCAGTACCCGATCTTCCAGAGTGGGTAGCCTAAAGGAAGAACAGGACGGGGGGGAACAGGGGAGGGGGTAGACCATGTGGGGAGACGTGACAGCCATGGAGCATTCCCTTGGCCCAACCCTAGGGAAGGGAGCCGAGGATAAGGGAGAGGAGGAGATCAAGAATGGCTTCCAGGCCTCTAACAGGCCATCGGGGGAGAGGGGGGGGCGGAGGGGGGATGAGGGAGGAGGGGGGGGGAAGGGTAGGAGGGGAGGGGGGGATGGGGAGGTTGGGGAGGGGGGGATATCTCGTTGATTCCACATCGATCCATTTTTTACATCCAAGCAAGATCCCATGAAAAGGAGGATAGGGTTAGACAAGCAAACAAAAAAGTACTAAGAACAGATGACAGAAATTAAACTACTATCCTACAACGTTAAGGGGTTAAACTCTCCTGCAAAGAGACATAAAATTCTTAAGGAATTACAACTTTATAAAGCGGACATAGTCTTTTTGCAGGAGACACACCTAACGTTGGAATCCAATATAAGATTGTCTTCTCGAAGTCACCCTATATGGTACTATGGGGATACAATCACAAAACGAGGCAGAGGTGTCGCAATCGGCATCCGAGGCTCCATACGCTTCGAGCTGGGTGACAGATTAACTGATGCCGAAGGGAGATTCCTTTTTTTAAAAGGAAAACTAAGAGGGGAGGAATACACGCTAGCAAACATATACGCGCCTAATGATAATTCTGCAAACTATGTGACTAAAGTCTTGAAAAAACTTGAACAATTTAAGTCGGGATATTTGATAATAATGAGAGACTTTAATTTTTGCATGGATCCTGTAGTGGACAGTACGTCCCGTGCACAGGGGACGAGTAACGAGCAGCAGAAACTAGTAAAACACGGACTACATCAGGCCCAGTTGGTAGACATATGGCGTCTGCAACATCCCAAAAAATTAGATTATACGTTTTACTCCTCTGTGCACGGGACGTACTCTAGGATTGATTATGCCATGGTGGACCACAGACTCTTGGAAATAATAGTAGAGACTAGTATTGAAGTTATGACAATCTCCGATCATACACCTATAACTATGAAGCTTAATGTATCAGCTCAGAAAACGAACCCTCCAGAGTGGAGAATAGATGAGAGTCTATTAGATGATGAAAAAATAGTAAAAAGAGTGCAAGGAGAATTAGAAAGATACTTCAAAGAGAATGACACGGAGGGGATCTCCAGGGCTACACTGTGGGAAGCCCATAAGGCCTACATAAGAGAAATATTTATTATGGAGGGGGCTAGGAAAAAGAAAGTAAAAACAAGAGTTAAAGGAATTAGTGAAGGTTATCTCATTATTAGAACAAGAACATAAAAATAAAGGACAAAAAATAGAAACATGGCATAAAGTAAAGATGAAAAGGGATGAGTATAGAGCGCTCATAGAACAAGAGGTCAAGAAAGAATTAAATATCATTGAAAGAGAGAGATATATATGGGGAGACAAACCGGGCAAATCCCTGGCCAGAATGGTGAAAAAAAAAAAAAGTAGGAACTATATAGAAAAAATAAGGAAAAAGAATGGTGACTTAGTCTATAAAACCAGTGACATTGCAGAAGAGTTCAGAAGCTATTATGAGAGCCTATATAATGTAAAACAAAAAAACTGGAAACAGGGTGAGAAAGAAGCCAGAATCGAGGAGGTACTGAGAAAAGGCAAACTCCCCAGAATAGACAAAGAGGTAGCTGAAATCCTAGACCAGCCTATAACGGAGGAGGAAACAAGGACAACTTTAAAGAACTCCAATAAAGGGAAAAGCCCGGGCCCTGATGGCTTTACGACCAGATATATACAAAAGTTTGGAAACATATTAATCCCAAACCTCTGCCAGTATTTTAATGGACTTGGGAGTGACTATGAGCTGAGTAGAGAAGCCGCCATGGCAAACATCACGGTCATAGAAAAAGAGGGGAAAGACAATACGGTATGCTCAGGGTTTAGACCAATTTCATTGTTGAACGTAGATATAAAGATTTATGCTAAAATTCTGGCAGACCGTATGAAGGAGATAATGACGTTCATTATTCACCCGGACCAGGTGGGATTCATATCAGGCAGAGAGGGCAAGGACAATGGAACCAGAGCCCTCTTACTCATAGAGCAAATTAAAGAAAATCGAACCCCCAGTCTACTCCTCTCAGTAGACGCTGAGAAAGCGTTTGATAGGGTAGACTGGGGGTTCATGATGCTATCACTAGAAAAGGCAGGGTTAGGCCCAAGGATGAGAGAGACATCCGACACCCACGAGCAAGAGTCAAGATCAACCGTTTCCTATCATCAGCTTTCGAGATGGGGAATGGGACAAGGCAGGGATGTCCTCTGTCCCCCCTCCTCTTTGTGCTCTCACTCGAGCCCCTTCTGGCCATGATACGGAACGACCCCAATATTAAAGGGGTCAGAGCAGGAGATGAGGAACACATATTGTCAGCCTTCGCTGACGACGTGTTGTTCTTCGTAAGAAACCCAAGAGCTACGCTCCCCCACTTAATAGCGAACATTAAACAATATGGAGAAATCTCTAATTTCAAGATGAACATGGCCAAGACAGAAATATTAAATGTAAACATTAATAAAGACGAGGTGGGATTTCTTAAAAAGGAATACAACTTCACGTGGCAGAAAGAAATCAAATACTTAGGAATAAAACTAGCAAGATCTTTAAAAAATATATATATCGATCAAATTATATCCCCCTTCTCGAGGAAATAAAAGAAGAAATCAGAAAAATAAAGAATCGAACGATCTCCTGGTTCGGTAGGGTAAATTTAGTAAAAATGATATTAGTCCCGAAAATCCTGTATAGGTTCCAGATGATTCCAATTCACATCCCCCAAGGATACTTTAGATTACTGAATTCACTCCTATTGAATTTCATATGGAATAAAAAAAAACATAGGATCTCCCTTCAAGTTTTAAAACAGGGAAAAAAACTGGGTGGCTTAGGAGTGCCGGACATCAGACAATACTACGCAGCTTCAATTATCTCCCGTATAATAGAGTGGGCCAAAGAAAAGCACGATAAAAGATGGGTTCAGATCGAGTGTGCACTTGCAAATACACAATTAGGTAGAGTGATATGGAATCCACCACAGTACAGAAAATTACATATAACCACTCACGAAATGACACGGACAGCATTAAGGATATGGGATAGAACACACAAACAACTAGGATCAGTTTATAACTCACCACTCATCGACTTAAAAGACAATGTATTTTTCTCACCGGGGTTAAAAGAGGAGGGGGGGAACTGGATTAAAAACCGGACTCGGGTAAAAGATATAACACAGCAAGGTAAAATAATGACACTTCACGAAATTAAAGTTAAGAACATATGCACAGGATGGAATGATTGGCGATACAGACAGCTCTCCTCCTTCATCAGGACCCTACCAGGACCCATTCGGGAACAGAAGGACTACACACCCTTGGAACAACTTTGCCTGGTGGATAGTTCAAAAGGAAATATCTCAAAATTGTATAAAATCCTGATGAGGGCGGAAGAGCTGGGGACGCCTAGGTATATTATGAAAAGGGAAAGGGAACTTGAAGTCACTAGGGGGAAAACATCAGTAGAAAGAATATTGAATCTAACCCACTCCTCAGCAATTGATGTGAGAACAGCTGAGATGAATTTCAAACTTATTACGGGATGGTACTCTACCCCCGATAAAACTAGTACATTTAAAGAAGGGGAGACAGGAAAATGCTGGAGAGGCTGCCCAACAATGGGGACAATGGCCCACCTTTGGTGGAAATGTCCCAAAATTAAAAGCTTTTGGAACAGGATTCTTCTATTAATTAAGGATATTACCAAAAAAGAGATTAAAGATGATCCTTGGGAAGTCCTATTCCATGGAGGAGTGGTGCCCTTAAAGGAGTATAAAAAGACCTTGGTTCCCCACCTCCTCAATGCAGCAAAACGGTTATTTCCGAAAAAATGGAGGGATAAGAACAGCCCACAGATACGGGAATGGATTGACTCAGTGGAGGAAACCTATAGGAGGGAGGAGTTGAAACTTAGAGAGGGGGAGGACAGCGAAGATATACGTAAGAAGTGGGGTCCGTGGAGAGAATTTAAAAGAACCTGGAGCTATGCAGAAAATCTTAGAGTACCTTGATGAATCTAACCGTAGGGAGGACACTTGGGTGGGAGAGACAGTGGAATCACGAGATAGAGGAAGGGAGGAGGGGGGGGGATTGAGGGGGAAAATCCACATATTAAACCAAATTAGTATATATAAATAAAAATAAAAAAAAAGTCATTAAATCAGAAGATCCGTGAGCTGGTCTTCTGGTGTTCCCTTGGGTCTAGACTGATGTGGAAAAAAAAAAAAAAAAAAACTCATTATAAGGGATATGATCTAGAGAGGTGCTATCTTACTCACTAGACCATGTCCAGAGGAAGCTAGAAGGTGGTAGCACGTGTGGGAAAAGACCTTAAAATTATCCTTGTGACTGTGTGGTTTTCTGGGCATTGCATTGGCAATCAGCAGTTGTGCATTGGCATAACATAACCAGATGCCAAAGACTTGCCTCCTGGTCTTCAGCTGTGAGGTAAAAGACTGTTCAACCACTACAACTACCTAAGGAGAAGAATGTCCTCTCATTGCTAAATATCAATAATTTTGGAGTACCTCATGCCCTAACCCCTCTCCTGTTAAAGTTATTTCAAGCAACAAATACTAAAAAGACAACAACTAGACTGTTTATTGGAGCCAGAACGAGTGGACTGGTGCTTGGATGGACAGTAGTGGCAGTGGGTCCATAGTTGGCGCAGGAGCGCCACCCCCTCTCTCCTCCGCACCCATCAATCAACAATACATAGCTTTATGCATTGCTTCCACCCACTATTCTGATGTCAGGCCTCCTGTTGAGCGCAGGCCATCCGAATAACAGCGGTGGGCGTGTTTTGGAAGTGCCTGATTAGCATAAGATGCTCTAATAGGCTTCCCGATTAGAGCCTGTGGGCTCTAATCGGCTTCCAAATGGTTAACCAGAGGGTACACAGGCTGTGCGTTCCCTGGTTAAACAGTGCAGTGTTAGGGAATCGCTTCCCTAACACTGCTCTGCCTCTCAGGCAGTCAGGTGCACCGGGTCTTGAGGGAGCTTGGAGAGGACGGCTGACCCGAGGAAGGCAAGTTCTGGGCTGGGGGAAGCTGGCTGCGTTTAGGGGGCACAAACTGGCTGCAATTGAGATCACGCACCTGTGAGGCGAGCGGAGCTTTCAACTTATGTTTTTCCAATTAACTGCTTGTTTAGACCTGCTGGTAGTACAGGGGTCTAAACTCAAGGTGATCTACTATCTTATCACTGGTGGAGGATTTTTATGAGCATCTGTAATTATTTCTTACACATGGATGTGGAAGATATAAGCAAAGTCAATACATTGTTTGTTAAGAGGAACACGTGAACTGTTTTTTTTTAACTGCTTTTTGAAACAATTCAGTTTGTTTCCTATTCGCTGATATTTATTTTTCTTTTGAGCATTAATTGTATTGTTATGCTACTGTTTGTGGACACATATTTATAATTTTGTTTCTTTGTTACCTGTGCGCTACACTATTTATGTGGTTTTATTTGTTAAGTGAAGTAAAAACACTTGTATCTGTAAGCAGCAATTTATTTGTTTTTTTACTGCGATTTGTATTTTTGGTTGAGGGAAGGCTGTGTCGATTATATTTCTTATATTAATTCAATGTATTTATCCACAAGAAATTTGCCCAACATCCACCAGGCTTATTGACCAATATTGGATTTTCCACAATTACTGTATTTATCACAGTATTTTAAAGTTTTTCTTTTCAGGGTCAGGACTTTCATGGTTACAAGGAAAAACTTTTTTTTTTTTTAGAGCGGGATTAGAACAGTGGTCCCCAAACTTTTTGGTAAGAGGAAATCTAAAAAAATTAAGGGAATCCATTGCCCTCCCTCCCCCCACCGGCCCTCAGAACTAGTGTCCTCACTCCAAAATTTCAGGCCATGTCATAAAAACACAGGGTGTGGCCGTGACAGGAAGAGGGTCATATTTAAATTAGGAGGTGCACAAGTTTAGTCAGGCCTAGGGCAGCACAAAACCTAAATACACCTCTGGATGAAGATATTGGATACACAAACAAACAGGGTATAGAAAACACCCCAATTGCTACTGGGTAAACTCACCTAGCCAAGTGGCCCAGATAATCAAACCTTGTCCAAGGTTTGATTATCTGGGCCACTTGGCTAGGTGAGTTTACCCAGTAGCAATTGGATCTTCCTAGCCTGGGGCACATCTACAATTTTGTTTCTGGTGTCCTTTGACAGCTCTTTGGTCTTCACCATAGTGGAGTTTGGAGTGTGACTGTTTGAGATTGTGGACAGGTGTCTTTTATACTGATAACAAGTTCAGATAGATGCCATTAATACAGGTAATGAGTGGAGGACAGAGGAGCCTCGTAAAGAAGAAGATACAGGTCTGTGTACAGGTCTATGAGAGACAGAAATCTTGCTTGTTTGTAGAGGACACCAAATACTTATTTTCCACCATAATTTGCAAAAAATACAATTGTTGTCAAAAGCTTGTAGACTTCACCTGTGTACTATAGCTTTAAAATTCACCCAATTGGTGGCTGACTAAATACTTTTTAGCCCCACTGTAATACCCTGGTGTGAGGGGAGGGATTCATGATTGCTTTATTGATCTTGTTGGAAAAATTGTGGTGGGGGGCCTTGAGCGGGGGAATATTATTATGACAGAACCCACTGTCACTGTGTGTTTTGGAAGGGACTGTGCGTGTGCCTCCTACCCACAGACTATGGCCCAGATGAGGCTGGAGACCCGGGACAAGCTGGCATGGAGATAATGTAATGCAATGCTACATCTCTCCTCCCCCATCCCCCTTGTTGCTGTGTCTAATTGTGTTGATTCATGTCGCATAGACAATGGTCTGGACTAGAGGCGTCTCTCCGCAGGGGATGTGTATTGAGAGGCTGTCTGCTTACCATAATCTCATTATGTTTATCTGTAGCCTGTTTCAATGTACAAATGTTCAGTTCCCAATGGTTGGTCTTTGTCCCTCACCCCCTCCCCTCTATGACAAGTTTAAGGGGAGTGTCCCTAACTGTGTGTAAAACTGTATGTCTTGGATTTAATAAACTGTTAATGCTCTGCATGTTTAACCCTCAACACCTGTGTGGATTGTCTTGTGATTGAGGGGTTAAGGGCTGGTTATGGCGAATCTGCAGGCTGCAGGTGCGTTTGGAGGACAGGAGACACAGGTCTGGCGGATGTGCCCACCTGGAGTATTCGAGATCCGTCACAATTATCAACTCAGTATTAGAGAGAGATTTATTCAAAGTGAACCCGAAATTTTTATTTTATTTTTTGATGTCACAATGTACAGTATAAGATTTCCTATCATCTGTGCCCAGTCTTGCCACACAGAGTTAATCCAGCTCTGAGCAATCCTCATTGCAGTGAAATAAAACCGACTCAGAGAGAAAAATCTTAAACCGTTCCGCCCCTTGCTGTGAGTGACAGGTTATTTACATATCTCATGCACTAGCCTGGAGACGAGCATTATTTTTTAATTCCCACCCCCCCCCCTTCTTTTCTGAAGTCATGTGGTTACTTTTCTGTATTTTGACTGGATGTTAGTGATCATAGCAGAATTTAGTGTAAGGAATACACAGGAAAAAATCCATGTTGACAAGGGGTTAAATCCATGTTGACATGTTGTAGAGGAGAGTGGGGAGTATACTGACATCACGACTCCACCCACAGAGCTCCAGACAACAGATCCACCGACAGAATCTGCAGTTTTTCAGTTCTTATAACAGACAGAGGAGAGACATTTGACAGGTAAGGATACATGCAGGAGTCATGCATATCCTTATAGATCAGCACTATGGCAGTAGTTTAGAAAGGAAAGTGGGTTTATATCCACTTTAAGGAAATGGTGCTACATTCCTGCTGATATATCAGTAAGTTAGTAATGTGAGAGAAGACTTAAGGAGTGAGGTGAGAAGTATAGAAAGAGATTTTTCTGTCATCAGCATTGAGATGATATTAGAAGCCATGGGACCAAAGGAGTTGTAGATAGAGAAGAGAGGGGTTCCCAGAACAGAGCCTTGGGGAACCCCTACAAAAAGAGGAAGTGGAAAGGAAGAGACAGAGTTGTAGGTAACACTGAAGGAGCATTCTAATAGGTAGGATCATCTGACCATCTTGGCTCCCACTTGACCCAGTCCTGGGTCACCTGCTAACATTGCCTCCAAATTTACAGTTTCAGGTTCTGCAAGATGGCAATGCATAAAAAATAGTGTGGACCGCCAATTTTTCATAAAATGAATTCATATGTAGCCAGGTGCTGCCACTGGCTCTGTGTTTCCACCCGCTTGCCTCCCCTCCCCCCTCCACCACGTGGCATGGCAGAGTGACTGTGAGCTCTGTGAGAAATTCTCCAGCTTGCCCCCTTCTTCCTCCCATCAACAACAGTGGCACCTGTTAGAAAGGAAGAAGACTGGAGTGCAGCTGCCCCTTCTCCCATCTCCTGATGAGGCAAGCAGGCAAAGCACACTGGTATATGTATAGTCCCTTCAGGAGAGCTACTTCATTGAAAGCTTTGGGCTCTGAACTAAAACTACTACAGAGCCATGCTTAAAGAGGAAGGAAAGAGCAGGAGTTTCCTGGGCAAAACGTTCTCCAGAGAGTCAGTGTAGTGTGGGCAGAGATAGTAAGAGGACAGTGCTGTCTGGACTATCCCAAATAGAGACAATAAGCCAGTAGAGAGCCATTGCTGTGTGGTGAAACTAGATAGGCCAGAGATATAACCTGAGTGCAGAGGGACAGAGCCACTGCCAAGATACAGACCAGAGTAAGGTGACCAGGTTTTAAAAATTAAATCTGGGAACATATTTATTTTTTACTAGTAATGGCGGCAATCAGCAACTCTCTGCCCTTGCCGCCTGCCTCACAGCCTATCAATCTTACTCGCTGGGTCCCGACTACTACCGAGTGGGGAGCGGAGGAAGATCACTCTGCCAGGGAAGGCAAGGAGTCCAAGGCAGAAGAACATGAGAGTGGAGCTGAATGAGATGTACTGAAAAATTCATGCCTCCGCTCCGACCAGCACATGATCATCAGAAAGGGGCACAGATAATGGAAAAAAAAATACACCCCCTAAGCTAGTAGGAGTGGGGGGTGTGTAATTTAGACTTTTTTTATTCTGCACTGATTTTTTTTTTTTAATTGCCCCAGCCCCTGTTCAAATCCAATCCGGGGACAAAACCGGGGGCAGACTTGTCATCCTAGACCAGAGTCACTCCAAGCATCCCAGAGTGAGGGGACACCTAACCAAAGGGACAACTGCTACTGCGTGGTCGGGTTTGGTGAGAGAGCCTAGCAGCCACGACTTGTTGCTACCATTAGATACTGAGCCCTTAGACTTCACAGCTGCTTTATAGCTATATAGCTGCCTGCAGGCGTGCGCCAATTGTGGTATTGGGCCGCAACACTAGCTGGCTAATTAGTCAGGACCCAAGGCTGCCCTTACAATTGCTACTGTAGCACCCCCCCCCTTTTGGTGGGGTGCTACGCTAAAGTTAGTGGGGGAATGGGAGAGTTAATTTACTCCCATTCACAAATTGCCTAAATTTGGGCCACTGCCATTTGGAACTGCCTTGTAGGTCGGTCTGCAATGTCGGCGCTAGAGGGGGTTCTGAGGGACCTGCCTTCTCCCAGCAGCCAATCACAGGAGCGTTTTTCTTCTCTGGATGTGCTGGCGGGAGGGTATACTTGGGGCAGTCGCCTGCGTGAGTTCTGCCATCGGGGGCCCGCCTTTCCGAGGTTGCGTACCCAGCGAAACCTTATTCTGATGCAGAGAGGGGCCCCAGCGGCTTGCTAGGTCCCAGATCCTAAGCGGGGGCTGAACGGTGGGGGATCGGCTCGGGAGAACCCAGAGGCAGAGGTTGTCTGCGAGGCCTGGACGAACCACCGGGGATCCGGTCACCATGCCACATGACAGGTACACTTTAGCTGTCAATCGTGACCTTGAAATTGGAATTACTTGGATTCATTGGTTAAAACCTTTGACAAACCTAAGAGAAATTCATCATGCCTGTGGCAGAGGCCCTGTTTCTTCCCAGTGACTTTGTTTAAAAGTGACCCTTCGCGTGCCGGGCTCAAGTGAATCGCATGTCCGGGGGCACTTTGCCCACTCTGGCGAGGCGACGTTTAAATTTGACTATGCTGAGAGCAGGCTTGCTCTCTTTGATATCCAAGGCCTGATACTACAGTTCTCTCCTTGCTCATTAACCTTTTATCTATCGTGTGTCATCTTGATGTTGGCCGTGTTGGGCCTTGGAATAAAGCATTGAAAACTCAAGTTGACGTCTGGACACTTGCTCTTTAACCACCTTCACTAATATTATCCCTAGACAAGAATCACTGGTAAAGTGGCGGCTGGTGATAAAAAATTTTGGGGGGGCGCAAATCCCTCCAGGTCCTTACCTGCCCATCCTCTGCTGCCACGGCTCCCAATACCCGAACACACTATACACAGAGCACACAAAACACACAATGCAAATACACAGAACACACAGTACATACCCAGAACATACACAGAACAAATTGTGCATATACAGAACATACCATGCATACACAGAACACACAGTACATACACAGAACATACATAGAACATACTGTGCATACACAGAACATACATAGAACATACCCTGCATACACAGAACATACACAGAACATACATAGAACATACTGTGCATACACAGAACGTACATAGAACATACCGGGCATACACAGAACATACCGTGCAGACACAGTACATACACAGAACACACAGAACATACACAGTACATACACAGAACACAGTACATACACAGAACATACGCAGTACATACACAGAACATACACAGAACATACACAGAACATACACAGAACGCACTGTACAGAACATACACAGAGCACACAGTACATACAATACATACAGAGAACACACAGTACATACAATACATACAGAGAACACACAGTACATACAATACATACAGAGAACACACAGTACATAGATACATACAGAGAACACACAGTACATAGATACATACAGAGAACACAGCACACTATATACAGAGGGGGAGGGGATCCAGCAGCACTCACAATAGTTATATTGGAACCTGAGTCAGTGAGGATGAATTATCCTGTAATCTGATGGAGTTGGCAATGTGCTCACCCCCCCCCCCCCCCCCACAGACCATGCTCTCTCTCTCTCTCTCTCTCTCTCCCCCATACAGTAATGTTTTGTTACCTCTTCCTCTGCCTGAATGCCCGTTTTTGACATATTTTAAAACAACCTGTTGCTGTAAAACACACCCATCTTCTTATCACAGTGTCCCACACAGTAGCTGCCATGCCATGAGATACTGCATGTAAGACAAGAGACACCGAAGCAGACTGCCTAAAGGGGAGGAGGGGGGGGGGAGCAGCAGCAGCGTGAGCTACAGACTCAATACTCTATGACTGTCAGATATGCAATCTCCTTACTGGAGATTGTTGTAAGGAGATTGTTCCTGTAACTGGGAAATAATGCACTTACTGTAATCCTTGGTCTGTGGAGCAAAGAAACATTCCTATCACCTTGCCTCATGGAGCCGACATCATAGTACTGGAACAGAAAGTCAAAGTGACGGCTGCCGGGGAAAGCACCTCCCAAGTCCTACAGAGGGTGCTAATTGGTCAGATAGCTAGACAGCCAGAAGACTGACCCAATGAGAGTGCTGGGGCTATTCCCTGAGCGCCTCTAATACACACAAAACTCCGCGAATGTAGCGTTTCACCTGTAATCGCGGCATTGCAATTGCATGACGCTCCCATACTGCACTGGGGCCAGAGCCCCCCGACCCCATTGAATTTAAAGACCTTTTTTCCTTTTTTTTTTTAAGGGACATTTTTTTTCCTTTTTTTTTTGCGCCCTCTATGGACGGGCCACCAGTAACTTAACATGTCGGTCCCAAACTAATCAGCGGCTCCTTCGGGGGTGAGCGCAACACTACCCAGAGACTCTTTTCCCTTTTTTAGTTAAGAGAGACCTCTTAGTGAATGCTACACCTGCCAATTCCATTAGAGTGTACTTTAGACCAGTTGTAGGGTTATCATTCTCATTGCAGTTAACATTTATTATGCACTGCTTATTGCTGAATTTGCTAATTCTCATGTTGATTTCCGTTTATTGATACAGAAACCAGATTCTAAGTTACTTTGGCGTAATTATTTCTTAGTTCAGTAAAAACAAATCTCCACGCTAGTAAGGAACTAAAATAAAATCAATTAAAATAAATATGTGAATAAACAATAAATGAATCAACAATAAATGTGTGTATATCTCTCTATATAGTACTTACTGCTGCCAAAAATACAAAGCTACTAAGTAGTAGGGATGAGCTTCATGTTCGAGTCGAACATATGTTCGACTCGAACATCGTGTGTAAGATCGTTGGTCGAAATACGAACAAAACGTGTCATTCGCGACAAATTTGAGTGGCCCATACGGCCCATAATTTACTGCGGCATTGCGCGCGGATGATTGGCTTTGGCCAATTATGGCTCAGGTCTTTAGTACACGCCCCACACTATAAAAGGCCGCCTGCAGGGCGGCCTCATGTAGTGTGTTGCAGCGCTGGTTAGGAGAGAGAGAGAGTCTTTTTTTTCTATCTAGATAGAGCAGGCAGGCTAGTCGGTTACATTTACAGTGTGTAGAGGATAGACAGTATATACATCCCAGGTGTTGTACATATATGTATACACTGTATAGTTTAGCTAGATCAGTTCTTCCTAATTTACTGGCAGTTTGATGCTTTAATAAAAAAATTCCTTTAACCACTTGACTAGAGTGGTCAAGTGCACTGCAAGTGCACTTGAAAGTGCAGTCACTCTAAATCTAAAGGGTAGATCTGAAATGAGGGGAAGCTCTGCTAATTTTACTATCCAATCATGTGCAAGCTAAAATGCTGTTGATTTTATTTTTCTTGCATGTCTCCCTCGGATCTACAGCAACTTTACTTCCAAGTGCACTTTCAGTGCAAAGTGGATTTGCGTTTAGTAAATAACTCCCAATGTGTTTCAACGGGAGAAGATTCGGACACTAATTTGCACTATTGGTGGACTTTTTTATTTTATTCCTTTTTTCTTTTAAATATAACTTTATTATTGCCATTTCACTTTAACCACTGAGCACTTAAACCCCCTTAATAACCAGACCAATTTTCAGCTTTCAGTGCTTTCACAGTTTGAATGACAATAACAACACTGTAACCAAATGACATTTTTGTCCTTTTTTTCCCCACAAATAGAGCTTTCTTTTGGTGGTATTTGATCACCTCAGCAGTTTTTATTTTTTTCGCTATAAATGAAAAAAGAACGAAAATTTTGTTAAAAAAAATAATTTTTCTTCATTTCTATTATAAAATGTTGCAAAAAAGTAATTTTTCTTCATAAATTTGGCCTAGAATGTATACTGCTACATATCTTTGGTAACAAAACAAAAAAAATTGGATATTATTTAGTCTGGGTGAAAGTTATAGGGTCTACAAGCTATGGTACCAATTACTGAAAATGTATCAATTTGATCACATCTGATGAACTGACAGCCTCTCTCATTTCTTGAGACCCTAACATGCCAGAAAAGTAAAATACCCCCCAAATGACCCCTTTTTGGAAAGAAGACATTCCAAGGTATTTAGAAAGAGGCATTGTGAGTTTTTTGAAGTTGTCATTTTTTCCCACAATTCTTTGCAAAATCAAGATTTTTTTTCCACAAAAATGTCATATTGGCGGGTTATTTCTCACACACAGCATATGCATACCACAAATTACACCCCAAAACATATTCTGCTATTCCTCCTGAGTATGGCAATACCCCATGTGTGAGACTTTTACACAGTGTGGCCACATACAGAGGTCCAACATGCAGGGAACGCCATCAGGCGTTCTGGAGCACCCAGACCAGTTCTGACATTTCTCTCCTACATGTAAAAATCATCATTTATTTGCTAGAAAATTGCATAGAACCCAAAACATTATATATGCTTTTTTAGCAAAGACCCTAGAGAATACAATGGCGGTCGTTGCAACTTTTTATCGTGCATTGTATTTGCACAGCAATTTTCTAACGCTTTTTTTGGAAATAAAACAGTTTTTGCTAAAAAAAAAACCCAGTAAAGTTAGCCCAATGTTTTTGCATAATATGAAAGATGAAGTTACGCCGAGTAAATAGATACCCAACATGTCACCCTTCAATATTGCACACGCTTGTGGAATGGCGCCAAACTTCGCTACTTAAAATACCCCATAGGCGATGCTTTAAATGTTTTTACTGGTTACATCTTTTTAGTTGGAGCCAAAATTATTGCTCTCGCTCTAACGTTCACAGCGATACCTCACATGTGTGGTTTGAACACTGTTTTTATATGTGGGCGGGACTTGCGTGTGCGGTCGCGTCTGTATACGAGCACACGGGTCCAGGGGCGCTGTAATTTATATTTCATTTTTATTGTTCATTTTACTTTATGTATTTTAGTTTTCCCCAAAAATAAATGTTTTGATTACTTTTATTCCTATTACAAGGAATGTAAACATCCCTTGTAATAGGAATATGGCATGACCGGTCCTCTTTACAGTGAGATATGGGGTAAGACCAGAGTATTGAGCGGGGGTACTGCAGAGTATTGAGCGGGGGTACTGCAGAGTATTGAGCGGGGGTACTGCAGAGTATTGAGCGGGGGTACTGCAGAGTATTGAGCGGGGGTACTGCAGAGTATTAAGCGGGGGTACTGCAGAGTATTAAGCGGGGGTACTGCAGAGTATTGAGCGGAGGTACTGCAGAGTATGGCCCGGGGGGGGGTATTGCAGAGTATGGCGCGGGGGGGGTATTGCAGAGTATGGCGCGGGGGGGGTTTTGCAGAGTATGGCGTGGGGGGGTATTGCAGGGTATGGCGCGGGGGGGGTATTGCAGAGTATGGCGCGGGGGGTATTGCAGAGTATGGCGCAGGGGGGTATTGCGCGATTCTGGGATCACGTTATATAACATGATCCCAGAGTTAAGAAACCACCTTGCTGCCGTTATTTGACGGCGGCTGGTGGTTAAGTGGTTAATAGTGTTTTTGAGGGGTCATTCTTAGGTGGAACTCTGATCACAGCACTACTGTTTAGAGTGATATTTTGTTTTCCGTTTTAAACTTTAAACTACTTAGTAGGGATGAGCCTAACACCCCCCCGTTTGGTTCGCACCAGAACCTTGGAACGGACCGAACATTCGCGCAAACATTTAGAACCCCACTGACGTCAATGGGACTCAAACATTCGAATTCAAAAGTGTTCATTTTAAAGCCCCATATGCAAGTTATTGTCATAAAACGTCTTTAGAAAACCCGGGCGGGACTTGCCCCAGGGAATATGTATCAATGTAAAAAAGTTTTTAAAATGGTCGTTTGTTCTGGAGCAGTGATTTTAATGATGCAGCATCATTACAATCACTGCAGGGTACAGAGGGTGTAGTGCCCAGAGAAGCACAGGTTGCCAGATGGATCCAGGAGAGAAGAGCTGGTGAGTGTCTACTGTATTCTCCAGTATTCTTCAAACACCGCTGGGCTGCGGTCTCTAGGAGTCCTCGGCAACACTTGGCAAGGTGTGGCAAGGTGTGCACAAGGAGCAACAGTGGAAGCCGGCTGGGGATCAAACTGTGGATCCAGGCAGGAGATGCAGGTTTGCAGGAATGGAGACAAGCCAAGGTCTGGTGTTGGAAAACAGGCAGGAACAGATGACTGAAGCGCGAAGTCCGTGAAACAAGCTGGGATCAGGTGCTGGAGAAGGTAACAAGTCAGTAAAGCAAGCCAGGGGGTCAAACCAGGAGAGCGGATCAGACAGGTCAGGAACAAGCCGGGTCACAACAGGAAATCCAAACAGTAATAATACAGAGACTCAGGAAGGCTGACAACCATCCAGCAATTTGGATCAGACAGTGGCAGCCATTTATAGACCAGCAGGAGGATCTTCCTGTCACATGATGAGCCTATGGCTTCCATTTCCTCTACTGGCAAGATTGCCAGTACTTCTTCTATGGCCATGTCTTCTACTGGCAAGATTGCCAGTACTTCTTCTATGGCCATTTCTTCTACTGACCTCTCACACGGTACCGATCGGTTAGATTTATCTCTTTAATGAAAGTAATAGTAAATGCTCATTGTTTATTTTTACCTACAAGTAGGCTTATAATAAAGCCTACCTCTAGGTAAAATGAATATCTCCTAAACGTGCGTGGGAGTGATATCATGCGGTTTGGCCAGTCAGACGGCTGGGGTTTGCGTACCAGGAAAGAGGACCGGGTGAAGATGGAAGCATTTGTAGCATTGACAGCACGTCGCTCGAGGGCTTAGTTTTAAGGTAAGTCTTTCATAATGTGCTGGTATTCAGTACATACTAGCACATTTTAATATTGCCTTGCAGAGGAAACCTTTTTTCAAAATCTTTACTACTTGAAGGTTGTTGGTTTTCACCCATTCAGATTATATTGATTAAAGTGGTTTAAAGGCAGAAGGTTTTTTCACTTTTCTGCATTGTCTGTATTAAAATGGAGGTCCACCAATTAAAAAAAATAAAAATTAAAGTCAGCAGCTACAAATACTGCAGCTGCTGACTTTTAAAATAATTACACATACCTGTCCAGGGCACCTGCGATGTCAGCACCCGAAGCTGATCTCTCCCTCGGCTCTCGGGTGCTGCCGCTGCCATCTTTGGTAAGGGAATTGGGAAGTGAAGCATTGCCGCTTCACTTCCTGGTTCCCTACTGCGCATGCACGAGTTGCGCTGTGTCATGCGAATAGTCACTACTGTCTTCTGGGACTTGTGTCTCCCAGAAGACAGCGGGGGGTAGAGGAGGTGCCGGACATGGCGTAGATTCCCGCAGATAATGCGGCTATCTATGCCCGGAAGTGGGAGCAAATATCTGTATTGAACAGGTATCTGCACCCCACTGAAAGGTGCCAAATGTGACACCGGAGGGGGGAGAGTTCTGAAAAGCAGAAGTTCCATTTTTTGGTGGAACGCCGCTTTAAGGTACAAAAGAAACTTGTGGTCAGAGTCTTCGAGTATGGAATGTGATCACCCTAGCAACCAAGGCCTGAGGTGTGCCTTGGCCTAGCTGGTCGGTATGCCTAGAAGAGGGCATACCCTGAATATGAGAATGAGAAAAAGTACAAAGAGAAATGGTGTGTGAAACTGGGGGAACGGGTGGGTGGGAAACCAGAAATGGCGCCAACCTGAACCTGCTGTGGGGAGGAGCCTTAAGTACTCACCAGACTCCTCCCACAAATACAGGCTAACCTACAGTAAGCCTTAATACTTGTGGTCAGAGTCTTCGAGTATGGAATGTGATCACCCTAGCAACCAAGGCCTGAGGTGTGCCTTGGCCTAGCTGGTCGGTATGCCTAGAAGAGGGCAAAAGACACATGTGTAGGTGAAGAATGGTAGAGAACACATCGTCCAGTGGAGTAGCGTGCGCCTGGAAGGCAAGCATACAAGAAACCGTTACGACAGGAGAACCCACCGACCCATGACTTGAGACACAAGGAAACCTCTATGGAATCTTTGAACCGCTCAGAATTTATTAACCCATGAAAGATGGAACAAGCCTGATGCCCAAGACAACCCCACCATGAGGAATGAACTACTTGTGACCAGAGGATGCATGGGGAAATGGAGCAAGGGCCAAGCGGATTGAAACCTTCAACCGAGCAATACCCGCGCTGATGAAGGGAAGTGAGAGGGTAAGTTGCAAAAAGGACAACAGGCAGGAGACTGAGTGTCAGCTACCTGAAAAAGCGGATAAGGCCGATGTACTGGCAATAGCATCGTGGCACATGGGACCAAGCCAGACTCGGATGGGAACATAAACTAGCAAACAAGACAACAGATCACCAGACATGCAACGATCACAACCCCCTCGGCACCTACCTAAGAAGGAGAACATGAGCAGGAACATCGAGACCACTACGCGTGAATGAACCAAGACTGCCCCCCCCCACCCCTATGTGAAAGTTAAATGCGCCCGAGTAACCTGCAGCGCAGACACAGGCGATAACTGAACACTCAGGGCTGGTGAACCCACGGAGCGTGGTGGGTAGTCGTATAGGTGTAAGAATGAACGTGCATCGTGTGACGTATGGTATACGGGCGAGAAGATTGTGGGCGACAATCATTAAAAACGAAACCTCAGCCCGTATGGATCTGTAGACGTGACAGATCCTGATATTGAATGCTAGCTAACTAACCCGGTTGCAACATGACAAAGAACAATGAGACACGACAACAAACAAACAACCACGCCACGACAGACAATACGACCGACATGCTGGGGCAGAAATGACAGAAACGTGCGACTGGGGCAGAAATGACAGAAACGTGCGACTGGGGCAGAAATTACAGAAACGTGCGACTGGGGCAGAAATGACAGACAACCGATCACCAGACAAGCAACAACCCCCCCCCCCCGGCACCTTACCTAAGTTCGGGAAGATGAGCGGGAACATCGAGACCACTGCGCGAGAATGAACTAAAAAACGTCACCCCACCCCTATGTGATTAGTAAATGAGCCTGAGTAACCTGCAGCGCAGACACAGGCGATAACCGAACACTCAGGACTGGTGAACCCACGGAGCGTGGTGGGTAGACGTACAGGTGTGAGAATGAAAGTGCATCGTATGACGTATGGTATACGGGCGAGAAGATTGTGGGCGACAATCATTAAAAACGAAACCTCAGCCCGTATGGATCTGTAGACGTGACAGATCCCGAGATTCGAATGCTAGCTAACTAACCCAGTTGCAACATGACAAAGAACAATGAGACATGATGACCAACAAACAACAACCACGCCGTGACAGACAGACGACATGACCGACATGCTGGGGCAAAATGACAGACGCGTGCAACTGGAGCAAAATGACAGAAACGAGCGACTGGAGCAAAATGACAGAAACGAGCGACTGGAGGGCTGGGCCAGAAACGCAGAGACTGGAGGGCTGGGCCAGAAACGCAGAGACTGGGCCAGAAACGCAGAGACTGGGCCAGAAACGCAGAGGCTGGAGGGCTGGGCCAGAAACGCAGAGGCTGGAAACGCTATGAGGGTAAGCCCCTGGGGACAGGAACACCCCAGAAATGTTGTGACAGACATCGTGGGCCAGAAACGCTGTGACTGAAAACGTGGGCCAGTACTCGTGGGCCAGTACTCGTGGGCCAGAAACGCTATGACTGAAATCGTGGGCCAGAAACGCTATGACTGAAATCGTGGGCCAGAAACGCTATGACTGAAATCGTGGGCCAGAAACGCTATGACTGAAATCGTGGGCCAGAAATGCCATGACTGAAATCGTGGGCCAGAAATGCCATGACTGAAATCGTGGGCCAGAAATGCCATGACTGAAATCGTGGGCCAGAAACGCTATGACTGAAATCGTGGGCCAGAAACGCTATGACTGAAATCGTGGGCCAGAAACGCTGTGACAGAAATCGTGGGCCAGAAACGCTGTGACAGAAATCGTGGGCCAGAAACGCTGTGACTGAAACGTGGGCCAGTACCCGTGGACCAGTACCCGTGGGCCAGAAACGCTATGACTGAAATCGTGGGCCAGAAACGCTATGACTGAAATCGTGGGCCAGAAACGCTATGACTGAAATCGTGGGCCAGAAACGCTATGACTGAAATCGTGGGCCAGAAACGCTATGACTGAAATCGTGGGCCAGAAACGCTATGACTGAAATCGTGGGCCAGAAACGCTATGAGAGAAATGCTGAGCCTGACACGTTGAGGCCGAACTGCCATGACAGGAAACCTGGGCAGAAAAAGGTATGAGAGAAATGGTGAGTCTGAAAAGCGGAGCCTGTGCTGTTGAAGTAGAAATGCAATAACAGAACCCTGGGGCCGAACGATGAGGAAAAACGCTGCGCCTGAAACGCTGAGGCAGAAATACAAAGACAGAATCCTGCCAGACGGAAATGCCAAGACTGAACCGCTGAGGCAGAAAAAGCACTGACAGTAACGCTGAGACTGCAACGCAATGACAGAATCCTGGGGCAGTCCACACTGAGACTGGACCATTGAGGCAGAAATGCACAGACAGCAAACCTGGGGCAGAAACGCTATGACAGAAAGCCGCTACTGAAAAAGAAGAAATGCTAATGAGAAAATCTGAGACTGAAACTGAAAAGACAGAAAACGTGGGGCAGAAACGGTATGACAGAATGCTGAGATGGAAACCAGAAACCCCTCCCCCCCAGACTCAAGGACTGAAAACACCCCCCCCCCCCGCACCCACCGGGATCTGTGACGGAAACACCCCCCCCCCCGTGGCAGGATGCTATGACGGAAACACCCCCCTCCCGGGGGCAGGACGCTAAGACGGAAACCCCCCCCCCCCCCGGGGCAGGACGCCAAGACGGAACACCCCCCCCCCCCCCCGGGGCAGGACGCTGTGACGGAAAACCCCCGGGGCAGGACGCTGTGACGGAAAACCCCCGGGGCAGGACGCTGTGACGGAAAACCCCCGGGGCAGGACGCTGTGACGGAAAACCCCCGGGGCAGGACGCTGTGACGGAAAACCCCCGGGGCAGGACGCTGTGACGGAAAACCCCCGGGGCAGGACGCTGTGACGGAAAACCCCCCTGGACGGAAACGCTATGACAGAAACCCCTGCCTTACACGAGAGAGCAACACATGCCCCAAAATGTACTGACGCTGTGATGGAAACGCATGACAAGCTCTGGGGCAGAATCGCATGACAGAAACCTGCGGGGCAGAAACGCATGACAGAAAACTGCGGGGCAGAAACGCATGACAGAAAACTGCGGGGCAGAAACGCATGACAGAAACCTGCGGGGCAGAAACGCATGACAGAAACCTGCGGGGCAGAAACGCATGACAGAAACCTGCGGGGCAGAAACGCATGACAGAAACCTGCGGGGCAGAAACGCATGACAGAAACCTGCGGGGCAGAAACGCATGACAGAAAACTGCGGGGCAGAAACGCATGACAGAAACCTGCGGGGCAGAAACGCATGACAGAAACCTGCGGGGCAGAAACGCATGACAGAAAACTGCGGGGCAGAAACGCATGACAGAAAACTGCGGGGCAGAAACGCATGACAGAAAACTGCGGGGCAGAAACGCATGACAGAAAACTGCGGGGCAGAAACGCATGACAGAAACCTGCGGGGCAGAAACGCATGACAGAAACCTGCGGGGCAGAAACGCATGACAGAAAACTGCGGGGCAGAAACGCATGACAGAAAGCTGCGGGGCAGAAACGCATGACAGAAACTGCGGGGGAAAGAAACGCATGACAGAAAACTGCGGGGCAGAAACGCATGACAGAAAACTCCCCCCTCATGTTGCCAACGTGACCCTAGGATGACCCACCCATGACCACGTGCTATACGAACAGCCACCTGGAGGAGTGATCAGGTGCATGGATGCCTCCCCCCCCATGACAGCGGGGGGCTACCTGGAGGAGTGATCGGGTGCATGGATGCCTCCCCCCCATGACAGCGGGGGGCTACCTGGAGGACTGATCGGGTGCATGGATGCCCCCCCCCCATGACAGCGGGCGGCCAACGGGGGGAGTGATCGGGTGCCTGCCCCCCCTCCCTCCGTGAACACGAACACCAGGGAGGAGTAGGCGGCCCTGCAGATGCCGGCGTGACCCATGAGGATGGCACCCCCTCCCCCTCGTGCAGCAGCGAGCCTCGGAGAAGTCAGTGAGCTCTCCCCCACCCCCCTGAGCCCGGCAGAAGAGAAGATAGGAGAGCGAGCGGGCGGCCCCACGGAAAGCCGGCTTTAGCCCGGCGGAGTGGGTAAGTGGATAGCAGACTCCCGCTCCATGATGCCCAGCGCTCACAGGGAGAAACTGGGCGCAGCTCCCCCCCCCCGAACGAGTGGCGGATGACGGCTCCCCACTCCCACCCCTGCATGAGTGCCGGGAGAACAGGCGGGCGGCACCCACGATCCTCCCCTGTGAAGCCCGGAAGGCGGATGACATGGGCGAGTGAGCGGGCAGCCCTGCAGAGACAAGCTTAGACCGGAGGAGTGGATGGGTGGATGGATGGTGGCCTGGTGTACGCACCGGGACAAGCTGACGGCGCAGCCCCCCCCCCCCCCTCGAGGATGACATGGAAGGAAACACGTGGACACCCCCTCACCGCTGTCTGCGTGATGCGGATGAGCGGGCGCCCCCCACCTCCACTGAAGCCAGCATGCCCACGGGAGAAGGATGGATGGCTGGCTGGCGGGCGGGGGGGGGGGTCGGCGGCCGGGGGGCCCACTCCAACGAAGCCCGGGAGAGGAACAGCCATGAGGCTGCTCTCACTGCTCTACACCTCCCCCCTTCAAACCAGAAATGGCGCCAACCTGAACCTGCTGTGGGGAGGAGCCTTAAGTACTCACCAGACTCCTCCCACAAATACAGGCTAACCTACAGTAAGCCTTAATACTTGTATGCATGATATCCCCTCTCCAGCCCCCCAAATACTTACCTTAGCCCAATTTTGATCCAGCACTGTGCTTGAGAGCAGCATGGCTTCTCTCTATCTCTCTCTTTACTGGCTCTATGACAGAAGCGGGGACCAGTGGCTGCCACTGCTGTCAGTCACAGTCACAGTGAGAAGAGACTGGAGACAGGGCCAAGTTGTGTCTCAGTAGATGCACAGAGCCCAGATTGGGAGCAAGCCCACATGAGTGCCCCCATAGCTAGTGGTTTTACTATGGGGGCATTCAGAAGGGGGAGGAGCCGGTAGCTCCAGCTGGGGACCCCAGAAGAGGGGGAGGATTGGGGCTACTCTATGCAATTACTTTAAGGGACTTTGCCCTGATTCTTTTTACACCATTTTTCTTCATTAGCACAATACAATTGAAACGCGCAGAGAAGTAGCCATCCGCTGCCTTAGCGTGTACCTTAGAGAGAGGGAGGAAGACCTTTTCAAAGAGTTTAGCGTAAGTAAACAAAACATATTGAGAAAGAAATTAAACATGCAGTATATAACAACCACTCTGTAGTCTCCGTATCTATTCAAATATTCAATTATTGAACTTAAGCTGAAAATGATTGATTAATTAAATTATTATTTTTTAGTTACGAAAAAGACAAACATGGAAGGCACGCACACCTAGTGCCTTACCAATGACAATTTAATTCCTAAAAATCCATAAAAAGTGGGTACTCACAAAGAACAAATCTCAATTGAGCCATAAAAAACAGTGTGTAGACATGTGCTGATGCATTTCAGGGGCACAACCCCTGCCTTAGCCTAGCTAGGAAAAGGGGTGTGCCCCCAAAACATATCAGCTATACCCTTGTTGTGTTCCTGCACATGTCCACACTGTGTGTGTGTGTGTGTGTGTGTGTGTGTGTTTTTTATGGCTCAATTGAGATTTGTGCTTTTGTACACACAGAGGCCCAGATTCACAGAGCGATTACGCGTGCGCAACTGCTGTTGCGCGTGCGTAAGTCTAAATGTGCGTGTGCGTATAGTTGCACGCGATTCACAAAACAATATACGCCAGAAATCTACGTTTTTTGGTCCGGCGTAATTGAGTTAGACATTCGCTTCCCTTCGCGCAAAACTGCGCTAGACACACCATTGATTTGCTAGTCAAATATGCTAATGAGGGAGTTACAGGGATTCACAAAAAGACGCAGTTGCTGCGCAGGCTACGCGATGTGCGCAACAGCAAAATGTTCTGTCTAAAGTTAGAGGACCTAAAAGCTGGTCTAAATTTTGAAAAAAAGTCTAATTGTCAGATAAAGCAACACTGTTAGTGAGGAGTTCAGCAGTCACATGTGTTGCCCAACAATCTGTATGCCAACATGCCAGGGGCATCGTCGCGCATAGCTATACTACTGACTTTAGATGAACAAAGAAGGAGGAGGGCACGGAGGATGGCACTAAGGAGGGCACGGGAGATGTTTTTTATTTTTTTTTATTTGCTTATATAAAATTTACAATTTAATCTAATACAATATTCTTATCTGATACAAGCCCCTCACTCTTCACTTGATATATCACACACGCATAGACATCTTTGGCATGAGTGATTCTGAGGTGTCTCGCATCTTCAGATTCACCCCTCATGCCATCATGGAATTACCACAACCTTGCAGGAGGACATCAGCAGCCCAACACATGGCACCACCCATGACACCCATGACAGCTACATATACAATCAGAGCCCCATCCCCACAGATTTCGAACAGAACATGTATGGGGACAGCTGGCTGGTTGGTGAGTGACATGGGAGTCAGGCATGACTATCCCCTCCCGTGATGCACACCTCACAAGTGGCACATGCATGACTAACATCCTCCTGTCTTTTCCCTTCAAGGTGACTCTGCATATGCACTGGAACCCCATCTCATGACCCCATCTCATGCCAGCTCACATTATGCATCTTTGCACGTTAAACACACACATTAATCATGGCACAATGAGAATGCATGCATGCACACCACTATGGTCCCTAGCACACACACCCCACATCCTCATCAAATTGGATTGGCACCAGTCCACCATGCAAGACTGGTGAGCAGTAACGCCACGTCAAGGCTCCAATTATGTCACTGTACATTCATACACCATTCACACGGACCTGGGAATCACTTCTCCCTGGTCCTGGGGAACCTTTCTCCACCAAAATTGAGGATGACACCCCTTTTCCAGCAGGAATGTCACCCCCACATTCAAACAGCATTCACAACCCAAAATATGCAAAAAATGTCAGCAAAACCAAAAAAAAATGCAGAGAAAAAAAAAAAATGCTTTCAAACCAAAAAAAGGGGGGAAAAAAATTAATGCCCTCTGCGTGAGCCACGCCTGGGGCGCCCCCGGCCACGGCCCCGGCCCCTCAGGGGAGACTCATGGGGGAGGGGAAAAGCCGGGGAAGGAGGAGCAGCCCCTGAGATCTGCCCACCTGGCGGCCTGCCCTCCAAGGCCACGGCTATTCTGTCCAGGGCAGCACCAAGTGTTGCCGTGTTGCCCTGGATAGCCTGGGTAAGGGCCCTCACATCCTGCCCAACGCCTGCTGATGTAGTTTGCAGGTCATTTAGGCAGGTTGTGGAGGCCCGGTAGTGGGAGTCCAGGTTACCCAGCCTATCGTTGATGGAGGACAGGCTCTGATCCACCCGCGCCATAGTCTGGCAGAGCTGTCTCAGAAGGCGGGTCTGGATGGCCAGGTTCCTTCTCAGACAGGCGGGAAGGAGATTGGGCGCCCCCCTGGTGCTCTGGGATGACCTCCTGGCTCCAGCTGATGGTTGTGGCCGGGGAGAAGGGGAGGCCCTTGTGAGGGGAGCCATGTTGGGGGAGGAGGGGGGGGGCTCCCCCTTAGGGAGGGCAGGCTTCTTGCAGCCAGAGGGGAAGAGTCCGCAGAAACCAAACGTCCAGTGCCTGCCATGGACTCCTCCTCCTCATGATTCTCCTCCTCCTCATGATCGTCCTCCGCATGATCATCCTCCTCCTCTTGTTCCTCCTCCGCGGACTCTGGCCTTGTTGGGGGGGCCTCATTAGGCTGCTGTCCTGGCGTAGGAGCGGTCAGGCCAGATGGCCCTGCACCCTCCTGCACAGCTGTGGATGACACAAACCATTCACAGGTTGGAGGATCCACACACTTGCCACATATTCCCTTTCACCCCCTCCCCCACACATGCTACACACCTGAGAGAAATAAAAACCTTACCTGGCACCGCGGGGACCGGACTTGTGTCAAAGCCTGGCAGGCCCTCCACTTCATGACGGTGAAAGGTCAGGGCCACCACACGCTCCGTCGCTGTAAATCTAATCCGGCATGGTGGGCCCCCTCCTGTGCCCCTGGCATGGGCATTTATTGCGGCCAGTTTTTTTTTCACCTGACGCCGGAGGTCGTTTATTTTCTTGTCAATCCCAGACCGGGTCCGTGTCTCCCCCTCCCCCGATGAATTGACCTGCTCCGTGATCATATCCAATATCTCCCTCCTCCTGGCCGGGGGTGGTGGTGGCACTCTGCGGGCCGTGGAGGTAACGCCCATAGTCGGTAATGGCCCGGGCAAGAATTCTTTTTTCCCCCACTGTAAAATTAAGCTTTCTTTTTCTCTCTGTCATACTTCCAAACAAACTCACTAGCAGTCACCAAAAATCTGTCACAAATACAAGCACAACCAATCAGGCAAGAACACACACAAAGAGAAAAAGAACACCCAAAAATCACACTAGCACTCAGCAAGAAACAGTCACAAAAAAATCAGTTGAAAAAATAAAGCAAGAAAACAAACGCTCAGAAATATATCAATCAAACAAACAGTCTCAAACACTTATCAAAACTCACTTTCACAAAACTACCAACAAGCACTAGATCACACAGAACACTAATCTGACAACTACAAAACACACTCTAACGAACAACAGAGCAAAAGCACTAGGTTAAATGGGAAGGGACACAAAGGGATGTACTTTTGCAATGGAAGTGCGTTTGTGTGTGTCTATTTATGCTGTCTGCGTAGTTCACAACGTTGCCCTAGTCCATTTCCAATTTCACTGATTGCGCCGCTCCCGAGTTGTGAGCATGCGCACAACGGAGCTGACATGGTTTCCTTCACGCGCGCATGCGCGAGTCGGCCGGCCCTTCATTTGCATGGGGTCACGGCTCATTTCAATGTAACACGCCCACGTCCCTCCCAATTTGTATTACTCCTCCTTACGCCTCCGGAAAAAAACTTACGCTTGCGCAATCTCTTGCGCAAAAGCTACGTGAATCGCGGGATTACGCGGCTAGATTGCGCAAGTCTAACGGAAAAGTGGTGCGCTACGCCGGACCGATAATGTGCCGATCTACGTGAATCTGGGCCAGAGTACCCACTTTTTATGGATTTTTATGAATTAAATTGTCTTTGGTAATGCACTAGGTGTGCATGCCTTCCATTTATGTATTTTTCATTGTTTTCATCGGATCACCCTATCTGAGGAGGCCAGAATCCACTTGGGATAGCTTTTTCCCTATTACCCTTCACCTCAGAAGACCCCTTAGCACTGGAAGTGACTGTGTTGTTTCATGTTTTTTTATTTGCCTGATTATCATGGGAAAACTTAAAAACAAATTCCGCGTACACACGACATGAAAAATGGCATTAACCACTTGCCTACTGGGCACATACACCCCCTTCCTGCCCAGACAACATTTTAGCTTCTGGCACTGCGTCGCTTTAACTGACAATTGCGCGGTCGTGCGACGTGGCTCCCAAACAAAATTTACGTCCTCTTTTTCCCACAAATAGAGATTTCTTTTGGTGGTATTTGATCACCTCTGCGGTTTTTATTTTTTGGGCTATAAACAAAAAAAAAAGCAACAATTTTGAAAAAAAAAAACACAATATTTTTTAATTTTTGCTATAATAAATATCCCATAAAAAAAATGTATCTCAGTTAAGGCCGATACGTATTCTTCTACATATTTTTGGTAAAAAATCCGGGACTGTGACATTATAGTGGACACATCGGACTCTTTTGACACATTTTTGGGACCATTCACATTTATAGAGCGATTAGTGCTATAAATGTGCATTGTTTACTGTATAAATGTGACTGGCAGGGAAGGGGTTAACCACTAGGGGCGGGAAAGGGGTTAAATGTGTAGCCTAGTGAGTGTTCTAACTGTAGGGGGAGGGGGGTGACTGGGGGAGGTGACCGATCTGTGTCCCTATGTACAAGGGACACAGCATCGGTCTCCTCTCCCTGACAGGACGTGGATTTCTGTGTTTACACCCCATCATTACACACACAGATCCACGGTCCTGCATAGTTACTTGATAATCGCGGGTGCCCGGCGGCCAGCGCGGCCACTGGGAACGCGCAATTGTGTTCCCAGTAACGTGACGGGTGCGCGCCCCATATGGCTTTAAATGACAGGACGTCATATGACAGCGGGCGGGTGTCAAGTGGTTAAAAACGATCTTGTGTAGGTTCTAGAGCATTTTTTTACGACGTGAAAAATTAACATTAAACATGAACATGCTCTTAATTTTCGCATCATTTTTCACGTTGTTTTTCACGCTGTGAAAAATGATCGTGTGTAGGCTTTAATGACGGGAACAAAACACGTGTGCTCAGAAGCAAGTTATGAGACGGGAGCACTCGTTCTGGTAAAACTACCATTTGTAATGGAGATCGCACATTCATCACGCTGTAACAGACTGAAAAGCACAAAGACTGAAAAACGTCTCTCACCAATTTTACTAAAACAAAATCTGTGTTTCATTTCGAATGACTTGTCATTTAGAGTGACATTCTAAAAAGTCAGCAGTTATTATGCAATTTATTATCTTTAACAAGCTAACCTTTGTTTTAATTCCTTTTACAAGGACTTGGAAACGTTGGAAGCAGAACTAGATATGCAAATTATGAAAATTGCTATCATTGGTAACCAGCCCACCTCAGGGTATGACTACAGGACAGCAACAAAATCCTGAAGAGATGTAACATCCCAAGATGCTGTGCTATGCTGATGGGCATAATATATGCTCTGAATCTTTGCTATCCCAAGGAACTTAAATACACGTTTGACGTTTTTCAGAAACTATTTCTTGAACTTGATGGACTAAAGAACCTACAGTATGCATTCCATCATATTGTTCTCTGGTGGCATTTTGTATTGGAAATTGTTTTTTACAGTCAATTTTTTTTGCACTTAGAAGTGCAGTCGCTGTAGATCTGAGGGGAAGCTCAGAAACAAGGGGATCTCTGCTTATTTTATCATCCAATCATGTACAGTACAAGCACAAATGTGTTTTTTCACTTGCACATGATTGGAAAATAAGCAGAGCTTAACCTCATTCCCTCAGTTCTAGAGCAATTGCACTTGACGTGCAAAGTTGATTTGCCTTTAGTAAATTAACCCCATAATCTGATTGTTTATTGTCACCTTTCCTTGGAGTCCGAGGGACTGTTTTCCTCTCTCCCCTCCAAACTATGGCCACAATTGTGGCATTCCTATTTGTCTGTTTTTATTTTTTTTGTTTGATGCTCTTCCCCCTTATCAGCTCCCTCTTCTCTCTTCATACTTGCCCCAAGGCTGCTTGCACACTGAGGCGGTGTTGGCAGTAATTCAGATGTGTTCCTTTTTAAAGGGATGAGGTGGCAACCCTAGTGACAACGTAGTCTTGCATGTATGAATATGATGTTGGGCTCCATACATTTCCCTTTGATATGTATAATGGTATTATTTTTCCATCCTGCTTTGTAAAATCCAAATATTGCTTTATTATGACTTGCCTTGTTGCCTTTTTATGGAAATTTTTGTTGATAATATTATTTTATCGTTTGTATACTGATACAACAAAATAAAATATAAAAAAAAATGTACGTTTGAGGCCAGTTCACACCAGAATGCATTGCAGAAAACCCACATTCCAATTGCATTTGCCACACCATCAGAATGCACTGCAGCTGTGTTCTGCAGTGGGTGTCAATATTAAGCTAATGACACCCCAAATGCAGATCACAAATGCAGTGTGTTTTCTCGCACTGGATCTCATGGTACAGAAGTATAATTTGATCCGTTTGCAATGAGTTTCCAATTGCAGATACACTACTTTAAGTGCAGTGCAATTTCAGCCCATCCAAAATTAATGGGCTGATATCGCACCACACAGAACTGCATGTAAACATACAGCGCAAATCTGCAATTTCCGGTGTGAGACGGTCCTAAGTTTATATTTGGCACTGTGGTTTTAGATATATTAGGCCTGATACATGGTACAAATCTTTATGTTTGAAACATTTTTCTATTTATGTTAACTTTAATATTTATGTTAAAATAAAAAATAAAGTTAATTGTTTAACAATTGTGTTGTTGAATGAATTTATTTTTGAAAGTTATAGCATAAAAACAAAGCTAAACACTAATACAGAAAATAACTTTGGACCAACTTGATATTAGCTGTTTATTAAGCTAAAAAAAGTGTGCTCATAATTGTAGCAATTAATTACATGTGACTTGAAAAAATGTAGTAGGTGGTAAATAAAAATGCATTTATATCTAGCAGAAAAGCTAATTACCTCAACACAGTGTAGGTTGTTGCTTCCACTTGATTTTACCTGACATTGTCATAACTTAAAAAGCTTGATGCTAACAGTTGCGTTAATTTTTTTTGTTGAGTCAAGGCATTATTTTTTAGAGTGTGCGCAATACTCTGCAATACCCTGCGCAATACTCTGCAATACCCCAATACTCTGCAATACCCCAATACTCTGCAATACCCTGTGCAATACTCTGCAATGGAGTCTGCAGTGGATTGGTGCAAGCGACACTGAACCAAACTAAAGGGGAAGTTCATGCTGTTTCCACTAGCAACTCTGGTGCAGGCCGGTCAACTTTTCATATGAAAAGTGTTAAGAAACAAGTGCACTGTTTGCGATGCAGTGAAGTTTCCAAATGCCCTTTGTCGCAAGCTTCAACAAAGCAAAAATATGAGAAGCCTGCTCCTGAATGTAAAGAGTAAGCGGATAGGTGCAGTTGCCCATAGCAACGCCTATGATGTCAGATCAGTGGACCGCAAGACAAAGATATTGCCTACAGAGAGTTGTGGCAAGTTTAAAGCAATGTCGCTTCAGGGAGAGAGACGTCTACATGTGTCGGAGAGCCAGCAACGTGCAGCTAGGAGAGCACGGTTTCCATTAGCAACCAGAGAAAATGTGTCAATGGGAAGGAAGAGCTACAGGGAAGAGGTGTATCGCCATCCACATAAAGATGCAAGTGAAAATCTGCATGTTGGGAGAGTGTCATCTCCCTTAACAACAGACACCATGCCTGGAATGTAGTCAGCTGGGGCACAGCATATTTTCTTGCCCTAGATTTTGGGGTACAGCTGGAGGTAATGTTGCTGAGCAGGACTCCTTATCGGTAGGCCAAGATTCCTTTACAGATATGTTTGCAGTCACCCCTGGCAACAAGGAGTTTGTTGTGTCTGCAGGGGGTGCTAAACATTGGGAGTTGCCTGCTATGATTTCATCTTGTGGCCACCAGAGGGAGTTGGCCAGCAAAAATGCAACTGAAAGACAACGCCCTCAAATGAAGACAGAGTTACCTGTTTCAAGATATGGTAAGACTGTTGCAAATTGTGATTCAAGTGAAGTAGCAATGTGTGAGGAGATCTGCAGAAGGTGTAAAAATGGACTTGCTGCAGTATGCTACCCAGATCAGTGGGGAGACGCACGTTAAAACCCTCCTTGCAGCCAGATCAAAGACTGAAAGTGACATATGGACTCTGTGTGCACCTAAGGTAGGGCTGACCAAAACAGATGATGGTTCCCTAGCGATAGAGACAGGGAAACCGCTAATGAGCCGGTAGTGGTAAATCAAATGGTTTCCCTGGACAACTGTGAAGCCGCCCTGGTGGACAAAATAATTCCTTTAGAGAGGAAGGTTAATGTGCTGAGTCGCGTTCTGACAAAAGTCAATCTGATAGAGATTATAAAACTGCTATGTTTATGAATGATGATGATGTTGTTGATGATGATATATGTACTTATGTGTTCACTAGTAATGAGGTAGGGGTTATCGCTAAGCAGGATATGTGATTCCCCTTAGTAACAGTACATAGGGCTGCAGAGGTGTCTTTAGAAACCTCCAGGAAGCTCTGTGTGTTGAAGCCAGAGGTTGCCTGGGACAACTGTGGTGCCGCTCTGATGGATAAGAGGGTACTTGACCTTGGTGATGAGAAACATAGTAAAACTAAAATGGCTGAAATTATTTGTAGTGATAATGGGTCAGTGTGGTCTGTCAGTGCTGGCAGAAAAAATCCTCATGAGTTTAATGAAGCACCACCTGAGAAAAGTGGTGAAGTTACGTTATTGCAGCCTGCTCTGTTTAAAAATGTGTTTGTGGTGGACAAAAATTCTGCTATGCAAAAATGGAGAGACTGCAGGACCGCTAGACACGGATGCTTTGACTTTTGCAGAAGTTAACCCTCTCCAGTTGGAAGGATCTGAAAAGGGCGCATGCATAGCAGAGGTTTTGTCCTCAACAAAAGAGATGAGGAATGTTGAGCTTCAGAATGATATGGTAATGGATAGCGATTTGGAATCGCTCAGTGTGAAAGTGAGAGGATGAGTGTCGCACATGCGATTTGCAGTGCTCAAGGGAAGCCGCAAGTTTTGTCAGTTACCTCTGAGGTAGAGGTCTCTTCAAATGACTCAGTCTCTCACGCCTTAGCAAATGAGCCCCTCCGCAAACAAGGGGACAAGAGGTCCCAATGACAATGTTGAGTTGAATAACCCCTTGTGGAGCATTGCTGGTGAGGTTAAACAGAAGGATGT
This sequence comes from Rana kukunoris, assembly GCA_029574335.1. Classification (NCBI taxonomy): domain Eukaryota; kingdom Metazoa; phylum Chordata; class Amphibia; order Anura; family Ranidae; genus Rana; species Rana kukunoris. The sequence goes on from CM056057.1 coordinate 189,783,198, forward strand.
GGTGTTGATCTCAGATGGTTTGGTTGCCAAAGGTAGCAACATAGGGTTTAGTGAACCTGAGAAACAAATGTTGTTGGTTAATGTTGCGTCAGGTAGTGAGGGCGGTCAGTCCCTGACAGATCCCATGGAAGTAGGTACACAACTGTCCCAGGAGAGTAGGTCTGTGGGAGGGAAAAGAAGGATCCTAAGGCCAGAAGGTAGAAGGGTTAGAGAGATTGGTGGGAGCCCACGGTTCAGGAAGAAGTACTGGTGGAAGCACACCCGGAAGAAGATGTGGGTGGAGTGCTCCTTTAAAAAAAAGGTTGGGCAGGATAGGACTCCTGCTGCTGATTGTTGGCACAAAGGCACCACGATGAAGTGTTGGTGGAAACATACCCGTAAAAAATGGGCCTATGCAGCCAATATGGGTGTACATAGGTGTCCCATTTATGATGACGGGTCTATGTGTTCCTCCCTCCGGTTCGAAATAAGGGGGGAGGTATGTGATGGTTTGGATCTGTCTTGCCTGAAGAATGGCTGGTTTTCGCCATATTTTGGAGAGACACACACCTTAATTGCACAGCTGTGTGTTCAGCTATTTAGTGCTGGCCTGGCTGTGGCTCAGCCAGAGTCAGAGAGAGGCTCAATGGATTGCAGCTAGTGTGTGCAGATCTGCAGTTTGCAGATGCCGGTTTATATCTAAACAGCAAGTTGCTGAGTGCTGACTAGGAGAAAAGCGAGGGTCAAGCTGGGAAATGCTGTGTGTTCTGAGGAATAGGATATAGGCTTAGGCTAGAGGCCTGATTGAAGCCTTTTGGCAAGATTGAAAGCCAGAAGGCTAAACTCTTGAGTTTGTACAATGCAGTATTTGTGGAACCCCCGCGAGAGATACTATTGCATATTTTAAATAAAAGTGGGCTACCAGGCCCTTAAAAAAACATTTCTGGAATGGTCTACTCACTTAAAAATGCACCCATTGGAGTCTGATTCCCCAATCTTACTATAATATATATATATATATATCCCTAGCCCTGTGTGCTTTCATCTACGCTCCTCAAATGTGCTTTAAAATGCATGGTTTTCCCTTTTTATGAACAAGAAAATAATGATGGGGCTGGTATGAAATTATTTCCAGGGTTAGTTTTTATGCCCAGTCCGGTCCTGTAGTGCAGCCTATCAATGCTGCCTCATCAGCACACATTAGTGAAGGAGAAAAATTACTGATTTACAAAATGTACTGACAGAAAAACTATTTTTTTTTTTTTGTCTTTTTAAAAAAAATATATATTTAAATCCAGCAAAAGAAAGCTCTATTTGTGTGAAAAAATGATAAAAAATGTCATTTGGGTACAGCGTTGCATTACCGCGCAATTATCATTAAAAGTGTGACAGCGCACACAAATACATAGAATTTCATTTTTTTTATTTTTTACTTACCTTCACCTAATAGATTTCAGTTCTGAAATTACTCTATCTCATATTTTTACATTAAAGAAACCTGTCATGTTACCAGGATGTGTAGACTTGTTGTATTCACTCTGGGCATTTCTTAGCGACACTGAATGGCAACTCTGATTGATAGTTATTCCTCTATGCCAGTGTTCCCCAACCTTTTTGGCACCGGGGACCGGCTGCGTGGAAGAAAATGTTGCCAAGGCCCGGTTGGGGGGAGGTTGGGGATGGCATGCGGGGGGTAAGCGATTTTCCGCTGGAAATTTGTCAGCGCATTGTCAGAAATCTATTATTACATTGTAGTAATAAATGAAATAGTTAAACCCACCATAATGCAGAATCAGTGGGAGCTTTGCGCTGCCTGCCACCAGATGCGGAATGTCACTTGCCAAGCTGCCTGCCACCAGATGCGGAATGTCACTTGCCAAGCTGCCTGCCACCAGATGCGGAATGTCACTTGCCACGCTGCCTGCCACCAGTCCGCAGTCCTCAGCCTACCCCCCACATTACATTCCCAACCTCCACTTTAATATCCTCAGCCCCCCTCACATGACTGTTATTGGTCACCCCAATTTAACTTCTTCAGGCCCCCCCCCCACATTACAGTCCTCACCTCCCCCCCACATTACAGTCCCCAGTCACCATTTCAGTCTCAGTCCCCCTAAATTACATTCCTCAGCTCCCCCTACATTACAGTTCTCAGCTCCCCCCACACTCCAGTCCTCAGTCACTTAACCAGAGATATATTTTACTGTAGAATATGCAAAAAAGTGATTACATTACTGTAATACACATTTATGTTTACACATAAGACATCTCATATTTTTACATTAAAGAAACCTGTCATGTTACCAGGATGTGTAGACTTGTTGTATTCACTCTGGGCATTTCTTAGCGACACTGAATGGCAACTCTGATTGATAGTTATTCCTCTATGCCAGTGTTCCCCAACCTTTTTGGCACCGGGGACCGGCTGCGTGGAAGAAAATGTTGCCAAGGCCCGGTTGGGGGGAGGTTGGGGATGGCATGCGGGGGGTAAGCGATTATCGATGTCCGCCATTGTCAACTCTCCATTACTTGTATTACAATAAATGAAGAATACCACCATAATGCAGAATCAGTGGGAGCTTTGCGCTGCCTGCCACCAGATGCGGAATGTCACTTGCCAAGCTGCCTGCCACCAGATGCGGAATGTCACTTGCCAAGCTGCCTGCCACCAGATGCGGAATGTCACTTGCCACGCTGCCTGCCACCAGTCCGCAGTCCTCAGCCTACCCCCCACATTACATTCCCAACCTCCACTTTAATATCCTCAGCCCCCCTCACATGACTGTTATTGGTCACCCCAATTTAACTTCTTCAGGCCCCCCCCCCCCACATTACAGTCCTCACCTCCCCCCCACATTACAGTCCCCAGTCACCCATTTCAGTCTCAGTCCCCCTAAATTACATTCCTCAGCTCCCCCTACATTACAGTCCTCAGCTCCCCCCACACTCCAGTCCTCAGTCACTTAACCAGAGATATATTTTACTGTAGAATATGCAAAAAAGTGATTACATTACTGTAATACACATAAGACAACAGCACAATGGATTTCAATATAAACCATTTGAACAAACAGTGTACCTGGGAACTCAACCTACTTTATGTGTGAGATCTCACTTAAAGTATTAGTCCTGATTCTTATTTTCTTCGCTAGCTAAAGTGGCTCCTTGTGATTTGTAATCCACAGTTTTGAGTAAAAAAAATTGAAGTAAAATTTGCTCCTGGTGTGGCTGTAACAACTATTTTAACATTGCTTGAGATATCAAGGTAGATAGGCCTCAAGCATTCTCAGTGTCAGTTTCTCTGCTCCTTCGTGGAACTATAATTTCCAGTGAGGCCTGTATATGAGATTTAACAAACTGTGGGCCATGATTCGCTCACCCACTGGATAGAGGCTCTGTGTGGTAACTTTTGTCCGGTGACTGCAACTTGCGTCTCCATCAGCTGGGCCAATCGCTCCGTTCAGCTCCACTGGGTGGATCCCCATCCTCCGATGCTCGGATGAGTGTCTCTGGGTCTCTGCAATCTGGCCACCGTCTCCCCACAGGTCCTCTCAGGCAGGCCACACGATTCCAACACACCTAAAATGGCTGCTCCGGCTCCTTTTATCTCCTACCCAGCATGCACTGCTCAAGAAGGTGTTCATGGGTAGGTCATCTGGGTGAAAAAGGTCAGCCTCCTCCTCCCAAAACAACAGTCACTTTCTGTCTAGTCTTTTGTGCTTCTTTCAGGAAAAACATATCTGCATTACCAGTATTTGGTCACTAGATGGCTCCAAATACTCAAACATAGCAATGTCCATAGACGTTTTATTAAAATATGCA